>CAMRHE010000153.1:2400000-3600000 GCA_947044405.1 Leptodactylus fallax | reverse complement strand
GTTTCTATCTTAGACCAACATTTGCAAATTTACCTTAACTAGTCACAGGGGTTGGGAACAATCATACAAAGCAGTCACTGCTTAAATTACACCCTGTACAGTGTGAGTGACATGTCCCTGCTGGGCGTCTACCTTATACCTAACTGCCATAGTAACAGGGTGTGATTCATCACAATGACTGCATGACTAGATGAAGCTGACCACTGCGCCCTATGACTAGTCAAGGTGAATTTGCATATATCGATATGCAAATGTATAACTTGACTTTCAGCAACAGAAATCTTAGTGATGGACACCATTGGAAAGGACCGCTTGATGCTACGCAGGCTGGGGTCAGTTTAGGGTGGAAAAACCATCTGACATTCCCTTTTTCAGACAAACCACATTAAGGTTAAGGCCCCACGTAGTGAGCCGCAGAAAAAAAATGCTGTAGTAAAGACTGCATTTTTTTCCTAAGCGTTTTTCACAGAAAGTCCAGAGTTTTCCTCTGTGGACTTTCTGCATCTTTTATACCTATATGGAAAACAGCAGCATTTCCGTAGGTATAATTGACATGTTGCGATTTACAAAGATGCAAGCGTTTTTGAAATCACAGCATTTCTGCTGCAAATTTTTTTCTGCAATGTGTGGAGGGGATTAGAGAGAATCCCATCCACTTTGCAGGTAATGTAAAACACAGCGTTTTTTACCGCAGCGTTTCTGCCACGACCATAACGCTGCATTTTCGCACGTGGGGCCCCGGCCTAAATCATGTCCTCTTGTTGTTTAAGGCAAAAATTATTCTGAGGCTATGGCCCCTCACTGTGAAAACGCAGTGTTTTTGACTGTTGTGTAAAGGTTTTACAGTAAAAGCAAAGTGAGCGAGCTTCTGGTTAATCTCATCTACACATTGCGGGAAAAAGAAGAGCTGCAGAAAAGCTGATTTTAGTTGCAGAATTGCAAGTGTTTTCCCTTTAGATTTATTAGTGGAAAGAAGAAAGGAGAGAAAAATGCAGCAAAACTGCATTTGTTTACATTGTATAGCTTCCTGTTGTCTTAGCTAATGCAATGCATCATGGTAGTTGTAGGCTGACTCACAATACCTCCCTCTCACTACCTCCCCCTCCCTCTCTCACACCCCCCTCCCTATCTCTCTAGCTATCCCTCTCACTACTAGCCTTCCCAACTAACTCAGCTCACCCCCCCCCATCATACTTACCTGTCTTCCTTCCGGACTTCCTTCTGCAGGATGGCTCCTCTTCTTTGACTCTGCCAGCGCGTGCACAATAGTCCCGGCGCTGCACTGCTGCCGGCAATCCACCTCTACTGCGCAGCCGTGAGAGGCAGACAGAAGAGGAGGAGCCGTACCACAGAAGGAAATCTGGAAGGAAGACACGTAAGTATGATGGGGTGGAAGGAGGGGGAATTGGTGACGTTCCGTTTCTGGAAACAGGGAAATGGAACGTCACCAGATAACCAGAAAATATGGGTAAATACACATTATTGCTAAATTATGTAATTTAGAAAGTAGGCGGGGAGAGGGTGTTTAGATTAGTGTAAGAATTCCATTTTATCTCGGACAATCCCCTTTAATGATAAAATGCTGTGGGAAAAAAATGCTATGGTTTTCACAGCGTTTTTCCTACAGTGTTTTTCAGCTACATTTCGATATATGGGACCTTAGCCTAAAATCCTTAATAAATGCAGAGAAAGACATATATGGCTGCTTTTATTTTTTAGCAAATTCCACATTTTGAGTAGTAAATACAAGAACAAGTCATAATTAGAGCACAATAATACACCAGACACTACTCAGCACTCTGAGCATGATTTAGAGAGAAGGACGTCCTGCCTTAGGTTGTAAGGTTGTATCTAGAAATAAAATAAAGTCATAAAGTGCCAAAATAACATTGCTGTGAGATGTTCGAAAAACAAAACAGATGATTGCCTAAATAATTTACTTGTCAATCTATTCAACCATGCCTTTGGTCACCAAGTGCCCTGCCCTGCCATTAGGGCAAGTGGTGTACATTTTGGTGCACTCCTGCCTCTAAGGCAAGCCCTGGAGAAGAAAGACGTTTTTGTAAAATAACTTATTATCTGAGATTCCATGATTCCCCACTACATATTCACTTCATATAATATTTTCTGATCAATAAATGTTCATGCAGTCCTGTGTTCTTTCAGGTTTATACCATTTTCATTTGTACGATACATATGAGATTTTAAATAAGATTTCTCTCAAATGTGCATTAAATCACAGACCAAGCTCCAGGAAATGGTGAAAAAACAAATATGTATCTTAGCTTTACCTGCAAACAAGAACATTAGAGAGGGGAAGTAGGAAATTGGCAGTGGCACAGTCACATTGGTTATATAATGAAAAACAACATGTTCTAAAATGCACATTTAAAAGGTACAGTCCATTATCTGTATTATCTAAATGTCTATTTTCAACGTAAGCAACAAGAAAAAATTCCATTTTCTAAAATGAAACATATTTACATGTAGATAATGCATTTGGTTGGAGTAGTCCAATTAATTGTTTAAAAATTAGCATATACATCATAAAATTAGTTTTGTGTTTGGACAGTTCAGCCCAAAGGTTTGTTTCGGCCCAAACTTGTGAAATTATTCTACTCTGGGGTTTCTTCAGCGTATAATAGATGGAGGCCCAGGAGAGGTGTAAAAAATAAACCGTTATACTTACCTACCCTCACCTCTTCTGGTTCTTTGTGGTTCCTTTTGTGGCCTCCTGGATGACGTCATGCACCCCAAGGTCACTCACCATTGAGGCCTGTGATTGGGCCTCAGCAGTCACAAGTCATTTTTTTAAACCTTCCCTGGGTCTCCACCTATTATAATCTGGGGTCTGAAGAGGTCCCAGAGTATAATAATTTCACTTCCACTTCACAAGTGAATTAGCACTGGTTCACTCATCTCTACTTCTAGACATTAGTCAAAAAGTCAGTAGAATAGGATGATGATGGTGTTTTCAAACTGAAAAAATAAATAGATAAGGCATTTCTATCATGTTGAAACTAAAGATGGGCGAACCCCAATATATTTGTTTCATCCTGTTTGAACGAAGCAAACCTCCGGTTCGGTTCAGTCTGAACCTGTTCGGATAGAACCGTAAGGGAAATTATTATACTCTGGGGTCTCTTCAGACCCCAGAGTTTAATAAGCTGGAGGCCCAGGGAAGGTGACAAAAATAAAAAAAACATTTATGCTCACCTTCTGTTACATCTTCTGGGCCTGTGTTTTGCAACTGGCAACGTCTGGCACTCTTCTGTGACATCATTCACCCACAGAAAAGGAAAACACGGATCACCGGACGCTGTGAGGAGGCCCAGAAGAGGTAACAGAAGGTGAGTATAAATGTTTTTTTGTTTTTAGTTTTGTCGCCTGAAGAGCAAAAAATGGACGAACTAAAATGCCGCCAGCCATTTTAGTTTGTCCAAGATGAATTCCAAATTGATCAGTTTCTTTAAAAAAAAATGAACAATTTGGAATATTCGGGTTGAACACATCTTGGTACAAATCGGTTTGCCAATCTCTAGTCGAAAAAAATCAGACGTTTCACTTGTAGGACCTCCTTTCTCACTATTTCAGTTTGGCTAACTTTAGTAATTGGTTGACCTCAAGACCTGGAAGTTTGTGGAGGTTTTACAGTATTGTACAGTCTAATTCAGACTTTCATATTTTGGTCCATATCTTGCATACAGGTTTTGGTTTAGAAATACTCAAGCAAATTACTGACCAAAATAAATAAGTGTAAATCAAAATCTAAATTAAGTCATAATTAAGATCAGACATATATAGATACAGCAAAAACTAGCTTTGGTTGGAATGGAAGAGGTATGGTAGCCAAAATACAGTTCTTAGGTTTACAATCTAGTAAACAAAGTCAAACTATGTAACAGGAATGAGGACATCAGCAAACTAGCTGAGGTACAGAGGATTTTTTGGTAAAACTATGAAGTACTATTTGCCCCATAAAAACTAAGTCCTTATATGGCTCTGTGAACGGAAAAAAAAATGATGGCTTTTGGAAAGCGGGGAGTCAAAAACAAAAACTGAAAAATGTCTACGCCAGGAAGGGGTTAAGGTAGAAGCACTTGGGATCATTGAGCTCAGTTATATTAAATACTTTAAACAGAACACAATATAACAATTGTAGCTGAATATATCTTTGGAAATATATTATTTTTATTTTAAATTTTAAGGATCAATAATTCAATATTTTCTGCAACCAGTGAGTTTAGAAAACTTTCCAGTAGCACAGATTGTGTTAAGGCGAAAACCTTTGGCCAGAGTCACCTCAATTAATTATTAAAGGGATGGTTGCAATGTTTCTGTAATTGCCCGAGCGAGAAATAGCTGGTGGGTTCTTGTTCCCTAATACAAAATGACAGATAGGTTTGTGACTTTGTGTACTCGTTGATGTTAATATTTCATAGTGGCAGAGTAATACTTAGAAGCTCTGATCATTTTAACATTTTTCACATTGAAACAATACTTTTTAGCTATGTTACAAGTTACTTCAAGTTAAAATGTTTGAGTTAACTTCAGGCTGATATCTTCATTCTTCGATTCATCTTTAAACCCAGTGAAATAAAGTTTTTTCCCTGTTCTTTGTTTAAACCTTTTCTCATGATGGCATATCCCTCCCAGTAATACTGTACATGCTGAATATGAGATCCGTGTGTTCACAACGCTACTGTCTTTACTAGATGTCATATAAAAGTACAGCTTAATCCGTACTGGTTTCTTCTTATACCACCCATGAGGCATATCTTCTCCCTTGTTTTGACAAACACTAATCCTAAGTACTGTGTGATCTGCACTCTGGTTCATTACAGCCTGTGTGATTTGCTCCCCCTGAAGACTTGGATGCTGTCCTCCTTGTCTACACTCTAGTTTACCTTTTTAACAACTCCTCCACCTTTTTGCTGCTATTTCTAGCACTGAGAGTAAGGGACAGAGCAGGGAAAGCCGGGAGCTGTGTGATGTTTGATCTATGTCAAAATCAGCAGTTCAGCAGTCTATATCAAAAATTTTACAGTCTAAAATGTTACAAAAATTTTAATGAACAGTCTTTAGGAAGTTTTTTCATTTAGGAAGCAAATGGACAAAAAAAATCAGTGTCCATATAGTTGGTCCATTTATTTTAATTTTACCTTTACATTATATTGCACTTTAAGTGTTCAGTAGTCTTCATTAGTTAATGCATTGCATTTTATTTTAAACCAGATCCCCTACTCCGTGATTACTGGGTATACGAAGGATCTCTCACAATGCCACCATGTAGTGAAGGTGTTACATGGATATTATTTCGATATCCTTTGACAGTCTCCCAAACGCAAGTAAGTACTTTTCATTTTTAGATTGTCAAATATGGCCACAGAATTTACTAAGGGTAGGTTTACACTACTGTTGTTAGTGTCCAATGCTGTGATCCGTCATAGGATGACAGCAACGGACATTAACTGTTGCAGAGAACGGACACAGACTGAGTCTGTGTCTGTTCTCATTGACACTAATGTAAACAACATGATGGATTCTGACTTCCATCATCTTTGTTTACTTTTATGACGGAAGAAAAGTTGTGCATGCCAGACTATTTAATCTGTTACAAAATAAACAAACATGACGGAAGATAGTATCCGTCATGTTGTTTATGTTAGTGTCAATGGGAACGGACACAGTATCAGTCTGTGTCCATTCTCTGCAACAGTTAATGTCCATTGCTGTCATTCTATGACAGAAGACAGCAAGGGATATTAACAATGGTAGTGTGAACCCACCCTACCATAAAAGTTGCATGCTTAAATGGATTTGAAAAAATATTTGCATTCATGTAGATCTCCCTTATTGTTGCATACTTAATACATTTAACAATTTCTGATGTTTAATCCCTAGAGGACATAGCAATTTTCCATTTTTGTGTTTTCACTTCTGTCTCACCTCCTTTCAAAAGCCATGATTTTTTAATTTGTCATGTTTATTTTTTGCTGGATAACTTGTACAATATAGATTTTTTTGCACAATGTAGTGGAATTGCAAAAACACAATCAAAATAGAGCATGCATCCAATTATAAAACAACTGTTCATACATTAACATTACAGATGAGTATAAGAAGTGTTGTAATATATTTTAAGAAATATGCTTCCTTCCACATTTCTAATGCTGAGTTACTCTTTACATTTTAGTCTATGAAATGGGAGGAGGAGACTGCTGAAAAAGGCACATTAATACCTGTGGCTTCTACACTCTGACATTGTTGTGTCTTACGATAAGACTTCACCACAGCACAGATTGAGGCAATAAATCAGTTATCTCCTCCCTTCTCCATAGACTTCTGTGTGTGAGCTGGATACAGACTTTATGTAAACAAACAGACCCAATGAACATAAGAAGGTGTTGAGCACTTTAATAATTAAAGAAGGAAACAAATTTTCTTAATAAGCTATATTATATAGTTTCTTCTATCCATGTGTGCTATTCTTTTATGAAAAATAGTTTTATAGCTGGAGTTATGCTTTAACCAGTGGCAGAACTAGCACTGTAGCGGCTGCTACGGGGCCTGTGACCTTAGGAGGCCTGGTGGGCCCCTGCTGCTTTTTTTTTTTTTTTTTTTAAATAGGCCATTACCTGCTGAAGTTACTCCAGCAGATAAGGGGCCCTATTTACTTACCGATCCCCGCTCCTGCCCATGGCCAACTCCGTTTCCCCTTCAGCCCTCCAGGGGGCCCCGTGCATCCCATATTACATCTCTGACACTGAACAGCATCAGGACGTCGCTGACAGGGATGTGATATGGAATATATGGGGCTGCCTGAAGGGCTGAAGGGGAATTAGAAGTGGCTGTGGGCAGGAGCGGGGATCGGTAAGTAAGGCCACAGCAGTTCGCCTGGCAGTTTAGTTTGGCCCGAACATGTCCAAATCAAAACTGCTTTTATTATACTCTGGGGTCTCTTTAGACCCCATAGTATAATGATCAGAGGCCCAGGGGAGGTCATCATACATAAAAACAGTGTTCATCACCTCTCCTGGGCTCCAGTGCAGGTCTTCAAGCCTCTTCAATGATGTCACAGACGTCACATGGGTCAGGCCGGTGTCATGATTTATAAAGAGCCGGTGTGACATCGGTCATATGCTCCAAAAACAGAAGTGTGTTGTGCTGGAGCCCGGAAGAGGTGAGTAGGACTGGTTTTTATATCTGATCACCTCCCCTGAGCTTTTGATCATTATGCTCGGGGTTATGTTCAATAGTTTAATAGTTAGTGGGTGGTGAACCCCCAAAATTTTGGGTTCTTTCCAACCCGAAATTTTTGCAATATTTGCACCAAACACCATAGGGGCCACTATGGGACATGAAGCCTTGTGAAGGGGCCACTATGGGGCATTATACCTTGTAAAGGGGCCAATATAGGACATTATACTGTATGGGGGCCACTATGGGACATGATACTGTGTGAAGGGGCCACTGTGGGACGTTATACTGTATGGGGGCCTCTATGTGATATTATACTGTGTGGAAGGGCAGCTATGCGACATTATACCGTTTAGAGAGGGGCCGCTAGGGGACATTATACTGTGTGGAGGGCCCTTTATAAGACATTATACTGTATGGGGCCACTATAGGACATTGCACTGTTTGAAGGGGCCACTATGGGACATACTGTCTGAAAGGGCTTCTGTGGGACATTATACTGTGTGATGACTGGTTTTTATATTTGATCACCTCCCCTGAGCTTCTGATCATTATACTCAGGGGTCTCTTCAATAGTTTAATATTTAGTGGGTGGTGAACTCCAAAAATTTTTGGTTCAGTCAAGCCCAAAATTTTTGCAATAGTTGCAACACCATAGGGGACACTATGGGACATTAAACCTTGTGAATGGGCCACTATGGGGCATTATACCTTGTGAAGGGGCCAATATGGAACATTATACTGTATGGGGCCACTATGGGACATTATACTGTGTGAAGGGATGGCTATGGGACCATATACTGCATGGTAGCCACTATGGGACATTATACTGTTTGGATGGGCAGCTATGGGACATTATACTGTGTGGAGGTGCCTTTATGTCACATTATACGGTATGGGGGCCACTATGGGTCGTTATACGGTGTGAAGGGGTCGCTATGGGAAATTATTCTGTATTGCTGTGTGAAAGGGGCCATTGTGGGACATTAGAGTGTGTGTAAATGGGGAGATATGTTGTGTGAGGGCCAGGAAAGAGGGCACTATGCTGTGTGTGGGGGGGGGGGCACAAGTCAAAAGTTTGCTATATGGCCCAGTCTTTGCTAGTTATGTCCCTGTAATTTCGATTTTATATTTCCATGTATAGAGCTGTATAGGGGTATTCATTTTGGGCAAGATATAGTTTGCAATTGATATCTTTTTGGGGAATGTCTTGATCTGATCAATTTTTATTCAATTATTTATGGAAACCATTTTCTATATTTAGTATACCTATATTTCCATCCACTATAAATAAAACAGTAGGTTACCTACACAAACATAACAAGTATCCCACCCAATCATAACAAATCATATCCAGTAATTATTATCACAAATTCATCGGTTTATTAGTAAGCCAAGAAACAGATTTAAAACCATTAAGATAAATCAAGTGTAAGAGTCAAAGAAAAAGGGGGTAGAGGTTGCAGCAATATCAGGGCAAAAATAAATTAACAATGAACTCACATAAATAAATAATGTGCAAATTATAAAATACTATCACAATAAATAATCAATTTCATATATTTTACATTAATTATGAGTATAACATCTGCAAGAAACTTGTATGTTGTAGATTGGTCTTTGGTTTCCTCACGCTCTTCAAAAGCATACTTACAGTTTAACTGGCCCCATTGTGTGACATAGGAGATTAGTATATGAATTAAAGATGACAATATAGCTGTACAATGTTGCAATTGAAAATAATTTTAGAATTTTTTGTACCACATATATTCACATAATGTTTCTACTCCTGTGAATACATTGAAGAAGTTATTTGCAAAGAAGTCTGTGTGTGGTTGATTTTTACATAAGTAATGCATGTACATCATGTGATGCACGTAAAAGCCAAATCCTCTAGAGCCAGGGACCTCCATCTATTAACGTACAATTCCATAACAGGATATTTGAAAATAGGTTTTCTAAACTAGACAATGTTTTTAACATGTTGTAGGCAAAATACAAGATTTTATCACTACACTTATTTAAGGAACAAAACATCCATCTCCTGTATCACAAAAAGTTGCATCTTCTTAGATATTGTAACTTTTATATAATAATAATTATTATTATTATTATTATACAGGAGGATGCGGTTATAAAATAAATAGCAGTAAAATGTGTAAGTAATCACTTTTATTTTGAAGTGTCTTTCCTTTGTTACTTCTTTAATCGAAACCTCACAATATATATGGAACCTTGCCTGAAGTTGCCACAAGGACACGTGAATACTCTGCCACATATACTGTAGAGTTCAGGAAGAAATAAACAGTGTTGTAAGGGTTGTGAAGCCATTAAACCACAAGGAAAACCAAATAAAGAGTAGGAATGTGGTGAAACTTCCTGAGAATAGCTGGCCTGCTAAAAATATTCCAAGGACACAGCAGCAAGTTATACAGCAGGTTGCAACTTCTTCAGAAAGTTCTGAAAACTTCTGATGAAAAAGAGAAAGGAAATAGTCACTACAATCCACGTCTAATGCTTATTTTACATTTGCAGAAAGCACCTGGATGAGCATCAAGATCTTTTAGCTCTTGGCTCTTTCATTACAGCTACTGTAGTACAACAAAGATCCCATTATTTCTGGCTCAAAGGTCTTGTACACCTTTTAGACATTTATTTTGCTTAAACAAATCTTAAAAATGAAGCAATACTGCAAATAGTATTGCTAAAATATATAATACTATTTTAGGATATACAACTCCTATGCGTATCTATGTATACCAGGTTGATGCAGTTGTGTATTAACAACTACATACAACTAACAAATGCCATGATATACATGTACAATTGCATTATTCTACAGTAAGGTGACCTTGGATATCTAATTCCTTTAAATTGAGGATTACATAAACTCTGAACTCAGAGTAACAGAGCAACAATTACTTTTAGATATCATATATATCTATGATATCCATCTGGTTTTAGTTCACAAGATATGGAATTTAGTCATTGAGACCTAAGGATGAATGGAATATGAAATAATACATAGATTGTTACAAAAAGAATGTGCATGGTATTTTAAGGTTAAATAGCAGCAGTATATTACATAGCTATTAAAAACAATGACTTCATTGATTCCCTTACTGGACTAAGTTCAGAGACAATAAATCTAAAATGCTAAATAGTAGAAGGTTGTAATGCAATTCCTGATTAGCAAGTCTTATAGACAAAGTCGGCCATTGAGTCCATCACATAGGAGGGAGCATAAGGAGTATATACTTGGAGTCTTTGTGCTTTAATAGCTTCTCTATGATGGAGCCCAAATATTTCTTAAAACTACTAAATAGAGGCCCATATGATGCCCTTTTGTTCCTTTAGTTGTGCCAAATGTTTAGTTACTAAACTGGCAGGCAGTATCTTAAATTAAGGCAAAGTAGGGTCAGGCCTTAGTTAGCATTTGTAACCCTTTTATACTCTAACACTCTAATATACTATATTTTTTGCAAGTATTGTATTTTTCACTCCTCAAGCATCCAGTCAGTTTGCATTTTTTACTTTTTAGTCTGTTGCCCCCCTGTCCTCCTAGAGTCATAACTTATTTATTTTATCAACATGGTTGCATAAAGGCTTGCTTTTTGCAGGATAAGTTGTATTTTCTAATGATACAATTCAATGTTTCATAAAGTGCATGGAATAAAGGTAAAATAATTTGGAGTGAGTGAAATGAGCGAAGAAGATGCAATTTTGATGTTGTATTTGGAGTTTGTTTTTATGGTGTTCACTGTTCAGTAAAACATGTTATTTTTCTGTTATATTATGTGTCAGCACAATTACAGCAACACCAAATGTACTATAGGTACTTTTTACTACATTTAATTTACATTAATTACATTTAATTAATTTAAATTTACATTAATTTAAATTATAATTCTAACAAATATTTTCTTTTTGCTATTTTGCAAGGTGAGCTACAATTTCTATTACATTGTGGGATACATAATAATTTTGTTGATCATTTCTTATTCCATTTTTTTAGAGACAAGGTGGCCAATATTGCTGGCATTCTTAAACGTGTCTTTGTGTCATTCATTGTGTGTGAAAAAATACCATGATATTTTAATAGTTCAGAGTTTTTGTGACACAGCTATACTTGTGGCGAAGCTGGCATACCATGTCAGTGTCATGTATAAAGTCGCTGGCCTCTTCAGTACAACCCAGACTAAAACCACTGCTTTTCTGTAGAGATTGCTTGGCTGTGTACTTTATGTTATGCACCTGTTTGCACTGGTTGTGGCAGAGACAGCTGAACGCAGATAGGAGAGGTATTCACATACTTTATGCCAAATAGTGTACATAAATTGAGAAAGGCTGTTTTAAGTGTTATGCATATCAGTAACTAAAGATCTTTATTTGACCCCTTAAGTGACATCCACCAGACCACTATACATGCACATCAGATATGCACTGGGCAATATGCGAGTTTGCCGATTGTATTATATAGCAGCCATCCACCACTACCAGCCACAATCAGTTATAGCACCAATCATGACTCTTTAATCGCTTAAATTCTGGGATCAACTGTGACTTTAGAATCTAAGTCATTGGATCTCATGGGGACTGCCATCTTTAAACAAATCAGCACCCTAAGGGTGTCATAAGGGTAGGGCATTGTTCGATTATCATGACAGACAGGAGCCTGTTCAAGGCTCTCAGGCCTGTCTTCATAGAACGTCTACAGAAGTACTGCGTTGCACTATATTGTCTATATACTGAAGTATTGCAGTATATTTTCAAGACAATCAGAGGTTCAACTCCAAGAAATCTAAAAATAAAACAGTTTTAAAATATTTTTAAAAAATATTAAAAGTTCAAAACATAAAATAAATAAAAAATAAACATAATTTGTATTGCATGAAATTTGAAAGTTTGCAATGTGTATTTGCCCCCTCTAGTGGTCTGGATGGGCTATCTGAACTGTTACAACATGAAGCAACATAGATTATTCAGATAGAGGCTCTACAATCTATTGGATTGAAAGACAGGAATGATCTCGCTTCATTCTTTAAGTATGCCTATATACAATTTGAAAAGTCTACCCATATGGATACTGTACTGTAATCAATGTATATATACTGGGACATATTTATGAAAACTGTCTTAAAGAAAAACCTGTCTTAATTGCCCGTAGCAACTATTTCTTTTGAAAAATGAAAACTGTGCTGTGATTGGTTACTATGGACAACTAAGTAGCTTTTCTTCAATACAGTTTTTCATAAATCTGTGTATTTATTGTGTTTTGGTATGTATTGTTCAGTGCAACATAGTAGGGGGGGATAATAGAACAGGTATACAACCTCCCAGCAGGCCTTGTGGACCATCACTATGATGTGACTATGTTTGGCCCTTTACTCCCTTCTTTGCTATTGCATTAAATGCAAAAATAAAGAATAAATTCCTCTGGTGAGTGCCATGTCACATTTCTTTGAGGGATTATTTTGATACACCTATTGTTTACTGTACTGAGCACCACCAGAAGTACAAAGGATTGAATCTGTCCATGGATTCAGAGCTCCATTATGCTACCTATCCAAAGTACTGGTAAATACTGGTTATTCTATAAGTGCATATTGCTGCATCGGAAAAGGTCCAAACTATTAAAATATAAAGCATTTATACCATATGGTGAATGCCATAGTGGAAAAAAAAGTCACAGTGTGCCAACTGCTGGTTTTTGGTCACATATTTGTATAAAAAGTGATCTTTTGATCTATGTACCCCATATTGATAAAAAAGAAAAATGGCACATGAATTCCACAAAACTCAAAAAACAATGGAATTGCTTTTTACCCATTTCAGAAGAATTATAATAAAGAATAATAAAATTAAAGATTTGGAATGGTCAAAGTCCTAACGTTAATCCAATATTTGGATCCTTCCAAGATTTGGAAGGACGTGAGTTGAGCAATTGATGGGAGGAAACCCACCAACATAACAGAGTTGAGGCTGTTTTGTATAGAGAAATGGGCTAAAATTCTGGATTCATGAATAATTGTCAGAAACGCTTAGATGAAGTTATTACTGTACAAGTGGATCACACCAGTTACTGAAAACAAAGGTCTACATACTATTGTCATCCACAGATATGTGATATTGGATTATTTTCTTCTATAAATAAAATAAGATAAGATAATCCTTTAATAGTCCCACCATGGGGAAATTCAGTGTGTTACAGCAGCATAGACAATACAATATACAAATACAAAAGCTCCAAGGTAGAGAAATTGCAGAGACAGTAGGTACAGATAAAAAAGGTAAAGATTAAAAAAAGGTAGTAGAAGGGATATCACAACTTAAAGATTTTTCAGTTCTCTGTATGAAATGATCTCCGCTTAGCTCGATACAGACTTCCAATAGTGCTCCTTCTCACACTTAGGGTGAAGCAGTCGGTCATTGACAGTACTGCCCAGCGCTATCACGGTCTCATGCATGGGATGGGAGTTATTCTCCAGCATGGAACTCACCACGGACAGTACCCGTCTGTCACCCACCACCTGCACTGGGTCCAGGGGGCTCCCCAGGACACAGCTGGCCCTTCTAATCAGCTTGTCGAGTCTATTCCTATCCCTGGTTGATATGTTACTCCCCCAGCAGGCCACTCCGAAGAAGATGGCTGATGCCACTATAGAGCTGAAAAAGGCCCTAAGAAGTGCCCCCTGGACTCCAAAGGCCCTCAGCCTCCTAAGCAGGTAGAGCCTGCTGTGGCCCTTTCTGTACAATGTATCCATGTGATCAGCCAAGTCCAGCTTATTATTGAGGAGCACACCCAGGTACTTATAGCTGTTGACTATCTCAATGCCGGTCCCCTGGATATATATTGTGAGGTTTCGATTAAAGAAGTAACAAAGGAAAGACACTTCAAAATAAAAGTGATTACTTACACATTTTACTGCTATTTATTTTATAACCGCATCCTCCTGTATAATAATAATAATAATAATTATTATCAGTAACTAAAGATCTTTATTTGACCCCTTAAGTGACATCCACCAGACCACTATACATGCACATCAGATATGCACTGGGCAATATGCGAGTTTGCCGATTGTATTATATAGCAGCCATCCACCACTACCAGCCACAATCAGTTATAGCACCAATCATGACTCTTTAATCGCTTAAATTCTGGGATCAACTGTGACTTTAGAATCTAAGTCATTGGATCTCATGGGGACTGCCATCTTTAAACAAATCAGCACCCTAAGGGTGTCATAAGGGTAGGGCATTGTTCGATTATCATGACAGACAGGAGCCTGTTCAAGGCTCTCAGGCCTGTCTTCATAGAACGTCTACAGAAGTACTGCGTTGCACTATATTGTCTATATACTGAAGTATTGCAGTATATTTTCAAGACAATCAGAGGTTCAACTCCAAGAAATCTAAAAATAAAACAGTTTTAAAATATTTTTAAAAAATATTAAAAGTTCAAAACATAAAATAAATAAAAAATAAACATAATTTGTATTGCATGAAATTTGAAAGTTTGCAATGTGTATTTGCCCCCCTCTAGTGGTCTGGATGGGCTATCTGAACTGTTACAACATGAAGCAACATAGATTATTCAGATAGAGGCTCTACAATCTATTGGATTGAAAGACAGGAATGATCTCGCTTCATTCTTTAAGTATGCCTATATACAATTTGAAAAGTCTACCCATATGGATACTGTACTGTAATCAATGTATATATACTGGGACATATTTATGAAAACTGTCTTAAAGAAAAACCTGTCTTAATTGCCCGTAGCAACTATTTCTTTTTAAAAATGAAAACTGTGCTGTGATTGGTTACTATGGACAACTAAGTAGCTTTTCTTCAATACAGTTTTTCATAAATCTGTGTATTTATTGTGTTTTGGTATGTATTGTTCAGTGCAACATAGTAGGGGGGATAATAGAACAGGTATACAACCTCCCAGCAGGCCTTGTGGACCATCACTATGATGTGACTATGTTTGGCCCTTTACTCCCTTCTTTGCTATTGCATTAAATGCAAAAATAAAGAATAAATTCCTCTGGTGAGTGCCATGTCACATTTCTTTGAGGGATTATTTTGATACACCTATTGTTTACTGTACTGAGCACCACCAGAAGTACAAAGGATTGAATCTGTCCATGGATTCAGAGCTCCATTATGCTACCTATCCAAAGTACTGGTAAATACTGGTTATTCTATAAGTGCATATTGCTGCATCGGAAAAGGTCCAAACTATTAAAATATAAAGCATTTATACCATATGGTGAATGCCATAATGGAAAAAAAAGTCACAGTGTGCCAACTGCTGGTTTTTGGTCACATATTTGTATAAAAAGTGATCTTTTGATCTATGTACCCCATATTGATAAAAAAGAAAAATGGCACATGAATTCCACAAAACTCAAAAAACAATGGAATTGCTTTTTACCCATTTCAGAAGAATTATAATAAAGAATAATAAAATTAAAGATTTGGAATGGTCAAAGTCCTAACGTTAATCCAATATGGACCCAATGATTTGGAAGGACGTGAGTTGAGCAATTGATGGGAGGAAACCCACCAACATAACAGAGTTGAGGCTGTTTTGTATAGAGAAATGGGCTAAAATTCTGGATTCATGAATAATTGTCAGAAACGCTTAGATGAAGTTATTACTGTACAAGTGGATCACACCAGTTACTGAAAACAAAGGTCTACATACTATTGTCATCCACAGATATGTGATATTGGATTATTTTCTTCTATAAATAAAATAAGATAAGATAATCCTTTAATAGTCCCACCATGGGGAAATTCAGTGTGTTACAGCAGCATAGACAATACAATATATAAATACAAAAGCTCCAAGGTAGAGAAATTGCAGAGACAGTAGGTACAGATAAAAAAGGTAAAGGTTAAAAAAAGGTAGTAGAAGGGATACCACAACTTAAAGATTTTTCAGTTCTCTGTATGAAATGATCTCCGCTTAGCTCGATACAGACTTCCAATAGTGCTCCTTCTCACACTTAGGGTGAAGCAGTCGGTCATTGACAGTACTGCCCAGCGCTATCACGGTCTCATGCATGGGATGGGAGTTATTCTCCAGCATGGAACTCACCACGGACAGTACCCATCTGTCACCCACCACCTGCACTGGGTCCAGGGGGCTCCCCAGGACACAGCTGGCCCTTCTAATCAGCTTGTCGAGTCTATTCCTATCCCTGGTTGATATGTTACTCCCCCAGCAGGCCACTCCGAAGAAGATGGCTGATGCCACTATAGAGCTGAAAAAGGCCCTAAGAAGTGCCCCCTGGACTCCAAAGGCCCTCAGCCTCCTAAGCAGGTAGAGCCTGCTGTGGCCCTTTCTGTACAATGTATCCATGTGATCAGCCAAGTCCAGCTTATTATTGAGGAGCACACCCAGGTACTTATAGCTGTTGACTATCTCAATGCCGGTCCCCTGGATGTCCACTGGTTTTGGAGGATAACTGCGCTTGCGAAAGTCCACCACCATCTCCATGGTCTTCCCAGCATTAATCATAAGGTGGTTCCGCTGGCACCAGTCCACGAAATCCCGGTTCAATTCTCTGTACTCCCTGTCATCTTCGTCTGTAAAGAGGGCTACTATTGCAGAGTCATCAGAATACTTCTGTAAGTAGCAGCTAGATGAATTGCACCTAAAATCTGCAGTGTACAGTGTGAAGAGGTAAGGAGCAAGAACTGTACCTTGAGGTGCCCTCGTATTACAGATCACGGTGTCTGACACACATCCCGGGCTCTCACATACTGAGGTTGGTTTGTGAGGTAGTCTAGGATCCAGTTGGAGAGGTGGTGGTTCACTTCAACAAGGACCAGTTTGTTTCTCAGTAGCCCTGGCTGTATGGTGTTAAAGGCACTGGAGAAATCAAAGAACATTATTCTCACAATGTTCCCTGGTTTCTCCATGTGAGAAAGAGCTTTGTGTAGAAGGTGGATGATGGCATCATCCACCCCAATCCCGGCCGATAAGCAAATTGGAGAGGGTCCATAGCCGAGCTCACTAGAGGGTGGAGAACCAATCTCTCTAAGACTTTCATCAAGTGGGATGTCAATGCTACAGGTCTGTAGCCGTTAAGGTCCATCAAATGAGTTGTCTTTGGAACTGGTACCACACAAGATGATTTCCACAGTTGTGGTACCATTCTCAGCCTCAGACTCATATTGAACATAAATGTAATAATACCACAAAGCTGGTCCCCGCAAGTCTTAAGTAGCCTGGCACTGATGCCATCTGGCCCTGCGGCCTTCCCAATCTTGATTTTTCTGAGTTCCTTTCTCACCTGGGCACTTGTGAAGATCAGACTATAGCCAGATGACTGATTGCTAGATTTACTGATCTGGAGGTGAGAGCTAACAGCAGAAGGTGAGGTCAGTGTGGGAGAGAGGATTGAATGACATGCTGGGGTGGGATTGAATGACCAACTGTAATAATATTCACTCATTTATTTGATTTGGTTCTTTTTATCTTCTTTTAGGGAAATCTAATGTAGTTTTAGGTCAAATGTATGTAGAAATGTAGAAAATTGTGAAGGATGCACAAACTTTCAAGCACCACTGTCCATTGGTGGTTCCATTAGGAACCTCAGTCGCAGATTCTGTCAAAAATCACAGACAACAATTATCTGTATGGACGGACATCGTAATGAATACAGACAGACCGCATTATAGTCAGAATGGTCCATTAGGTCATATTACAGACACTTGCAGACAGAAAGTGTAACCTGTCAACAGAATAGTTGTTCCAAGTCAATACAAATAAGACCTTATTGGTAAAAAATAGGAAATTGTTCCTAGTGCCACCTATTGGAAGGTAGCTCCCTATAGATAATATAAGATTAAGGGCATAATGGAGCCATTACCCCTTGTGACCCACATCGACACCTTTCACACAGTTAGCCAGTATCCGCAGAAACAGCTGTCTGTGGATGGGAACCTCTTCCTTCTGGAGGAGTCATACTGGCTTGGCTATTATTTTCAGATTATGCCCTTAGGTTTCTTTGAAAACCAGGTATTAATCTATAGGGAGCTACCTTCCAATAGGTGGTGCTAGAAGCAAATTCCTCTTTTCCACCAATGAGATCTTATTTGAATGCCTTAACCAGACTTCTTAGAAGGGCACGCATGGCTTAATAAGTCCCTGTACCAGTCTCTCCCTAATGAGAGATATTACCCCTTCTGTTCCAGGAAGGAATCAAGCCCTAGATATCTAAATCAATGCATTCGATAGAACTACAGTGCATACTTTTTGCCTTGTATGCCAAGTTTAACCAGCTCCCACAGTCACAATTATTAAAAGAATATCATGTTTGTAAGGAATGACAGCTGAGATTTCTATAATGAAGAAATAAATACTTATACTGCAGTTATCGGGATGTATGACACTTGTAGAGTGGCCCAGAGCTACAGAAGATGCTGAATTTGTATGTGATGTGATAAATGTTGGTTGCATACTGTAATTGGTAAAGTTGTTTTTCCATTATAAATTGGACCTGGAGCAAACTGTCTGTAGACATTATTTATTCCCTTAGATCACAGGGAAATGCTACCATGTTTGATGCTAAAATGTCAAACCTGACAAAACTACAGAGATAACACGTTACTGAAATCTTCAAAGAAGTTATCTAAAAATGTAGAGGAAAACAACCTATGGTGAAAGAATTGTATCTATATAACTCCAAATAATAGTGAGGTATCATTATAGCCACTTAGATGGTGCAGAATGGCATTTGTCACTTGGAAATATCATAAGATATTGTATTTTTTGGTCTTAATTGTGTCCTCAATCACAAGACATATTTATGGCGAAACATATTACACTTTATCCAGTCATTTCACTAGCAGTATTCTTGTAGTTAAACAAGTGTGGTTAATAAAACCTACTATTAACCCTTTAAGGCAGGGTTCACACTACCGTTGGCTTCCGTTATGAAGGTGTCCGTTAACATAAAAAAAACGGACACCTATTATAACAGACATTAACGGACACTAACTAATGTTAATGTGTCCGTTTTTTTTACTGATCCAATTAATGGATTAGTTAAAAAAAACTGACACATTAGCATCAGTTAGCATCAGTTAGTGTCTGTTTTTTAACACTGTCGTTTTTTTTTTTTTTTTTTTCTGCTTTCTGAGCATTCGCAGAAAAAAATGGACATAAAATAACGGACAATAACTGATGGCTATCAGTTACTGTCCATTATAAGTCCATTACCTATAGACTCCAATGTTAAAAAAATAACGGACACTCGCTGTCCATCAAGAATTTGTTATTTCAAATGGACAAAAAAGTCCTGCATGTAGGATTTTTTTGTTCGCGAAAAAAACGGACTTCTGACGGATTGGGTGTAAACGGACATTAACGGACACAATATAAAAACCCATTGAAATGAATGGAAATTTTAACGGATTTCTGACGGTTCAGCTAGTGTCCGATGCTAAAATCTTGTAACGGACAATAGCAATGGACACTACTGACGGTCACCAACGGTAGTGTGAATGCCCCCTAAGGATGCAGGGTCGTTTTGGAGTTAAGTGATTTTTTTTGATGACATATCAGAGCTTATTCTTTGCGTGACAAGTTGTATTTTTAGTTGCCACTATTTTGTGGTACATACAATGTTTTCATTAGCTTTTAGTAACGTTTTTGTGGGGTCATCATTAAAAAATGTGCAATTCTGTCATTATTTTTGTGTTTTGTTTTTATGACCTTCACTCTGCGGACTTTCTGTTTCAATTATACCTATGGGGAAACCGCGTTTCCGTAGGTATGATTGACATGCCGTGATTTCCAAAAACCCCGCCGGTTTTGGAAATCGCCGCGTGTCCGCGTGGTTTTTACCGCAAAGTGGGCATGGGATTCGCTAGAATCCCATCTACTTTGCTCTGACTGTAGAACACCGCAATTTTTTTTCGCGGCATTTCCGCCGTGGGCGAATCGTGGCATTTACGTCACGTGGGGCCCCGTCCTTAATGTGCTGCTTTTTCTGGTGGGTAATTACAATTATAGTGATAGTATATCTATATTAATATTATTAGTTTTTACCAATTTTACTTAATTAAAATGCGATTTTGTAATGATAACTGATTTTCCTGGACGCACTGTATTTTTAACTTTTTTTTTGATGGAGCTATATGCGGGCTCTATTTTGTAAGTTGTCGTTTTTCTTGGTACCATTTTCTGGTATGTACAACTTTTTTTGGGGGAGAGACAAGGTGGCCAAAACACATTAATTTGCACATTGTATTTCTTTACAGGGTTACTGTATGGGATAAATTACATTACGTTCTGATATCTTGAACTTATATGCACTTATATACCTAATATGTTTTTGTTTACATTTTTATTTTTAAAATGTGAATTTTTTACATTTTCATTTTTTTATACATTTTTTGCATACTTTTTACATTTTTTTACTGTGTCACAAGGGGACTTGAACCTGGGATCACTTCATCCCCTGAATAATATACTGCAAACCTTCTCCATTGCAGTATAATTTACATTATTGCCTATTAGGCATTGGTTCTATTACACATGTGCTTATTACACATTTTTACATGGCAGCTAGTAGGCTAATAGGGTGAAAGAAGGCTCCCCCGATCTAACCAGATGTCATGATCAATATTGGAGTAGTTAGTCCTGGGTTCTTGCTGTATTATGCAAAGTAGAACCTTGAATCATATTATTATGGTGTTCAATGTTAACTATACAACCAGCACAATATAATAATATGGCACAGAGCTGAAAGGGGTTAAAGAAGCAGTATAACAAAAACATTTTTTACATACTGCACCCCTCACCTTATTGTCTTTTACACTTTGCGCTTTTTTGTATAATGCACTCATATTCCTGTACTTTGCCATCCTGTTTGCTTGTGATCAGACACATCTTGGTTTTTATATTTCTTTTTCGCTATACTCTATCAAGAGCATCATATAGACAGCTAGAGACAGCACCATCTCTGCTTGATAGGAGACAGTTTAATTATCCTTCCCTGTATATAATCCTAAATAACCTAAAGGCCCATAAGTATATACCTAAGGAGGCTGAGCTGGAAACTCCTTAATAAGAACTGTGTGAAAGGAGCCTGTCCAATTATATCAGCAATAGCTGTAGTAGGAGTTTGTGTCCCTCATGTGAAGATATTATTTGGAAAAATACACCATGCAGGAATATCTGGTGTGACTTTTGGAAAACAAGTAATAATTACTTAAGTGTAGCGAAATATCCCATGAATTTTCAGTTACAAAGGAATAACTAAATAAGGTGATACTTGCTGAAGTATAGATAGTGGGGGGAAATATACAGTACATAATGAAAGTAAAAACATATTACATAGTTACATAGGTAAAAATAACATAGTTGAAAAAGACGTATGTCCGTGAAGTTCATCCAAGGGATGACTGAAAGGAACGTGAAGGAAGTGAGCTTTCTATTCCATAAGCATCAAGGCAATTTTGTTGTAAAAAGCCATTTAATCCTTTTTTGAAGATGTCAGCTGTTGCTGCTGTGACTACTTCCTGGGGTAGGCTATTCCACAGATTATTTTTTTTTTTCCAAAAGGAGGGAGCATCCTATTGTCTTTTCTTGTATGGGCCATTTATGTATTTATAAAGGTTTATCATATCTTCCCTTATTGCTTGAAGGTATTCTGACTGAATAAATGGGAGTTACCTATTTGGGATCCTTGTGTATTACCTAGAGCAAAAAGCTGCTGCAAAGATCTCTCTCACACAGGAGGACCCAATACCCATTGATTTCAATGGGACTGTGTAGTGCTTTGCTTTCCCTATGGTACATAATTTAAGAGAGAAATTAGGAAATTCGAAACTTATTAGTAGGGGGCTGACACCCAGCCTCTGGATCGATCCTCTGTATGGAGCCTCTTCTGGCATCAGTACACAATACTGGGCCCCCTTCGATGTATAGCATCCATATGTCTTCACTGCAGCTCAGCTCCCATAGACAGTGAAGGCGCCAGGCTGCTATACATCCAATGGAGCTTTCTGTTTTTGGTCCACCATATTGTTTACAGGACAGGCGCGGGAAGCGGCTCCATACAGAGGATCGGTCTGGGGGCCGGGTGTCAGCTCCCTATTGATCATATATTTATGGTCCATCCTGAGGATAAGCCATAAAAAAAAAAAGCCTGGACAACCTTTAAGCTAGCCATACACATTAGGCTTACATAGATGTATGAATGATTTTGGCTGTAGATCTTGGAGAGGATAAGAATCAGGCTTTTGGATTTCAACATGTTTGATCCTTTTTTTTTCTCCAATGAGATAAGCTGCTGCTAGTGGCATCTGACATTGGCTTTCACATGAACGTGAGTGAAAATGGCCATGGAATACATCCATTTTTTACATCCGTTTAACACCCAAGCGGCAGCCATTTTCATGGATCTGTCTTACATTGCAGTATATGTAGGGATCCATGAAAATGGATAAAAATAGAGCATGTCCTATATTGTTGCCATGGACCGTCAAAATATTGGTCTTGTGAATAGCCTCCAATCACATGCATGAATATTAATGCTACCATGTGATGGGCATAAAAAATGGTCAGCACATGCCGATTCCGATGTTTGTGTGAATATAAGGTTACTTCTAGTTTTCACAACATATCACTTCTGGTTGATGGTGGTTTCCGCATTTGTATGATTTCTTCTTGCGGGTTATTGGGAAACTATTACACTGTAAGTAATTCTTTTTAAAGATAAATTAAACCTGTGGTGTATTTCCCTTGCAGATTGAAGAATTTAGGCGACTGAGGGTACATGTCAAAGGAGCAGATCTTGAAGAAGAAAGTGATGGAATAATGGCTGATAACTTTAGACCAACCCAACCTCTTAGTGACAGGATTATACGAGCAGCTTTTCAGTAACCAACGTTGAAACATTTTTTTGTAAGTGGGTTCATCAATATTGGTGTCTAGTTGAAAATCTATTAAAATCAGATCTCCAATGCGTGACTTTCAGGCTGTTACCATACTATAGATGTCCACCTTTTCTTTTTCTTGAAATCTCCAATTTCTCATGAAAAAAGTCAATGCAATATCACAATATGCTAGCAAACCCTTGACAAGGTGCAATTCAAAATACAACCACTAGGTGGCCTCACATAGACACATTTAGGATGAAACCCAAAAAATAGACAGGACTCAAATATCAAAAAAAGACTTTTTATTAGCTTGGTAAATGTTTTTCAAGTCCATTGTGGACTGAACCGTTGCATTGGGCTAATAAAAAGTCCTTTAGTTTTTTGATATTGGACTGCTGCTCATTTTAGGATAGATGTCTTGTCAAAGAGTATTGCAAAGTCATGTTTTTTAAAAAAAAAAGTTGGTTATCTTGTACCACACATCTTGGAATATATTGAGCTAAGACAAACACATGTCCCAACAGCAGGATTACCACATGCTGGCGATCATTGAACCAGTCAAAACATATGGTTCTTATGATTTCATATTCAGTAATGAGTAATTATAACAAGTCCTGAGTAACATTTATATATTCAGGCAAATGTACAACTGGATATGGTTTGGAATCACAAGTGGAGGAAGAGAGAAGTTATAGTCTAATCAAATATAAAATGTCAAGATGCTTAATTTTTACTGACCCATATTCTATTTTATATCATTTTAAAATGTAGAAATTATTTTAGAAATTATTTGTTAAAAGTCACCAGGAAAAAGATGGTGCAAGACACTTATGGGTGTGATTATATTGGTAAAAATGGCATACATAGAAGCGTGGAAGCCCAATGAGTGTTTTTTCTTCTCTGCACATCTTTTCCATGACCCTTGAGACAATACTCCATCCACTTTCCTGCTAACAATACAAGACCCATAGTCTACCTTTATGGTATACATGATAAAAGGATAGTTGTTATAGGAAAATTGCACCAAAATTTTAGCCCAAAGAATTCTTCACTCAATGCACCCTATACTGACAAAGTAAGAACAGAATGTTAGAAATATTTATTTTATTGCAGTGGAAAAACTAAAGTATTGCATTCAGGGCCGCTTTAACCATAGGGCCAATGATACACTTGTACCAGGCCCTATGATAGCGGGGGCCCTGTTCAGACAGCAGGGCAGTCCTGCATATGCTGTCCCACCAGGCTTCCCCAGTTGCATACAATGAGGATGCAGGGAGCCGTGCGCTCACTGCATCATCCTTCTTCCCTGGGAGCTGCAGGTGCAATGTGATGATGTCACTTACATGGCGCCTGCAGCTCCCCGAAGACTCCAGACTCAAGACAGCAAGGGAGAGAGAAGAGGTGAGTACTAGTGTTTTTTTTATTTCTGTGTGGTAGGAGAGGGACGTTAAACTGTGGGGACAACTGCAGGGTTATGAAGATGACCTTGGATTCATTATAAAGATGAGAATCTCATCTTTAAAATGATACCAAGATTATCATGATAACCCTTACAGACCCAGAGATTCACTGGTGAAAACACTATTCGGCATTGAGATCCCAATGCAGTTCTCAATTCCTGTCAGCATTTTCACCAGGGAATCTCTCCAAATCTGTAAGGACTATCATGATGATCTTGGTATCATTTTCAAGATGAGATTCTCATGAATCCAAGCTCATATTCATAGCCCTAACCAATCCTGAGATATAGGGATCTAAAGTGTCCTCCCCCTCCTGCCTCAGGCAGAATTTTAGAGCTGCGTGAAGGAGGAAGGAGGGGAAGGAGCTGAGCTGCAGTCTGCAGAGACTATGATAAATCATCATTGTCTGTGCATAACCTGTATGTGACCCCAGGGGGAGGGGTAGCAGGGACTCCTGTCCATGTTATCTCCTATCAATCAGAGAGCATACTATACCTTTACTTTCTGATTGTCACATATATATAATACCCCCTGAGCCTAATCAGAGGGGTATTCTTCTGTAATACCCCTCTGAACATAACCAGGATGTTATTAGCGCTGTGACCCAGACATTTACCATCATCGAGGTCACAGCGCTAAAAGACTTGCACTGAACACTTACACAACACATACACAAAGTCATCAATAAATTTTATATTTTTTCACTGTCCCTATCCTGTCCATACCTGATCTTTATAGAGTAAAATACGGCGGCCGCCTCTCTAACGATATCCATTACAAGCTAAAATAATAGCAATGACGATTACTAGAGATGAACGTATAAAACATTTCTGACAGGCGGAAAAGTTCCATCAGTCAGATAACACATTTTCACCCACTGAATGTCACCATATAAAATCCAAGTTTTTGGCAAATTTCAGATGGGTATAACAGTGGGTGGTGATGGGGGGGGGGGGGGGCGAGGGGCCACTTATGAAACCTTTGCACTAGGCCCACCAATATGTTAAAACTAACCTGATTATAATGACATACGTATTCAGACCTTTTACACTGTACTTAGTTGAAACAAGTTAGGCAGTGATTACAGCCTCCAGTCTTCTTGGGTATGATGTCACAAGGTTTTCATACCTGGATTTGGGGATTTTCTGCCTTTTTTTTTGCAGAACCTTTCAAGCTCTGTCAGGCTGGATGGAGACCATCAGTAGACAGCCATTAAAGGTTGACTTGCTGGAAGTTTTTTCCATCTGTATCCAGGATCTTTGGAGCACAGTCATTTTCACCATTTGGTTCTTGGTCACCTCTCTTTCCAAAGTCCTTCTCCCCTGAACAGTTATGATTGTCCAATCTTCTGTTATTTAAGAATTATGGAGGCTACTGTGCTCTTGGGAACCATCAGTGCAACACAAACTTTTTTGCACCCTTCACCATATCTGTACCTCCCCACAATCCTATCTCTGAGCTCTACAGGCAGTACTTTCCTCTCTATGCCTTGGTTTTGCTCTGATATGCATTATCAGCTGTGATACCTGATATAGACAGGGGTTTGTCTTTCCAAATCTTGTCAAATCCACTAAATTTACATTAGGTGGACTCAAGATATAGAAACATCTCCAAAATGATCAAGAGAAATGGGAGGCCACCAGAGCTAAATCTCAAGTGTCAGCAAAGGGTCTGAATACTTATACAAAATGTATTTATTTTTTTACTTTTTATTAAATTTGCAAAAATGTTTAAAATTCTGTTTTTAATTCTCTCTATGGGGTATTGCGTGCAAATTGATGGGGGAAAAATGTGAAAAAAGTGAAAGGGTATAAAGACTTTCTGACTGCATCGTACCTGCTGGAAACATTATTAGGAGGTCAGAAATTGTTTATATCTGTAAGTTTTTGACCATAGCATATACCATAACATATACAAAACATACACCATAAAATTTTTTGTAATTGCCTATATTATGCGCTAATTCTCCATTGTCTTTTTCACTTACAGGAACTGAACTTGAAACCATTATTTGCTGGATCTTTAGAGATTATCTGAAGTTTTTCATGGATGTATAGTCTTCAGACCCATTTAAGCCATGCATGGAAAAGACTGCTGCAATCCCTGCCAGACTAGTGAAGTTTCTTAAATCTTTGTTCACTGCAAAAGACTCTTGTTATTGATACCTATACAAGTAACCTCACATTTCAGGTACCCTGTTTATGCTGGGGCTGTTTCAGTGGAAGCTACAGCAGTGGAATTGAGTTGATAGTATCAAATTTCTAAAAGGAATATTAGGCCCTTTGTTGCTTGTATTATAATGATCCATCCCAATTAATAATTTATTTCTGGTTCTTTTGCAGTTATTCTACTGTGACAATGTAATTATCATGTTCTCTTAAATATTCTTCTTAATAATCTATGAGACTGTTTGTACATATACAGTCAGGGAGGCTGCACTGTGAACTCCTTCATTATTACTGGGTGACAGGAACCTGTCTAATCATCAGTAGTGAGTGACTGGGAATGACAGTGACTCCAACATGAGGCAATACTGACTGAACTATATATCTATAAGGGGAATAGGTACATAATGAAACAAAAAAGGTGGTCCAACTCTTTTTATTAATAACCTATCAACAGGTTAGGTCCACAATAAGAGATCAGTTGGGGGCCATAACCCGGGACCCCCATTGATCAGCTATTTGAAAGGGACTTGGCACTCGTGACCTCTTCACCATTTGTTTCATAGCAGTAGTGCAATGTAATTACAGCCTCACCCCATTCACTTCAGTGGGGCTAGGTTGTATAGTAATAACATTGGACGGCTGCCATGAAAAAAGACGGCGTGCGTTGTAAGCAGTAAATACGTCACAATGGTCATACGGGATCCGTGACCTCTTCAAACAGCTAAGCGTAAGTCATCAATAAAAACTCGATGAACATCCCCTATAGTGAATAAACTCTTTTTAGACTCTTTTGTATAAAGCAAAGGAATTTGCTTTATGGCAATGCTATTGCATATTCCTAACGTAACATGGGTTTTCCTGATGGCCATACACAATGCAATATTTGTAACATCTGACATGGTAAGAATTCTTGAACAGGAAGTAATGAACACATACATATGATCTATGATATTTAATATCTGATATTCATGGGCAGCATTCAACCATACAGTATTGCAGACTAGTTATGAGTACAAATAAAGTTTCAGCTATACAGATGTAGCAAATTTTATATTGACATTTAACATGTTGCATGCCATGATGTAGCAGACTATTTCCATTGTCAATTTATAGTTTAATACATCATGGCATACAATGTGCTATATATCACTTTAAAGATGTAAGTGAATATTTCTTTTGTATCTTGGACAACTTTGTAATATTCATATTATACTGTATATTTAAATGTTTTTACATACACTATCTGAGTTTTTTGTTTTAGACTTATATATAATTTAGTGTCTAGTTACTAATGGCAGTGAGCTAGAATTCTGGTGTAAATGTAGCACAATTTTTAGTGTATATCAATGTATGCCACAAATTGTGCCGCTTTTTAAATTATTTTTCCACTGCTCACACCACTTTGGGAAAGAGCAGGGTGGAAATTGAGTGAATCGGTCCTGGCTTCCATGGCCCAACTAATTTATAATAATTTATGCCATAAAACAAGTTTTAATTATAGTTGAAGCCTAAACCAGCCTGTAGCTGGTTCAGATTTTAGTTCAGGCACACAATACAGGCCCAAAATATGCCACAATTTTTAAGAGACTCTTAATATTTGTATATTTGTAGCACATCTGATGCCAGCACTCTAGATTATGAAGACAAATGTACTACAAGTCCCAGTGTGTTTATGTGTGTCTTTTTGTTAATGTAACGTTTAATATTTTCCCAAACTACTATACAGAATGTTTATATTATGTATCTTACAATAAGAATTAATGTCTTTGCTTAGGTGTTTCTCACAAATAAATGCTATTTATACGGTTTGCAAGTGTCATATTTCTTCAACTTTTATATTGGATGCCTAGATTGTGTAAAATGAAATAAATGAGATAATTCATGAGTCCTAAATATTTTTTTTTTTGAGAGGGGTAATTTCCAACAACAATAGAACACAGACAGACGGATAAATTTTGTTTCAACCATAACTTCCAACCATTTTGACTGATTCTACTAATGTAGCTACTAATTTAATAAAGCCCCATGGTTTTATACAATAAAATGCTTAAAGTGTTTGTCCCATAAGGATATCTCCTTCTACGAATAATGGACCCTCTGGTGATCAGCTGATCGCTGCTGGTCAGCTGCCCTTATCATTTATTATTGCCAGGGAAGCAATGGCTGCTGCAGGAGAAAAGTGATGTAACCAGTGATGAGTTTTAATATTTAGTGTATATCTAAGAACTTACAAATATTCTTAAGTCGTCCTTTTTTTTTTTTTTCTAGACAGGGCAGAGAAAAACTATTGAGTGCTGAACAGTAAAGCTGACTTGAATCTAAAAACTGAGAACAGAAATTAAAAAAGATTCAGGGTTTGAAGATTCAGGGTCTCAACTTAGCTATTCTGGATAAATAATAGTATTTTAAAATGAAGCAAACTTGCAAATATCATTCTGGTTTGTGTCTACAACTTCTATGGAAATACTTGTGTCTCCATGGTTACCGACTACAAACCCTAAGTAGTAAAATCATGTATTATACCACTGTAACATCTTTACCCGTTCAGGTCTCTGCGCCATCCTCCGGTCGTATGCTACAGTGCAGTAGTCATGTCCATTTATGATCTTCTGCTCCTGTTGTTTTAGCACTGCTGAGTATTCTTTGCTGTGAGTCAGTCCAGCCAGTGCTTGAGCTCCTCTGGTTACTATGGAGTTAACACTAGTAGCTCTTTGATTGACATCCTCACTTGCCAATCAAGCTTGGGGCGGGTTCTTTTTACCCTTTATATTGTTTTCAAGCCCCATCTTGGTTGCTTGCTATTGCTTCTCTTAGTGTGCTAGCTATTTACTATTTTGCTGTTTTGATAGATTTCTGACCTTGGCTTTTCCCTTTTGACTATTCTTCTGGTTCTGATTCTGTACTGCTCTCTCCGATTGGTTCTGGCCCATGGCTTTGTTGATTCCCTGTATCTGTTTGTTTGTCTTGTCTGCATTTTGTGTAATCACTCATTTTATACGAAGGGACTGTCGCCCAGTTGTTCTCTACCGCCTAGGGTAGTTGAGGCAAGTAGGCAGGGGCTGTGGCT
The DNA here is from genome assembly GCA_947044405.1 of Leptodactylus fallax. Taxonomy (NCBI): domain Eukaryota; kingdom Metazoa; phylum Chordata; class Amphibia; order Anura; family Leptodactylidae; genus Leptodactylus; species Leptodactylus fallax. Next base: position 3,570,196 of record CAMRHE010000153.1, on the reverse strand, counting down.
GGGTCGAGCATTAGGACTCACTGTCTCTGTCATTCCCTTCCTTTAAAGTTTAAGCCTCAGCACTGGGGAATTGCTTACCTGGCAATTCCCTAACAACCACACTTTCTGACCCAATTTTCTACTACAGTCATGGCCAAAAGTTTTGAGAATGACACAAATATTATATTTTCACATGATCTGCTGCCCTCTGGTTTTTATTTGTGTTTGTCAGATGTTTTTATCACATACAGAAATATAATTGCATACTCATATTATGAGTAACAGAAGCTTATGTTGACAGTTAGAATGAGTTAATGCAGCAAGTCAATATTTGCAGTGTTGACCCTTCTTCTTCAGGACCTCTGCAATTCTCCCTGGCGTGCTCTCAATCAACTTCTGGACCAAATCCTGACTGATAGCAGTCCATTCTTGCAGAATCAATGCTTTAATTTTGTCTGAATTTGTTGGTTTTTGTTTGTTCACCCGTCTCTTGATGATTGACCACAAGTTCTCAATGGGATTAAGATCTGGGGAGTTTCCAGGCCATGGACCCAAAATCTCTATGTTTTGTTCCCTGAGCCATTTAGTTATCACCTTTGCTTTATGGCAAGGTGCTCCATCATGCTGGAAAAGGCATTGTTGAGCGCCAAACTGCTTTTGGACGGTTGGGAGAAGTTGCTCTTGGAGGACATTCTGGTACCATTCTTTATTCATGGCTGTGTTTTTAGGCAAGACTGTGAGAGAGCCGATTCCCTTGGCTGAGAAGCAACCCCACACATGAATGGTTTCAGGATGCTTTACAGTTGGCATGAGACAAGACTGGTGGTAGCGCTCACCTCTTCTTCTCCGAATAAGCTGTTTTCCAGATGTTCCAAACAATCGAAAAGGGGATTCATCAGAGAAAATGACTTTACCCCAGTCCTCAGCAGTCCACTCCCTGTACCTTTTGCAGAATATCAGTCTGTCCCTGATGTTTTTTCTGGAGAGAAGTGGCTTCTTTGTTGCCCTCCTTGAGACCAGGCCTTGCTCCAAGAGTCTCCGCCTCACAGTGCGTGCAGATGCACTCACACCTGCCTGCTGCCATTCCTCAGCAAGCTCTGCACTGCTGGTAGCCCGATCCCGCAGCTGAAACACTTTTAAGAGACGGTCCTGCCGCTTGCTGGTCTTTCTTGGGCGCCCTGGAGCCTTTTTGGCACCAATGGAACCTCTCTCCTTGAAGTTCTTGATGATGCGATAGATTGTTGACTGAGGTGCAATCTTTCTAGCTGCAATACTCTTCCCAGTTAGGCCATTTTTGTGCAGTGCAATGATGACTGCACGTGTTTCTTTAGAGATAACCATGGTTAACAGAAGAGAAACAATGATGGCAAGCACCAGCCTCCTTTTAAAGTGTCCAGTGGTGTCATTCTTACTTAATCATGACAGATTGATCTCCAGCCCTGTCCTCATCAACACCCACACCTGTGTTAATGGAGCAATCACTGAAACGATGTTAGGTGGTCCTTTTAAGGCAGGGCTGCAATGATGTTGAAATGTGTTTTGGGGGATAAAGTTCATTTTCAAGGCAAATATTGACTTTGCAAGTAATTGCTGTTAAGCTGATCACTCTTTATAACATTCTGGAGTATATGCAAATTGCCATTAGAAAAACTGAAGCAGTAGACTTTGTAAAAATTAATATTTGTATCATTCTCAAAACTTTTGGCCATGACTGTAGTTGTAGGTTAGAAAGATGCAATAAAAACTATTGAAATTGTACTAAAATAATATCAGTTTGTATATTTACATGATATTTACAAAATCCAATCAAAGGGTTTTCTTAGGAAAAAGTTGAAACCCAGGGGCTCCTGGAGTAAGTGTAAAAAAAAAGAAAAAGTCACACTCACCTATCCCAGGCACTCCCAGGTTGTACAACCTTGGTCCCTGTTCCCTTTGGTCCCGAACTGGAAGTGAAAAGGCTCATGAGACTTATGATGCCAATCTCTGACCTCATCAATCTCTGGTGAGGTACCAGTGACATCACACACTGATCCATCTCCAGACCAGTGACATCTGAGGCTAGTGATTGGCCTCAGAAGTCACCTGAACCTCTCCACTTTATCTGCAGCCAGGATCAGAAAAGGAGAGAATAAGGAATTGGGCCTGTACAATGGAGCCCCACAAAAAGGTGAGTATGACTTTTTTATTTTACCACCACCGCAATTGCCCTTGAGTTATACCTTTTTCCTGGGAAACCTCCTTTTTTTGAATAAAGACAATTCCCACTAATTTTTGAATTTGACTCATGTCCTTTAATGCTAATTGATAGAACTTAATGGCAATTTAGAGTTCTTTAATATTGATTGTATGGTTAACAAAGCTAAAACATAGCCCTAGAATTTGTCTACATAACAAACTATGTCATATTTTTGTTTTATGTTTATATGCTTAAATATAGCATTAGAACAAGGCTATGTCCACATTGCACTTGGTGCTTCTGTTTGGTATATACTTTTGAAGAGTCCTGAGAAATCTATGCCTTGGATGCATGTATGTGTGTGCCTATATAGTTACTGCCACTATCCCTCCTTGTAAAAAAAAAAATTACTATTGTTATTAATAATAATAATAATAATAATAATAATAATAATAATAATAATAATAATAATAATAAAGTATAACACCTTGTATACTTTTTTTTCTGGATCCCTTATATTGAAAAGGTCAGGTATAGTCCAGTATATTTTTTTAATACAGTTGAGGTCAAGATATACCAACACATACTGAGCAAATATATACCAAATGGACCCTCAATAAGGAGTACTCCGGATGAAGGAGTTCTAAAGGTATATACCATATACCTTCAACAGCTGTCGACTGAAAGCTACTCCTCCTGACTAACACATGACATGTACACTTGGTCTAATGTTTTTAATAGAGACAGAGATACCTCTGGCAATGGGTTATATTCTAGGGGAACCAAATTGGGAGGATATATGATAGTCAGTCAATCCCACCAAAATCATGCAGGTTTAAAAAGATTTTATCTTATGTGTATATGTATTAACTTTATACATTTATTCGGTACATGATCATTATGTTATTCTTGAAGATGTATTCCAGTGCCATGCTTTAGAGGTCTACTGCACAAAAAATCTCAAAAATCTTCAAACCTTAAAGTGTAGTTGTAATCAAAGTCCTAATGGGTTCAGTAATCTTTTGGAGCCCCTATCTTTGTTGACCTTCAATACAATACACAGAGTATAATAAAACGTTCTATCTTTAAACATTTAGATTTCTGAAGAAATAATTACTTAAATTCTTAAGAGGAAATTCCCGCAGTGCAGTAGTTTATCTTTTCCTGTTTTATTGAACCCTTGTACAGACAGAACCCATTCATCTGTTAACATTCTTATTATTATGGCCATAGTAACAAAGATATCAGTACTTAGTGTTTACGTAAAGGAAAAATATCATTAGGTTTCTATTTTGTTTTCTTAAATCCTTGAACAATAAATGGTAATGTAGTTTTCTAATATGAATTCATTTAAGCCCAAGTTTCAGCTCCATCCAATATATTGCATATGCTCTCTTTATAAAGGTGCACATGCTTATAAGTCAGTTCCTAAATAATATTATTATACAGTGTACAAATAGCACAAATTGCCAAGGAATGCCCAAATAACACCTACACACAGTGCTTACATTATATAGTTATACAGTATCAAACAATATCGTAACAAAGTGCCTAAAAAGAAATCCTTCCTAAAGCACAATGTCACTAACAATCGTTATCATGTAAGTATGGGTCAAACACCGAGGACAACCTCCGAATAGCTAATAACAGGAGCAGCAGCCACTGGAACTAGCACATTGGATGGAGCTGAAGCAGACAGCTCTGTGAGTTGTATAGTGACCTTTCCTAGTTATTGCAGCCAGGAGCCTAGATGAAGTAAAATGGGTGGAGTGCAATATGTACGTATATATCCAACTCTAGAGGCAATACTTCTACAGGAGAATGGAGCCAGATGGAGTATACCATGATTGTTTGGAATCCACCAGCAAAATCTTCTGCATGCCTATGTATGAAACAAAGACATACAAAGGTATTGTACAGGAATGTATTTACTTTTACAGCAGCTCTATATATTATATCTATTACACAGATGTATAATACATATACTTTTCTTATCCATCTACTTGACTAGACATGTCCAGATTAGCATCATGAAGTTAACACAAAGGGATATTTTAACTGCCCTTAACCTTAATTAAACTGGAGCCTTAATATGGCCATATTCATGAGCAACTATAGATATACATAAGTGTCCATCCCTATTTTAGATTAAATTTAGTTAAGAACTACAATTTCTAATTAAATTAATTCAATATAATATAATATCATGACATGCTAGCAGAACCCTTGAAAGGCTGCAATTCACAACACAACCACTAAAGAAGGGGAAGTGCTCATAGAGGCATATATGATAGACATCTCTTTTTAAAATGCTGGTCATCTGACTCCACACATCTTGAGTAGAGAAGAGCGAATTGAAGCTGACGAAGTGGAATTCAATCCAAATTTCAGGAAATCTTCGATTCGCATCGAATCCGGATTTCCTCACGCTTTGATGTATCGAATCTCATTTTTTCATAAAATGGCTGCTGCACATGTTAGGACAAGGGGCAAGGAACTCTGGGAATGTGGGATCATCCACAATGCCATGCGTGCAGCTAATCAGCAGCCAGACAGCCCTATGATGTCACAACCCTTTAAATACCCTATGCCATTTTAGGTTCAGTCATTTCACATCGTACCTGGTGCAGGGAGAGACATAAGCAGGCACTAGGGAAAATGGTAGAAAACACTTCAAAACTGATAATTTGCTAAATCACAGATCAGGGAAGGAGCATTAGAAATTTAGGGAAAGGATAGGGAGGAGTTTATACAAGAGTATTGAAGCAGAACAGGGTTCATTTGGGGTGGTAAAGCCTGAGTAATAGGAACAATCCTTCTACACCTTGCTGCACTGACTGCCATTATACTGCTGCTCATTGCAGGTTTACAATAAATCATACCTTTGTGTTCAAGGGAGAAAATTACATGCCTTTTTGCTGTGCAATAGTGGCCAAAAAAAAAAGAATTCTTATCCATTAATCTCCACAGTAATCTGTTATAATGCCTTTTATGGGGGTTTATTAGTGTGGAAATAAATAAGGGGCTTATTCGCCATTGTCTTGAAGGTAGAAAATTACATGCCTTTTTGCTGTGCATTAGTGGCAAAAAAAAGGATTGTTATCCATTAATCTCCACAGTTATCTGTACTAATCGTTGATTATAATGTTAATCTGTTTTCCCTTAGTCCCAACAGCAGCACAATATTCTTGCCCCAATGTGCTGGTAGGACCGACGGAACTTTTAATTAGCATAATTTATGCAATACTACGTTACCCTATAAGAGGGCAAAGAGACCTTCCCCCCCTTGTGTAAGTTATAAAGTAAAAAATTTCCAAATTTAGGGAGGGAAGCTTGTGCTGCTGTTGGGACTAAAGGAAAACAGATTAACATTATAATCAACGATTCCCTTACATCCCACAGCAGCACAATATGAGGATATAGCAAGTAATTCCCTTAGGGAGGGTTTCCCTGCTGTATAATACTTAGGACTGACTGACCAAAGGCAGTCACCACAGAACTCCGAACCTCTAGATGATAATGTTTTATAAAGGTTAGGTGAGATGACCAAGAAGCAGCCACATAGATCCAATCCAAAGGTAAGGCCCAGTTCTCAGCCCAAGAGGTTGATACAGCCCTGGTTGAATGGGCTGTACAAAATTCAGGTGGAGCTAACCCCTGAGCAAAAAAAGACTTTGATTGCCTCCTTGATCCACCTAGACAAGGTAAGCTTGGAAGCCTTGAGACCTTTGTCTCTACTATACATGTTGACAAGGAGATTCTCGCTCTCCTAAAGGACCGTGTGCGTAAGAGGTAAATCTGGAGACACCTCACAACATCTAGTGTGTGCAGTTTTTTCTCCTCTTCAGAGGAAGGGGGAAGGAAAAAACACAGGTAAAGAAATTAATTGATTAATATTGGTGCGGGAAGGCACCTTAGGGTTAAACCCAGGAAGAAACCTAAGTTGGACCCTATCCTCAAAAAAAAGGATATATAAGGTTCCTTGGAAGAGAAAGCCTGGAGCATACTCACCCTTTTGGCTGAAGTGATGCCTAATAGAAAAGGTGGTTTTAAAGGCAAGAAATTTAAGATCTACATACTCCAAAGGTTCAAAAGGAGGACCACAAAGACCTGAAAGAACAGTCGAGAGATCTTACCCTTTAAGGTCTTCCATAATCTCATCCAGGCTTCTGTCAAAGCTTACCCGGCTCAAAGGGTAGAGAACAAAGGCTGAATTTGGAGGCATTATCCGCTCTCCAGGGTTTTAACCATAGCGGCCTTTTAGCTGCTATAGAAAGGGCCAGAGATTTGGCCGCCAGCCTTAAATGATGTTGGGAGGCTTCGGCTAAATAATCTGCCGACAAGGAAACCAAACTAAAAAAAAAAGCTAGTAGATCGTCTCTGGAGACTCCAGAGTCGATGTCAGCACATAATTTGCTTGAGACTTCATTAGAGGCAATAGCCATGGAACTCTGACCGGAGGGCAGAGAATAAACCTTCCTGAAGGTACTCTCTATGCATCAGGTTCTGGAGGTTAGGACCATCATAGGTCGGGACAACTTGGGCACTGTCATGTCCACTTTAGGTGGGAGGCCCCGCTGAGCCTCCAGAATAGAGAACAAGGTTCTAAATCTTCTGGAATATATAGGAGCTCTTTCTGGATGATTCCATTCTGCAAGCATGAGTCTTTCTAGTGACTCGTTCCACTTGGAAGGCCCTAGACCCCCTAGAGGCAAACAGGAGGCTTCCCCATCAACATCACAGTCCCTAGACCTGATGGACTTCAGCAGCCTATTCATCTTCTCAGGAGGAAAGAGAGATCTGCTGGAATTTTCCAAGGTATCATCAGATGAAAGTGTTTCAATTGATCACCCGGAAATCTTCAATAGCTCCACAGTGTGTCACACTGCACACAAACTAGATCCTTTTTTTTTTTTTTTTTTTTTAAACTCCTTGCAGGGTTTGAACCCAGGACTCTAGCACTGCAAGGCTGCAATGCTAACCACTGAGCCACCATGCTGCCCGGAGATATAGCAGCAAGAACAATAATCCAATAATCCAAAATCAAGTGGAGTTTCCCTGGAAAACCAGAACACAATCAAAGGTTCCGGAGGAACAAAGTGAGCGATATCACTTCTGGCAGCCGCGGAGCTTGTAAGGTAAGTGAAACAGTAATGCCACACATCAAGGCCGCACAAGTGGCCTACACTACAGGACTTTAAACATGCAGCATGCAACTACCACTGCATGTACTACTGAAATAAACCTTTTCAGAGCAAAGGTTGAAAGCTTGGCTAGGCACAAAAAAGGTAAGTGAAATGGCAATGCTCCACCTCAAGGCTGCACAAGTGGCCTGCATACCGGCCTTTGAACATGCAGCATGTAACTACAGCTGCATGAACTACTGAAATCAACCTTTCAGAGCGAAGGTTGAAAGCTTGGCTAGCACAAAAAAGCTGCCCAAATAAAAAAAAAAATCTTTCTTTTCCACAGAAGAGAAGAGAGGTGTAAAGATGACTCCCCAAAGGAAGTTAACAAACTTTAGGGGAAAAACAAAACATGGGAGGAAAAAAATACCTCCCTCCACCTGTCGCACCACACAGGACAGAAAAAAACACAAGGGGGGAGGTCTCTTTGCCCTCTTATAAGGTAACGTAGTAATGTATAAATTATGCTAATTAAAAGTTCCGCCTGTCCTACCAGCACACAGGGGCAGGAATACCCCCCATATTGTGCTGCTGTGGGACATAAGGGAATGCCTTTTCTTGGGGTTTATTAGTGGGGAAAAAAATAAGGGGCTTATTTGCCGTTGTCTTGAAGGTAGAAAATACATGCCTTTATGCTGTGCATTAGTGGCAAAAAAAAAAGAATTCTTATCCTTTAATCTTTGCAGTAATCTGTTATAACGACTTTTCAAGGAGTTTATTAGTGGGGAAAATAATAAGGGGCTTATTCGCTGTTGTCTTGAAGTTAGAAAAATATAGGCCTTTTTGCTGTGCAGTAGTGGCAAAAAAAAAAGACTTCTTATCCATTAATCTCTGCAGGAATCTGTTGTGTTGTAGGTAGAAAATTAAAGGCCTTTTTGCAGTGCATTAGTGGCAAAAAAAATAAAAAAATCTTATCCATAAATCTCTGCAGTAATCTGTTATAACGCCTTTTCAAGGGGTTTATTAGTGAGGAAAATAATAAGAGGCTTATTCGCCGTTGTCTTGAAGGTAGAAAATTACAGGCCTTTTTGCCCTGTATTATTTTCCTTTTCATTTACTTATTTGATATACCAGTATGTCAGACAGAGAAGCAACAGGCCTTGCACAGGGGAGGGACATAGGCCTAAATGTTTCTGGCACAGGTTGCAGCAGACTAAGGGGGCATGGCAGCAGGGGTCAGTTACAGAGGCCTGAGCTCCCAGTGTCAGCTAGCGGTCGTGTCTTGACCAGCAACCCAACGGTTGTAGAATGGTTGACTCGGTCATCCACTTCATCCCAAGTCACATCAGACACCCCCAGCCAAGAGTCGGTGGGTTTATCAAACACAACCCTTAGTTGGCATGACCCGGGAGCAGGCCCTGTGCCCTCATGTGTCCTGAACCTGCCTCTGTCCTTTTCTATTCCCTCAGCCAGAGAAGTACTCTATGCTGTGGGCTCAGATCCACTATACAGTGAGGAGGAGCTACTACAGCACAGTTAGCAGCTACTTCCCAGCCATGATCTGGAGGAGACATCCACTGCTTCCTCCGGTAGGCGAGCAAGTAGTTATGAGGAGAATGGCGTGGGAGCTGGTGTTGCGAGCAGTCAGGCTCCTGGCTCAGAGACTGTTGAGGAGGACATCAGTGACGTGCAGACAGTACTCAATGATGATGTAGCCGATTGCAATTGGGAGTCGGGGTGACGAAGGGGCTACATCATCATTGAGAGAAGAGGGTGGCAGCTTGTGCATGAGGCAGCAGCAGAGCCAGCAAGTCGGTAGCGTGGCCGGGAGTCAGCAGGGTGGCAGCAGTGGGAGGTCGGGAGCCAAATGTGCCCTGGGTAGACCACCCGCTTCACAGGAGCCTACCTGCCCAGAAAGCAATGGTGCAGGGTTTCATGAAGGTAGTGGTGGTAGCAGTTAGTTAGTGCAAAGTGTTGGGGGTAAAATCACCTACTTGGCGGTGTGGCAGTTTTTTGTTAAGCCGCCGGGGGAGTTGAACATGGCCATATGTCAAATCTGGGGCAGAAGTTAAGTGTGGCCAGAGTGCCAATGTTGGCACCACAGCACTGCATCAACATATGCAGCGTCACCATAAAGTGGCCGGAGAGAATTGGGAGGCTCCAATGTGGTGGTCCAGCCTGCCGCAGCACCCGCTGCTTCAACCAGTGGCACACACCCCATTTCAGGCAGCCAAGGCTCCACCACTTCAGCCGAAGGAAGCTGTGTGTCCTTCCCATCATCTGCTGGTCCTGATGCTCCTGCTCCTCCTCCTAGTCAGTCATTGCGCCAGCAATCGATCACTGAAGCGATTTCGAGGAGACAACAGTATGCGTGCATTCATCCAACGGTGCTGAAGCTGAACATGCTCCTGTCCAAGTTGCTGGTGCTACAGTCCTCCTTTTCAAAGTGGTGGACTCTGCACATTTCAGAGAACTGATGGCTTGTGCCGAGCCAAGGTGGAGAATCCCAAACCATCATTTCTTTACCAAAAAGGCAGTACCAGCCCTGACACCTGCTGTTTGTTCGTGCCCTTTGAGGAGGCCACTTTATTTGTCAGTCGCCAGGACTATGGCATGACCAACGTCATTCCACTGATTCATATCCTGGAAAAGATGCTGGTAAATCTGGCTGGTCATGGGACTGGAAACGTGGCGCCTACATCTCACGGTCACATGAGCCCTGTGGGGGCTGAACTGGAGGAGGAGGAGGAGGACATTGGAGCACAAGTAATGTGTTTGCAAAATGGGTGATTTTTTTCACACAGGTGACAGGAGAGGAGGATCAGGAGCAGCCGCAAGAGCAAGAGGGAGACCCACCGTGGCAGTATGCAGTGGAGATGGATGCATGGAGTCCCTCTTAGTCACTTGCGCAAATGGCCCAATGCAAGCTCACTTGCTTGCGTAGTGACAGCCGAAATGCCACCATTTGGAAGAGGGATGACTAATGGCTCTCCACCATGTTAGACCCTCACTACCAGTCAAAAATGGGGGCCTTCTTTATGCCAGCTGAGAGGGAGGACAAACTGAACTACTATAGAGACATCCTATGTAGTCAGTTGGCCACTGCCTATATGCGCCATCGTCCATCCTCTCGCAGGTCTGACCAGGGGGACCTGGGCGATCACCTTGCATTGCCATGGCTGCTGTGGGGGCTGGGGGAGCAGGGTCACTGGGTCACTCTATGGCCTCCTCATGCTGCTGCCACCGGGTCACTGTATGGCCTCCTCATGCTGCTGCCACCTCCACATTATGTCACCTTGCCACTCTGTGTCCTCCTCATGCTGCTGCCACCTCCACATTATGTCACCTTGCCACTCTGTGGCCTACTCATGCTGCTGCTAACTCCACATTATGTCGCTTTGCCACTCTATGGCCTCCTCATGCTGCTGCCACTGGGTCACTGTATGGCCTCCTCATGCTGATGCCACCTCCACATTATGTCGCCTTGCCACTCTGTGGCCTCCTCATGCTGCTGCCAACTCATTATCTTGCCTTACCACTCTGTGGCCTACTCATGCTGCTGCCACCGGGTCACTCTATGACCTATTCATGCTGCTGCCACTGGGTCACTCTATGGCCTCCTCATGCTGCTGCCACCAGGTCACTGTATGGCCTCCTCATGCTGCTGCCACCTCCACGTTATGTGACCTTGCCACTCTGTGGCCTCCTCATGCTGCTGCCAACTCCACATTATGTCACCTTGCCACTCTGTGGCCTTCTCATGCTACTGCCACTGGGTCACTGTATGGCCCCCTCATACTGCTGCCACCTCCACATTACATCTCCTTGCCACTCTGTGGCCTCCTCATGTGGCTGCCAACTCCACATTATGTCACCTTGCCACTCTGTGGCCTATTCATGCTGCTGCCAACTCCACATTATGTCGCCTTGCCACTCTGTGTCCTCCTCATGCTGCTGCCAACTCCACATTTTGTCGCCTTGCCACTCTGTGGCCTCATGCTGCTGCCAACTCCACATTATGTTGCTTTGCTGCTCTGTGGCCTACTCATGCTGCTGCTGGGTCACTTTATGGCCTCCTCATGCTGCTGCCAACTCCACATTATGTCGCCTTGTCACTCTGTGGCCTATTCATGCTGCTGCCACCGAGTCACTCTATGGCCTCCTCATGCTGCTGCCACTAGGTCACTCTATGGCCTCCTCTTGCTGCTGCCAACTCCACATTATGTCTCCTTGCCACTCTGTGTCCTCCTCATGCTGCTACCAACTCCACATTATGTTGACTTGCCACTCTGTGGCGTACTCATACTGCTGCCACTGGGTCACTCTATGGCCTCCTCATGCTGCTGCCAACTCCACATTATGTTGCCCTGCCACTCTTTGGCCTACTCATGCTGCTGCCAACTCCACATTATGTCGCCTTGCCACTCTGTGGCCTCCTCATGCTGCTGCCAACTCCACATTATGTTGCCTTGCCACTCTGTGACCTACTCATGCTGCTGCCACTGGGTCACTGTATGGCCTCCTCATACTGCTGCCAACTCCACATTATGTCGCCTTGCCACTGTATGGCCTCCTCATGCTGCTGCCAACTCCCCATTATGTCGCCTTGCCACTCTGGTCTACTCATGCCTCTGCCACTGGGTCACTCTATGGCCTCCTCATGCTGCTGCCACCGGGTCAATGTATGTCCTCCTCATGCTGCTACCAAATCCACATTAATTGAAGTGTGCAGTGGTTCTAAGAGTGATGCCTATCATGTATGCGTTATACTGACTCACAGTATTGTTTCACTACCACAGCAGACTCCCTATGCGTGTTACTGCAAGGCACAGTGTTCTACACCACTATACAGGCTCTCTGCAGCCAGGAAATAGCTGTTTTTTAACAATATTAATGCAAATTAATTTGAATCGAATCCAATTGTTTTGGAAAATTTGGAGAAACGATTGAATCGAATTTTTGAAAAATTCGCTCATCTCTAATCTTGAGATATGCTAATCCAAGAGGAAAAATAAGGAAGGACACATCTGCATATAATCTTTTTTCTATATGTCTGAGGTTATAATCAAGATTCTTCCAAGATGTTGCTAAAAATATTCTAAGCACTTTCACACTGCATCTGATTTCAGGCCTTTAATAAATATATTCAGCTGCAGCTGCTCCTAAACCTAACTGGTGATATTCTATGGAAATAATTACAGATACCGCAAGAATTTGGTGTCATATGAAAGATAAGAATGGTTTTAAGCTTTATAATGCCTGATATTTAACTGTATTGTACAAGACCCTTTAACCCCCTACTCCATTGCAAAGCAGTAAGAAAACTATGGAAAGAATACAGAAGGGATAGAAAGTGGATTTTGGCATATGAAAATGAAATGCTGCAAGAAGATCAAAAGTTGTTTGAAGATTTAGGTGCATATATATCCGTGTATATATATATATACTGTATATATATATATATATACAGTCATATGAAAAAGTTTGGGCACCCCTATTAATCTTAATCATTTTTAGTTCTAAATATTAGGGTGTTTGCAACAGCCATTTCAATTTGATATATCTAATAACTGATGGACTGATGGACACAGTAATATTTCAGGATTGAAATGAGGTTTATTGTACTAACAGAAAATGTGCAATATGCATTAAACCAAAATTTGACCGGTGCAAAAGTATGGGCACCTCAACAGAAAAGTGACATTAATATTTAGTAGATCCTCCTTTTGCAAAAATAACAGCCTCTAGTCGCTTCCTGTAGCTTTTAATCAGTTCCTGGATCCTGGATGAAGGTATTTTTGACCATTCCTCTTTACAAAACAATTCCAGTTCAGTTAAGTTTGATGGTCGCCGAGCATGGACAGCCCGCTTCAAATTATCCCACAGATGTTCAATGATATTCAGGTCTGGGGACTGGGATGGCCATTCCAAAACATTGTAATTGTTCCTCTGCATGAATGCCTGAGTAGATTTGGAGCTGTGTTTTGGATCATTGTCTTGCTGAAATATCCATCCCCGGCGTAACTTCAAATTCGTCACTGATTCTTGTACATTATTCTCAAGAATCTGCTGATACTGAGTTGAATCCATGCAACCCTCAACTTTAACAAGATTCCCGGTGCCGGCATTGGCCACACAGCCCCAAAGCATGATGGAACCTCCACCAAATTTTACAGTGGGTAGCAAGTGTTTTTCTTGGAATGCTGTGTTTTTTTGACGCCATGCATAACGCCTTTTTGTATGACCAAACAACTCAATCTTTGTTTCATCAGTCCACAGGACCTTCTTCCAAAATGAATCTGGCTTGTCCAAATGTGCTTTTGCATACCTCAGGCGACTCTGTTTGTGGCGTGCTTTCAGAAACGGCTTCTTTCGCATCACTCTCCCATACAGCTTCTCCTTGTGCAAAGTGTGCTGTATTGTTGACCGATGCACAGTGACACCATCTGCAGCAAGATGATGCTGCAGCTCTTTGGAGGTGGTCTGTGGATTGTCCTTGACTGTTCTCACCATTCTTCTTCTCTGCCTTTCTGATATTTTTCTTGGCCTGCCACTTCTGGGCTTAACAAGAACTGTCCCTGTGGTCTTCCATTTCTTTACTATGTTCCTCACAGTGGAAACTGACAGGTTAAATCTCTGAGACAACTTTTTGTATCCTTCCCCTGAACAACTATGTTGAACAATCTTTGTTTTCAGATCATTTGAGAGTTGTTTTGAGGAGCCCATGATGCCACTCTTCAGAGGAGATTCAAATAGGAGAACAACTTGCAATTGGCCACCTTAAATACCTTTTCTCATGATTGGATACACCTGGCTATGAAGTTCAAAGCTCAGTGAGGTTACAAAACCAATTTTGTGCTTCAATAAGTCAGTAAAAAGTAGTTAGAAGTATTCAAATCAATAAAATGATAACGGTACCCAAATTTTTGCACCGGTCAAATTTTGGTTTAATGCATATTGCACATTTTCTGTTAGTACAATAAACCTCATTTCAATCCTGAAATATTACTGTGTCCATCAGTTATTAGATATATCAAATTGAAATGGCTGTTGCAAACACCGAAATATTTAGAACTAAAAATGATTAAGATTAATAGGGGTGCCCAAACTTTTTCATATGACTGTATATATATATATATATAACAAAAAGTTTACATGGTTTGTCTGTATTTTTGAAATAGAATTGCAATTATTTATTGTTACTATTTATTGTATTAAGTGAATCTGTCACCAATTTCTAGGCAACATACACTTGTGACAGAGACCCAGACTCCAGCGCTGGACCACTTACTTGTCAAGGTGTTGTGCTGTTGTTGTCCTACAGTACTTTTGCTGTTCTCTTCATTCTTTGCACATATAGGATAATCCTAGATATTCATGAGCTGGGATAAATCAGTGGACACATGAACAGACAATATTAGACATTACAATGTAACTAAATAAATAACATACCAAATAATAGAAATGAGGGTCCTGTTTGCATTGGTTTACAATTTATGAAGAACTAGGGGGGCACAAGAGGTAAAAGGGCTTGTTTGGTTCAATGGCCCAGCCATCTTTTAATAGAAAAGGTCATATAACTAAAGCTGTATGAGCCCATCACTAGCTGGTGTCTCTGACTATACAGATAAGTGCATAGAGTGCAGGGTAACTTCAGGTTCTGAGGAATAGAGTAGTCCGCTTCCTAAGCACACATATTCCCACCCTCCTGAATATCAAGGACTACATCTTCAGTGGCGCTGCTGCAGGGAACAGAGATTTTAGGATCTTGACAAGTAAGTGACCCTCAGATATGGCAGTATAAGCCTGGTGAAAGATTCCCTTTAAACTGTTGGAGAAACATGTTGTCAGGATGAGTAAGTCATTTTTTTTTAGAATTGCTAAGAACCAAGACATTATGTCAAATACTCAAATAAATATGTTGTTTTCTATAAAATGGAAGCTGCACAACCCAGTATTCATCTGGCCTAGAGGTTATACTGACATTACAACCACTAGTAAATTCACTCTTTTAGCGAATGAAATGACCACAACCAAGTCATTAGCACAAAAAAATTAGTGATGTGAATGCCAGAATCTTGAGTCATGTATAAAAACAATTGATACTGCCCAAATAAACAATGGTTACAGACTTTGGATGTAGATTTGCTTTGACAAAGCAGTTTATTTTGTTTTAAACAATGAACTGTTAATTTTTAGTGCTTAGATAAAGGATAAACAAAGCTAATACTGCTCTTTGTGTGTAAAATAAATACATAACACATTAATATTGTATTACTGTACAAAATGTACTGTAAATAATCAGCTCTGATTATTTTGGTCTTCTTGAATAAGAAGACCAAAAATGTTTGTGTTTGTGAATGCTGCAAAAGGTCTTTGACCTCAATACAAATGTCCAGTTCACTTAACCAGTTAACCTATTCTCAACATTCACAATAATAGTATGGCAAATCAAGAGCTGTGCAGGTGTCATATCCACCGGGTCTCCATTTAACTCTTTAGATACCTCAGTCAGTTGGGACCAAGGCATATAAAGAGTGGCAGCGCATAGGCACTGCCATAATAACTGGAATTCTCTCTCACCCAATGATCTTGGGGCAACAATCTTAATATGACAGTCAGGAGCCTACTGAAGGCTCCCAGGACTGTCATTAGTACTGTTCTATCACATGCTGCCAGAAGTCAAGGAATTTAACAATATACTACAATCAATTAGTATTGCAGTATATTGTATGAGCGATCAGTACAATACAGAAATAGTGTTCAAATACCCTAGGCAGCTTAATAATTAGAGATGGGTTAATCTCAAAAGATTTGTTTTGATGAATATATGGGAGGTTCAGCCCTCTGATTCGTTTTGGGCTGGGCTTGTTTGGCATGGACCAGAAGTGCTATTATTATACCCTGGAGTCTCCTCAGATCCCAGAGGTGAGTAAAAATAACAGCTATACTCACCTTGCCCCATCTCTCCTGGGCATCTTGCAGCATCTGGCAGTCCCCCTTTATCCATTTTCAGGCTATGGCTGCCATTGAATCCAGTTCGAACTGAAGCCATTCATGCATCTCTACTAATAATAATAGTAAAAAAAAAAAAAAAAAATGAAGAAAATATAAAAAATAAAAAAAATATATAAAAGTCTGAGAACAGAAAATTTACAAAGTTATGGAAGAAAGGGAGTAAAAATGAAAATACTTTTGTTGGAAGAAGTTAAATATTGAATCTAATATGGCTTTTCTTGCAGGCTTTTGTGTGTGTCTTGAGCAATGCTGCACACTAATATAAGCCTCTACAATTCTGGAAGTACACAAGGTAAACAGATCTTTACACTGTGTAGTGGCCATTCCTGGTTACTGCAATTCAGCTCCCATTCACAGTCTGCTTCCAACTCAGTAGACTGTATACTCCCAGTGTCGGGGCTGCTGATATCAGCTGATTGGTGGGGGTTTCCGGGTGACAAACCTCCCCTCATCTGATATCAATATTTCAATTTTGGAAATCACTTTGAGGTAAAGATGGAAATTTCTCCAACAGGGTCAAGAAAAACATATATAACAAGTGTTATTAATGAAACCTTATCACTGAATATACTTTATATAATATAGATGCAATTTAGTATTATGCATGCTAATACAGTCACTCCCGAGAACTGAATACAGAACTTTTTTAGTGAACACCAAAGTCAGCCATAATGGCTTTGTCTCTTTGTACTTTAGCTCTATCCTACCCACTAAAAGCTTCAAGAGGAGACAAAAGAATACTGTAGTTCATGAAAATTACTTACTTATATGGAAATGAATATACTTGTACTTTTCCACCCCCCCATCCCCCATGGTACCCCACAGCTCACTGTTAACTTTGGGGCTTGCCTCGGTCACTCTACTCCTATTCCAGTCACTGCAGGTCTGAGCCTTCCTCCTCCACTGAGATGCTCTAGCATGGCTTGCTGTTCACTACATTGTCTGGCTTGGTCATTGTATTTGTGTTCTGGCTGCTGCAGCTCTGTGGTCTTCTTATTCTCCCAGAGAACAGACTAGAGGATAAAGTGGCTGTAGGTACACCAGTCTGGTAGGTTGAGCCTGAAATGGGTGGGTCCTACATACCCTCTCAAGAGGTGACTGGCTGTTTCTGACATGAAAATAATAATGGGGCATTAATGGGGCATCTATCTATCTATTTATCATCTATTTCTTTATCTATCTATCTCTCTGGCTATCAACATTTTTGCTTGCTTCTTTTATGATTTTTCTTATTTTAGCCTCCCAGATTAAAACGCGTATTTTATTCTACTGACAATTGCAAAATTACAAAGTAAACATCAATAAGAAAATTGTTCATCATCCAAATTAGCCATTTGTGGTTGCATTCTGCAGCAACTTTGCACATTTTCATAATAAACAAGACTGTGTCCAAATACTTACATTTGCGTATAATTATACTCTTAATGCAAAGCTTCCTCATTATGAAGGTTGGCAAAATCCCAATTCAACTTAATTTCTTTGACTTTAATTTTTGGACCAAAAGCATTAGCTTGAACATGTGAAAAATGTATAATGTGCTCATTCAATTAGGAAGTAATTAGATATTGAATCAACCATATATCACACTTGGGATTAGAGAAGGAGGTGGAAGATTTGCCTCATTCTTTAGCGTAAAACAATTTTGTTAATTAGTTATTGCTAATTGAGATTGAGAAAGCATCATTACGCCACCATACAGGTTTGCTTTAGCTGTGTTATGTTCTAAGTGTGACTTAGGAAAAAACTGCAACATAAGAATATACATGAGTAGTGTTTAAGTCACAGCATGTTCACTTAAATAGAATTTAATTGCAAATTGTGTTTACCTATGAAATATACGGGGGTTCACTGATGATATGGCCATAAGATACAGAATAAGTGCCATATATATAATGTGCTTCTCCATTTTTCAGTTGTATAGGCAAAAAGGTGAATTTGTGAAACTGTGAAATTTATGAATGTGAAAGTTATAAATGTCATTTTGAGCAGTACCAGGTGACACTTGGGATTGTTTAGTAATGAGGGCTATAGTCCACAAATGTGTAAATGTATTGCGGTATGGAATCCTCACTACTCTAGAGTAGCATGCCACGCAACAAATTTTTATGTAAGGGAACCTGTCACAGACTTTTGGGAAACTAAGCCACCTACAGGTCCTTATGGATCAATAATTTAGTGTCCGAAGTAGCCCCATCCTAAAGCTGTCCATGGTCGCAATAAAAATAAAAACATTTATACCTACCTAGAGATTAGCCAATGAGTTTTATTAGACTCCTCTCTGGTGTCCTGGTGTCTGCACTGCTCTTTACTGAAGCTAGAATTGTACACCTCAGTTTTACTGCATATAAACCAAAGGTTTGTCGTTTGCGCAGAAAATCTGAGGTGTGCTAGTCTGATTTTAGTAAAGAACTGTCCAGGCACCAGGAGTGACTGAATCCTGGTAAGTATAGATTTTTTTTTTTAAATTGTGGCCATGGACAGCATTAGAATAGGACTATTTGAGACAATAAGTGACAGGTCCAAGAGGACCTGTGAATGGTTTTGTGTTCAATATGTCTGTAACAGTTTTCCTAAAAGTTCCATATTTTTACACAAATAAATATACCAAATTGTAGGCTAATAAAATTGCATTATAGTCCCCTAAAAACCATAACACGATAAAATGCAGAGATGAGCTTGTTATACTTTGCCTACATGATACACTACCTAATAGCCAAATGATAGCACCATATAGTGCTTAAACTATAAACTATACAGTTCCCAAATGAAACCATAATAAAGTATCCAAATGATACAGTATAATACAAAATATGCCAGTCTTTGCCCAAAAGATATTGGCTTACATGATATACTGTATAGTTTCCAAATAATGCATACATGTAAATCTCTGTTTATATTGCTATAACATGCCCAAATTATATTGCAATATACTACCTAAGGTGTAGGTGAACTTAGTTATTATTTTTTCATAAATCAATAGTGCAGGTAAAGAGAACAAACTTTGTAACATAATTCACTAAAGAAAATTGCCTTTTTATTAACTTGTTTTATTGAAAAGTGAGTCAAACAGCAAAACAAACACATATAGGGCAAGATTCACATTTGCGCACAGGTCGGACAGTGGTTACCCGTGGACACCATAGACCATAATGGGGTACAGGGCTCTGTACAGGGCTTTTCTCCAAGCCAATTTTTAGCAGTTTCTGCGGCGGAGTCTCTAACAGAGATGTGAACCTAACGTAACAAGTAGAGCATATCAGAGCATTGCAGGTAATTAGAAACTTCATACAACTTTCAATGTGTCAACTCCATTATTTTTCCAATAAAGAGAGTCTGGAAATTGGTATAGTTGGTCTAGTAGTTGATTATTCTAGAGCCTGTCTCACCGCTATTAGCACAGGAAGCAACCCCCGTTGAGGACTGGAAGGAGTGTACAAGAAAGTCCTCAAGCTCATCAGAGCAATTTTATGTTTCAGAAGTCATTTGGTGGATGGTCATCAGCAGTGAGCCAAGGACCAAGGTACTTGAGATGTCCAGCCAGATTGTAGAGAGAGAGGTATAGGCATGACATACCTGCCAGGTCTTTAGGACGTTGAAGCTTAGCTATGTATAACTTTGACCTTGAGTTCGCCCAGATAAAAAATATAATTACGTCAAGTGTGAGAAAAAAGATGCCTTGGGCACTGGGACTAAAACATGTTCACATCTTCACCAAGTTGATTTGTCTAGCTGTGAACAGTGGGAAATCTCCCCAAAGTCTAAATTTCTCACAGAAAAGGGATATCAAAGGATGTATCTTGAGAGGATGATGGATTGATTGTCAGCATATAGTGAGACTTTATCTTCACCAATGTCATTCGATATACCAGATATTCCCTCATCTCAACTGTATGGCAAGTGGCTCTATTGCTAGGGCAAACAACAGTGGTGAAAGTGTGCAACCCTGTTGGGTGCCCCTCTAAAGCAGGCAGAAAGGAGATGTGAGACCACTGAGGGAGATGCAGACTGTTGGACTTCTATACAGGGTAGGAATCTAGGAAATCAAGTGCAGGCCAAAAACAAATTTTGGTGAAGACTTGAAGAAATGACCATTTGATGGAATCAAAAGCCTTGGTAGTATCTAAGGAGGCTAAGGTGCAGTGTGTTCCAGCTGCAACAACCAGTTGTACCAGTATTTGGGCTCCCAATTACCACGACCTAGGATAAATCCCTTTTAATCAGGATGAATTAACAGTGGTATGACTTTATTTAGCCTATTGGCGAGTATTTTGGTCAATAAGGGTCAATTATAGTCTATATTCAAAAGGGATATGGGGCGATATGAACCACAGTCTAAGGTGCCTGGCTTGAGAATTATGACTATAGTTAATTCATAAAAGAACGGCGGGAGGGAGTGCCTATGTCTTTAAGTATTACTCCTGTCTTTAATTCACATCTGATTTATTCTGTTCATTCAGAAAGAAGATTAGTTTACAATGGGCTTTATGGAGAGGAGAGGGAAGAGAGAGATATGAAGCCATCTACAACATTGAGTCATCTTTGCCAGAAGAAGTTTGGATATTAATTGGTGATAAGCCAGCTGTGTTGTGAAAAAGAACTGTCTCTCTATACAGTGGGGAAAAAAAGTATTTAGTCAGCCGCCAATTGTGCAAGTTCCCCCACTTAAAAAGATGAGAGAGGCCTGTAATTGACATCATAGGTAGACCTCAACTATGAGAGACAAAATGAGAAAACATATCTAGAAAATCACATTGTCTGATTTTTTAAAGAATTTATTTGCAAATTATGGTGGAAAATAAGTATTTGGTCACCTACAAACAAGCAAGATTTCTGGCTCTCACAGACCTGTAACTTCTTCTTTAAGAGGCTCCTCTGTCCTCCACTCATTACCTGTAGTAATGGCACCTGTTTGACATTGTTATCAGTATAAAAGACACCTGCCCACAACCTCAAACAATCACCCTCCAAACTCCACTATGGTGAAGACCAAAGAGCTGTGGAAGGACACCAGAAACAAAATTGTAGACCTGCACCAGGCTGGGAAGACTGAATCTGCAATAGGCAAGCAGCTTGGTGTGAAGAAATCAACTGTGGGAGCAATAATTAGAAAATGGAAGATATACAAGACCACTGATAATCTCCCTCGATCAGGGGCTCCACGCAAGATCTCACCCCGTGGGGTCAAAATGATCACAAAAATGGTGAGCAAAAATCCCAGAACCACATGGGGGGACCTAGTGAATGACCTGCAGAAAGCTGGGACTAACGTAACAAAGGCTACCATCAGTAACACACTATGCCGCCAGGGACTCAGATCCTGCAGTGCCAGATGTGTCCCCCTGCTTAAGCCAGTACATATCCGGGCCCATCTGAAGTTTGCTAGAGAGCATTTGGATGTTTCAGAAGAGTATTGGGAGAATGTCATATGGTCAGATGAAACCAAAATAGAACTGTTTGGTAGAAACACAACTCGTCGTGTTTGGAGGAGAGTGAATGCTGAGTTGCATCCAAAGAACACCATACCTAATGTGAAGCATGGGGGTGGCAACATCATGCTTTGGGGCTGTTTCTCTGCAAAGGGACCAGGACGACTGATCCGTGTACATGAAAGAATGAATGGGGCCATGTATCGTGAGATTTTGAGTGCAAACCTCCTTCTATCAGCAAGGACATTGAAGATGAAACGTGGCTGGGTCTTTCAGCATGACAATGATCCCAAGCACACCGCCAGGGCAACGAAGTAGTTTGCTTCGTAAGAAGCATTTCAAGGTCCTGGAGTGGCCTAGCCAGTCTCCAGATCTCAACCCCATAGAAAACCTTTGGAGGGAGTTGAAAGTCCGTGTTGCCCAGCGACAGCCCCAAAACATCACTGATCTAGAGGAGACCTGCATGGAGGAATGGGCCAACATACCAGCAACAGTGTGTGCCAACCTTGTGAAGACTTACAGAAAATGTTTGACCTCTGTCAATGCTAACAAAGGATATATAACAAAGTATTGAGATGAACTTTTGTTATTGACCAAATACTTATTTTCCACAATAATTTGCAAAAAAATTCTTAAAAAATCAGACAATGTGATTTTCTAGATATGTTTTCTCATTTTGTCTCACATAGTTGAGGTCTACCTATGATGGCAATTACAGTCCGGCCTCATCTTTTTAAGTGGGAGAACTTGCACAATTGGTGGCTGACTAAATACTTCTTTTCCCCACTGTAATACAGATGTCTCTCTGTTTAAGGAGCTCTCCTCTTCATCTCCCTCCCCTCTCCATATAGTTCTATTGTACAGATTTGATCAGTGACATAAAGAGGTAAATAAGTGAAGAAACAGGCAATTTTCTTATGTAAAGTATATTACAAAGTTTGTTATTTTCTCCTTAACTATGGATTTACGAAAAAAAAAAGTAAAAGTTTAGTTAGGCTTTAAGCTATTCTTCAACATATTATTTCACCAATTATTATTTTTTTCTGTTTGTATTTTCTTTGTTCTCAGATTGTATACTTTGTTTCCTGCAAATTTACATGAGTATCTGTTCTTTTCTATGTTGACAAAACTCAATAAAAAAGATATTTTAAAAGAAGGAAGTTTATTAGTGAAGTCAAAACCTTAGGATGTTTCATTTATTCATGTTTGTGCATTTTCTATCATTTCTATATTCATTAAGGTTCCTTAATGATAAGCATACATTATTTTATTTTACTACCACTAAAAATTATTCTTCCTAACTAACATAAACCATGACACATTATGAAACACATTATATAACAAATGGTTACATAAAAGTTTACACTAGATTCTATGTAAATTTCTCTAAAAGATTTTAAGAAAATAATTTAATGAAACTGAATTTTACAACTGACCTTTATAAACCATGCAAAATATACTTTGCTGGAAAAGCAGAAAGAAAAGATAATTTTCAGTCACAAAGTGATCATGAAAGGTGACACCTATCCCTCCCCCATCTTTTAACTTTTTCCTTGGGTTATACACTGCTTTTCTGCTTGGACATAACTGGCTTCAGAAGTTACTGCTGAAGAATTTCAGTAATATAATTGCTGCATTCTCTTTTCAGACAGGAGAAGACAATGGCCCTACAGTGCACTCAGATGAGAAATGGAAACTTTTGGGCTCCCTGCTTTAGTTAAAGCACAAAGCCTGGATTGTCTTCTTTCATATGATTTGCCCTTGACTGACAGCTAAAGCAGTTGTCCTGTACATCCAGTGAAGCCTGAATTCACCTAGTAACCTGAACAAGAACAGGAGGAAACAAAATTTTAAATCCTCAACATTCACAATATATAGAATATTTTTTACATTTCTGCAGTGAACTTTGTGATGTGCCGTTAAGAAAGTAAGGATTTGTAAAGGATATCAATATCCATCCATTAAATATCACATCCACCAAAATGTGTTAATGTTCACATGTACAATAATTGTATATTCTATGAATATGCTACTATGGAAATTAAAATAAATAATACAATAAATTAAATATTTGCATTCTAAACCTTATTTTTAGGCTTGGTGGGTATCCTGCCCAATATGAAGCACCATGTGCCCCATCCTGCCCATTATTATTTCTCATAACCATAGAACTTGCAAGTTAGATCTGTAGAAAGGAAAAATATTCTATTGAGCTGAATATACCAAAGACATGGGGGTATTAATTTTCCTCTATTATGTATTTTTGTAAAACATAGATATAGAAGGATAAACAAGCCAATTTGTAAGTTAGTGTAATATTTTTCCTTTAACTTTTTTCTAATATGTGACCACTAAACATATTTAAATATCTCTTATCTCTTATATATATAAAAATTAGTTCCTGTCTGTCTGTCTGTTCTTTATGCGTGACCAAACGACTGGACCGATCCTGACCAAATTTGGCACACATGTACATCAGGTGTCTGGGAATATTATAGACTGGGTCTCAGCTCTCTTGGACGTACCGTTCCTGAGATACAGTATTCCCAAAAAATGACCCGCATTAGTCTATACAAGCCTGCAAGTCTTTCACTCATATTCCAACTGCCACACACAGTCACATGTCCCTTATCAGCCAATAAGAGCTTGCAGGTGCTTATTCTCCTCAGGCACACAGGTTTCCATAGCAACCAAGCTATGTATGACCTGTATTAGTCAATAGCAGTTCACAGGACCTTAAATATTCAGTCATATCACGTGTATCAGCCAATATAAGTTCACATTTAATTTACCAGGTTTCCATAACAACACAGCCATAAATAGACTGTACCTATACTGGACTCAGTGGCATAACTAGCAATGGCAGGGCCCCAAGGCGAACATTTGACATGGGACCCCCCCCGGCAACCCCCTTCCCCGCACAAACTGCATTCCTGCACACACTATTATGCCCCATAGTGGCCCCTGCATACACTATTAGGCCCCATAGTGGCCCCTGTATACCTGCCTGAGAAACAGTATTCCCAAAAAGTTACCAGCATTAGTCATTACAAGCTTGCAAGTCTTTCACTGATATTCCAATTGCCATACACATCACATGTCCCTTCTCAACTAATAGAAGCTCGCAGGCGCTTACTCTCCTCAGGCACACAGGTTAAGACCAGGTTTCCATAGCAACCAAGCTATGACCTGTATTAGTCAAAAGCAGTTCGCAGGTCCTTAAATATTCAGTCATATCACGTGTATCAGCCAATATAAGTTCACATTTAATTTACCAGGTTTCCATAACAACACAGCCATAAATAGACTGTACATATACTAGACTGCCATACTGGATGTCAAGTGCAAAACTGGCCAATTCTTATAGGGCTATTACACAAACAAAAAAAGAAATATACCCCTGCGAAGCTGGGTGTCCCCCCCCCATCACAAATGCATTCCTGCACACATTATTATGCCCCATAGAGGCCCCTACACACACTATTATGCCCCATAGTGGCCCCTGCAGACAATATTTGGCCCCTGCACACACTATTATGCCCCATAGTAGCCCCTGCACACACTGTTATGCCCCATAGTGGCCCCTGCACACACTATTATGCCCCATAGTGGCCCCTGCACACACTGTTATGCCCCATAGTGGGCCCTGCACACAGTATTATGCCCCATAGCGGCCCCTGCACACACTTTTATGCCCCATAGTGTCCCCTGCACACCATTATTTTGACCCATAGTGGCCCCTGCACACACTTTTATGCCCCATAGTGGCCCCTGCACACACTTTTATGCCCCATAGTGGCCCCTGCACACACTGTTATGCCCCATAGTGGGCCCTGCACACATTATTATGCCCCATAGTGGCCCCTGCACACACTATTATGCCCCATAGTGGCCCCTGCACACACTGTTATGCCCAATAGTGGCCCCTGCACACACTATTATGCCCCATAGTGGCCCCTGCACACACTATTATGCCCCATAGTGGCCCCTGCACACACTTTTATACCCATAGTGGCCCCTGCACACACTGCTATGCCCCATAGTGGCCCCTGCACATACTTTTATGCCCCATAGTGGCCCCTGCACACACTTTTATGCCCCATAGTGGCCCCTGCACATAGTGGACCACCCATGAACAATTATTATACTCTGGGGTCTTTTCTCACCCCAGAGTATAATGATTGGAGACCCAGGGGAAGATATAAACATAAAAAACAATGTTGCTTACCTCTCCCTGGCTCCAGCGCATTCCCCGCTACCACTTCAATGTTGGACCAGATTTTACGTGAGTCAGGCATGCGTTGCCACACATAATGACGTCAGACTGGTCCACCGACGTCTTGGATGTCATCAAGAAGGCCCGAAGCCTGCTGGACCGCAGGAGAGGTAAGTAACATTGTTTTTTATGTTCCCTCACCTCCCCTGGGCCTCAGATCATTATACTCTGGGGTCTGAAAAAACCCCAGAGTATAATGATAGCAGTGTTTGTGGGATTCGCGGGCTGCGGCCTTACTTACCAACCCCCACTCCTGCACATAGCCACATCCACAGAAGGAGAAGCGCAGGCAGCCGTGAGCAGGAGCGGAGATCGGTAAGTAAATAGGGCCTGTTACCTGCTGGTGTTACACCAGCGGGTAACGGCCTATTAAAAAAAAAAAACATCAGGGGCCCACCTGGACCCCTAATGTCCCGGGCCCTGTGGCAGCCGCTACCGCAGCTACCCCGGTATTTACATCACTAACTGGACTGCCATACTGGATGTCAGCATTCAAATAAATTGAAACGTTTTTAAACTACTCATGCCTCCTGCAGCAAAATGCATGGTTGCTGCTCGAGCTAATGAAAACTCTCAGCAGACCCAAGCCTGTCTCCAAATCTCACAAGGCATTTGTCAGCCACATGCACACAGCTGAATTCCAGGTTTCCATAACAACCCAGCCATTTTTCTTCACTCCTGTAGGTCAGCTTTAAAGGGGCAGGACGCTGTGGATGACACTGTTACACAAGGTCACATACACACAGCTTTACTCCAGGTTTTCCATAACAACTGATCGCAGGTTTTTCACTGATATCCAAACTGAGATAAACATGATCACACGACACTTATGGACCAATGGAAAATCGCAGGTTCTTCAGTCTTGACATACACACAGCTTTACACCAGGTTTCGATAGCAACCAAGCTATTTATCACCTGTATGAGACAGTACCAGTTCATAGGCCCTTAAATATTCAGTCATATGACGTGTATCAGCCAATATAAGTTCACATTTCATTTACCAGGTTTCCATAGCAATACAGCCATAAATAGACTGTACCTATACTGGACTGCCCTACTGGATGTCAAATGCAAAACTGGCCAATTCTTATGGGGCCACTATACAAACAAAAAATGAAATATACCCGCACGAAGCCGGGTCCTTCTGCTAGTATATATATAAAAATGAGTTTCTGTCTGTCTGTCGGTCTGTCTGTCTATCTGTCTGTCTGTTCATTATGCGCGACCAAACGACTGGACCGATCCTCACCAAATTTGGCACACATGTACATCAGGTGTCCGGGAATATTATAGACTGGGTCTCAGCTCTCTTGGACGTACCGTTCCTGAGATACAGTGTTCCCAAAAAATAACCAGCATTAGTCTATATAAGCCTGCAAGTCATTCACTCATATTCCAACTGCCATACACACGGTCACATGTCCCTTATCAGCCAATAAGAGCTCGCAGGCGCTTACTCTCCTCAGGAACACAGGTTTCCATAGCAACCAAGCTATGTATGACCTGTATTAGTCAATAGCAGTTCACAGGATCTTAAATATTCAGTCATATCACGTGTATCAGCCAATATAAGTTCACATTTAATTTACCAGGTTTCCATAACAACACAGCCATAAATAGACTGTACCTATACTGGACTCAGTGGCGTAACTAGCAATGGCAGGGCCCCAAGGCGAACATTTGACATGGGACCCTCCCCCCCGAAAACACCCCCCCGCACAAACTGCATTCCTGCACACACTATTATGCCCCATAGTGGCCCCTGCATACACTATTAGGCCCCATAGTGGCCCTTGCACACAGTATTCTGCCCCATAGTGGCCCCTGCACACAGTATCATAGTGGCTCCTTCATATAGTATTATCCGCTACTTCTTCAATGTTGGACCAGATGTCACGTGAGCCAGGCATGTATCGCAACGAATAATGACGTCGGACTGGCCCACCGACATCTAGGACGCCCGAAGCCTGCTGAAAAGACTCCAGAGTATAATGATAGCAGTGTTTGTGGTGTTCACGGCCCGCAGGCCTTACTTACTGATCCCCGCTCCTGATCACAGCCGCCTCTGCAGAAGGTGAAGTGCAGGCGGCCATGAGCAGGAGTGGGGATCGGTAAGTAAATAGGGCCCGTTACCTGCTGGTGTTAAAAAAAAAAAAAAAAACATCAGAGGCCTGCCGGGTCCCCTAATGTCCCGGGCCCTGTACTCATGTCCCCTGCAGCAAAACGCATGGCTGCTGCTCGAGCTAATGAAAACTTTCAGCAGACCCAAGCCTGTCTCCAATCTGATAAGGTATGTTACAGACAACAGCGAGCTGCTGAAACTCCCCAGCAGATCCGAGCCTGTCTCCAATCTGACAAAGCATTGTCAGCCACATGCACACAGCTGCACTCCAGGTTTCAATAACAACCCAGCCATTTTTCTTCACTGCTGTAGGTCAGCTTTAAAGGGGCAGGGCGCTGTGGATGACACTGTTACACAAGGTCACATACACACAGCTTTACTCCAGGTTTTCCATAACAACCGATCGCAGGTTTTTCACTGATATCCAAACTGAGATGCACATGATCACATGACACTTATGGACCAATGGAAAATCACAGGTTCAGTCTTGACATATACACACCTTTACACTAGGTTTCCATAGCAACCAAGCTATTTATGTCCTGCATGAGTCAATAGCAATTCGCAGGTCCTTAAATATTCAGTCATATGACGTGTATTAGCCAATATAAGTTCACATTTCATTTACCAGGTTTCCATAGCAACACAGCCATAAATAGACTGTACCTATACTGGACTGCCATACTGGATGTCAAGTGCAAAACTGGCCAATTCTTATGGGGTCACTACACAAACAAAAAATAAAATATACCCGTGCGAAGCCGGGTCCTTCTGCTAGTATATAATACATGCTAGTATCACATTATTTTGTAGGGGACAAATTGTATTTGTAGCATAGGTTTTCGTGCAATATATGAAAGATATTATACCGTTTTTTAGCATTTTTTTGCTGCGTTTTTTTGAGCATGGCTACAAAAGGAATGGGAAATATATAGGAAGTTTTTAAACTTTTACCTTCTGCTCAACCCAATCCTGGCTTTGGCTCAAAAAAACACAGCAACGTCTGCAACAAAAAAAAACTGCGTTTCCGCAAAGTGGGGTCTCAGCCTAAAGCTTATTTTTTGAAACTTAAATGTGTACTGCATAGAGTAGTCATACTCTTCATTCATATAAGTATATTCACGAAAGCAAATCATAGAGCTGTGTATTGTCTGCGCATCATAATATATACTATTCAGATCTAATAATCACAAACAAATACACTATTGTATGGAATGTTAACAGGATCTGAGATACATGTTTGAATGGAGAGAATTTTAGCAATAGGTCCGCTACAATACTGACAACAAAGACTTTGTATTCACACGAGGCATGCATGGTCACCTTTCATTACTGCTGTACAGGATTACATGAATATATTTAATTGACTTTAGTGGAGAGTGACTGCACATTGTGTAAACTGAGGAAACAGGATAATGAATGTACTATAAATTAAAGGGGATATCCAACTTCTAAAAATGGATGGCCTATCCTTAAAATAGTCTATAAATTTTAGATTGGAGGTTTTCTTCTTTAAGCAAAATGTAATTAAAACAAAACCAAAACAAAGGAGTCATTTTCTTTTTGTGGAAAAATTGCCACTGTGTCAGTTCCACCTTTAGTAGATTTTGGCTTTCATTGTGATCCAATAACATAAAAATGGTCTTAAAAAATTCCCCCCAGTGTGTTTGTAATAGATTTTGCCTTTGCAAAAGACTTTTCTCAGTTTTTTGCTCAATCTATGTATCTTAATATGCTGGCCCAGATAGAGTGGCTTGTTGGTAAGTCTCCTGGCATCTAACACCTGGGGCATGTGTCCCCCCCCAGTCTAGCTATGCCCCTGGCCCCCTTACTGCCTAAGGTAGAAAAGAGAGGAATCATGCTTTTGTGCTCCCATTATTCAACATTATTCAACACATTTTTAGTATAACATTAAGGGTAGCTGCACACGACCGAGTTTCACCCATGAAACTCGGTCCGTGTGTTAGCCAGATTTACCGACTTGAACTTCATGCTGGGAGTGGGACTCCTAGCATCCTAGTTATCTATGATGCTAGTATTCCCTGCCTCCCTTCGATATACTATCCCAGGCTGTAATTGGTACAGGACAATATGTTGCTGGGAGGTAGGGACTCCTACCATCAAAGATAACTAGGAAGCTAGGAGTCTATCTCCCCACTCAAGCCGATAAATTTGGCGTTTCACGGGTGAAAATCGGTCGTGTGCAGCTACCGTAGGACAGAGGTTAGTTATCTGACTGAATTTATTTCTAGTTGTAAAATGATTGTAAAGTGAATTTTCCATGAAAAATATTATGACAGGCAGATGTATTCAATTTATTTCATTTAACATACGTTGTTCAACACAAGAGGTACAGTAATGGCCAGATAAACATCAGTAAGGCATTTCATCCTCAGCAAAAATAGTTCATCTTCATTTAACCTGATCATCAATTTGTTGGACTAAGTAATACATATATTATATATTTGTAAACATGTTAATAAATGTACATCAAGGACACTGTTATAATATGGTTACTTACACATTAAATGAAGTGTGCACCTGAGGAAGACAACTGGAGAATGCATTTGGTATACTAGTTATTAGCATTTAGACATAAACATTTAATGATAAGCAGCAGCTGCAAAACTAAATTTTAGGAATACATAATACAAGGGAAGAAAACTTAGAATTCTATCATAATACTACCCAGATATAAAACATCTGTGAGACTAAATGATGAGCTTTGGGTAGTACATCTGTCATACTGTATCTAATGCACTTGGCCCATTATTTATAAAGAATCAGACTGTGCAAACAACTTTGGAAAGCTCAAAAATATTTAAAGAGGACCTTTGATCGCTTCCACCAGCTCCAACTCTACATCCTTCAATAGCTGTTCTACTGATTTTGGCACAGTTAGAATTTTTTCTCTAGTCCCCACTTTTCCTGAGAAGTCAGTGTTGTTAGTTTCAGCACCCAATATGCTAATTATGCTCTCTACTGTCAGGTGGGTGGTACTGGGCTGGAGCAGAAAAACAGGGAGCACCCACCTGACAGTAGAGAGTGATACTGGGTACTGAATTGTACTGTATTCAACTTTTTGATCTCTAAATTCAACAGTGTCAAAATCAGTAGAGTGACACCTATTTAAGGATACAAAGAGTTGATGTTGGTGGAGATGATTGAATGTCCTCTTTAACCGGTGATGTCATTAATAAACTCCTCTATTGTTACATGTGTGTATTTAGCCATGAGAGAGCTTTTGCTTTGGTTAAACATACAGCATTTGTCATTTACTAGTAGTGTATGACAATTTATGATATAAAATGTTCAAAAACAGACAGGCATAGGATTGATTATTATTATTATTGATCATTATTTGACTATTGGGTAAATCCAAATTTACTGCACCAACCATCTCTTTTATCTACACTGGTGTAAAATAGGCTAGTCTCTGTAAATGTAAGGCTAGGTTCATGGAGGACCTTTCTCTCCACCCGTTTCAGTATAAAAAAAGCGGACATTATAGTCTATGGGGTTAGCAGTTCGGCTTGGGTATGCCGTGTGCAGATGTGAACCTAGCCTAAGACACTGTGTAATTGCTATATTGGATTTACGCTCCACATATATATTTATCTATTTCCCTCAACATCACTGAAATTGGATGTTACACAAATTTCTAGATGAAAGAGCCTGAACTATCCTTCTTTTTCTAATGTGAAATTGATCCATTAAGTTCAAAGCATACAGTTTTACAGCAAAATTTTGTTCTTGGCCACAACACATTTGTCATTGTGTGTTTACTGCAATATTTGTGCCAGGACAACTGATACTGTAATACTTATAGTATGTGCAGCGCATAGTCACATGTACTATTAATGATGTAATGTTTTGTTTTTATAATTTCCCTTTCCTTTCCTCCCTTCCTGTATTTTCCATTGCTTCCTCTGTTGCTATGTTCATAAGACAACCAAAAGTAATCTTGGTAATTTTGTAAGCAGCTCATACAAGCTTATAATAATGCTTTTCATATCATATACAATAGATTTTAAATGTTATATTTTAATCATTTGTAAGTATTTTTTGTGACATTAAATGACAAATGTAGAAACTTGTTTGTATTTTATAGTGGTTTTGCAGACTTTATCCACATGCCTGTAGGTAAGCAGAATTTGAGTTAGAAGCTTATCTACTCTTTATTAGAAATTGCTAGTCCTCAGTCAATGCCTAACTTTCAAACAGTGTGCAAAGCTGGTATATCCTATTTTCAAAAAAGCAAGTATTGCTAAAAATGAGTTGTTACAAAATTTTAAAGCTAAAACGTGGCAAAAAATATTAAAGTTTTTTCCTCATATTTTTTTTCTCATTTTTCTCAACAGTAAGGTCCACTTAGGATATAGGAATCCTGAGCAGGGGTGCACTTCTGTATTGTCCAAAAAATATGGGCATAGGCTGTCTTCATGGGCAGGGGTGAATTTAGTCTATCTGCTGCCTGAGGCAACCTATAGAAAAGCGCCGCCCCCCAAACAAATTACCCCACACTGTATACTGTCCCCTTTTTGGCTACCACACAGTGAAATGTTAGATTCGACCTGCATTTTCCAAAGTTTAATAAGGGGAAGCCCCAGGGAGGTGAGGAAAAATAAAAAACACTGATATTCACCTTGCCTCACCTCTACTGGGCATCTTAGAGTTGTCTGGCGGTACCCAATGTCCTCTTCAGGCCTCTGTCTGTTGTCATGCACCTAAATGCCCCACATGACCACTGAGGCCCAATCACAGGTCTCAGTGGGAACCCCGAGGCATGTGACATGAGGCGGGAAGGGGTTAACACAATTCGCCGCAAATTAATTCAGAACTAATCGAATTGTTTTGGAAACTTCGGGAAATCGGTCGAATCGAATTTTTGAAAAATTCGCTCATCTCGAGCCACTACCTATTAGATTATTCCAACAGGTAGGACCCGATTTTAAAAAAAAATCCACAAATGTGTATAAAATTCCAGTATCCAACAAAAGTCTTCTTGAGTAAAAATTAAACTTTTAATTCACATATTAAAAGATCACAGTAAGTCACGCTGTCCACATATAGCTTCTGCTTACATGTTTCAGGGCACGCTGCCACTTATTAATAGTATAGTATGCTATGAGTAAGGGGCAGCATGCCCTGTAATGTGTAAGCAGAAGCTATAAGTGGACTGCGTGATTTACTTTGCTCTTTTAATATGTGAATTAAAAGCTCATTTTTACTCAAGAAGACTTTTGTTGCATGCTGGATCGTGTGATTTACAGCCCAAGTGAAGATATTATAGAATGTCCTGGGACACTCCAAATACAGGTTATGATGCAGCTGAAAAGATCCCTGACACAAAGAATGATCTGAGCACAATAGCAGCTCTATGTATTCCTATGCAGTGACTTCTGAGAAGAACCAGCCTCTGAAGAGGGATCTGAAAAGTCACTTGTCACCATGCTGAATGTAGTCCTTTCCGATGCAGAAAGAATTAGGAATTAGGATTACCATTATCATTGATCATTGTCCCTGTGAACAGTTTTATTAACAAGAAATAAATAAAGTGTTACTTGTAGGGTTCATACAGACACTCAAAAAGTTGAGACTTTTCAGTGCTTTGCATTCCCATTGATGTGATAAATGTTCTTTTTAGTACTAGGACTCTTCTTTTTGGCGTTTATGGCATGCAATGCACGGTCCTTCTGTGTTTTGTACAAAGATGAAAAGTTGGAGAATGAAGATGACGAAGATGATGAAACTGATAGGGGAGGCTTTTCCAAAAGGTTTTTCTGTGCCTGATCTGCTTCAACATCAGACACTTCAACTGATTCTCTACGTTTTTCATGGGTGGTGTAGAAGAAGGAGAGATGCTTGAAGCTTCGATGAAACTCTTCTTTAAGGCTCTCCAGGATCTGAATAAATAATGGGCGATTCTTGGGACTTTTCTGCCAGCACCAGGATATTTTTCCTCTGACATGGGGCAATTAGCATAAGCCTCATGTGGTTTTTTGCCTTCCTCTGGATCAACACTGTAGGGTTATAGGTTGGACTTGATGAACCGGTGTCTTTATCCAACCTCATCTACTATTTAACTATGTATTCTAGCAACCTAGCTGTTCTCTGGTGACTGTCCTTAAAATTGTTTGCTGTCAGTTTAATATATTAAAGTTATAGACTTTTCCATATACTTTTATTATTGTTCCTGCACCTTCCCTGCACTGTAGTTCTGCTCAGCCACCACCATTCTTATTTTGACAGTCCCATATGATAATATATTATACCTGGTGATGTCACTGCAGTGGGCATTGGCTGGAGACTACAGTATAGTACAGCATATTGGCCACAGATCATCACATAGAATTGATTAAAATGTAGTATGTCATGTAAAAATAAACTAAAGTTAAAAAATAACTTAAAAACTTTAAAATCATATTTAATTTACAATCCATGCTGGTGTCAGGCAGTTGAAAAAGCACAAGTGGCAACTTAAAATGTATCATGCTGCTAAATCTTTGTTCACATCTTTGATGTTATTTTTGCTGTTTTGTTTCATTACCTATACTATAAGCAGCTTGAGGATGGTATTTGTGCATTTGCTTTTTCCCCTATCAAACCAGTCATTGCACATCCCGCAGCACAATATGAAATAAAAGTTGTGCTGCAAATGGTTGCTATGGACAAAAAGGACAGTTTTTCTTTCCCACAGTATCATAAATTTCCCCAGTTTAACAACTGAAGCCATACATGGTAAATTGTAGCCTGGAGTGGAAAATTCAAAATCAATGCTCCATCAGGGTTCTCCCAAAAACTCACTGTCCAAATTCTGACTAATATTGCCCATAGCAATCAATAATGAGCTCATGACTATGCATTGTATTTTTTTTTTTAATATATACAGTGCCACCTATAGATATCCTTGCTTGGTGAGGTTTATGGGTTAATTGGTATACTATACATGCAGTATATTCTTTGCATTATGGACAAAAAGAGCACCCAATGGAAGCTATTGACTATAATGGGGTCTGTTGGTTCCACGTCATGGTGCCTGACATTTTACTGGACAAAATAACCTGCCACTGAGACTCTTTATGAAGCCTTCAATGAAGCCTAGAAAGATAAGGTATTAATCCCATTCTGTGACTCACACAGACAGTATACGGATCTATTGATTCTCTTTCATTAGTTGTTAGTTTCGTTAGTAGCAAATCTTTTAGCTGTTAGTATAAGCGAAAATATTTCCTCTCAAGACAACCTTCAATGTTTCCCAATATAAAATGGGATTGTCTTTATGTTGCTTATCATTTTGCATATACGCCTCTATCCACTTCCCTAGGGAACTAATAAAGGTCTTATACTTCAGGACATATGATAGAATGTGGCAATTGTCTCACACATTTCTACAACTATCAACTATCATACTAACCCCTATTTGGGTGTCATATGACAACATTGTATCATAAATGTGATTCATTAATCAAATTTAATAAATTAGAAGTTATAAAAATATAATCTAGTGTAGAAAATACATTGTGTATGTGAAGAGGTAAAATGTTTTGTTTTATGTTTATAACTGATATCCTGTTTTGTAACCTTGGTTGTGGTACATGAGTTGCCAGGTCTGGTAAAACCTCTGTGTGAATGTTCTATTACTGCTTCTTATTTCTTTCTTTCCTCATTAGTCTGGCCACCTAATGCTCTATTTTTCTACTCTTTCTGGTCTTGCCATCTGGAAACAATGTACCAAAACTAAGGAAATGCTCACAATTTGTGTTTAATAAAGAAATGTTTTCATTTACTTACCTGCAGTGGTGGAGCTGTAGTGGAGTATGTCTGCCCTGGCCTTATAAGAGGCAAGTCTGCATCAACTCCAGTGTTTTATAGAGAAAACTGCATAGGATTATGGGAAATGTCTATGATATAAAAGGATTCCATTACCCAGCAAGCTCAGTTGTTGTTGGTGGAGTTGACATAATGGGAAATCTGTGAGACTACAGCAGCCTGAAAGGCAAGGATTTAGTTGTATGCATTATGGATATTTTCTGATGAAATAATTTCTCTGTTAAAATTGGACTTAGAATACACTCCTTTGGATTTCTTTGCATCAATCAAGGTCTGATTGTTTTTTGGAAAATCCCATGCTTCACAGTGTACTTGTGAAAATTCTCTTTTCAAAGAGGGGCCTGACGTTGTGAAAATGCAGTGTTTTACATTACCTGCAAAGCAGATGGGATTCTGGATAATCCTACAATCCTATATTCCCACAAATTGCAGAAAAAAATCTGCAGCAGAGATGCTACAATTTCAAAACTGCTCACATTTTTGTATATCGCAGCATGTCAATTATACCTATAGAAACACTGGTGTTTTCTGTATAGGTATTGTTAGGAAACAGATGCAGCGTTGAGCTAAGCAGTGAGTCCCAGCACCAGTCAAACCGGATCAAAATGGTAAAAAAACGTTCTGAACGTCCCATGCTCTCCCAACTGCACTGAACCCCACCCCCCAGAGATGTTCACCAGGGCCCCTGATGGTGGGGATGGACTTGAAGCTACTGATGGGCAGAGTGGTAGGGGCCAGAGAGCGCCGGATGCACAGCACACCACCAGACACAGCAGAACAGAAACCGGAATCACTTGCCAGTAGTAGCAGGAATGGGGATGTCAGTCTGCAGAGTAGTAAGCAGTGGATGGCGGCAGGCAGTAGATGGCAGCAGAGCTCCAAAGAGTAGTCGTACGGTCCGAGTTATCAACATGAGGTAGCGAAGTACAAAAAGGGAAATCCAAATAGATGAGTCAAACGAGCCGGGTCGGTAACAGGAGTGCAGAGCGGTAACTAATCAGAGTTCAGGAGGACGAAGTCTGAAGGCAAGCCAGGGTCATTAGCAGGAGAGGAGAACAAGGTACAAAATCGGGAGGCCAGAAGGATAGTCAAACAACAGAAGCAGGCGATCTAGGCAGGAGGTAACAGGACAGGAAATATGTAATGCTTACTACCAGGGAAAACTGAATAGCCAACGATTACCTGGAGCGGAAGTCCCGAATAAGAAGGTTCCGACCGAGCCACTGCTCTAGCTGGGAATCCCGTGACCCGAGCGGAGAAGGACCGGCAAAGGAGAGGACCAGCAACCTCCACGTGCCACCGCGGAGGCTCCGGTCTGGCTCCTTACAGTACCCCCCTTTTACGAGGGCCCACCGGGCCACTAAAGGCTGTACCAGGCTTTAGGGGAAACCTTTTGTGAAAATTTTTAACTAAGGTTGGTGCATGTACCAACCTGGCTGGCTCCCAGGAACGATCCTCCGGACCATACCCCTTCCAGTGTATTAGATACTGTAAAACACCTCTGAGCCTATGTGAGTACAAAATTCTGGCCACCTCAAATTCCTGGTTCCCCTCAACTAGGACAGGAGGAGGAGGGTTAACAGATGGAAGGACGGGAGAAATATATTTCTTCAACAGAGACTTATGAAACACATTGTGAATCTTGAGAGAAGTAGGAAGAGCCAGTCGGAAGGACACAGGGTTAATAATTTCGGTGACCTCATAAGGACCAACAAACTTAGGCCCCAACTTATGAGAAGGGATTTTTAGCCTCAAGTTCTTAGAGGAGAGCCAAACTTTCTCCCCCACTGAAAACGTAGGACCCACCGAACGGGCCCTATCAGCTATAGTCTTAGTAACTACCTGAGCATTCTGTAAATTACACTGTACCTGAAGCCAGACAGTACGTAACGTCTCCGCTTCCCTATTCACCTCTGGACTGGTGGTGGAAGGAGAAAGAGAAGAAAAGCGGGGATGAAAACAGAAGAAAGGTGAAGAGTTTAAGGCAGCATGGTGATGATTGTTCATAGCAAATTCTGCCATAGATAAATAGTTAACCCAATCAGACTGGTTAGCAGAAATATAGCATCTCAAATACTGCTCCAAAGTCTGATTGAAGCATTCAGTTTGTCCGTTGGTTTCAGGATGGTAAACAGAGAAAAAAGATAACTGGATCCCCAGAAGACTGCAAAAGGCTCTCCAAAACTTAGCCACAAATGGAACACCTCTGTCAGATACAATGTTGTCCAGAATACCATGGAGCCTGACCACATGATCCAATAACAAACGTGATAATGTCTTGGCATTAAGCAATTGGGCGAGAGGAACAAAATGACACATCTTGCTAAACCTGTCTACTATGGTCCACACAATAGTCTTCCCCCCAGACATCGTCAAATCCGTAATAAAACCCATAGATATATGTGACCAAGGTCTGTCAGGTACCGGTAAAGGGAGTAATTCCCGAGAGCGTCTAGACCTCGGAACCTTGGCTCTAGCACATACCGAACATGCCGACACATAAGCTGCAATGTCCCGAGACCTTGAAGGCCACCAGTAATGTCGGGACACTAGCCTTTTAGTACCTGAGATGCCTGGGTGACAGCATAACACAGAGTCATGAAGTTTCTGTAAGACCCTAAGCCTCAACTGAGATGGGACAAACAATTTACCTTCGGGTGTCTCTGGAGGGGCAGAGTGCTGATTTTGCTTAATCTCGGATGCTAAACCCACCGAGACCACAGAAACCACAATCCCCTCAGGAAGAATTGATTCTGGCTGGGAACTATCAGACTGGTAAGAACCAAAGCTTCTAGACAAAGCATCCTCTTTAATGTTTTTGGATCCTGGCCTAAAAGTGACAACAAAATTGAACCTTGTAAAAAACAGTGCCCACCTAGCTTGTCTAGGGTTCAATCTCTTAGCAGATTCCAGAAATACCAAATTCTTATGGTCAGTTAAGACAGTTATCTTGTATCAAAAGCCCATTTGATGGCCAATAGTTTTCGGTTACCAATATCATAATTCCTTTTGGAAGAGGAGAATTTCCTGGAGAAGAAAGCACAAGGTCTGAGTCTAGTGAATGAGGAGGGTCCTTGGGACAAGACAGCCCCTACTCCTACTTCAGAGGCATCAACCTCAACAATAAAAGGTTCACTAAGAACCAGGGCTCTGGAAAACGCTTGCTTTAAATAATCAAATGCATCCACAGCCTCCTGATTCCAGTTTATCAAATCTGCCCCCTTGTAAGTGAGATCAGTCAGTAGTTTTGCTATAGTAGAAAAATTGGCAATGAACCACCGATAATAATTTGCAAAACCAAGAAATATTTGCAAGGCTTTTAGTGAAGTGGGTCCAACCCAGTTGAGCACAGCCTGAACCTTGGCTGGGTCCATACTGATGGCCTAGGAAGACAAGACATAACCCAGAAAAGACAATTGCTGGATTCTGAAAAGGCATTTTTCCCATTTAGCAAATAACCTGTTCTCCCTCAGGACTTCCAGGACAGACATAACATGCTTAACGTGAGACTCCCAGTCCTGGGAAAAAATCAAAATATCATCTAAGTAAACCATCGCGGAGGTTCCAGCCTACCTCCCTAGGGGCCGGAAGGAGCATCTAAAGGAGAGGACCGGCAACCACCACGTGCCGTAGCGGAGGCTCCGGTCTTGCTCCTTACAGGTATAATAGAGGCAGAAAGTCTGCAGAGGAAAACTGTTCAGACTTTCTGTGAAAAATGCTGCTGTCTTTTCTGCAGCGTATTTTGGCTGCAGCTCGCTATGTGGGGCCTTAACTTTAATGTCGTGCATGAAATCGTACCTAATAACCCAGTACCCCTAGATCTCTACCCTTTTACCCATCTCCCTTAACTATCTCTGTTCCTTTTCAAGAACTGTATACAAAAATTGCCATTCCTTTCTACTAATCCCAGGTGATCCAATAGGCTAGGCCTACATGGTGAGTTTGACTGCAACTCCTTGTCGCGTGACCAAAGATTGCCAGGTCACTTTGCGACTCTTTCACTCATTTTATTGAATGGAATCGCATTGTGACCCTGATGGAGCCGCCACCACAACTTCTTGTCGCAAAAGATCAAAACTTACCACTCCATTTACCAACATGATTGAAAGAGTTTCAAGGCAAGCAGAGTCACAGTCAAAGTTGCTGTGTAGCCTAGCCTTACTGTCTCAAATCCAGTTTCTTTTAATCTTTACCAGCTCCCTACTGAGACTCCTACAGAAGGGCTATATCAACTTTCAGTTTATTTAAATGTATTATTTTATCTCTTTCCCTAGAATTGAATATCCCTTACACATTCCATGAGACATGTAGATAGATCTCATTGCCCTAACAAGCAAAAAAAAAAAAAAAGTGCACAACTCCCTTCCTCCCCCCAATTCATTGCATTGTGAAGAGCTGACTCACTCCTTATCAACCCTAACATCAAATTACTTTTTGTTCTGTCTCTGCGCAGAAGGTTCACTCCCTCTCATATCACAGAATTTGTGATAAGAAGAAAAGAGAAGGTGAAGGAGGTGCAAACAAAATAAAAAGCAAATAAGAAAAACAAACCTAATTAATAGAATGTACAACTGAACCAAGTCCTTGTTAACAGAATAGCACTCTGTTGTATTAATATTATTTCTTGGATCTGTAGTTTTCTTCAAGACATTTTATAGATTCTACTGAATCCTCATATTTGTCCACAAATCCATTCTAATGATAGATTCTTAAAGTTGCCGGACATAACAAGCTGAATCTGATATTATTTTGTATTAATTTTGAACAACAGGTTGAAAAAAACTGCTATTTTCTGCTAAATAATCATTAAAAACAATTATTGTCTTACATTGGGCACAGCTCTCAGTTTTCCTCAGTCTGTGTGCCCTTTCCAACTTTATATCACCTGGCTGACCCAATAATTCAGGAATTGTATGTGATACCAGTTCCCAAAAGGAATTGTTGGGATAAGATCCTGGGATCCCTTTTATCATTATCAACTTTGTTCCTTCTGGAGTGAATCTCCAGGTCAGAGATTTTTTCTTTTAATACTCTATTTTTCTTCTTAAATTCTGACATTGAGCTATGCAACTCTGCTATCTCATTCTCCTTTGTTGAGATTCATGCCTACAGTTGTTCTATACGTCCAGTTTAATTTAGCATATCTTCCTGTACAGATTTTAACACTTGTGTGCTGGCCCTATCCACTGTCTCTGTTATGAGTGGCATTAGTTCTTCTGATACTGCATTGGCCATTCTGAATACTGACTGATGAAGTACGTTCTACCTGTGAGGATTGATCGAGTCGCAGACTGACATTTGCTGACTTCTCCCAAACCAGGACCTTTAATAGATTCCCTTCTATTTTGATTTGCTTTAGGGGTCAATCTTGAGCTGGAAAAGGGGAAAAAACAGACACTAGGCCAGACACTGACGAGATGGGCCTGCTATGCTACCAGATGGTGGTGGTAGCAGTTTGAGTTGGAGAGGGGTCCTCTCTTACACTGAGCTGGTGTGATGGTGTTCCGAAGGGCCCTGATGGTAATGCAGAAATGACTCAGGAGGCAGCAGTGCAGTTGAAACAGATTAAACTTTACTCAACAACTGTAAACTGTAAACCATGCAGCTTCTGAATGGAGGTAGTAGTCTCCTGCTGTATAGTACCCCCAGCCTTGGTCTTGAGGGGATGCTCAGTTATGATACTCCACTCCAACAACTCTATTTCCACAACTCAGCCACTTCAAGCACAGGATACTGGGGGCTGTACTCCAAGGCAGTCCTTTCAGGGGTCTGGTTACCTTTAGATAGCAGGTCCTGGACAACACCTCCTGGCAGAGAACTCTTTCTATCCTCCTGGCACAGTGTCCTAGCAACAGACAGCAGAATTCCCTTTCTCCAGGCTGTGTCCAGATGAGCCTGGGGCAGAATCTTCTCCCTCTTTGACTGTGTGGAAAACTGCAGGGGTCAGCCAGACAGCGCTGACATACACTGTCCACTGCTAACTGCTACTCACTACTAATACTGAGGCCCCAATAGTTTCCTGGAGACAAAAGTCTCCCAGACCCCGCCCAGTGACCTGTGATAGGCCAGGGCTGTACCAAGTGTGGGGGACCAAACAGTGTGGAAACAAACAGGGAGATACACTGGGGAAATTGCAAAACAATACAATGACATGCAACATAGAACATATAGACAGGACATACAAACATACCCAGTGGCACAAAGGAAAAGACAATAGAAGCAGGAGTACTCTGGGATGCTGCACTATTTGCACTTTCCAGCTTTATGATAAGTCTGTAAGAGCTCATTTTCCATTTCTATGTTTCTGTGCAAACTCTGGGCTTTCTAAAAGGTGTGAGGAGTTTAATACTTGCCAGGAGCCAGAAGGTAACTTCCTGGCTCAGAAGGAACTAGAAGGAGTCTTTAGCCAGAAAGTAACTTCCTGTTCACTTGAGAGTTGTGAGTTGATAGCCAGTGTTAGAGAGGGAAGATTTAACTTCTTGCAGAAACCTTCAGCTATATATATGTTAGCTAGTGGCAGATAGGGCTGATAGACAGTACCTTGTTATCAGACCCCAGGCTCACAGAACTAAGCATTTCACTGAATTTCCCCATTGTGGGACTATTAAAGGACTATTATTATTATTATTATTAGTAACCTGCTGATTATTGAACACCTCTATTGCAGAACACTCCAGAAACTTAGGTGTCCACAACCAAAACTTGCCCTGCATTTCCCCAATAGTGGTTGGAAAAGGGGACTAGCTACCAAGGGTCACCCCAGACTACGAGCTACACCTGTTTCAACTAGCATCCTACTGTGCCTCCATTCTCACCTAATATTCAGAGGACTCTTAAACACTATCACAGTGGAAACAAGTAACGGGAGTGCCCCAGGGACTCAACACCATCACTTCAGTGCAACTGCTCATCATTGTCCCAGCCTAGGGCCTGTAAAGGGATTTGGCGCCTATTGTCGCACTGATAAATTCCTCGGGTGCGCCAGGCAGAGATGAGCAGCCCAATTCTAAACTCAGTGCGGTTGAGAGCAGGGAAAAGGTCCAGACCCTGAACTCATCACCCAAAGGGGATTGGGTATCATTCTTTGTGTCTACACGATGGGGATCTCGCCACAAACCCCATCATACCCCCTTGTCCAACTCTACGGTTATCGGGCGAGGAGATATGATGAATTATGGTTATTGGGCTTTCAAGATGGAGGGCGGGGCTTCCCCTCCTAGTGACAACACTCAGGGAGGAGACTGGTATAGTTATATGGTCTCCCCTGGGAGAGAGAGATCCTTGTTATCCTAGGAAGCTCTAAAGAACCATGCTCTGTAACTTGCTTAAGGAAGTGCCCTGAGGCCTAACACATGGAGGCTCAGAGAACCAGATCACAAACTCGTTCTGGGTAATACTTTTTTTCTCTTTTAGTCCCATTTTATTTTCTGTACTGTATTTTGCTTTTACCTGTATTTGCTTGATAATCCATTGATGTGTATTTCTGTATATGTTAGTGGCTAGTACCGACCCACTGGGGTTAATAAATATATACTGTAAAATTTATAAAGCTCATTTCATATTATCCTATGAACCCGGTCCACTCACGGCATGTGAGTGGGAGGTAGGAAGGTTGATCGCAGGTGTGCCAAGTGACTTGGTAAGGCGGTATCCTTCACAACTCCATTTTACCTTGGTGTGAAAAACAGCATCCATGGATAACACACACTGTGCACAAGGATTGGATCCAGATGTATTACACCCATGAGTACTTATAGAACTCAGCCCTGTCATTACTGTATGCCTATTCTCAATTTTTAGGGATTCTCTAGTGACTGGTACAGTGTCAAGAGAATGGCGCAAAGGCAAATGTGGAGCCTATTTTCCCCAGGTAATTATAGACCAGTCAGTTTAGCATCCACTGTGGAGAATCAGTTTGAGAGACTCTTAAGGGATTATATACAGGAGTATGTGACTGTAGGTAACATTATTAGTGACAGATGGTTTTACTAAGGATAGAAGCTGTCAGAAAAACTTGATTTTTTTTTTTTATGAATAGGTAAGTAGAAGTCTGGACAGAGGGGAGGCTGTGGATATAATGTTCCTGGACTTTGCAAAGGTATTTGACACTGTCCCTCATAGATGTTTAATGGTCTACCCCAGGGTTCGGTGCTGGGTCCTCTGTTATAAGTAGCGTACCCCAGGGTTCGGTGCTGGGTCCTCTGTTATAAGTGGTGTACCCCAGGGTTCGGTGCTGGGTCCTCTGTTATAAGTGGTGTACCCCAGGGTTCAGTGCTGGGTCCTCTGTTATAAGTGATGTACCCCAGGGCTCGGTGCTGGGTCCACTGTTATATAACTTATTTATTAATGATATAGAAGATGGGATTAATAACACTGTCTCTATTTTTGCAGATGATACTAAGCTATGTAGTGAAGTACAGTCTATGGAGGATGTACATAGGTTACAAGCAGACTTTGACAGACTGAGTGTTTGGGCATCCACAAGGAAATGAGGTTCAATATGGATAAATGTAAAGTTTTTCATCTGGGTAAAAATAATCTGCATGCAACATATGTCCTAGGAAGAGTAAAGCTGGGAGAGTCACTGGTGGAGAAGGACCTGGGAGTACTTGTAGATCATAGATTACATTACAGCATGCAATGTCAGTCAGCTGCTTCTAAGGCCAG
This sequence comes from Leptodactylus fallax, assembly GCA_947044405.1. Taxonomy (NCBI): domain Eukaryota; kingdom Metazoa; phylum Chordata; class Amphibia; order Anura; family Leptodactylidae; genus Leptodactylus; species Leptodactylus fallax. Next base: position 3,525,571 of record CAMRHE010000153.1, on the reverse strand, counting down.
CAGGGTATTATCATGTATTTGAAAGGGTGTGGACTCACGGGACAGGGATGTAACATTACCACTTTATAAGTCATTGGTGCAGCCCCATCTGGGCTATGCAGTTCAGGTCTGGGCAGAAGTTCATAGAAAATATGTCCTAAAGTTGAAAAAGTTACAAGGGAAATGGAGGACTTCAGTTAATACTTTAAGTTAATACTTTGTAGCGCCACCTTTTGCTGCGATTACAGCTGCAAGTCACTTGGGGTATGTCTCTATCAGTTTTGCACATCGAGAGACTGAAATTCTTGCCCATTCTTCCTTGGAAAACAACTCGAGCTCAGTGAGGTTGGATGGAGAGCATTTGTGAACAGCAGTTTTCAGCTCTTTCCACAGATACTCGATTCTAACACCTGGATACATTTATTTGTGAACCATTCCATTGTAGATTTTGCTTTATGTTTGGGATCATTGTCTTGTTGGAAGATAAATCTCCGTCCCAGTCTCAGGTCTTTTGCAGACTCCAACAGGTTTTCTTCCAGAATGGTCCTGTATTTGGCTCCATCCATCTTCCCATCAATTTTAACCATCTTCCCTGTCCCTGCTGAAGAAAAGCAGGCCCAAACCATGATGCTGCCACCACCATGTTTGACAGTGGGGATGGTGTGTTCAGGGTGATGAGCTGTGTTGCTTTTATGCCAAACATATTGTTTTGCATTGTGGCCAAAAAGTTCGAGTTTGACCATCTGACCAGAGCACCTTCTTCCACATGTTTGGTGTGTCTCCCAGGTGGCTTGTGGCAAACTTTAAACGAGACTTTTTATGGATATCTTTGAGAAATGTCTTTCTTCTTTCCACTCTTCCATAAAGGCCAGATTTGTGCAGTGTACGACTGATTTTTGTCCTACGGACAGACTCTCTCACCTCAGTTGTAGATCTCTGCAGTTCATCCAGAGTGATCATGGGCCTCTTGGCTGCATCTCTGATCAGTCTTCTCCTTGTTTGAGATGAAAGTTTAGAGGGACGGCTGGGTCTTGGTAGATTTGCAGTGGTCTGATACTCCTTCCATTTCAATATGATCTCTTGCACAGTGCTCCTTGGGATGTTTAAAGTTTGGGAAATCTTTTTGTATCAAAATCCGGCTTTAAACTTCTCCACAACAGTATCACAGACTTGCCTGGTGTGTTCCTTGGTCTTCATGATGCTCTCTGCGCTTTAAACAGAACCCTGAGACTATCACAGAGCAGGTGCATTTATACGGAGACTTGATTACACATAGGTGGATTATATTTATCATCATCGGTCATTTAGGACAACATTGGATCATTCAGAGAACCTCACTGATCTTCTGGAGTGAATTTGCTGCACTGAAAGTAAAGGGGCCGAATAATATTGCACACCCCACTTTTCAGTTTTTTATTTTTTACAAAAGTTTAAAATAACCAAAAAATTTCATTCCACTTCACAATTGTGTCCCACTTGTTGATTCTTCACCAAAAAATTAAAATTTTATATCCTTGGTAGATTTGCAGTGGTCTGATACTCCTTCCATTTCAATATGATTGCTTGCACAGTGCTCCTTGGGATGTTTAAAGTTTGGGAAATCTTTTTGTATCCAAATCCGGCTTTAAACTTCTCCACAACAGTATCATGGACCTGCCTGGTGTGTTCCTATGTTTGAAGCCTGAAATGGGGCAAAAGGATGAAAAGTTCAACGGGGCCGAATACTTTCGCAAGGCACTGTATAAAAAAATATAGGGAAAAGCTGTTCCATGTAAAATCCCCTCAAAAGTCAAGGAGACACTTAATCTCCAGAGCCAACAAGGCTTCTTCACTGTAAGGACTGTGAATCTGTGCAATACTCTACCCCGGGGGCTGGTCACAGCAGCAACAGCTGACAGCTTCAAAAAAGGATTAGATATCTTTTACTGCAATTTTATCATTTTGTTGGCAAGGGTATTTGTATGGATATTATTAATTGCTAAATTGCAAACATGATGATGTTATTGGTTATCATCAATACATGACACTTGCAATGCCTGTGCTTGATAAAGCTCTCATGGAGGTTGAAACATTGCACATATACTATATATGTATATAAAAGATTAATGCTTGATTTACACATAGGATGTTGTGGTTCTCTCATATCTTTTGTCTGACAACATGTGAAACAAGTGTAGATTATGATGTTAATCTGTTTTCCCTTAGTCCCAACAGCAGCACAATACTGGGGTATTTCTGCCCCTGTGGGCTGGTAGGACAGAATGGAATTTTTAATGAACAATACCTGTAACCCCTCCCCCGCCTCAATATAAAGAAGGAATTACCAACCCCCCAACGTGTAATTATAAAGGCAAATACATAACACATAGGGAGGGAACCTTGTGCTGCTGTTGGGACTAAAGGAAAACAGATTAACATCATAATCTACACTTCCCTTTTGTCCCACCAGCAGCACAATATTGAGGATCTAGAAAGAAGAACCCTAGGGAGGGCCCTCTTGAAGGATGGAATTTAACACGGAACAGCCAAAAGAAGTGGCCTCCTTACCCCAGGTGTTAAATCTGCAATGATTAACAAAGGTATGGAGAGCTCCAAGAAGCTGCTGAACAAATTTGTTCCCAAGGAACAGAGCTTCTTTGCACCCCAGAGGTAGAGACTGCGTTTGTAGAATGAGCTTGAACAAACTCAGGGGGGTCTAACCCCTGTGAAGTGCAAGCCAATTTTATGGCTTCATTAATCCAGCGTGCCAAGGAGGCTTTAGAGGCTTTGAGCCCTTTATTTTTCCCAGCAAATAGTAGACAAAAATTCTCTGACCGTCTAAAAGGCCGAGATCTCTGAATATAAATTCCGAGGCATCTGGCCACATCCAGGGAGTGAAGTTTAACTTCCTCCGGAGATGATGGGCTTGGATAGAAAACTGGTAATGAGATAACCTGGTTTAGGTTAGAATATGAGGGTACCTTAGGGAGGTACCCTGGCATAAACCTTAGTTGTACTCTATCCGGATAAAAGGATATGTAAGGTTCTACTGAAGATAAGGCCTGGATTTCACCAACTCTCTGAGCTGAGGTTATGGCCAAAAGGAACACTGTCTTTAGTGTGAGAAATTTAATCTCAACGTCTTCTAGAGGTTCCAAGGGGGGAATCACATAACCCCTTTAAAATAGTAGATGAATCCCATTGAGGGATTGGGTGGGTAACAGGCGGTCTAAGCCTGCATGCACCCTAAAAAATCTTTTAACCAGCGGATAGCTGCTTATCTAAGCAGGCTGACAGGGCAGCAACCTGAGCTTTCAAGGTGAAAGGGCTAAGGCCCTTATCCAAGCCGTCCTGAAGGAATTCCAGGATCTCTGGAATGGAAGGATCCGAGCTCTCAATTCCTCTACTTGATGCCCAGGAAATGAAGATGTTTTGGATCCTGGCATAATTTTTATTTGTAGACTCTGCTCTAGTGAGAGAGTACTTAAGGCAGCCCCTGAGAGTCCCTTATAGGGACTGGTCAACCTTCATGCTGTCAGATTGAAGGATTTCAGATTCTGGCAGAGCCTGGGCCCCTGAGACACCAGTTTCTGAATCTGGGGAAGCCTCCAATATATCCCGTGACTCATTTGAATGAGTTGGGAAAACCAAGCTCTCTTTAGCCAGAATGGAATGATGGCGATTACAGAGACTTGATCCTGTCTGATTCTCATCAATACCCTTGGTATCATGGTGATTGGAGGGAATATGTATGCCAGCCTGAACCTCCAAGGGATGGACAGGGCATCCACAGCCAAGGGATTGTCCTCCTTGTATAGAGCAGAACTTCCCTGGATGACCCCATTTCAAGGTGATTGCTTGAAAGACTTCTGAATGGAGAGACCATTCCCCTGGAACAGTGATGCCACGACTCAATTGATCTGCCACTACATTGAGTGACTCTCAGTTATGTACGGCAGAAAGATGGATTAAGTTCTCTGCCTAACTCAAGATCTTCCCCACTTTGCTTAGAAGAGGTTGTGACCGAGTTCCTCCCTGCTTGTTTAAATAAAGGATGGTTGTCATATTGTCCGATCTTACACGGACTTCTTTGTCCTTCAACTGGTCGGCAAAGCAGTGCTAGTCGTACTGCTTGGAGTTCTCTCCAATTAGATGACATCATCTTCTCGAGAGAATTCCAATGCCCTTGGGCCGGAATGTCGTTCAGGTCGGCTCCCAACCTGTGAGTGATGCATCTGTAGTCAACAGGGTCCAGCGAGGCTGGACCGTAGACTTTCCGTTTTTTTAGCCAAATCCACCACTTGACGGACGAGCGGGCTTCCTGAGACAGGAAAAAACTGTCTAGACCACTGGTTTTGTGGTTCCAGGTTGACAGGAATTCTCTCTGCAGTGGGTGAAGATGCCATAGCGCCCAAGGGACTGATTCTGCAGCTGATGACATCCATCCCAATACGCTCATGCCTGTCCTGATGGTGATTGGCCGAGGAATCAGCAGGAATTTTGCAGCCTTGATGATTCTTTCCCTTCTGGAGAGAGGAAGAGATATTTTCATTAGGCCTGAATCAAGTATGAACCCTAGAAATGTTTTCTGGGTTGCTGTTAAAAATTGGGAGGCAATGAGTGGGTTAGGGACAAGAATCTCTCACATTGAGGAGAGCACCAGTGAAGGTGTGTAGAGATTTTAATTGCCTTGCCTTGTGATATGTAGATGCTAAGTAGAGGGCGAAAGGCAATTAAAATCTCTACACACCTTCACTGGTGCTCTCCTCAATGTGAGAGATTCTTGTCCCTAACCCACTCATTGCCTCCCACTAAGCCAGCCAATTCACTTTGCTCTGTACTGATGAAGGACAACAATCCGGAAACAGCGCTGTATGCAGATAAGTGAAATTGGCTTGGCTAAGATCCCTTTTGCTGTCTCAAGGCTCGGTGAGTCAAAAGCGAATTGAGGATCTGTTACATCCAATAGAGGGCGCATGAGCTCCCCAGCTCCTTTCCCATAATGCCTTGTGATAAACAACAAAGAGGCAGAGGAAAGGAAGCAGCAGACTTATATAGAAAAAATGGAGAGCAAAGACTCTCCCAATACCTGTGACAGGTTACACAGAAAATAAAAGCCCTTTATTTCTCTTCACTTTTTTTTTTTTTTTTTTTTGGAAGAAAAAGCCTGTCCAGCACAGATTTTATGGAAAAAATGGTGGAAGTTAAGGTAAAAAAAATTTCCACGCAAGCGAGCTTACTCTGGACTCACACACGCGAGCTGGAGAGAAGTAGCAATAATACAAGCAATGCAAGGCTTACATAGCCACATGGGTTCAGTGTGGACACTTAAAGGCAGCAGACCTGTCTGGCCGCCCATTAAGCAACAGCTGAAAAAAGGCCTTTCCCTGTAGCTAAGCAGACTAAGCAGCAGAGGAAGAAAAGACAGACAAGGAGTTTTAACCTTTGAATTTTGTTCCAACAGGAACCAAAGGCACAAAAAGAGTCCTCACACAGGAGGATAGATTAAACAAACTCAAACAGGAGAGAGGAGGGGGAAATTCATCCAGAAATCTGGAAAACCTCACTATAGGGAAGGAATAACCTTCCCTCCAACTGTCCCACCAACACAGGACAGAAAAAAACATGCTGAAGGGTTGGTACTTCCTTCCTTATATTGAGGAGGGGGAGGGGTTACAGTTAACCATTTATTGTTCAATAAAAATTCCATTCTGTCCTACCAGCCCACAGGGGCAGAAATATCCCAGTATTGTACTGCTGGTGGGACTAAAGGGAAACCAGTATGTTAAAAGTGCTTGCACCCTTCTACTTATGGTTATTTGGACTATTGTTTTGCTGCTGATTTTTATTACTTCTATATACTGTCATAGGATATACAAGGTCTTCTTGATGGAACCACTCATTTAAACAATTCTCTAAAAGATGAGGTTGGTTTCCATCCGTCCAGGGGTAGCAAAGTTTAACTTGACACTGAGCTTGGAACATTGAAAAAGTCAAATTAATGTTCTCCACCACAGTACAGTTAATGTGTTAGGTGTCAAGTAAAACTTTGTTACATCTGTACAACATTCTTGTATTTATAAAAAGTAAAATTTAGAAATCAGAGCAATGAAAAGCAAAATTATATTGTTTGATATTAACTATACAACCCAGTTTTACTAAGGTGATTGGAAAAATAGAAGAAAAAGCTAAACAGTATGCTGTTGAAGCCTATAAACTAAAATTGAAAATGAATTAAAAGCACAACTGCCGACAAAGATTGAGGTGTACAAGAAAATTAAATAATACAATAATAGAATTTTACAAAATATTGAACTACACTTATAAAATAGCAAAACTAATTACATAAAGAATAATAATACAATTAAAATCACAGAAGCTGAAAACACGCCAGAATGTTTCTACACAAAAATAGTGACAATATAAAGAATGAGAGCAAGCAGTTTTTGTTCCTCAGCATTTTTCACTGCAGCCACTAGGGGATGTGCTTAACACATGGATGGCACAGCAAAGCGTAACATTAAAACATCAATATCCCATTAATATATATTAGATCTATTTATTAAGGAAAGCTATTGTAGCACTAACTTTGGGTGTATGAAAAAACAATACTGTGATCAAATGTGCATCAATTATAAAAAAAGGCCTTGTATAATTCTATGTACTGACATGTATATTTCTGGTGTGAGCTGTTGCAGCTAAAAGGATATTACTCTGAAAACATACATATAAGTGAAAAATACCCACAGTGTAAATTCTATTATATAGCTAATGCTGTGATGACACGGTATTTACAATGCATATTGGAACACCAGTGAAAATCCCATGACACACAGTAAACACTGAATGTATAAACTGGATGCATGCAACAATGTAGCACTGTATGCCTATCTTTAACTGTATTTGTGTGTCCTTTTTTGCAGGGCACCCTTGTATCGAAAAGCAAAATGGACTATATATTCCAAATCATTTACTGAAAAGATATACCGACATATACTGTACCACCTAGACGTGTACTTTTTCGCAAAAGACACTGTTATGGCATACTATACTAAGACCTGTCCATAGACATCTATAGATATGCAGCATTTCCTAGTGTATATGCTGAATGTGCACCTCAGTTTGCATAGCCTTGTAGGGTTTTCCAACATGATTAAAAAAAAATTTAAATAATTTGAAAGAAAAAAATGACTTCTCCTATGTACTCTCTACTTCCTGGTACCCTCTTGACAGACAGGAAATGCCCGCTCAGGAAATCACTGGCCAAGGAATTTCCTGTATACCAAGAGGAGATCAGAAAGAAGAAACCAGCAAGGACTCAATAAGTTTTGGAATGGGTGTGGCATGGGCTACCTGAGGTGACTACTGCTTCTTTTTTAAGCCATACTGAGCCTGTGCTGATCTTTTTCTTCACCATGTAGGCCCCACGTAGCAACCTGCAGGGGGGGGGCAAAAAAAGCACTGTGGGAAAAAATGCGTTGTTTTTCCCACATCGCTTTTCACAGAAAGTCATCAGAGATTCCCTCTGCAGACTTTCTGTTTCAATTATACCTATAGAGAAACCACCGGGGCAATTCCGCAGGTGGCGGTAAGTAGCCATTGACAGTGCTGCGATGTTTTGTGTTGCCCTGTCATTTACCTTAAGCCTTTATTAACTGGTTCCAGAACTGCCGAGGGTTTTGGGGGTGCTTGCTCCGGTCACAATTGCAGCATGTCCACAGTGTGTATTTTTTCACAAGGTGTGAATGGGATTCACTAGAATCTCATCCACCTTGCAGTGACTGTAAAACACCGCAATTTTCTCCTCGAGAGTTGCACTTGCCCGTCAGGGCACAAAATATCCCTTCAGATTGCCCAAGCTGTAACACAATAATAAAGACTCAAAGTCCAGCAGAGGAAAACCCCTTTTGGAGCCAATCCCTTGACACCGATTATCTCTTATTAATGATATATAACAAAGACTGTGACTTGAATAAAAGTAGGCGTGCACATGTTCTGCAAGAAGGAAGATGGATCCTCAAAATAATATCTGCTGGTGGGCCACAGGGAGTCAAGTCTAAAAATGAGACAAACGCAAAATATTTTCACAAATCTATTATTTCACTTCTACCTATGGGCCATGTTTTAACAATTGTCTTTAGTTGTTATTTTTATTGGAATAGACAACTGTATTCATTTTATGTATGCAATACCACATCAAATCAACCAAATCTGGATATAAAGGAAAAGTAATTATAATACTTTAAAAGAGAGCTGTTATTTTTTGTTACAGATTAAAAAGAACAACACAGTGGATTCAATTATTAGGTAGGAAAATGTTAAATATATCTTGACATTAATCTATCAAAACTATTCATTTGGAAACTTGGTCTCCCAAAGTAATTATCTGTTATAATGTTCATTATTGGGAAGCTGTAATTTTAGTTGACTATTTAAAATGCTTCATGCTACTTTTCCCGAAATTAAAAGTAATTTAATTTTTTTTTCAAGCGATGGGATTTGAGACCATATTTAGCAAAACGTTAAGAATGTTAAACAGAACATGTGTAGTTGTAGTAGAATGTTTGGTGTCCTTCTAGTTCTATGTCTAGCTTAAACCTACTGTAATGATTTTTCATGGCAGTCTCTAAACTAAAGAGGGTCATACATATTGGGCAGTGGTGAAGCGACCATAATGGAAGGTAACGCTGCATGAGATTATAGCCACCTGTATACAAAGTTGTACAATAGATTGAAATGTTAGAATAATGTAGTATGTTATTATAGTCTGGCTTTTATGAACATACAAAGAATATGTGTTATGGTCAGATAACCCCTGGATAATTGTGTACCAAAAGGATTGCTAACATTTTCTAAAAATCCACAAAAACTTGTTTTCTTTATACAGTTCAGAGATGCCTATAGTGGGTAGATATAGAGTTCTCTTAAATCTTTAATGTCTTTATAAATATCGGTCTACTTTCTTGCTAAGAGAATGACAATGTACAAATACATGTCATGTTGAAGGTTTTTCCAGGGTTATTAATTGATGACCTATCCTTACAATAGGTCATCAATTAAAGATCTGCAGGGATCCAACACCTGGGTCCCCTGCCGATCAGCAGTTTGAAGAGGATACAGCATACAGATGAGCACTGCTTCCTGTTCACTACTTACCAAGCACAGAGCCAATTTGCATAGTGGCTGTGCTTTGTGTTGCAGCTCAGCCCACTCATTTCAATGGGACTGTGCTGTGAACAGGCCATGAGACTAAAAAATGCGAAGACACCTGACCTGTGAAGCAGAAGTGATACTCAGGGAGCTCTGCTTCCACTTGAAACAGCAGATGCATAGAAGTATGGTTGTTGAGACACTGCTGATCTTCACTTGATGACTTATCCTAAGGGCATCCATTAGTAAGTCCTGGAAAACCATGTTAACAAAAAAAGTGTAAAAGTATTTTTCAGACTTCATTTTGTTACACACCTACCATGATCTTATTTACACAACCATAAAGTTTAAATGGATCTTTCCAGTAATAGAAAGGATATGCTTTGTTATTCAAAATCAGTGCCGCTCCTGTCCATGGGATACATTTGGTATTGCAGCTCAACATAATTCATTTAGACTATATTCAGATGACTGTGGATAAAAATAGCTATGAAAAATGGACAAAACCATTAATTTTTTTGCACAGCCGTTTTGCATCCATCTCAGACTCATTTTCATGGATTCCTTATAGACGTGAGCTTATTGATGTATCCTTGAAAATGCATCATCAAAAAACGGACATACGACTGAATATTGCAATCAATGTGTTCTAAAAGGAACAAAAAGCAGCCATCACACAGCCATTTTTTTACATTTATGTGCCTTAAAAGGTGCTAAGTTGCAATGCCTGACACATCCTATGGACAAGATTGGCACTGTTTCTGGAAGACCAAAGCAAACCCTTATTTTTGACTCCCTAAGAAACTCTTTAATGATACAGCCATCACTAGGGGGAAGTTAGAAGCTTACTGCGGATGGATTTACTGGTTGCTATAAATGTATAAATATGTCTTCCATAAACCTTCTTAGTGGTGGCTGCAGACAGCCAGAATTTTACTGTTGTACACTATGATTGTGTAAAGGTAAAAATGTGATTTAACACTCTGAATAAAAAAACAATAGAGCTGAAATAACAAATACACTATTAGCCTAAATCTAATAGAAAGACAAACCTATAATAACCTCGCATATTGGTCTTTCATTTGAAACATTAGTTTTTTTCCGGTGCAGTTTTCTTTTTGATAAACCTTTATTGATGTATTTAATGATTATATGTAAAGCTTTCTGTTTATAGCACGAGCGACTAAACTGTTGAGAGGAACTGAGTGAACTTCTTCTAAAATAGGCAATTTAAGTAATAGGAGCATACGAAGAAACTATGGTATATGCAATTATTCACAATAAAAAAGAACAGTTATTTAAGTGAGCCCTCGTTCAAAATAAATTATATGTGTCCTATTGTACCCTGAGTAAATACTTTATTGCCAGTACGGGTGAGCCAAGTTCTCATGCAAGCATTGCCCCTTAGCAACAATGCCAGTTTCTAAAAATGTAACCTTCCTTCTCCTGGTGGATATTTAATTGGAAAAAAAATCAGTTCATAGTTTTATAGTGACTTCACAACTGGAATTCATGAATATTATTTAGAAGAAATAAAATAGAAATGTTCAAACCTTCTGGTCACCTATTGAATCACCCCAACCCTTAGAGATGCAACTTCCACCCATACAATGACATCTGATCACATCAATCCCCATTGTACTCAATACTGGGTGATCCTACATTTCCATTAGGGCTAAATGGGGATTGTGCCAAGATTGCCCTTCAGCCAACAAATGAAGCCCTCTTTTTAAACTCCTACAGGTTTGTGCAACTTGCTCCCTACTAAATCTATTACACCTTTATCTCTCTTCAAATGATCCTCCTCCCACTATATATAATAAATTGGGAAAGGAACCTGCAAACTTCCCCCCAGAACAGCATATTGCGCTATTCCTATTTGCACATGGGTTCTCCATATCAAGCAGAATGCAAAAGGTAGGATTTAAGCTCTTTTTCCTGTGGTACAGGGTTCTTTCCAAACTCTATGTTCAACCTGATACAACTAAATACCAACTAAATACCATTTCAAGAGCAAGACGATGCTATAACTGGGCAACTTTATTTATCCTTTTTAGACTCCCCCTATCTCCCTTACCTTATTAAAGTCTAAAAATACTTTATTTGTATTTCCATTTACACTTTATGATCATTTTTTGTTTGTTTGTGAGTCAATTCAGTCTGTTACTACTAAAATGTCCATAAATTTGAATTGGGACAGAATCCTTGAACATAAAGACCTTGATTTATCCCTCCAGCACATTATTACCCTCCTAGGCCGAGATGTCAATATTCTTCAACATTTCATGTCACGTTGGTTGTGAGTACAAAATGATTGGTTTGCAGAGGAGAACCTCTACATGGATGGATCCGCTTACGCTTTTGGAATAATGGCGCGTAGCAATCTATTGTGTACTTCAAGTGAAATTGGACCTCACATCCCAAGCCTAAGGTGGCAAGCAGTGTCAACACAAAGTATCAGAAGGCATTTTCACGACACTGGTCTATGAGCCAGACTTCCAACAACAGGTGTTCCATTGACCTCACACCATGGCTCTTAAAGGCTATCATGATGCACAGCAAGAGGGAATTGGGACTAAAATGGAAGTCTCTTCTCTTCAGTGTTGAGTTCCTCTTTTCTTTCCAAAGCAATTATAGCCAAATGGGAATGCCATGTAGAGGCCTTCACAAGGCAACAACACACCAGTCCTACTCCCAGGATTATGGAGTGGGGTGGCATATTGTACAGTAGCTGGATCCCTCTAGTTTTCATTTCAAGTCCATTAACATTAGGAAAGTCATAGCACACACACTTGGCATAGCATTCCTCAGACAAACTGACTGATATCATGCCAAGGCGAGTAAGTGCATAAATTTCTGCACATGGTGCTCATACTGAATACTGAATAAAACAATATATTTCGAATACTTTGTTTCCATTTTTTTATAATTTGCATATCATTAACATGTCTATACATCCTGAGATTTTCATAATTGCAAGACTTTTCTTTCTTGCTGCTGCAATTTCAATGTAGAGGAGTGTATATTTATTAGTACTAATATATCTTATATGTAACTAAAATATCCATTTGCTTTATGCTTATTTAGAATTTATCAAGTGAAAATACTTGCATAAATGGAAAAATTCCATAGAGACATGGGACAGTTTTTGCAGATTAAAAGAATTATTGAAGAACCATTTACAAATTCTAGACAGCATTAGAATGACACTGTACATTTCATCCATTTACTGTTTTAATAATCCCTTTTAAAATCAAATATGAGAAAATCTAAGTCCTGTTGAAATATCCCTGCCTTCAGGTGCTTTATCTAGGCACTGAGTAACATACTGATTTTTGAAAATTTTTCTTTTTAAGATTAGCGATTTAATGAACTCATACCGTAGGAGACTTTCTTGTAAAACCTGATATTTAGAATATTCTTATGGTTACACTTGCTATCAGAATGTATATTCCATCAGAAATATTCTCACTAGCTCTACAATTTTAAAACCCTTTAGTACTTTTACTGTAGAATTCACACCAAGTGAAATGAATTTGTTTTGGATTTAAAGTTATTTTCAACAATAATTTAAAACTGATATCAATGTAATTTACCATGTGGGCTGCGATAGCGAAACAGTAATTGGAATATAACAAGAACAGAAAAAGTATTTACTTTAATGTTTTTCATGTTTTTTTCTTTCTGTGTCACGAAGACAAAAGTATTATTTGAACTAATGTTCTTTATTATGTTAGTATTATTCCAGAATGAAAGCGCTCGCCATGGTTATTTGTTTGTTTAAATTTTCTTATTTCTATTATATTTTTGTAAAAACTACTTTTTAATTGAAACACAATTTAAAAATACAATTTCCTAATTGATTTGTTAGTTATAGAAAGTTTACAGTGGGTACGGAAAGTATTCAGACTCCTTAACATTTTTCAATCTTTGTTTCATTGGAACCATTTGCTAAGTGCAAAAAAAAGTTCATTTTATTTCTCATTAATGTACACTCAGCACCCCATCTTGACAGAAAAAAACTGAAATGCAGATATTTTTGCAAATTTATTAAAGAGAAACTGAAATATCACATGGTCATAAGTATTCAGACCCTTTGCTCAGTATTGAGTAGAAGCCCCTTCCTTTTGAGCTAGTACAGCCATGAGTCTTCTTGGGAATGATGCAACAAGTTTTTCACATCTGGATTTGGGGATCCTCTGCCATTCTTCCTTGCAGATCCTCTCTAGTTCCGTCAGATTGGATGGTGAACGTTGGTGGACAGCCATTTTCAGGTCTCTCCAGAGATGCTCAATTGGGTTGAGTTCAGGGCTCTGGCTGGGCCAGTCAAGAATGGTCACAGAGTTGTTCCGAAGCCACTCCTTTGTTATTTTAGCTGTGTGCTTAGAGTCATTGTCTTGTTGGAAGGTGAACCTTCAGCCCAGTCCGAGGTCCAGAGCACTCTAGAAGAGGTTTTCTTCTAGGATATCTCTGTACTTGGCCGCATTCATCTTTCCTTCAATTGCAACCAGTCGTCCTGTCCCTGCAGCTGAAAAACACCCGCATAGCATGATGCTGCCACCACCATGTTTCACTGTTGGGATTGTATTGGGCAGGTAATGAGCAGTGCCTGGTTTTCTCCACACATACCGCTTAGAATTAACGCCAAAAAGTTCAATCTTCATCTCATCAGACCAGAGAATCTTATTTCTCATAGTCTGGGAGTCCTTCATGTGTTTATTGGCAAACTCTATGCGGGCTTCCATATGTCTTGCACTGAGGAGAGGCTTCCTTCGGGCCACTCTGCCCTGACTAGTGGAGGGCTGCAGCGATAGTCGACTTTGGGGAACTTCCTCCCATCTCCCTACTGCATCTCTGGAGCTCAGCCACAGTGATCTTTGGGTTCTTCTTTACCTCTCTCACCAAGGCTCTTCTCCCATGATTGCTCAGTTTGGCTGGACGGCCAGGTCTAGAAAGAGTTCTGGTCGTCCCAAACTTCTTCCATTTAAGGATTATGGAGGTCACTGTGCTGTTAGGAACCTTGAGTGCTGCAGAAATTCTTTTGTAACCTTGGCCAGATCTGTGCCTTGCCACAATTCTGTCTCTTAGCTCCTTGGGCAGTTCCTTTGATCTCATGATTCTTATTTGCTCTGACATGCACTGTGAGCTGTGAGGTCTTATGTAGACAGGTGTGTGCCTTTCCTAATCAAGTCCAATCAGTTTAATTAAACACAGCTGGACTCCAATGAAGGAGTAGAACCATCTCAAGTAGGATCAGAAGGAAATGGACAGCATGTGAGTTAAATATGAGTATCAAAGCAAAGGGTCTGAATACTTATGACCATGTGATATTTCAGTATTTCTTTTTTTAATAAATTTGCAAAAAATATCTACATTTCTGTTTTTTTTTTCTGTCAAGATGGGGTGCTGAGTGTACATTAATGAGAAATAAAATGAACTTTTTTGCTTTTAGCAAATGGCTGCAATGAAAAAGTGTGAAAAATTTAAAGGGGTCTGAATACTTTCCATACCCACTGTCTATAGAACACAAATATATTTTAAAACATTTCTTCAAAATAAATAAATATTTTTTGTTTTTATAATAATTTGTGCGACTCCCACAGTTATGGTAGAGTAACCCAATGCCCTGTGGACCATGTGGACCATCTTCTTTCTACTGTGTGGCTACCTGACAGGGCTTAGTAACCTTTTTACACCTGGATAACCAGGTGAGACCTATCCAATTTCAATTTTTGACATTCTTTGAGGAGCCTACCTATTAGCTGGTTGACAGGTGAAGTTTCTAGAAATAGAGGTTCACATCTGTTTCCTTTCTATTTTTGTGTGTATACATTTGCGATCATTGTGTGGTGTCCATGTTTTAATTGCTCTATTAAATGTTAAAACGTACCTCCAGTTATAAACAACTTTTTCATAAATTAATATTACAGGTTAATATATGAAACTTTATAATATATCTTATTAATATGTTTTCTTCTCCCCTTTTCAGGCACTCTCGTCATATTAGTCTATGAAGAGAGGCAGAAGGAATAGTAAAGACACTTAAACAATTGCTGCTGTTACACTCTGCTATTCCTTGCATTTTTTTTAGCATTGCTAGGTAGTAGATATGAGGTTTATAGTACACAGATTGAGGCAATACATCAATTAAGCAGCTGGCAGGAAAATCTTACTCAACCACTCCCTGCTCCATAGAGATGTATGTGTGAGGCTAATTACAAGATATAATATAAATGGATAAATGTAAAAAAGCATTCATTGAAGATAAGGAGCAGGAGAACAGCTTAATAGGTGCTGAAGCAAACAGATCTCCTTACTAAGATATATTACAATGTTTCTTGCATTTAAATGCACTATTCATTTATGATAATTTGTTTATAACTGGAGGTAGCTTTAAGTTGTTATGTTGATACTCTATTGCCGGATTGTTTGATTTACTTCTTTTTTGGTGGATCATTTTTTTGCACATTTTTGCTGGTATAGGCTTATACTTCCTCTAGATAAACTTTGCTGGATAATAGGCTGAACTGGATAGACATATATCCTTTTCAGCGTTACAAACTATGTTACATCTCAAAAGCTCGTCTTCTTGCACCACACATTTTGGGATATGTTGAGCCAAAGGGAAAGATAAGGAAGGACATATCTGTATTTGTGAATACATTGCAGTATTATGTGTATGCTGGTATTATTTATCTATCATATGGTTGCATTATGTGGACTAAAATTATAACAAAATATGCCTAAATTGTCAAGCAGGCACCTTTCTTTCTATTTTGCCCCGGGTCCCATTTTCTATAAAATCAGTCCAGGCAGAGTAATGTCATTATTAGAGGGTAGGGAGTTTAATGACAGTCATCAGCTCTATTGTACTGCTGGGGGCCCAAATAAGGCAGCGTAATATTGGTGTATACTTTACACACATATAAAAGTCTCTATAGGGTAAAATGGATCTTTATCATAAAAAATAATAACAAAATAAACATTTATAAGTATTTGACATATGAGTATGAGTACGACAATTGTAATGTTTTTCAATTTTCATTTCTCATAATAGTGTAGCACATGGTGCGTCGACTAATCTTTAGATGCTCTAAAACTAATTTGTGAGATGTACTTTGTTAATCTGATAAAAGAGAATTGGTAGCTTAAAGAAATGTATGAAAATAATAGTGCAATAAATCAAATAATAGAAGAGTTAGGAAAACCACAATAGCTCATTTACTTCTTGTGAATTAAAGTGATTCATAAGCCAAATAACTGAATATTAAGATTGTTTAACATGTTTTTTTAATAAAACAATTCACATTAAAGCTGAAAAGTCACAAATGTGTTATTAAATATTCTCTGTTTTATGTTTTTTAAATACTTTATGCAATGATGTCAAATATAATTAAGCTGGTAGGTTGTAAGTAACAAGTAGGTTATGGTGAGGACAACTCTTCTTTTAATGGTGCCTTGAAGTCTCACACCAGCACAGCACCAGTAATCTTTTCCATCTTATATTCTATATGCTTTATAGGAGTAAGGTCAATTAAGGATTTCTGATCATATTATACATATTATAAAGAAATTCCTCTAGACAGATTTATCCGTACACCAAAAATGATTGTGACTTCAAAGCAAAGTCTTTCAGAAAAGGACCTCAAAATTTACTTACGAACATGTTGGTGAATGTTTTAACCCCTTCCTGTCACAGGCATTTTTAAATTTTCATTTTTTTGTTTTTTGACTTCCCTCCTTCCAAATCTCATAACTTTGTTATTTTTCTGGTCAGAAAGCTATATGAGGGCTTTTTTTAACTTAATTTTCTGTACGATGTCCTCAGAAGCTGGCAAAAAATTCAGAATGGGGTGGAATTGGAAAAAAACTGCATTTTATTGACTTTCTTGCAGGCTTTGTTTTTACTTTGCAGCAAAACTGACATGTCACATGTTTTCTATGGGTCTGTATGATTCTGGGGATGCCAAATATTCTGACACCCTTAACTCTTTTATATTTTCGCCTACGGGGATGCATGAAGGCTATTTTTTTTGCGGGGCCAGATGGACTTCTTAGTTATACCATTTCGGAGAATGTCTGATGTTTTGATCGTTTTTTTATTCAATTTTTTATGAGAGGTGAAACGGCGAATAAACAGGGGTTTGGTTCTTTTGATTATTTTTTTACTGCTACGGCATTTGCCAGATGGGAAAAATACTTTTTATGTTTAATCAATGTTTATTGAAGGTTTTGACAAATTTAACAAGCAGAACAATAACAATACAACAAAAAAAATTCAAGCGTTTTTTTAAAGTGAAGTTTCCATGTCCTACAGTAAGCTTGAGCAAAAATTGCAGCAAAAAACTTGACAAAAAAAGCATCATTTAAAAAAGCGCGGCAAAGAAAACATTTCCTAATTCCTGAAGTAGATTTTTTTCAGTCTACAAAAAAAACTCTGTGTGAATATACCCTTAAAGCCAGATGTGGGGATGGTTTCTGTAGAATTAATGTCAGAATAGTCTCCTAAAGCAGAAACCAGCAAACCAACCATAACCAATAACAAAAGGCAAAAAAAAAAAAAAAAACGTGCAGACACCAATCTAGGGAAACAGGGAGAAAAGGGGGTCTTTTGAATTTTTAGATTTTTTTAAAAAAAAAAAGCAAAAAACTTTTATAAAATTTTTTTTTAACTATTTTAGAAATCCCCTGAGCGGGTTTGAACCTTTTGATTGGATGTCCCATGGACTGTAATACAACTGTATTACAGTCTATTGGACTTTTGCTACTCAGTCATAGACCAGACTCAATACTTGTATTGGAATGACAGGCTTGGTAGTCTTCAATAGGCTCCCGGCTGTCATAGAAACAGGACATCTCCCATGATCTCGCCGGGCGGGAGCCATCCTGCACCAAACAAGGTGTTTGGGGGTTGTTTTTTTACTTTGAGGGCTTTATAAGTAGCAGTGCCAACGATTACAGTGAACTCTGATGTAGCTATGGCGGCCGCTCTGCTTCAGAGTGGCCGTCATCTTTAAAGACCTGGTTCTATTATGGTGGATGTCGGGAAAAGGGGTAATACTGTATTTCAAAGATTCTTGTCACCATACCACCATGTTTGTGGACAAAATGTAGGTCAAATAAGTACCCAAGCAGCAATTACAAATTCCTGATGAAGCTGCGATAAATTAAATAAGCAGTGGAAATTCATAGGATGAAAAATATAGTAATATATGGTGTGACTATATACACACAATCAGCAGCTAATAGCAATCAACAGTAAACAGTGTGAATAGCAGTTAGGGTTGTTTGAATGCAACAGGCGGGGTTTTGGTACCAACATCTTTCAGTGTCTGCTGATAACTTTAGTTAGTTACCAGCAGTCCGCAGATGTGATAACTGTATTCCGCCTATTACTGCTAATAATGATAGGAGCGATTAAGTTGTAAGTAGACAGCATTAGTGAGATAATGAAAAGTTATTACCCCCGTGCTGCTATTGTCACTCTTTTCTGAATTGGATGCCTGATACATTGTGGGCAGTGTGACAACAGCTAACATTATAGCGGCTTGTAGTAGTTACATGTAGTGGTTTAATAGTATTTAGCTTATCCACCTGCGACTACCACCGTGTGTAACTTATATGGATGCCTATCACGGTGTAAACAGTATCTGAACATCTAACACTGCATTGACAATTAGTGGCTGCTTCACTGAGGCAACAGAACATGATTGACTGTATGCCATAATAGCCACTTAATTGTGGGTCAAATAACCCATAGTGTGAATAGTGTGATAAATACTTCACACTACAGTGGACATTATGACTGTGACACTTTACTGTGGTTACCATTAGTTTGCTGTGATCTGCTGGTTGCTGTTAGCATATGTGGGGCAAAGTACTCCTCAGGCACCCTCATGTTGTAATGACTATTTGTGTGGCTAGTTTGTCACAAGCCTGAATTGACCTATGTCACTGATTTGTGCAATATTAATATACTGTACATCAAAAAAGTTATTTATTTTTTCATCATCTTTTCATCAGAATTTCATCAGTTATAAGAGAAGGATGATTACTTACCTTCATTTTGTGTGTCTTGTATTTTTGTATTTCAAAAAAGTCACAGAGTCTAGCAAAACCCAATAAAAAAGAAAGCAGCTTGAGATATTTAAACAATTAAAAAATCCAAACCATCTTACCATTCATCAAGGAAAAATCTCTGCACACAACTCTGTTCCACTCCTTTGTCTTCAGCAATCCCCCCAACAATTCAACAATGGGTCAACAAAGTAAACCAAATTGCACCATTTAAAGGGAGTCTATCATTAGAAAAACACCTTTTTAACTAATGGCACGTTGGAATAGCCTTTAAAAAGGTCATTCTACTCCTACCTTCCATTCTTTTCTTCTCCCCCGCCATTTCTGATAAAATCTGTTTCTTCTGTTATGCTAATTATGATCACGGAGCACCGGAGGCGTTCCCCCTATGCTCCGAGCACCCCCCGTGTCATAACTTTCCACCCCCTGCGAAAGGCAGAAGATATGGAGAAGAGGAAGAGGGGAGTAAACACAACGAGCTAAGGGGCGGTGGAAAGTTATGACGCGGGGGGTGCTCGGAGAACAGGGGGAATGCCCCTGGTGCTCCGTGATTGCAATTAGCATAACAGAAAAAACGGATTTTATCAGAAACGGCGGGGAGAAGAAAAAAATGGAAGGTAGGAGTAGAATAGCCTTTTTAAAAGGTGTTTTTCTAATGATAGACTCCCTTTAAGGAACTTCTTAGACAAACGCAAAGGACATATGAGATTGGCTCAAGTAGCAGAAATGAACCTGAAGAAAATATCCAATACCTCACTACAGGGAATCCCCATCTGCTTCCTTTTGCCTTTACTCAACCTCCTCCCTATATCTCTATTTCTTCCCCTCTTTCCTCAATTTCTTTCTCTCTCTTCTACTGAATTCTCTTCTACATTCTTTTCCACTGCGTTTATTGATGGACGTTGAATACATTTCTGAATTGTTATAACAATGTAAAATGTTTGCTGTGGTCTAGGATGTTTTCTCTGTCATGATACAAAGCTATGTAACCCATTCTTGTGATTTACAAAAAAATTCCAAGAAGCAGTATTCTATAAATAGGCAAAGAGCAACAGTTTACTTATCTCTCACTCAGTACATCTCTTCATACTTCTGCAAAGGTGATGACAAAGGGCACCTGTTGTTCTTCTGACAACTGGCAACTCAGTTGTTGGCTGCTTCCTAGAAACTGGTGTTAAAATGCGAAAAATTAGGACCTAAGTGCAAAAAGTCAGTATATTGAATGACTGCCAGATGAATAGGCGTTATTTGGAAGTAAAAATATAATTATAGTTTATTGCATAAAAATGATGATGTGCTTCGGCACTCACATATTCCTTTTTCAAATCATATTGAGTGGATGTCTCTGCAACCAAGCTTGGCTTGGAGATGAGATTGAATACTTACACTTAATTGGTGAGACGTACAAGGAAGACGCAGTATCTCCCCACCAGTTTTTTTTTTTTTTTAGGAAGCGCCTTTACCCTCTTGTCTTTTGTAGTGGGTGGTGTTGGCCTTTCTGTTATAAGGGTGTGTTGATATATTCAGGTTTTTATGCAGGTTTTGAAGCCAAAGCCAGGAGTAGCTTGAGAAAAAGAGAAACTGAATTCCCTTATACACTCTTTAACTTTATGATCCACACCTGGTTTTGGCTTCAAAAACTGTATAAGAAAACCTTAACTTGCAAATATAACTGTAACAGAACAATAAATTGCAAGTCTAGGATTAAAATTGTTGGGTGGATTACAGAGACCTGAGCAGGGAATTTATTAAGAAAAAAAAACTCTCTCTATGAAATGACCTTCAGTCTAATTTATGGTTGGAATACCTGCAAACAGGCATATGAGAATCTTAGCTTTCATGTGATACCAGGACCATTTTGCTAGGTTGTATAAAACCCAATTTAAATATGTTTTACAATATTGATAGAAAACATATTTTGCTCAAGATCCTCAAATTAGTGAGTCTTTGCTAATGGTCAACTGAAACAAGCAGATATAGTGTTAGTGGTATGCTTCTTAGGCAATGCAGACACCTAGGAAGCTGACTAGTCACAGCTTGATGAAAGTGGTGCTTTGAAAGATTACCAGTGATGATAGGTTCACAGTAACACTTGCTCTCCGTTGTTCGGGTCTGTTGGGGGACCTGAACAACGCAGTGTTTACACACAGAGCCCGGCGGACCCCATTGACTATAATGGGGTCCATTGGGTATGCATTGTTTTGAAACTAAAAGCGTCAGAGAAAAAAGTCCTCCATGCAGGACTTTTTTCTCCGCCGATTTTCAGCGGCCTCTGCAACAGAATCTTCAACAGAGACTCCGACGCAGATGTGAACCTAGTCTCTAGCAAGATAGTCTCTGATGTTTCCTTAGCTTTGTTTCTTCTCCTGTGTTTGACCATGATTTGTTTTCCTTGATTCTGCTTTTGACAGCATTTCTAATTCTGCGTAATTCTGACCTTGTCGTTGATCTTTGATTATGATTCCTGGAATATGAAATTGCATGACCAAGTTTTCCTGAAGCTGTCTCAGTGAGCAATACCTGAGACCTCCTGTGCAGTGGAATCCAACCCCTCTTTCTCCACCTTGTTGATGAAGATAAGAACATCTTACAGATTCTTCCATATCTCTTTGCAGGATATGTCCAGATATGTGTGTCACAAGATGACCAGCTTTTTAAAACATTGTTTCACAATATGTGATATGCTATAGATATATATATATATATATATATATATATATATATATATAAAAAGGCCATCCATACATATTATAAGTTGCATCATTTCAAGGTTTTTCATGAGAAATTGGAGTGCTATACCCAAGTTGAAGTAATATACATAACTAGTGCCATTTTCATGACATAATCAATATTAGCCTCTATAACTGGAGAGTGCTAAACTACTAAAGGGATTATCCCTTGAATAATGTTTATTTTCCATTTTTGTTTCCATCTTTGGGATTATGCTCATCTATGTAATTGAGGACTGGCTCTGACCAGAACTAGGCTCTGTACTTTTATTTCCATTGGCTGCTTTGCAGGGAACAGAGAATCTTTAGGTAAATAATAAGATGCAGGTAAAGCAAAAGTATGACTGTTCACCTGAGTAGGTGGACATGCACATTACTATACACTTTGACCAGCATGTGGCTCCATACTATGTACACAAATATCACACTCTTTACTGGGTTCATTTTTAATAGCACATACTGTAAGTTGCAAATATTGTTTTATATGATATATATAAGGAATATGATATTTAATGTTGGTACAAGCCCTTTAACTGTCACCTTCTGAATAATTATAATGTAAATTTTGTTCAACTTTTTCAAGTAGTGTGTCCTTCAAAGTTATTTTATACCTGTATTTATGACTTTCTTTATTTTAATTCTGCCATTTTTTTATTTTTTAGCTAGTACCATTTATTTTCTTTTGTGGCTGTTTTTCACAGTTTTCAATACAGTACATTGCTTCATTTCGCTGATATATTGTTCATAACAATGCAAAATGTTTCTCCATTTCTGAAACCTAATACTTTTAGTGCTAAGGTAATTTTAAAGTCTATTACTTGTATTTTACTGGGAAAATAAAATATAACATTTTCTATAAATGCACCACTGGAATGATTCAAGTATCTGTACCATGGAATCAGCTACAAATGTCAAAATAGTTTCCATTAGCTATGTGCATTTACAATCCTTCCGCTAATGGGCATGTTTTTGTTCTTTTTCTTTACAACTATAAAATGAAATGATTCAGTTAATGTAACAGAAAACTACATTGAAAAGGTAAAGCAAATTACAAAACCATTAAACCACAATTCCACCCACATATTTTTTTCATATAATGATTCATAATAATGACATAAATTGTCTTTAAAATTTAAACATTAGTCATTTCTGCAATTGCAGTTAATATGATGAATACATCAGTGCAAGGAACATTTTATAAAAACATGCAGAAAATGTGTAATATGTTACTAACTGAAATGTCATCATGAAAATTTAACTATGTATTATCTTAAAATCTAATTTATAAAAAGTAACTAGCTTCCATATTGTAATGGAAAAGAATGTCAGCTATATACAAAACCTCCTTGTGAATGTCATGCACACACATATCTAGATAAATATATACAGATTCAGCAGCTACCTAACAAACATGAAGTGCACTATGTTAATAGCACATCACACAAAACATTAATGCCCTATTTCATTTGTGTAGTTGAGCCAATCTATTGTAAGTGTAGGTGTGCTACAATGACAGTGCAGCATGCTATGCTGGATGTTCTAGCATGTGTATAGTACATTTCCTTTGACCAAAAAGCCATAACGTGAAAATCCCCTTTGTAATATTGTGTATACACAGTTGGGCAGTCCCATACTCAGCAAACTACATAGTGATGTGTGTTTTGATACCTTTCTATAATAATCAGCTTGAACTCTTTCACCAAATCTGTGGATTGGACCAGATGGGTGTCCATGGCTTCCTTGGACAACTTTCACGAGCTACTAACCACTGAATACCGGGCATACCCCATAAGCCACAAGAACCACTGTTTCAGAGAACCCTGTCATCTATTCATCATGATTTAGACCTTGTCAACATCATTCAGATTATAGTTAACCTGTTAAATACAATGTTGCAAAAAACACATAACTTGAATTTTTTTAATGGCTTTTGTTGCGTTAAGTGACTGGTATTGATCTTATTATATTATATGAAGTCAACACACACCAAAGATGATAAGGAGAAGAAAAAGAGACATGGTGAATATAGGCAAGCTCACAATGGGCAAACTGTACATAAAAATAATACAGTAGCTCTTTATTAACAGGGGCTGATTTATCATACCTTGGACGTCAGTTTACTGGGTAGAAGACATGAAAAGTTGCAATTTTTGTCACTTGTGTTTTTTGTGAAAAAATTGTAGCTTTTCCGTTTTGCGCCCTGCTCATCACTATTCAAGAAAGTGGGCAGAATGTTGTGGGAATCCAGAAGGGCTCACACCAGTTGCACAAGAAATCTATGCTACTCCGTGATAGATTTCATTTCTGGCACATGGGATTTGTGGTGCGCCAAAATTATTGGGATGTACGAGTCTCGTAATAATTCTGACACATCTTATACCAATGCATGACTGGATTAAGACCGGTGCACAAAGCTTTAGTCTTAATAAATCATCCCTACAATTTTTTCATTATATGGAGTTTTGAAAACCATAACTTTTTTTTAATTTAAATGATTCAAATATATTTACCTTTTTTCAGTGATACATAGAGCTGTATTTTATGTGATTTTTATTTTTGTGTCTTTCCCTTTTTTTAATATATGTGAAATTTTTTTTTATAAAAAGTAGGCGAATGAGTGTTTTTCACATTTTCTTCTAATTTTTTTTCTTAATAAAGCAAAATTACATTTTTTTAATTGCTGAATTCTACTTTAACTGGGGCTGATTTATTAGACCTAGTGACAGTGGGAATATATCCTCTTAAAACACACTGTAGAGCTGATCTGAGTAAAATCCAGCAGCATCTGTAGTTTCCCGGTACCTGGCAATCATATGACCAGGTTTAAAGGAGGAAGCATCATGACTGTATCTTGATCTGTATACATTTCATGCATGGAGGCACTCAAATATAGTGGGGAAAATTTACTAAAATAGGCATGCAAAAGTGGCACATTTTTGGTGCTCAATCCTTTGTGCCAAAAAAAAAAAAAAAAAAATCTCCACTTTTTCAACCTTTTTGCCACTATTTAAAAGTATGCAGAGCATGTCAGAGATTTAGGTGGGCCATGCTGGGGACACCTTGGCGTGACAGATTTAATATAAGTCACACCATAAATTTGACCCCAATTGGCGTAGATTTCAATTTTGAAGCATGGAACCTTGCAAAGATGAGCCAGAATTATTAAGAGGTCAAAGCATTTTGCACCAGTGGGCAAATAAATTATGACTGGTGAAATATACTCCAGTCTTAATAAATTCCCCTCCCCAGTATGTCTGGAGTTCTTTTTTATTTCAATTATTTTTATTTGCTTTTCCTTTTCAAAAAAGTTATTTAAAAAAGCAACAAATCTTATTATCAGTTATAATCAGAAGTTGACAATATGCACTACTTTTTTTCCATTATCACACATAATCTTTGAAGTATTTAAGCACTTAGATTATTCATATGATTCTATTTACTAATGTTCTTAAAAAATCAAACAGCCTGTGTTTCCATATGGGGATTCCTCAATGTTCTGATGAAATCGTAATGGCAGGCACATGTGTCAGATCACGATTAGTGGTTAAATTACCTTACTTTTACTCATTATTTCCTGATTAGTAATAATCCCATTTTTCCATACAGTATTTAGATATTTAGAAACATAAGGTAATGCTGTATCTATATGACTTTAATGTTAATGTATCCTATCATCTATCATGTTTGTAACTAGAATGCTACACCTCAGTTACATATTAATATGTGGGATACATTGAATAGCAGGATATAAATCACTTGGAAATTAGACCAACTGAGTAGCAGCAAAGCACAGGATATATAAATAAAGAGAATATATTGTATAATATGAATCTGTGGAAAGATAAAAATGGTGTTATCATTCATAGTTTTCTTTCAGTTTGGACAGTTATTTCTAAATGAATGGCACTGTAATAACCCAATGGCACCTTCATAAATCTCACCAACATGCAGAAGTCTGCAACATATCCGATGAGAAATGTGTTTACTCTTATGGGATTAAAAATAGAAAAACACAATAGAACAAGTTCATTGCCAGGTTCAGGTGGCCACTTACTTTATAATAGAATCAGGAAATGAAACTGCCTTACAGCAGGATACAAAATCTACAAGAACATATATTATAGTAAAGAAATAAAAAAGCAAAACCACTTTGCTATGTATTATGTCCATCCTTTAGCAAAATACCTTTTTCAACTACACTTATTAGACTATTGGTTGCCTTTTTACTTAGTCTTTTACAAAACTCTATTATAATACTCATAATGGATGAGAAAGAAATTGATGTACTTACAGAAGTATGCATAAAAATCATTGACCCTAATTGCAAGTCTCAGAATCGGTCTTATTCCCCACTGAAAGCTTCATTAACTGTGCAACACCTTTATTAAAGAGGTTATCCAGACACTACCCCCCAGGTTGGATTTGGGCTTGGCCTTGGGTTTTTTGGTTCATTCTGATCTTGGGCCACATGATCAGAACCAGCACCTGAGTCTGTCTGACTCCCCCTCTTCTCCCGTGTTTAAGGTTATTACCTGTACTGTGGGGGTTGGTTTTACTATTATAATAATCTATTCTGCCCCTATAGTACAGAAAAATACCAGTAAATAAGGAAGAGGAGGACGAGACAGATCAACTTGGGTGTGAGGCACTGATCCGAATCACATGACCCAGGGTCAGAACCAGCCTGGAAATCTAAGGTACAAATAGAACCAAGAGGAAGTGAGTTTTTAAAGAGTTCCTTGATAAACCCTTTAATGATTATTTTGTATAGCAATTTAAATCCTATGTGGATGTACTGTACATTAATATTGTGCATTTTTGTTTATTACTCTCCATCTTCCAAAAGGAATAACTTTTTTTATTCTTTTGTTCACAAAGTCATGTTAAGGATTATTTATTTTCAAGATAAAATGTACTTAATAATGGTACCAAAAATAATCTTTCATACAATTTACTGGGAAGTTGGAAAAAATTCCAAATGATTTTTTTTTACTTGCTATGTAGCATGCTTCATATGCTGTGTATAAAAAAAATGACATATTACCTCTAAATATATATATATATATATATATTTAATAGTATGACCATAGCTACACCAAGTTTATATAGTTTATCTCATGTTTTAATACTTCTGCAAAAAATTCCAGACTTTGAATTTTCTGAGTCAACAAATTTCTAAACACTTTTTATATTTCTGTATTTGGAGCTGTATAAGACATCTTTTCTTGCAGGGAAAGTTGAAGTTAATACTGTTTTGAGGATTATCTGATGGTTTGATTGCTTTTAATTTAAATTTTTGACAGGTGAAGCAGTGGATGTGAAATGGCAATGTAATCCATTGACTTCTATTACAGGCTGCCTATGGTAGTATGTAATAGTTTAGTAATCACAGACCTGGGAGCCTTTATAGGATAGTAATGGATCACCACCTCCGGATCTCGCTCCAGTGGAATGCAATCTGAGGCAACATAGGGGCACCAACACACCACCACTGTTTAAAGGGTTAAGTCACATTTAATGAGGCATTACCACCACATCTCTGATGTGCAACAGTGGAGACCCAGTGGCTATGGTGCCAGCTCAGCTCCAGAATGGGTGGCATGTTTAAAGTCCTGAAATCTCCTGAACATGTACAACAGATATCAGGAAGGGGTTAAATTAGTGTTCAAAGATGAACATATTTAAAGGCTATGGACACATTTGTGTATGTAAAATCAATAAACTCCTCTCTTGCTAAGTTTCTGAAAATATTTCCTTTTCCATTCCATTCTTTTGCAGCAACCCTTATTTTCAATTTACAACCTCTTCTATGTTCAGAGCTTTAGCTGGGGCATTTTCTAGCACTGGTCACATGATCTATTTTTTCATTTCACCTGCATAGTTTAAGCTCAGCTCTTCCCCCTCCCTTCTTCTTTCACTATCTAATTTATATGACCATGTGAACACAACTTTATGTGACATCACACAGCTCTTTGCACACTCTCAATAGCATTTCTGAATCTTCTTCAGAATGACCTGTTTATTGTCCTGTTTATGTAAGATCCTTGTGTATGGATTTCCCATCACAGGACTGTATCTGTGGTAAGAATAACTGTCTGTGTTTCGGTATAGTGATGGCATGCTGAGCTTTACAAAGCACAGCATGCCTAGCAGAGGCTTGTTTACATGGGGGGTGGTCTTGTCTGAGTTTTTCCTTGATGGATTTTACTGAAGGCTGTACAGATCAGCTTGAAGTGTACAGCTATACATGTAAGCTGCAAAAGATAACTGTAACACATTTTTAATGTAAAACAGTCTAAAAAGTAATAAGAAAGGCAAGAACAAAACAAAGTTGACAAAGGAGTCCATAGTTTTTAAAGAAAATATATATATAATTGTTCTCTAGTTTCTGTGGATCCATCACATGACCATAAGGAATTGGTGCAGAAATATTTTGGAAAATTGTATTTTATTAAAGATAGAATAATATTGATTTATTGAAATAAGACTATTCCTTTAAATGTATGGGGTTAGGGGAAGCCAGAGTCAGATTATATTTTGTAAAAGAGAAAAAAGGACAAATACATTCAAATGAGCTCAGTGATGGTTGTCAGTTAAGCCATAGGATAGTTATATTAAGATAAAACTGTAGAACAACCTGCTGCTACTAATTTTCTTCACCAGAGGTTTAATAACACAATGTTACCAAGTCAAAGCTGTTATTCTTCTTAAATTTCCAAAATTAGGTAATGATTACTTCCAGGATTGTGTAATTGCCCTTTTATCAAGATTTCAATTTTACTCTATATATGGTAAAACACAGTAAGTAACCATGTAAATACTTTACATTTCTGTTGTACTTATTTTCTGCTATTTTAGGTCATTTTCTATTTTGTAACTTTAGCAGCTTCTATAAAATTCTTCTGGTTGCTCCATTTTATTGTCAGATAAATGACCTATCAGTCAGTTTAGTTCTGACTGTATAACTGTTATCCGATGTCTCAAAATGCTCTCTTTCATGTGCCAGAAAAACAGAATTTCTAATTCAAACATAGATGTTACTGGAGAAGAATACACAATGTAACAGAATTTAATGTGAGATCAAGTTTTTATACAGATTTTAACTATAGGCTGTAAATTGGATGACCAAGTAGTGATGTTGCAGCGTTGGGAACCTAGGATACAACCATTTGCATGGAATTTACAGTATTTTCCCCTCGTTTGCATGGGTTTCCTAATGGTACTCTACATTCCTCCTGTACTTCAAA
Organism: Leptodactylus fallax; assembly: GCA_947044405.1. NCBI lineage: Eukaryota > Metazoa > Chordata > Amphibia > Anura > Leptodactylidae > Leptodactylus > Leptodactylus fallax. Next base: position 3,496,410 of record CAMRHE010000153.1, on the reverse strand, counting down.
TGCATACTGATAAATTTAATGACCTCCTTTAAAACTAGCATATTGTAATAGCAAAATAAAATTGAGACAAGGAAGGATATGAATGTTAATAGTCTCTGTAGAATGATTTGGAATGTTGGCATAATATCAACAATGGGCATTAAATAATAAAAGAAATAGTTTGGTAGGTATACATGTATTTCTTTGTACATATTAATTCAGTCTTCCCTTTGCTTGAATTTAACTAAGGACTTCAAAAAAAACAATTTCAACACTATATCACAACTCAAAAACTAGGTTGCCACTTATAAACACATACAGTATAAATATCTCTTGATACAATATCATGATCATGTTGTTTTGAAAAGACTTCTCGTGACACATATCTGGACTTGTTCAGCTGACAGAAAAGGGAAGATAAGGTACAACTGTATAATATACAGTCATATGAAAAAGTTTGGGCACCCCTATTAATCTTAATCATTTTTAGTTCTAAATATTTGGGTGTTTGCAACAGCCATTTCAATTTGATATATCTAATAACTGATGGACACAGTAATATTTCAGGATTGAAATGAGGTTTATTGTACTAACAGAAATGTGCATATGCTTAAACCAAATTTTGCCGTGGCAAGTATGGGCCCTCAACAAAAAGTACATTAATATTTAGTAGATCCTCCTTTTGCAAAAATAACAGCCTCTAGTTGCTTCCTGTAGCTTTTAATCAGTTCCTGGATCCTGGATGAAGGTATTTTTGACCATTCCTCTTTACAAAACAATTCCAGTTCAGTTAAGTTTGATGGTCGCCGGCATGGACAGCCCGCTTCAATTATCCCACAGATGTTCAATGATATTCAGGTCTGGGGACTGGGATGGCCATTCCAGAACATTGTAATTGTTCCTCTGCATGAATGCCTGAGTAGATTTGGAGCTGTGTTTTGGATCATTGTCTTGCTGAAATATCCATCCCCGGCGTAACTTCATTCGTCACTGATTCTTGTACATTATTCTCAGAATCTGCTGATACTGAGTTGAATCCATGCGACCCTCAACTTTAACAAGATTCCCGGTGCCGGCATTGGCCACACAGCCCCAAAGCATGATGGAACCTCCACCAAATTTTACAGTGGGTAGCAGTGTTTTTCTTGGTGCTGTGTTTTTTGGACGCCATGCATAACGCCTTTTTGTATGACCAAACAACTCAATCTTTGTTTCATCAGTCCACAGGACCTTCTTCCAAAATGAAGCTGGCTTGTCCAAATGTGCTTTTGCATACCTCAGGAGACTCTGTTTGTGGCGTGCTTTCAGCGGCTTCTTTCGCATCACTCTCCCATACAGCTTCCCTTGTGCAAAGTGTGCTGTATTGTTGCCGATGCACAGTGACACCATCTGTAGCAAGATGATGCTGCAGCTCTTTGGAGGTGGTCTGTGGTTGTCCTTGACTGTTCTCACCATTCTTCTTCTCTGCCTTTCTGATATTTTTCTTGGCCTGCCACTTCTGGGCTTAACAAGAACTGTCCCTGTGGTCTTCCATTTCCTTACTATGTTCCTCACAGTGGACTGACAGGTTAAATCTCTGGACAACTTTTTGTATCCTTCCCCTGAACAACTATGTTGAACAATCTTTGTTTTCAGATCATTTGAGAGTTGTTTTGAGGAGCCCATGATGCCACTCTTCAGAGGAGATTCAAATAGGAGAACAACTTGCATTGGCCACCTTAAATACCTTTTCTCATGATTGGATACACCTGGCTATGAAGTTCAAAGCTCAGTGAGGTTACAAAACCAATTTTGTGCTTCAGTAAGTCAGTAAGAAGTAGTTAGGAGTATTCAAATCAATAAAATGATAAGGGTACCCAAATTTTTGCACCGGTCAAATTTTGGTTTAATGCATATTGCACATTTTCTGTTAGTACAATAAACCTCATTTCAATCCTGAAATATTACTGTGTCCATCAGTTATTAGATATATCAAATTGAAATGGCTGTTGCAAACACCCAAATATTTAGAACTAAAAATGATTAAGATTAATAGGGGTGCCCAAACTTTTTCATATGACTGTATATATATATATCTGTTAATATTAATCCCACATAACTACACAATTGACTTTCAGTCACGCATCAGTAACCAATACTAAGCAATATTTTGTGTGCAATGAACACAGAATGTATCTGCTCACAATTTTATGAATGCTACTTGCTTTTCAAAGTTTCCAGGTGTAGGTACAAAGTTGTGAGTTAAAGAAATGATAAGAATATGTTTAAAATACAATTTAAGATTAAAATATAGCAAATTTTAGACATTTAAGACAGTTTTCTTTCCTAATTCTTTATCATATGCAAAGCCATCATCCTTGTAGCTAGTAACTGGTAAGGCATTTCATGCTTCTGGAATGTAAACAAAGAACAGTTGGTGTGTTTGGAATCATCTGTGCTTAAACAAAGGGGTGTTTAAGTCAGAGGCATAGTTGGGGGGGGGGGGACTGTACCCTGGATGCTGGTTTTTAGAAGGGGGGGTGCCAACAAGCCACTTTCTTGTATACAGATTAACGGCAGTGAAATTAACCTTTGCCCTGGGTGATGAAAGCCTAGCTACAATTCTGATTTAAGTAGTGACTATGGTCTTTATTGTTATTTAAGCACACAGCAGTTACTTTTTTTTTCAGCTGGATAAGGGTAAAGACACACCATGTAAATGGATGTAGTTATAACTGCACTCAGTTCTGGAGCCAGAGATGCTTTCCTTTATAAGTAAGTGAAACACTGATTGATTTCAGGCTATTTCTTATTAGCACCCTTGTTAACAGCAAAACCTCACAGTCAGTAATGAGAAATAGCCTGGAATTACCAGTACTAGTGTCAGTACCAAAATTAAAAAAAAATCCCCAACTATTCCTATTTATAAAGTTGTGAACAATAAGAAACATAAATATATTTGGTATCATTACATCATTAAAAGTCAGATCTACTAAAATATCAGATTCTTTATCCCGTTTGCTAAACACCACAAGAAACAAATACATCATTCTCCATCACAAATTTTTTATTAAATACATTTTTGATAAAATATCTTTAACTGCAAAATTATTTGCTTTAACTATGAAAAAGCACATAATATACATATTAAAACATTACATATATTATAACAGAATATACAGGTGTGGCCAGACTCATCTGATCTCCAGTTTAGTTTACTAATACATTTTCTCATAAAACTAATTCAACACAATATCCAAACATTCTAACAAAACCATTCAAATGATTAAATTCACACATCCCCCACCCCAACAGAGTAATCACACATAGACACAAATAGGAGAGTTAGCATGTCCCTGTGTGGTAACGTGTCAGGAGATCATGTTGTTTTTAGAAAAGGTTTACTACTCCACTCAAACTGGTCCCATTCTCATAGTTATGTGCATAGGCTATACATGTCATTCATGAGAAAGCCATTTTAAATAATTTCTATATTGTCTAGAGATGTTAGAAATGACTACAATTACTTTAAAGTGCTCTATATCTATATACCAAAGAACACCTTAAAATAATAGTTCTTAGTATTTCTAAAACACGGCACACTGTGTAATGTGCACAAAAATGGAAAACCTACTGTAAGTGAGACATTGACTTTGGCAACAGCCTATATGTTCACAGCACTGCACTGTATATAGTTATCATTGCTCAGCAAACATACTAGCCAGCTGAAATTAATAATTACGGTATTAGAGGAGAGAATTAGTGGAAAGTTTAAGATTTTCCATAGCTGGTATTTTTGTACTTCAGTTTTACAGTCAAATATAAAGTACTTAAGATTTAAATTGCATTAAATATTTAGTATAAATAATTTTGTGTAGTATATGTCTTATGTCATTTACAGTGAAAATATATTTAATCCCTCAAAAAAATATATTTAAATGACACAGCAAACATAACTATAATTTTCTAAGAAAAAAAGTTGATTAGATACTTTGTCATATTTTGCGTCATCTTTGGCATTGGAACAGTTACACCCCTTACTGGCATTGAGTAGTTTTATAATTCTACATGCCTGTATTCCTGCATCTGTTTATTAACAATTTTAGAAGAAATATAGAAAGTAGTATTTAAGTGTATCTAAAATATCTAGGTACATATGATAAACGCACGTGGAAGCTTAACATATCTTAAGCATGACATTTAATACAACGAATCTTAAGATAATAAAATAAATAGTTTTAGTAAAAGCATTTAACACAACAACGTCATGTAAACCTGTTGCATGTAATTACCCATTGGGCAATACTTAATAGAAGTATATGCACTGATTGAACATGTAAGGTACAGTAGCAGGACCTAGGCAGTTCATGTGGAATCTACTGAACTTAACATCACTTAGTGGGCCGGTTATTGACTAATAGGGATACATTAAGTGGCTACAGCAGTTTTTCAAGTCACAATGACCTCAGGTTACCATATTTTTAACATATAAAGGTCTTTGTTAATACTACATTCAACAGGACCCTGAAAAATCTCCTGTCCTCAACATAGAAGGTGATTTAGGCTAAAGCCCCACATTGCGGAATTGCTGCGGCTTTTTGAGCCAAAGCCAAGAATGGCTACAAAAGGGATGGAAAATATATAGGAAATACTTATATTTCTACCTTCTGCTCAATCCACTCCTGGCTTTGGCACAAAAAAACTTGCAGCATAATATACAATAAAAAAGCTGCGTTTATGCAACGTGGGGCCTCAGCCTTAGAGACTATAGCAGCTCTGACTTTATTATGCTTTATCTATATCATTTATCTGATTATTGTTAATATCACATTTTTTTTATGTTTTGGAAGTAATTAGTAAAATTCTCAAGTTACAAAAGTTTAAAGGGAATCTGTCAGGCCAATTTGAGACACTAAACCACCCACACATCCATATGGACCTGTGGTTTAGTGTCCCAAATCATCCTGTTATAACGCAATCCATGGCCGCATTAAAAATAAAAAAGCTTTATACTCACCCTGCCGCTGTACTCCCCGCGCCTGCGCAGTTCTTCAATAAAGCCAAAGGAGAACTCGGCTTCAGTGCGCATGCCCCGTAAATACACAGTGAAGCCGGGGTGTCCATCTTTGGCTTCACTGAAGAACAGCGCAGGCCCCGGGAGACGTGCCTCATGAATAAGCCGGCCCGATCTCACCAAACAGTGTCGATCGGACCCTTATCTAGGTAAGTATAAAGGTTTTTTATTTTTAATGCGCCTGCGGATTGCATTAAAACAGGGCGATCTGGGACACTAAACCCCAGGTCCATAAGGACCTGTGGGTGGTTTAGTGTCCCAGATTGACCTGACAGATTCCCTTTAAAGTTAAAATTGTATGTTAAGGGTCGGCTGCATCTCAAACAAGTGGGCATATATAGCTGCTAAGTTTACAGTATATGGCTAATATATAGTAGATGTCCAGTTTTTCCCTTACTGCTGTGTTCTTCCCGAATACAATTATTTTCATTTTCTCACACCTGCGGTATATTCATTTTTGAAATTATTTATATATATTTTAATACTACCGTTCCTCTAAATATCCTCCACTTATGTATCTAATACTCACTACAATAAATTATTTTCTTCTTTTTTTAATACAGATTTTATTGATTTTTTTGACATACAATAGGGACAAATGAAAAGATACTAAACAAAAACAAAATCACATCATTGTAATGTACACAATTCTGATCAGGCAGTAAGGGGCAGTGATGCCCACAGTATGCTATGATATGAACTATGTGGTGAAAGCAATGATGTGACACTACAAGGACTAGTGAGAAGTGGGGAGTAGAGAAGAATGGAGAGGAAAAGAAGAAGAAAAGGAACAAGGAGGGGAGAAGGGAAGAAGGAAGTAGAGATAAAAGAAAAGATGGGGAAGGGAGGAGGGGAGTGGGGTATTAGTTGTTAGTCAGGAAGGGGGGGAGAGAAAGAAGAGAGATGGAAGATGAGGGGTAGGTGGGGGTGGGGAGTCTGGAATTACAGTTCCAGAAGCCTCTAGGAGACCATGTCTTAAGAAAATGGCTATGCGATCTGTTTTTCCATCTTGAAAGATCCTCAAAACAGGAGATTTGGTTGACTTTGGTTATCTAGCAGGCCTTCATTGGAGATTCAGATTGCAGCCATTTGATAAGGATAAGAGAATTTGCAACCATATTAGAATGGAGGTGAGATTGTGCCCAGATAGAACAGCACGGTGGCTCAGTGGTTAGCACTGCAGCCTTGCAGCGCTGGAGTCCTGGGTTCAAATCCTACCAAGGACAACATCTGCCAGGAGTTTGTATGTTCTCCCTGTGTTTGCGTGGGTTTCCTCCGGGTACTCCGGTTTCCTCCCACACTCCAAAGACATGCTGATAGGGGATGTAGATTGTGAGCCCTATATGGGACAGTGACTGTCAATGTCTGTAAAGCGCTGCGGAATATGATGGTGCTATACAAGTAAGCAAAATAAATAAATAAATAATGAATTATTTTCTTTTTGATGCAACTATAATGACATCAGCAAATAGCAGATGTCTGTAGCAGTTCAGACTACAGGAGTGAGGGAGGTTCTCTGACCTGCAACTCCACTTGTGTGTAATGTTACATGGCATTCAGTAATAGGTTGGGCAGGAGGGCATAACTGCATTACAGAAGGTGCTGTCAGTTAAATATCAACTTCCTACCTGTGAAGACTAGAAAGACAAGAAAAGACAGAATAAAGTATGGCGTAAGGGCGGTAAAGGTATCTTCAAGCTAATTTTACTTTAGACTACCAATGTCATGTTTATAAATTCCCAGTGCCACTTTTTGGAAAAGTAGATGGGACTTCAGAATTCTAAATTAGAAGCATAATGGAAAAAAACACCTGCTTCAACTTTGTGTAATTTCTAATGTCCAAGAAGCTTATCAATAGGAATGGCCCAGGTGATATATCTGGCACACTTTACACTGGGAGAGAACTCCTGTACAGATATTAACAAATCAGAAGGAAAACATTATGAATAAAATTGGATTCATCGGATCTTCTAACTAAATTTCTTTGCAAGCCACAGAAATTATGACAGGACTTTCCTTTCCTTTGCCATGTGAATTCCTCACAGTCAATGGCTTGTTAATCTTTCTTTATTGATTTCAGTTTTGGCATTCTACAGTAAATATTAGGGTGGAAGCTGAAGTTATGGCATGTCCTGTATAAAACTTACTCAATTACATAAATTTTATTAAAAAAAACAAATATATTTGACATCCCCATTGGCTCCAAAAGAAGGTGTAATAAATAATCCGAGGCATAATTTCACTCTTTATAGCTAACCACACCCTCTCAAAAATGGTAATTATTTTAAAATAACCATAAATCAAGAAATGTAATACTTAAATGCCATGTAATTTTACTTGCATAATGTCGGACTCTTGTTTTGTACGTTGGCATGTCATAAACCCTGTTTTCTTTTTCTTTCTGGCTTTTGTCAATAAACTCTGGTTGTACAGTAGGTTCTTGTAAGGCTCCCTGAAGTAGAGTTTCATTTTATAGCACATCCTAGACTGACAGCCAGAAACAGTTCTACACCACCTCAGTACAAACAAAATTAGCTTCTCACAATATTTTTGCAGATGTTAAAGGTCATTAATAGAATGAAACCAGATGACTAAAGTAATACATATGTAATGATTGAGTTTCATTTTTCTTTTCAGCTTGAAGATGCAGAAATCCCTTTTTCTTGTCCACTTGGCAACAATTCAACAAAGGGGTTTCACAATTTAGCAGCTTCCAAATCACTCAAAGCAGCTAAAAGTGGAGGGATATATATTTCTTGGCTTACAACTATAATACATAATGAAGTTATATATTTAAGGAATTCTCAGTAGAATGCCAAAAAAGATTTCATAATTCAATAATTCTGGTGAATGGAAATTAAATATGAGAAATTATAGAGAAGCTCATCTTGTCTTAAAAAAATGTGACAATGACAAACACCACAGTTTGACTCTTAGACCATGAACATGCAGTCTGTACAAATATTATGCTATTATAAAAGGAACTAAATAAGAATATTTTGTTGTGTGTTATCGGTTCAAATATTGTGCACAGAATATTGATATTATGTATAAATGTTTTATTTATGTATTGTGGATACTGTGTTTAGATAATATAACTCAATACTATATAATATAACAAAATATAATATGGTACAAAGGTAGCAAAATTTAACTTGACACATAACTTTGACTACATTTTTAGGCGTCTTTTCAATAGATTTTGTTGTGTTCTTTGATAATATATCACTCAGCAAGTGCGTCAAGTTAAACTTTGCTAAACAGTATTTGTAGGATATAATTATAAAAATGTGATCAATGGAGTTCTAACCACTAAAATCCTCACTGATCTAAACTAAGGGATGGTCAGACACAGTCAGTCTATTTTATATATGAGAATATGGTTTATGTAGTTGTAATGTTCTCAACAATGGAGACTGAAACACGTTTAATAATTACTTTGCTGAAAGATGGGATAAGGTCTTCCTTTTTCTAAGAATAGGACAAGAGATGAATTCCCATAACCAGACCTTGATGACTTACTGTATCAATTCAGTACACCTTAAATGGGCTTTCTCAGGATTATTAACTTATGACCTATCCTTAGACTATTTCATCCACTGAAGATCAGTTTGGGTCTGATACCTGGAACCAATGAGGATCAGCTGTCTGAAGCAGAAGAGCTCCCTGAGCAATGTCTCTGCTTCATAGGCCATGGGACATCACCTTCACTAGTCGCATGGCCTGTTTGCAGCTCAGTCTCATTCAAGTGAATAATCTGAGCTGTAATACCTAGAACAGCAGCTATTTAAATGTCAGTGTTGTTCTTGGTAAGTAGTGCTCACCCAAACACTTCAGCCTCTGCAAGCAACTGATTGACAGGAAGCCCAGGTATCAGAACCATGCTGATTTTAAAATGATGACCTATCCAATTATTAAGCCTGGAAAACCCCTTTAAGACTAGGGCCCCATATTGCGGAAACACAGCTTTTTATGTTGCAGATTTTACTGCGCTTTTTTTTTTTTTTTTTTTAGCCAAAGCCAGGAGTGAATTGAGCAGAAAGTAGAAGTATAAGAGCTTCCTATATATTTCCCATTCCTTTTGTAGCCATACTTGGCTTTGGCTCAAAAGAATGCAGCAAAATCTGGAATGAAAAAAAAAGCTGCATTTCCGCAACGTGGGACCTTAGACTTAAATGGCTATAATGGAAAACCTTTGAAAGAGATTGACATGTTGGTTTTAAAATGTTACTTAGGGTTGGATGTTCTGATTGTGTGACCTGTGAAAACATGAGCGCAAAGATGCAGAGCAACCTGGGGGTTAGGTGCTAGTTCTGATTGTGTGACCCAGGGTTGGACCAGCCCGGAACCCCAGGCGTGGCCTTAAAAACAACCCAGAGAAAGTAAGTAAAGTAAGACTCCCTGGACAATCTTTTTAACTCCTGCCGTACTATTACAGCAGATGTCGGGTATTTAAATATGGTGGCCACTCAGGAGCTGAGCGGTAACCATAGCCGCCGGGTCTCTGCTGTATTATACAGCAGAGACCCGGCGCTAATGCCCGCGATCAGTCCCCATGAGCAATGTTCCTTAGAACACATATAAAAGTACTTAAATACTGTGAAACACATGCACATTAGGTATCCCTGTGTCTGAAAATGCCCGGTCTACAAATCTATAAAAATATTTTTTCTGTACGGTGAACGCTGTAGTGGGAAAAGAAATCAAAAGTGCAAAACTAGTTTTTCGCTGTTTTGCCTCTGATAAAAATTTGAATAAAAAGTGATCAAAGCAATAGACATTCCCCAAAGTGGTATAACTGAAAAGTATACCTGGCCCTGCAAAAAAAAAAAAAAAGATGCCCTATGCATCACAGTACACAGAAATATTAAAAAGTTACAGGTGTCAGAATATGGCGACTGATCTTTGTTAAGGGGTTAAAATGTAAATAAAAGTATATAAATTTGGTATCCCCGGTATCATACCGAAACATAGAATACAGGTGACATGTCATTTTGGCTGCAGAGTGAACGCTGTAAAAATGAAGTCTGTAAGAAAGTCGCACAAATGCACTTTTTCTCCAATTTCACCCAATTCTGAATTTTTTCCAGCTTCCCAGTACATTGTACAGAATAATAAATAGTACCATTATGAAGTACAATTTTTCCCGCAAAAATTAAGCCCAATATGGCTCTGTGAACGGAAAAATATAAAAGTTATGGGGTTTGGGAGGTGAGGAGTCAAAGTCGAAAATCGAAAAATGTCACCAGCGGAAAGGGTTAAGTTTAAGGCGTCATGTAGCAAAACGCAGCATAAAAAAAAAAACGCTGTGGAAAAAACCGAGGCGGAAATGCATTTTTGATAAGTTTTCCTCTGTGGACTTTCTGCACATATTATACCTATACAGAAAATATCAGCGTTTCCGCAGGTATAATTGACATGATGAGATTTTTGAAAACGCAGCTTTTCTGTTATGGATTTTTTTCTGCAATGTGTGGATGGGATTAGCCAGAATCCCATTCACTTTGCAGGTACTATAAAACGCTGCATTTTCACAATGTGGGGCTTCAGTCTAAAGGAGTGTTTCCATTTCAGGCATATGTAGCATATCCTAAACACTTAAGAATGGCCAGTGTTATACCCATTCACAAGAAGTGTAGCAGAGAGGAAGCTAACAACTACAGACCAGTTATCTTAAAATCTCTAGTAGTGATATTAATAAAATATCCCCTGAAAAAGAGGACAATGACGCATACAAAACAATAACTTGTTGGACCCAAACCAGCATTGCATTACTGAGGGCAGATCATATCAAATGTATCTTTTTACTTTTTAAACCTACTTTCTTTGGTGGTGATACCATGGATATTGCCTACCTGGATTCAAGCAAAATCTTTGACACAAGGCTACATACACATGTTCTATATAAACTAAAGAAGGTTAGACTTAATCCTTGGATAGTTCAGTGTATTCACAGTTTGCTGGATTGAGATGAGTGTTATTGTTGTTAATGGTGTTTATTCTGAAGAGCGGAGAGTTACATATGGTAAACCACAAGGGTGTGTACTGTGTTCTATTCTTTATAATATTTTTTTAATGCAACATTGGAGAAGGTTTGGTAGGTAAAATTGGATAAATTGTCCATTCAATGGAAACTGCAGTTTAATGTTTCCAAATGTAAAATAATGCATTTTGGGAGGAAAAAAACCCCTCTATCTGGGTTAGCCAAGACTTCAGAGAAGAAATATTTAGGGGTCCTGATATCAGACAGCCTCAAAATTAGTCAGCAGTGCTGCCAGGCAGAAGGTAAAGTAAGCAGGGTGCTTGGATGTATAGCTAGAGGTATAACCAGTAGGAAGAAAGAGATGGTAATCTAGCTGTATAGAGTGCTGGTGAGACCATATCTGGATTTTATGTCCAGTTTTGAAGACCCTGGAGAGCCCGCCTACAAAAAGACACAGTTAAAATTGAATGGGTCCAAAAACAGATTACATAAATGGTGGAGGGTCTTAAATATGTTGTCTGAGGAGTTAAGCTTATCTGACTTCCTCCAACTTCCTTCCTTCATGCTTGACCTGGGGGTTTCAGCCTGGTTATGACCCCCGGGTTATGTGATCAGATCTAGACCCAGTTCCCCAGGTTGCTCCTTACAAGCATTTACTTGTGCTATGGGGACTGGCTTTACTATAGTTTGATATCAGCTGATCAGTATGGCTCTTGGCTTCCACTAATCTAGTATTGATGATTTATTCTAAGGATAGATCATCAAAAAATTTTGCCTAGAAAAACCCTGATAAGGCATTGTTGACTCTGATAAATACATTTAAAAGGTACAAGCACCTCAATCTTTCATGATACGCTATGCTGTTTCTATAACTCTTTTTTACTTCTATGGGGGTTAAGGAAACTGCATAAAACAGCTTTGTTCGGCTGTTTCCATGTTTCCAAAAATCCAGGCCAGGAGGGGTTCGAAATTACAAAAATGGTTTTCCATTTTTACTTAGTGCTTGGTTTATGGGTGTGGATTGCTTCTAAAGTGTCCTCCATACTCGAATCCCAAATAGTACCTGGATTTACCACTAAAGACAATATGGTTACAGTTTACAGTCTGGTTTCTTATTCACAATGCCACTGCAAACAAAGGTGACAGTGGCTGGTTGATTGTCAATAGCAGGACACGTGATGGGCACCATTACACCAAATTTCCTTCTGCTAAGTGTCTGGAATTAGTCTGGGCAGGTGTGCAATAAAGGTGCCATCTGCATCTGAAAGGTGGGAGGTCTGGGCTGTCTGGAGCTTCTTTGACATGTGTGCATGTACTCATGTAACCATTGCTCCCAATGTCTCCTAAAACTAGGTCAAGATAGACAGCAACTAGTCGAAACAACCCTCCTACTTGTCTCAGTCCAATGGTGCAATCCCTCTGAAACTCTGTGAACTGGGCAGAATGTCTTCAAGTTCCTCATAAAGGCATTTCTAGCTGTCAATGTAGCCTCTGAGAACCTTTTTTATGGTAATGGGGAAGCACTTTCTTACTCCCTCTCTTGGTTAGACTCAATATCTAAGCAGACCACACTTGTAATCATTTACATATATGCCTGAGACATAACTGCAGGACAGCTTTGCAGCAATCAAATATTTCTATCTGGGTGTGTTATTTTTTTGTAAATTAGTATATATCTTAACTATTATAGATATGGCTCTGTGTACAAATAAGTACAGTATGCACTGTGATATTTCATAGAATGTTTACCTAATTTAAAGAAACAGTTTAATGATTTTTTTTCCCCTTCATTTTATTTATTTATTTTTTTTTCACTTACTTGTAAAGCACCAACATATTCTACAGCTCTTTACATACATTGTCAGTCACTGTCCCATACTGGGCTCACAATCTAAACAGTATGCGCCTATTCCAAAAATATACACTTCAGCCAGTATTACTTTACATAGTCATTGCTTTTTACCTGAAAATTCATTGGACTCGTTTCATCATTTGGGTCATGTGATGACATGGCAATCTCCTGAGAATAACAGATTTTTCAGTTCTTTTAAAAGTGGTCACCATCTCAAGCAACAGACCTTCCTGTATAATTTAAACTGAATAGACTGTACCACACAGGTTTTTCACAGGGGGAACAAACTGCTACCATTAGCTTCTGAAAGTTGTAAGACAGCTCCTGGCACATTGTTATAATGAAACAGAACTGGGCTCAGTTTTCCTAACCGTATACTTGTGGTATTGGAGTGTACAGATGTGATTCTTGGCTGGATTTGAACCCAGGACTGCAGCACTGCAAGGCATCAGTGCTAAACACTGAACCACCATATTTTAGACTGGTCACTGAAGTATGCAGAGAAAAGGAATGGCACATTCCTCTATATGCCCATGACCGGTGATAGATTTGGCGTGGTATTCCATATTTTGTATTGATTAAAGTAGTTTCATGTTATGCCTCTGACTATGCGTCAGAGAGAAAAAGGGGAATATAGTTTGAGGCAGGTGTGGAAAAAGTGTTACTAAATAGAAATTCTTTCATAAATTCTTTCAAGCAATTTATATTTGTCAAAAATCTTGGAGAACTAACCATAGATCCTCTGTGGAAGTAGTCTTGCTCAGATCTTGTGGTCTCTTCATGTAATTACAGACAGACTCAATGATGTTGAGGTCACGACCCTGTGGATACCATATCATAACTTCCAGGATTTGTTCTTCTTTATGAGGCAGATAGTTCTTAATGACTTTGGCTGTATGTTTGGGGTCATTGTCCTGCTGCTGAATAAATTTGGAGCCAGACACCTCTCTGAATTGCAAACTACCTTCTGTTACAGCCAAATTTGATGGTGAGGACCATAGATACAATGGCTGGCCAAGACACATCATACTTATTTCACTTAGAATCAGAAGATGTTCATTACTGCTATAAGCTCAGAATTGGCAGACACCAGTTGCACCTAGGTACACCCATCTACTGCTCGGAGAAGTCTGACCAGAAGAGAATTGCAGGCAAAGAGCCATACCTTTCATGGAAACAAGGCCAAGTGACTCAACTATGCTCAAAAACATAAGATCTGGGGTGCAGAAAAATGGCAGCAGGTGCCCTGGACTGATAAATCAAAATTTGAAATATTTGGCTGTAACAGAAGGCAGTTTGTTCACTGAAGGCCTGGAGATTGGTACAACAATGAGTGTCTGCAGACAACAGTGAAGCATAGTAGAGGTTCCTTTCAAGTTTAGGAATGCATTTCAGCAAATGGAGTTGAGGATTTGGTCAGAATTCACAGAAAGTCTATGGTTAATTCGCCAAGATGTTTGGAACATACTACCTGCTGAGTTCCTGCAAAAACTGTGTGTGAGTGTACCTAGAAGAATTGATGCTGTTTTGAAGGCAAAATGGGGTCAAACCAAATATTATTCTGATTTAGATTTCTCTTTTGTTCATTCATTTTGCATTTTGTTGTAAAAAATAAACTATTAATGTTTCTTTTCATTCTTACTTTGCATCTTTTTCATACCTGTCTAAAACTTCTGAAACTTTTGCACAGTACTGCATAAATATATAAATTATTTGGAAATTTCATATATATATATATACTGTAAAAGTGGAATACAAATGTCATATACAATGTTATTTAATTAATATTGCACCCATAACAATTATGATAGCTGGTAAGGCAGCATTCAAATCAATGTCTATATTATATTAAGTAAAGTCAAATCACATTATTAAGATCACCTCCTACTTTGAACATCAGCAGGGGTAGCCCATGAAGAAAGTGACGTGTCGTGGGCTGGCCTGGTGGGAATATAACTTGTACGATTGGCTGTCTGAACACATATTGCTCTTTGTTGTCATGGGTAAAAGGGAAGATTTATCAGAGTTTCAAAAAGGGATGATTATTGATTTTTGGGCTAAGGGTGGCAGTTTTCCTGAAGTAGTGCAGTTTGTGAACCAGATGTGTGTCTAAAACAACAGTTCAGCAAACCCTACTACGCATGGGGCTCCAAAGCATACAGATGGTCACTGCACCTATACAAAGCTGCATCAGAAATAATGGCTTCAATTTGCATAGCATTATCGGAATTGGAACACCACTGATTGGCAAAGAGTTGTTTTCTCTGAAGAGCCAAGATGTATACTTCATCAAATTGATGGATATTGGCCTGTCTGGAGAGAAACATCAGAAAGCAAACACCATGGAAACATTATTGGAAGAACACAAGCTAGTGCGGACAGCATTATGATCTGGGGAATTTTTTCATAGCATTCTCTGGGCCCACTCATCCATGTGGAAGGCAGTCTGAACCAATTTGGTGATGAATCCATCCTTGCAGATAATGTACACCTATGCATGCTGTTTGTCTTCCTTGGGACATATTGATTTTTCTAGCAAGACAATGCACCATATCGCACTGTTAGGTTGTCCAACAGTGCACGACCAAGACTTCCAAGTACCATTTTGTCCCCCTAATTCCCCAGACCTGAATCCAATTGAAAATCTGCAGGACCAGCTTGATCTTCATGTTTTCTCTGTGAATCCTCTCCCACGCACTTTCCAGCAAATCAGAGATGCACTGCAGACAGCACGGCTCCAGATACAGGAGACAACCTACCAGCACCTTATTGAGTACAGTACAGCAGTTACTCTGGATATTAGCTGATAAACTAGTCATAACAATGTGACTTAATATGTATATGTATGCTGTATACAGTGCTGGCCAAAAGTATTGGCACCCCTGCAATTCTGTCAGATAATACTCAATTTCTTCCAGAAAATGATTGCAATCACAAATGCTTTGGTAATAATATCTTCATTTAATTTGTCTTCAATGGAAAACCACAAAAAGAATTGTCAAAAAGCCAAATAGGATATAATTCCACACCAAACATAAAAAAGGTGGTGAACAAAAGTATTGGCACCCTTTGAAAAATCAGGTGATGCTTCTCTAATTTGTGTAATTAACAGCACCTGTTACTTACCTGTGGCACATAACAGGTGGTGGCAATAACTAAATCACACTTGCAGCCAGTTGAAATGGATTAAAGTTGACTCAACCTCTGTCCTGTGTCCTTGTGTGTACCACATTGAGCATGGAGAAAAGAAAGAAGACCAAAGAACTGTCTGAGGACTTGAGAAGCAAAATTGTGAGGAAGCATGAGCAATCTCAAGGCTACAAGTCCATCTCCAAAGACCTGAATGTTCCTGTGTCTACCGTGCGCAGTGTCTTCAAGAAGTTTAAAGCCCATGGCACTGTGGCTAAACTCCCTTGATGTGGACGGAAAAGAAAAATTGACGAGAGATTTCAACGAAAGATTGTGCGGATGGTGGCTAAAGAACCTCGACTAACATCCAAACAAGTTCTAGCTGCCCTGCAGTCCGAGGGTACAACAGTGTCAACCCGTACTATCCGTCGGCGTCTGAATGAAAAGGGACTCTATGGTAGGATACCCAGGAAGACCCCACTTCTGACCCAGAGACATAAAAAAGCCAGGCTGGAGTTTGCCAAAACTTACCTGAGAAAGCCAAAAACTTTTTGGAAGAATGTTCTCTGGTCAGATGACACAAAAGTAGAGCTTTTTGGAAAAAGGCATAGAGTTTACAGGAAAAAAAAAGAGGCCTTCAAAGAAAAGAACACGGTCCCTACAGTCAAACATGGCGGAGGTTCCCTGATGTTTTGGGGTTGCTTTGCTGCCTCTGGCACTGGACTGCTTGACCGTGTGCATAGCATTATGAAGTCTGAAGACTACCAACAAATTTTGCAGCATAATGTAGGGCCCAGTGTGAGAAAGCTGGGTCTCCCTCAGAGGTCATGGGTCTTCCAGCAGGACAATGACCCAAAACACACTTCAAAAAGCACTAGAAAATGGTTTGAGAGAAAGCACTGGAGACTTCTAAAGTGGCCAGCAATGAGTCCAGACCTGAATCCCATAGAACACCTGTGGAGAGATCTCAAAATGGCATTTTGGAGAAGGCACCCTTCAAATCTCAGGGACCTGGAGAAATTTGCCAAAGAAAAATGGTCTAAAATTCCAGCAGAGCATTGTAAGAAACTCATTGATGGTTACCGGAAGCGGTTGTTCGCAGTTATTTTGTCTAAAGGTTGTGCTACCAAGTATTAGGCTGAGGGTGCCAATACTTTTGTCCGGCCCATTTTTGGAGTTTTGTGTAAAATGAACAATGATTTGACTTTTTTTTTTCATTCTCTTTTGTGTTTTTTCATTGCAAGCAAAATAAATGAAGATATTATTACCAAAGCATTTGTGATTGCAATCATTTTCTGGAAGAAATTGAGTATTATCTGACAGAATTGCAGGGGTGCCAATACTTTTGGCCAGCACTGTATGTATGTTTAAGGCTAGTCTCACAATAAGTAAATCCTATTCACATTATCTAAATTAGGTCACAATTATATTAAATTGCGATACATGCAGTGTTTTAATTAATTAATTAATTACTTAATTAATGGAGGCAGATGCCAGGGGAGATAAGAAAGCAATTGGTTTTTAACATGTGCAGTCCCTTTATTCTCAGAAGAGATAAACCACCATAATAATAATAATAAGCAGGAGTTTATTCTATTGTCACCATGAATAACACATGTTGTCAGTCAATATAATATTGTCAGTCAATAACAACATAATAGGAAATTCAATTATTAGGTAAATTAATTATATTACTTAAACTAGAATGTTTCCTTCTACAAGTAGGATACGTGAAAAGTAGAGCAACACAACACGGGTACAATACGGGTTTTCTGAACGTTTCTATGGAGTTTCTCTAAAAACTAACTTACTTTTTATGACTCATTCAGAGTCTACAGGCTGGAATAGAATTTTCTGTAGTATAGCAATATGGTACATTTACTGAGCTATACCACTATAACTGGTGTACTGTAGTCATTGCCAATTTTCTGTGTTGAGAGAGTAGATGAATATATTGCTTGGCTTGAGTGCTATTCTTTTCGACATAGTTGAAGACATGTAAATGTCTTCTGAAGCCTGTTTTTTTTTTTTTTTCCAAAGGAAGTAATATCATGCATAGTTTTCTAGAGAATTAAATTGTATGTATTCATTTTGTATAATAATTATTGATGAATGACTTATTTTTTCAGGTCAACTCATTATTTTTATCTTTATATACTGTTCAAATGAAGATCAGATATTAATATGTCCACATATGGTAAAAAAAAAGAACCTCACGTTGGGTAGCTTTATTTTTTTGAACACTCTAGTATATACACTGCCATGAATAAAGAATGGTATCTACACATCCTCCAAGAGCAACTTCTTCCAAGGATCCAGGAGCAATTTGGTGATGAACAATGCTTTTTCAGTAAGATGGAACACCAAGACAAAAGTGATAAAGTGGATCAGTGAACAAAACATTGAAATTTTGGGTCCATGGCCAGGAAACTCCCCAGATCGTAACCCCATTGAGAACCTGTAGTCAATTCTCAAAAAGCAGGTCAACAAGCAAAATACTGAAATTGTAATAAACTCGAAGCATTGATTAGGCATGGGTTGCTATGTCAGAATTTGGCCCAAAAGCCAAACACACCCCCTGATGACGCTACTCTCTCTGTGAAACGCGCTTCGGGGCACATTTGCATGTGGTAAGGTAGACCTTATGATATCTTTGTACTTTTTACTTTTGTGGTTTAACATGGTTACTCCTATCTTGTAATTTTGATGCATTTTCTCTGTACCTTATACATACAGGTGCATCTCAATAAATTAGAATATTTTTGAAACGTTCATTCATTTCAGTAATTCAGTAATACAATTCATAATCAGCATCTTCTATGATTGTGTGTCCTACTGAACCAGACTGAGGGACCATTTAAAGGCTTAGGAAACCTTGGCCGGTGACACACTGAATTTACAATACTGAACTTTTTTACAATATTCAAATTTTCTTACATTTGGGTTTTCATTACCTGTAATCCATAATCAACATTTACAGAAATACAACACTTGAAATAGAACACTCTGTGTGTAAAGAATCTAGAAAATATAGGAGGTCACGTTTTTAATTTAATTACTGACATAAATAAATGTTTCAAAGATATTCAAATTTATTGAGATGCACCTGTATAATGCCTCTTCATTGGTACCCCTTGTGGGTTATAATTACATTATACTTACTGGTGCAGAGTCATTGTAATTTTGGGTAGTTTATTTCTACATGTGTTACCATTGTTTTATGCACATTATAACTTTAGTCATATACCCTATATGTGCAAAGTATGATCATTGTGGATATATTGTTCCCGTTTTTATATTTGTATATGTGTGTAATTACAAGTTTTTATACAGATAATTTTTCAATAAAATAATATTTTTATAAATCTGTTGTTGTGGAATTTGACTTGTGGCATAGTTTTTTCAAATTGCATGGGGTTCCACCTATTTAAATGTAATTATTGGCCCGTTTTTTCTGTTATTTCCAAAAGCTGATATTCAGCATGCCAGGGTGAATTGCAAAAGTCTTGGAAAATAAGCATCAACGCTGTAAATATTGAGTCTTAACATAAACTTGATGGATTTGTCAATAAAAGCTTAAAACTTCTGAAATGCGTATAATTGTATTTCAGTAACCATAGAAACATCTGAATAAAAGATCTAAAAACACTAAATCTGAAAACACTAAAGCACTAAACTTTGTGAAAAGCAAAATTTGCGTCAGTCTCACATATACTGAACATTGCATTTATATGGCCTGTACTGGGCATTAAGAATAAGGCAATGAACAGATTCTTCCATATAGTTGAGCTGAGTAGTCTCTCAGACAATTAAGTAGCCTCTTAAAGGTTCTCTACATGGGAAATTATAGTGCGTAAAGCAGGCCATATTTACCAGACTGTACTCTGTCCGGAAACCCAAACTCATAGTATCATGGTCATCTAGTCCCTGCCTCACCACGCGCTAGGCTACTGTCCTGTACTGTAATCATGATGTAATAGTAGTCCCACAGTGAGGCAAGGACTCACAGCATCATACATAGCTATGAGACTGTGAGTCTTGGTCTCCCAACATAGTTCAGTCTCAGAAATACAGCCGATATACTGACCATCTTTTCCAGAACATAACAGCCGGCATACAGGCTCCTTTTAGAGAATTATATTCTCTTCTTACAAGCATGTTGTGAATTTAGTTTCAGGTATTAACCTATTGATATACCCAAAGGATAAATGAAAAGGAGAGGCTTAGTCCAGTATTCATTACCCTGACTAAGAGGCTTAATAATATATAGGGTTATTATTTTTCAATTAGATCACTCAAAGCTTGTCCATTGGAATCAAACCCTATTTTACACTTAATTATATCCAAGGTATAAATTGCAAACAGTGCACCACTTACAAGACACACTGACAAATTACAAGCGATTGTAACTACTTGTAAATGTTTCCTGTGGATTATTTTGACTGACCTTGCGCTCAACTTTATATAACCCAGTTATTTGTCTTTTAGATTTTCCCCATGTGAGTTTGATTATAACTTGTATTAAAATGACTGATGGCTTTAGTTTAACATTAATTGCAGATAAAAATAAAAATTAACCCTAACCGTTTGAATAGAGTCAAGCTCTATTTCAACTAAATGTTTTTTCAAGCAATTTTTCTGCAAACAAGGCTTGAACAAGGCTTGAATTATGTCTCTGAATAGCAGTGAAAGTGTGTTTTTGGCAATTGTCCTATAACTACAAATAGTTCTGCAAGACGATGAATAGGTATTCATTCAAAGTAATTGGACATAAGAAGCAAAATAGGTCATGTTTTCTGTTATGGAAACTACGACTATAGAATTCTATGGATGAAATCACAGTATATTTTCACTGCTTTGGGGAATTTATAGACAAAATGAATGTCATTCTTTCCAAAAAGGATACCAATATTTATACATTGTAACAAAATGGCAAATAGTTTAATATTGTGTTATATGCAAATTATAATAAGCATAGTAAAAATGTCTACATATACTGTATAAAGTATATGTAGACTGGCAATTTATGCTTTAATTATATTTATATACAATTTATATTTTCATTGATGAAGAATTGTGACACTTTTCTGAAATCTCTGAAAAAGTGGAGGTAAATTTAGGCCTTATTAACATGACAGTGAAAAACAGCCAAATGATGTGCATTTTGAGATCACACTGATTTCAGGCCGGTGCCCCACTTTGTGGTAAAATACGCGCAACAGACACTCTTCAAATTTCCAGAACCGTCACGGTTTTGGAAATCGCAGCATGTCAATTATACCTACAGAAATTCTGGCGGTTTCCCTATAGGTATAATTGAAGCAGAAAATCTGCAGAGGAAAACTCTGCGAATTTTCTATGTGTTGCCGCGGCGGTTTTTCCCTCAGTGCTTTTTTGCTGCGGGATGCCACATGGGGCTTTAGCCTTAATGTGTTTTTTTACAGAACATTATTCCCGGCTGTCAAAAGAATATGACAAGCTCTATGTTTGTCCATTTTCAGGGACACACCCAAAATAAATCAATGGATCCTGTTTTAATGAATGTACAACAGATTGACATCTGTTTTACATCTGTTAAATGCGGATCAGTAAGTTGGGTCAAAAAAGAAAGACCAGTGAAATTCATTCATTTTATTTCACTGACAGCTAAAAAATGATGCAAAACAGGTGACACTCAGCCATCGAAAATAGAAAAATGGAACGGATGTAAAACGGTTATTAAAAACTGTTTCTTGCTGCTGTGTGAATAAGGCCTTAGACTTTTACATTGCTTGATTTATTTATTGAGATATAGAGCATAAAGTAATGCTAAAAGGCCTTCACACAATAGACTAATTTTTTTCACATGCTAAACGTTGGTTAAAAACGGACACATTGATTCAGTTTTATCCTTATTCTATATTCACACGATTGTGGAGATTAACGGCCATAAAAAAAACTGACTAAACGGTCTGTTTTTTTCATGCCCATTTTGCATCCTTCTGGGACCTGTTTTAACCAATTCCTCATAGGCTTGAGTTTATTGGGGGGAGGCCATGAAAATGGACAAGGATACAGCAAGGATATTTTTGATGGTCTTTTAGAATGAACAGTCAAAACATGGATATGTGAATAGACACATTGAAATGAAGATGTTCTAAAAATGGACATGAAAACTATTGGTATATACACTTTTTTTTTTTAATCAACCATGTTTTTATTCAGTGTTTTCAACTTACAAATAGTAAAATGTAACAATTATATATATATATATATATATATATATATATATATAACAGTCATATGAAAAAGTTTGGGCACCCCTATTAATCTTAATCATTTTTAGTTCTAAATATTTGGGTGTTTGCAACAGCCATTTCAATTTGATATATCTAATAACTGATGGACACAGTAATATTTCAGGATTGAAATGAGGTTTATTGTACTAACAGAAAATGTGCAATATGCATTAAACCTAAATTTGACCGGTGCAAAAATTTGGGTACCCTTATCATTTTATTGATTTGAATACTCCTAACTACTTTTTACTGACTTACTGAAGCACAAAATTGGTTTTGTAACCTCACTGAGCTTTGAACTTCATAGCCAGGTGTATCCAATCATGAGAAAAGGTATTTAAGGTGGCCAATTACAAGTTGTTCTCCTATTTGAATCTCCTCTGAAGAGTGGCATCATGGGCTCCTCAAAACAACTCTCAAATGATCTGAAAACAAAGATTGTTCAACATAGTTGTTCAGGGGAAGGATACAAAAAGTTGTCTCAGAGATTTAACCTGTCAGTTTCCACTGTGAGGAACATAGTAAGGAAATGGAAGACCGCAGGGACAGTTCTTGTTAAGCCCAGAAGTGGCAGGCCAAGAAAAATATCAGAAAGGCAGAGAAGAAGAATGGTGAGAACAGTCAAGGACAATCCACAGACCACCTCCAAAGAGCTGCAGCATCATCTTGCTGCAGATGGTGTCACTGTGCATTGGTCAACAATACAGCACACTTTGCACAAGGAGAAGCTGTATGGGAGAGTGATGCGAAAGAAGCCGTTTCTGAAAGCACGCCACAAACAGAGTCGCCTGAGGTATGCAAAAGCACATTTGGACAAGCCAGCTTCATTTTGGAAGAAGGTCCTGTGGACTGATGAAACAAAGATTGAGTTGTTTGGTCATACAAAAAGGCGTTATGCATGGCGTCAAAAAAACACAGCATTCCAAGAAAAACACTTGCTACCCACTGTAAAATTTGGTGGAGGTTCCATCATGCTTTGGGGCTGTGTGGCCAATGCCGGCACCGGGAATCTTGTTAAAGTTGAGGGTCGCATGGATTCAACTCAGTATCAGCAGATTCTTGAGAATAATGTACAAGAATCAGTGACGAATTTGAAGTTACGCCGGGGATGGATATTTCAGCAAGACAATGATCCAAAACACAGCTCCAAATCTACTCAGGCATTCATGCAGAGGAACAATTACAATGTTCTGGAATGGCCATCCCAGTCCCCAGACCTGAATATCATTGAACATCTGTAGGATAATTTGAAGCGGGATGTCCATGCTCGGCGACCATCAAATTTAACTGAACTGGAATTGTTTTGTAAAGAGGAATGGTCAAAAATACCTTCATCCAGGATCCAGGAACTGATTAAAAGCTACAGGAGGCGACTAGAGGCTGTTATTTTTGCAAAAGGAGGATCTACTAAATATTAATGTCACTTTTCTGTTGAGGTGCCCATACTTTTGCACCGGTCAAATTTTGGTTTAATGCATATTGCACATTTTCTGTTAGTACAATAAACCTCATTTCAATCCTGAAATATTACTATGTCCATCAGTTATTAGATATATCAAATTGAAATGGCTTTTGCAAACACCCAAATATTTAGAACTAAAAATGATTAAGATTAATAGGGGTGCCCAAACTTTTTCATATGACTTTTTATATATATATATATATATATATATATATACAAAGAAAATAAAGGTAAAGTGAGAAAGTTTCATCCCAGTGCAATTATCTGATCAATAAATCACATATCTATATGTGGCAATCAATGCAAGAAAAGGTTACTGAGATCTAAAGTCACTTATAATCTTGAAGTAAAGTCATGTACAATAAGAAAGTTTCATCCCAGTACAATTACCTGATCAATAAATCACATATCTATATGTGGCAATCAATGCAAAAAAAGGTTACTGAGATATAAAGTCACTTATAATCTTGAAGTAAAGTCATGTACAATAAGAATGGGGAAATAACTACATAATTGAATAAGACTCACAAGGGTGGGTGGGCACTAGCAGTCAATGAGAAAATCAGTATTATTTGTATATGACTGGTAAGTTTGCTCTGCTGTGTAGGTCGGCTGTACTCATCTGCCTCTTAGAATTTGGTATGTATCTCAGGGATTCCAGACAGCCATAAAAGCCACCACTTTATTATTCAGCAATGCCGTGAGATATTCCATCTGTCTGATATCACCCAATCTTGTGTGGAACTCTAAGTCTGACGGGGAGGGCAGGACATCTTTATTTGGTCACTATCAAACATCAGTCAGCCATGGCTATCTGTAGAAGCAGTCTGGTGGTTTTACTTCCTAATTTTTGGAGGAACATTCAACAGAATATAGAAACTAGGCCGGAGGATGATATCTATATTGAATATTTCCTTTATCAGTGACTTAATCTTTAACCAGAATACTTGTATCATTGGGCAGGGCTAGTATATATGAGGAAAGGACCCCTATGAACCCTAAAACGCCAGCACCAATTAGGGATAGATGGGTTCATTTTAAGAAGAATGGCTGGTGTTTGCTAACAAAACCTTATTAAGCCAGGACCCCACGTGGCATACTGTAAATGCCGCGGAAAAAAACACAGCATTTTACAGTACCTGCATAGTGGATGTAAATTCCATCCACACACTGTGGAAAAATACGCGCATGCTGCAATTTCCAAAATTGTCACGGTTTTGGAAATAGCAACATGTCAATTATACCTATGGAAACACCTGCGGTTTCCCAATAGATAGGGAAAAGTGCATTGCTGCTGCGATTTTTACTGCAGCGCTTTTTTGCTGCAGCCGGCTATGTGGGGTTTTAGCCTTAATTTGCATTTGTTTTCTTCATATTCAACCAAGAGAAAAGTTTAAGAAGGAAGATGAGTAGTTGCAAGGTTTGTGCCCTTATTAAAAAACTGTTTGTAATTGGCACTTCTGTAATATCCTAGTAACCACATGGCGTAAACGCCACAGTTTGGCCGCGGCAAAAACACAGTGTTTTGCAGTCCCTGTAAATCCCATCCACACATTGCTGAAAAATACCCGCAGTGGAACTGCTGCGATTTCCAAAACCATGTCAAAAGCATGTCAATTATACCTACGGAAACACTGGTGGTTTCCGTATAGGCATTATAGAAGCAGAATGTCAGCAGAGGAAAACTCTGCAGACTTTCTGTGAAAAGCGCTACAGGAAAAACTGCTATACCTTTCTTCCACGCTTTTTCCCACAGCACTTTTTGGCTGCGGCCCACTACGTGGGGCCTTAGCCTCTTTTCTCTTGTAAGACTATGGCAATCAGCAAGGTCGCTGCCTCAAATCTGAGTAAGCAACTATTTCAGTTAACTTGAATTACTGCTTCATCGTTGGGCAAGAACCCAAGCCATACCCTTCATAGGGTTAACAAAATATGGCAAGGAGTGAAACCCATCACAAGCAGAGGCTCAATATGTGTGCTGCCAATCAATACAACTCCATGGCAGGTATGGAAGAATCCAAACAACAATGGTGAAACCCAAATCATAAAACATCTGGGAAGAAGTAATAAATTCTAATGTCTGTAATCCCCCTTAATTGACCCATTCTAGACATTTGACATAATGTAAGTCATAATATCAGATAGATGTATGGAGAAGGTTAAGATGCTAAGCCCTCTCCATACAAGATGGGGGCTGATAGTATTATACAGCAAGTGACTGCTGCTAACACGGCTATGGATGGGGACTGTACCAGCTGTTAACCACTTTGATGCTGCAGTTTTGATTGTGACATCTAAGCTGATACATCACTTGGGTGCTGCCATCTTGAGATGGATTGCCATCCCCAGAACATATTTGTATATATACGGCACTTCTAATATACCTTGGCAGAGGCAGAAGTGCTGTATATATACAATTTACTAAAACACAGTAAATTGTATCTGTATGACAGATCAAACCCCCTGGAGATACTAAAAATAAAAGTTTAAAAAAATATATAAAAAATTAATAATAAAACTTCAAATCCCCTTTCATTTTACAAATAAAAGTAAATTAAAAATTAAATAGTTTAATTTAAACAGACAGTGTAAGGTAAATATAACATATTTATCCCATACAGTGAGTAACTGTAACTGAAAAAGAAAAGACAATTTCCCTGCCACAGACAGAAAAATGAAAAAGTTTGCGGGGGGTGGGGGTTGGTGGTCACAAAACGGCTATGTAAAGAAAATCTTGCTTTTCAAAAAAAATTTATTATTTTGTTTTTGTAGTATTAAAACATTACAAAAAGTCTATAAATTTGGAATTGCCGTGATTGCAAGGAAAACCTGTCATTTTTTTATTGCTAAGTCAATGCTGTAAAAATGAAACTTTTTCCTACACTTTCGCCCCCTTTAGAATCCTCTGGCTTCCCAAATTATCGAATGGAATATTAAATTTGGTCATTAGGAAGTACAGTTGTTTTGGAAAAAACAAGCCCTCATACAGCTATGTGAGCAAAATATAAACGTAATAGTTTTTGGAAGGTGGGGAGGAAAAAAATAGAAATTAAAAATGAAAATATCAGCTGCAGCTGGAAGGGGTTAAAAAATAAGAAATGTATTTTACACAGAATAAAGTACATATTTATACAGTACATTAAAATGAACCATGTGTATTCTACCATTACAGTTCATGCAGATTGCTTGTTTCTAGGACACTAGAAAATACACAGTGTGAATGATGATGTAAAATCTGCTATTATGTAAGCTTATTGTAATAGCAACAGGTCACAGCTCTATCTAATGTCTCATCCTGACATTCTTCTTAGTTA
Source organism: Leptodactylus fallax (assembly GCA_947044405.1). NCBI lineage: Eukaryota > Metazoa > Chordata > Amphibia > Anura > Leptodactylidae > Leptodactylus > Leptodactylus fallax. Next base: position 3,469,360 of record CAMRHE010000153.1, on the reverse strand, counting down.
AACCTAAAATGGAAATGTGTAGCTTGTTTCAATGCCTGATATATAAAGCCTTATAGATGATTGCTATATGTATTCACGTTGTAAATTATATCTTCAGATAACACAAGGGTAAAATGTTAGTAATAAGGCTGAATCTGAATATGATTCTCTATGAATATGTAAAGTATAAATCTAGGGTGGCCTCAAAGTGGGTCAGGCGTGGATTACCGAGACTGTCACAAAATTACATCATTGCCAAACGAAATCAACTATAGATTGCTTGGTCTTTATGTTACAAAGAGTATATACTGTTTCTACTTTGTGTTACTTAGTAGAGCTGTGTGTTTTGAAATGTTAATGTAGTGGTAAGAATAACTATGGTAATTAATGTATTTGTGTGCACATATTTCTCCATCTGCGGCAGATGGTTCATGTATTATAAATATCTATTCTTAACCCCTTAATGCTTGGCTTAGCTTATCCCTTAAAAGGAGTTTGGCACCAAAAAATAATATATTTTTAAATAAAGTTATATGAAATATATTTTAAAATAATTTTTGGTGAGTTTTTTTTATTTTCATGACTGACTTTGACCACTAAGCCAAATAATATGCTGACACTTCCTGCTTCCTGTGCAGCAGCCACATCACTTATCAGTGCACTGATGATCACAGCGATCATGTATATGTAGATATGACACAGAATCCAACAACTAGATGATTTCACTGCTTATCTACTTCACTCTGTACACAATGACCTCTGCACAGGGTATAGAGCATGCTTAGAAAACTCTCCCATAGAAATCAATAAGACCAGCTTTAGACCATTGTGTCTATGGCCCATGGTCCATCTCCAGGAAACAAAAAAATTTCAGATTAGTATAGGCTTCAAGCTGGAATTGCAATATTATTTAGTGTTTTTTTTTAAATATATAGATAACAAGAAAAATTCAAAACAACAAAAATTCTTTAAAAATGTATTTAGCATAAAAATGTAATTTAAAAAATGGTTCATTTTCTCATGGCACATTACCTTTAATGACCAAACTAATTCTTGTGTCGCATACAAAGAATCATAATTTTTTTTATTATCCCATAAATATAATTGTATGAGGGCTTTTTTTGAAGGACAATTTCTAGCATTTAATGGCATCATTTTAGAGTACATAGATAAAAATAGTTAACTTTTTTAACTTTTTGTGGCAGGGAAAAGAAAAAAATAGCAATTCTACCTTTGTCTTTTTACGCTAATTTTGCACTTTGCATCTCCCAGTATAAATAACCTAATAAATGTATCCCCCAGGCTCAATTGATACCAAATGTGTAGTTTTTAAGTTTTTCTACTTTTGAAAAACAAAAACCCTTTTTCTAATATTTATTTTTTTATCGCCAATTTTCAAAGCCAATAGCTTTATTATTTTTCTGTCAATAAAGTTGTCTGAATTACTTTGTTTGCAGGAAGACCTGACATTTTTGTTGGTGCCATTTTGAGCCTTTATCACAGTCTAACACTAAGGCCCCATGTAGCTTACTGCAGCCAAAAAACGCTGCGGGAAAAACCACAGTCGAAACACATTGCATTTTTTTCCCACAGCGCTTTTCACAAAAGTCCGCAGAATTTTCCTCTGTGAACTTTCTGTTTCAATCATACCTATACAGAAAATGCCAGCGTTTCTGTATGTATAATTGACATGCTGCGATTTACAAAAACACGTTTTTGAAATCGCAGCATGCCCACTGCAGATATTTTTCTGAAATGTGTGGATGGGTTTAGCCAGAGTCCCATCCACTTTGCAGGGACTGTAAAACACATTGGTTGCAACGTTTACGCTACGTGGGGCCCTGGCCTCATAAGCATTTACTGAAAGCAAAACCAATTTACTGAAAGTAGATCAATGCAGAAGGTCTTCAGCAGGCATCATTAGCTGAAGCCTGAGTAATAGAGCAGGAAACTAAAGTTATGAATGTGATCACAGGGGCTGATGCCTAATAAAGAGAGCCCTCTCACTCTGGAGCCATTTAAATGCAGCAGTCACTTTTGACCATGGCATCTAAAGAGTTAAATGCCCAGGATTGGATGGTTTAGTAGCAGGTGTCCTGTTGTGAATACATAGCCAAGCACCTACTTCACACAGCACAGGAGACCCATGCTTATTCAGATGTAAGTGACATAGAAGGTCTATCATATCAGAATAAGGTCCATTAGTACCTGATGTAGCTCCTCCTTTAATTATTAAAGGCTATACACGACAATGTAATTTTTTTCCAGAAAAATCTAGAAAAAAACTTTTTTTTATCTCCCTTGACTTCAAAGGGATTTTAAGGCAAACGTATAATTATTTGTGTATAATAAAGTACATTTTCCAAAGAACAAATGACCATAAATAATGTACATTTCCTGAAATATTGGAATACCTATTTCCGAATTTAGTGATTATAGTAAATGATAAAATAAAAAGTGGGTGATAAAGAATGAGCCAAACAGATACTAATTAAACATTAAGTATGATGATACGTCTGGCTTAATATATTTCTTTCTTTCCAAGTGCTTAGTGTCCTGGGCAGCAATGTTTATGAGATTTTGGTATGGTGGAACGATCTTTGGTCAATTAATTTTTGTTGCAAAAAAAAACAACTGAGCACAGGGTGTTATGCTACTAATATCCCCAGAGATCTGCTGTAACCTGCAGTGGAATTTTGAAGAAAGAGTTCAATTTCTCCACTGAAGAACCAAAAAATAAGCATTTCAGAGCTTCCATTGAAGTCAACTGACTTTTTGAATTACATTTTGATTAAAAAACATCCTAAAATTCACTATTCCACTCAGGGTTAAGCCTAGGTTGAATGGCACCATGTGTAGAATCCTCTTATGGTGTCCTATCGTAAGGACAGGATATATATGAATATCTAAGAAGATCTAAGCATCTTTTTTCTATTATTGAATTCCATCATAACTTTTTATTTTTACATTGACCTACTCCAGTGTTTCCCAACCTTTTCAGACTCGGGGCATCACTGGAAAAAAAAAAAAATCATTCTTAACAAATAATTTTTACCAAAAAACAAAAAAACTACAGTTTTGATGTGGTTTTTTTTTTTAGCACAGTTTTTGAAATTACAGCTGGAACCACAGACACCCAATAATTACAGCTGGAACACCATACACCTAATAATGGCCTCAGTGGCCCCTAGGCAAGTAATAATGTCTCCTAGTGGCCTCTACAGTAAAACCTAATAATGCTCCCCACTGGCCCCCAGACACCTCATAATGCTTCCCACTGACCCCAGATAACTAAAAATGCTCCCCAGTGACCCCCTAGGCAAATAGTAATACTCCCTAGTGGTACCTGGGCAAGTAGTAATGTTCTCTAGTAGCCCTCAGACAAGTAATAATGTCCCCCAGTGGCCTCCAGATAAGTGATAATGTCCCCAGTGGCCCCCAGACAAGTAATAATGTCCCCCAGTGGCTCCCTGACAACTAATATTGTCCCCTAGGCAAGTATTAATGGCCCCCAGCAGCCCCCAGACAAGTAATAAAGTCCCCCAGTGGCCTCATCAAGTAATAATGTCCTACAGTATCCCTAAGTAAGTAATAAAGTCCCCCAGTGGCCTCATCAAGTAATAATGTCCTCCAGTGTCCTTAAGTAAGTAATAATGTCCACCAGTGGCCCTCAAGCAGGGAATAATGTCCCCAGTGGCCCCCAGACAAGTAATAATGTCCCCTCAGTGGCTCCTACACAAATAATAATGTCCCTCAGTGGTTCCAGGCAAGTAATAATGTCCCCCAGTGGCCCCCTGACAACTAACAATGTCCGCCAGTGGCCCCACACTGTAGTTGTGCTGAATAAATAAAAAACAAACAAACATCACTTACCCATTCTCGGTCACCCGATCTCTGTGAGCCTCCTCCTTTGCAGATCGATGCAGAAGGTGTTTAGCAGGCATCATTAGCTGAAGCCTGAGTAATAGAGCAGGAAACTAAAGTCTTGCTGCTCCGTTCTATTCAACTACAGACTAGGGTTAAGAACTAACTAGGACTAAAAACAGGCAAGACAAATATAGACCAAAACAGAAGCATGTATGCAAACGGAACAGGTTAAGGAACTCATTAAGCCCACGGGCTGAACCAGTTGCAGGAACAAAAAGAAACACACAGCAGCCTGGAGAGTCAGACATATAGTGGGAACTAGAGGTAAGCCAGAGGCAGAGTATTCTGAGAGAGAATAACGACGGGCACAGACTGTTACAGTTGGAAAATGTTTGGAAACTTCAACTTGAATCCAGTTCTATCCAAATCCGTTCACCCAACCCTAGTGCAGGCCCATATTTGACACATTACACAAGAGGCCTGGTGTTTAGAGTGGCTACTTGCAGTGTACAATGCCCGAAGAACTTTTTTTTAACTCCCTCTACTGGCTTCTTTTATTTATTTTTTTTTACAGCTAGACAAAAATTTGCCAAAATGAATTTTTCTACTTGAGATCAAATAAAAATTTCCTACCTTTTTACAGAATTGTGTGAGAGCAACACAGTCTCTGTTACAATCACTTCCTTACTGGTCCTCATCATATACCATTCATTGTGACTTCAGTTGTTAGTCACACCCAGCATGAGCGTGATGTCATTACTGATGAAAGCAGTATTTTGTCTAAACTTAGAGCAGCCAGTCTAGAGCAGCCAGGAGGAGGTTGAGGCTGGTCCTGATCACCAGACAAGCCAGCACTTGGTTCACACTTATGATCACAGTGATTAAAGGCAGCAGCAGCCGCAACATGTAAGGTAGCACATTTTTTATTTGTTTTATTTTTAATTATACTAGCCTCTTCCCAGTCTCCATCAGGCAGGCATTCTTCCATGAGTGGTCAGAGGTTTCAGATACATAGGGAGAGTGAAAGAGATGAGCAACATGTGCAAAAGATGTGAATGATTTAACATTATCATCATGCAGGGAAAATCGCATGCGTTTTTGAACAATGTATGCTGTTTTTTAAAAAGCATGTGGGTTTCAAAAACTGCATACATTTTTTAAAAACACATTTGGTTTTCTGACAAAAACAGATCACAGCATTTCTGGGAAGTGTTGTATCATGGGACCATATTGTGAGATTGCGCTTTACAGACATTCTCAGTCAATATATACAGATACACATGCATATTTTTATATGCTATATAAACACATACATTCAAGAACATATATATATATATATATATATATATATATATATAAACACAGTACAGACCAAAAGTTTGGACACACCTTCTCATTCCAAGAGTTTTCTGTATTTTCATGACTATAAAAATTGTAGATTCACACTGAAGGCATCAAAACTATGAATTAACACATGTGCAATTATATACTTAACAAAAAAGTGTGAAACAACTGAAAATATGTCTTATATTCTAGGTTCTTCAAAGTAGCCACCTTTTGCTTTGATTACTGCATGGCACACTCTTGGCATTCTCTTGATGAGCTTCAAGAGGTAGTCACCTGAAATGGTCTTACAACAGTCTTGAAGGAGTTCCCAGAGATGCTTAGCATTTGTTGGCCCTTTTGCCTTCACTCTGCGGTCCAGCTCACCCCAAACCATCTCGATTGGGTTCAGGTCTGGTGACTGTGGAGGCCAGGTCATCTGGTGTAGCACCCCATCACTCTCTTTCTTGGTCAAATAGCCCTTACACAGTCTGGAGGTGTGTTTGGGGTCATTGTCCTGTTGAAAAATAAATGATGGTCCAACTAAGCGCAAACCGGATGGAATAGCATGCTGCTGCAAGATGCTGTGGTAACCATGCTGGTTCAGTATTCCTTCAATTTTGAATAAATCCCCAACAGTGTCACCAGCAAAGCACCCCCACACCATCACACCTCCTCCTCCATGCTTCACGGTGGGAACCAGGCATGTAGCGTCCATTCGTTCACCTTTTCTGCGTCGCACAAAGACACGGTGGTTGGAATCAAAGATCTCAAATTTGGACTCATCAGACCAAAGCACAGATTTCCACAGTTCTAATGTCCATTCCTTGTGTTCTTTAGCCCAAACAAGTCTCTTCTGCTTGTTGCTTGTCCTTAGCAGTGGTTTCCTAGCAGCTATTTTACCATGAAGGCCTGCTGCCTCCTCTTAACAGTTGTTGTAGAGATGTGTCTGCTGCTAGGACTCTGTGTGGCATTGACCTGGTCTCTAATCTGAGCTGCTGTTAACCTGTGATTTCTGAGGCTGGGTGACTCGGATGAACTTATCCTCCGCAGCAGAGGTGACTCTTGGTCTTCCTTTCCTGGGGCGGTCCTCAAGTGAGACAGTTTCTTTGTAGCGCTTGATGGTTTTGGCCACTGCACTTGGGGACACTTTCAAAGTTTTCCCAATTTTTCGGACTGACTGACCTTCATTTCTTAAAGTAATGATGGCCACTCGTTTTTCTTTACTTAGCTGCTTTTTTCTTGCCATAATACAAATTCTAACATTCCATTCAGTAGGACTATCAGCTGTGTATCCACCTGACTTCTGAACAACACAACTGATGGTCTCAACCCCATTTATAAGGCAAGAAATCCCACTTATTAAACCTGACAGGGCACACCTGTGAAGTGAAAACCATTTCAGGTGACTACCTCTTGAAGCTCATCAAGAGAATGCCAAGAGTGTGCAAAGCAGTAATCAAAGCAAAAGGTGGCTACTTTGAACAACCTAGAATATAAGACATATTTTCAGTTGTTTCACACTTTTTTGTTAAGTATATAATTGCACATGTGTTAATTCATAGTTTTGATGCCTTCAGTGTGAATCAACAATTTTTATAGTCATGAAAATACAGAAAACTCTTGGAATGAGAAGGTGTGTCCAAATTTTTGGTCTGTACTGTATATATATATAGGTAAATGTGTATACAGAGATACATATGTGCATGTATATATACTGTACATGTATATGATATATATAGATGTATGCATATACACTACCATTCAAAAGTTTAGAGTCACTTACAAATTTCCTTATTTTTGAAAGAAAAGCACAGTTTTTTTCAATGAAGATAACATTAAATCAATCAGAAATACACTCTATACATTGTTAATGCTGGTAAATGACTATTCTAGCTGCATATGTCTGGTTTTTAATGCAATATCTACATAGGTGTATAGAGGCCCATTTCCAGCAACCATCACTCCAGTCTTCTAATGGTACATTGTGTTTGCTAACTGTGTAAGAAGGCTAATGGATGTTTAGAAAACCCATGAAAACCCTTGTGCAAGTATGTTAGCACAGCTGAAAACAGTTTTGCTGGTTAGAGAAGCTATAAAACTGACCTTCCTTTGAGCTAGTTGAGAAGCTGGAGCAGGGCAGAGTGGCCAAGAAAAAGCCATATCTGAGACTGGCTAATAAAAGGAAAAGATTAATATGGGCAAAAGAACACAGACATTGGACAGAGGAAGATTGGAAAAAAGTGTTATGGACAGACGAATCGAAGTTTGAGGTGTTTGGATAACACAGAAGAACATTTGTGAGATGCAGAACAACTGAAAAGATGCTGGAAGAGTGCCTGACGCCATCTGCCAAGCATGGTGGAGGTAATGTGATGGTCTGGGGTTGCTTTGGTGCTGGTAAAGTGGGAGATTTGTACAATGTATAAGGGATTTTGAATAAGGAAGGCTATCACTCCATTTTGCAACGCCATGCCATACCCTGTGGACAGCGCTTGATTGGAGCCAATTTCATCCTGCAACAGGACAATGACCCAAAGCACACCTCCAAATTATGCAAGAACTATTTAGGGAAGAAGCAGGCAGCTGGTATTCTATCTGTAATGGAGTGGCCAGTGCAGTCACCAGATCTCAACCCCATTGAGCTGTTGTGGGAGCAGCTTGACCGTATGGTACGCAAAAAGTGCCCATCAAGCCAATCCAACTTGTGGGAGGGGCATTTGGAAGCATGGGGTGAAATTTCTCCAGATTACCTCAGCAAATTAATAGCTAGAATACCAAAGGTCTGCAATGCTGTAATTGCTGCAAATGAAGCATTCTTTGACGAAAGCAAAGTTTGAAGGAGAAAATTATTATTTCAAATAAAAATCATTATTTCTAACCTTGTCAATGTCTTGACTATATTTTCTATTCATTTTGCAACTCATTTGATAAATAAAAGTGTGCGTTTTCATGGAAAACACAAAATTGTCTGGGTGACCCCAAGCTTTTGAACAGTAGTGTATACATGTAACTATTAGAGATGAGCAAATCAAAGCTGCAGAAGTGGAATTCGATCTGAATTTCTAGAATTATTCGATTTTCATCGAATCCGAATTTACTCATGCATCGTGGTAACGATTCAAATTCAGTTCAAAATGGCTGCTGTACATGGGACAAGGAACTCTGGGAACGCGGGATCACCCACAATGCCATGTGTACAGCCAATCAGCAGCCAGCCCTGTGATGTCACATCCTTTTAACCCCTTCGCGAGCGCACACGGCATGTTTGACCACTTCATCCAAGGTGTTAAATCCCCCCAATCGGTTATGGAGCAGGGTGTTAGCTGGAACAAGGGGTTCTGCCGTTTTGGTGCCCACCCTGGCTCTTTGCAGCCAATAAATAGCTGTTTTTGTTAAACGATTAGCCGCGATTTAATTTGGATCGAATAGTATCATATCGTGAAATACGTCGAAGTTGCCGAACCAAATTTTTGAATACTTCGCTCATCTCTAGTAACTATATATATGTACACATGCATAAGTAAGGTGTGAATAACTGGGCGTGAATAAAAACTGCTAGGAACTACAGTGAGCAGATGCAGTGGGCATTTCCTGCCTTAAGTAAGGCTAAGGGCACACATTGTGGAAAAGCTGCTTTTTTTGTTGCAGATTTTGCTCCATTTTTTGAGCCAAAGTCAGAACTAGATTGAGCAGAAGGAAGAAGTATAAGTACTTCTTAAGAGTAAGCAAAATAGGTAAGCAAAATAAGTAAATAAATACTTCCTATATATTTCCCATTCTGTTTGTAGCCACCCTTGGCTTTGGCTCAAAAAACTGCAGCAAAAACTGGAACCAAAAATCGGACTTCTGCATCATAGGGCCTAAGCCTCATTTTCTTAGTCCCTTACCGCAAGATCATCTCAACTCTCTCTACATTTCTTTTTACCCATTCACTTGCAAATTCACATTCAACAAAACCAAATATCAGATACCATTGCCTACATTCACTCCCCAGAGTTTAACTTCCAACATGGTACTACAATTAGTAATGGAAGTTGAAATGAAATTTTCTCCTCTGGAGATCCATGTTCGGTTCTGGTTTTTACATCTCAATTTTCATTGCACATTTTTATAGACTTCAACCTTTATTAACTGTTCATTGAATGTTATAAAAGCTTTTTTGTGACAGCGTCAATAAAAAACATTGAAAATAAAGATATCAATGGGCTGTATGTGTCATGCACTGATATAACAGGTCCTAAACAGCTAGAAATTGTCTATGTAGTCATTTTCTGCTCTGGAGAAAAAGAAGATTGTGTCCCCTATTGACCCAAAATTCTCTCTTACGGAGCTTGAAAATGGGGTTTCTAGGCCAAAACTTTAATAATGAAAGATTAATGTAAATCTTTAAGCTCTTTGAAAACGTTTTGACTGCTTTTCTCATCCCTAAGGTTTCATCCCTCTGTGTCTATGATCATTAATGTTCCATTCCCAAATATTCCAAAAGTGTAAAAATAGATCATGGAATCACTGGAGCATATAGAAAAAAAAATATTTATAGAACTGCGTCCATATAATAGTTCAATCATCCGGCAGAATAGATTCCTGAAGTATGTTATAGTGCATAAAGTACATATGTATTCATTCCCTTCCCCAATTTGTCATTGGACACTAAAAGAAGAAATGTAGGAACCAGGCGCTACTGACTAGGAGAGTCTGGAACACAAAGTGTACAAGGAAGGATTCATTATTGATAATGCAGGCTATGTTTTTTGGCCCTTATGTTTTTTGGTCTTCATCAGGCCTCATTGGCTATTGTGCATGTATGCATAACATATGATTTTAAGGAGTTATACCAGGATAGGAAAAACATAACTTCTTTATTCCAGAAACAATGCCACATCTTTCAGTGGTCTGCATGTGGCATTGTAGCACGGCTTTTAGGTGAATGGGCCTGTGCTGAAGTACCACATATAACCTATGGACCTGTTGATCCAGGGTTTTATACTGATTGCCAGATTGAGGTCAGGAAGGATTTTTTTTTCCCCTGACATGGGGCAATTGGCATAAGCCTCATGGGTTTTTTTTTGCCTTCATCTAGTTCAACACTGTAGGGTTATAGGTTGGACTTGATGGACCGGTGTTTTCATTCAACCTCATCTAATATGTAACTGTCAGGAATGTTGCTGCTTTAAGGTTGCCGTGTAAACATGGGGAAACTTCCTCTTAGGAATTGTTGTTGCTTCTTTAAGGTTGCCATGACAACATAGGGAAGCTTCCTGTCCTAGACTTTCAGGCCTTAATAAATCAGTGCCTGAGCAGGCCTTTATAAACCACTCCCTTCTGAACCAGAATTGCTGGTAAACCTCATTGTACTCCAGTTTGATTGCTGACCTTGCTTTCATCACACATATTCTGACCTCTGGCTACGTTCCTCGATTCCTCTCTGTCTTACAATTTTGTTCTGGCATTCCCGACTGGATTTGACTATTGACTTTGTTTTCCGGACCCATCTTTATCTCGTGATTTGGTTCTTCGTTGCCTTCTTCAGTTGCTGACTCATTATTGATGACCATTCTTTGATCTTTGATCCTGTGAGTAGTGTGTGGCTTTGGTGTTTGGCTTCTGCTGCAGTGCGTTTATTTGTAGTACACTTATCTGTTTTGGTGACAATTCCGGTCTTTAGATTCAGTGAAAGTCCATCTCTTCTTGCGATGAGCTCTGGTGAAAGTGTCCGTGGCCAGTCTTGGCTCACAGAGGTGTAATACTTTTAAGTAGCATTTTCTACTGCTCGCAGTTGTCAGCCCATTTCTGTTGCTGCTCTCCTAAAGACTTGTGAATTACTTACTTTGTCTTTGTGGTCCTGCATTGGAATCCTAACAGTAACTATGTGTAACTATGTGTGGCACTGTTTGTAGGAGAAAGCAGCCATGTGTATCTGGTGCAATCCCTTTAATCAGCCATTGTAGTAGCTAATTTATAATTCCTTTTACACCAGAAAACTGGCGTAGTTGGGAATAGTTGTGGTGCATATTTGGCACATAACCATTTTTTTCCCATAATATGCACCTCTACCTTCATTCCGAGCCCCAGTTGCAGCTTTTTATAAAAGTGGGTAAATCAGGGTGGAGAGCAAGATTGAAAGGGGGGAGAGGCCTTGGTCCAACAAATTTACTATAACTCACGCCAGAAAGCTGACATGAGTTATACTTGAAAAATATACCAGTTTGTGACTGGCATGGAGTTCAGTTCTCGTGTACAGGAGTGCACCTGAGTTATTAAGAGAATGGAGCTTCCTCATAATTCAGGTACAGTTAGCGTCAGCGGGGAATGGATTAAGACTGTTATACAGGACACCAATCTTAAGAAATTCCCCCTAATATGTAAACAAAACAAAATAAATAAATAAATAAATAAATGAGTAAAAAAAATAGATTTATGAGTTTTGTTAGATTGTTAAATTGTAGATTTTGTGGCAGAATTAAATTCTACCACACTGATAAAGTAAACGAAAAAAAAGGTTTTGAATTATTACTGCATATTTTTTTTTACAAATGGGATATCCTGATATATTTAAATTATCAGCACAATAATCCTTTCTTGCATAAAACTGTTGTTTGGCCACCTGCAAATAAGTTATCATTTATACAGTGTCTTGGGATAATTCTAAAAATACATGTATTGTACTCATTAGAATTGATTTTGTTATCTCTATTGTTAGTATACAATATGTTTCATTATGTATTTTGTCATTTCATACACCAAGAAAACACTGCGTGATTATATTAGATGCTGTTTGTTATATGAAAATAAAGAAAAGAACCTATTAGAATTCAGAAAAAACACTGAAGTAATAAAAGCTCAACCGGCAATAAAAACATTATCTGCTCTACACATAGGCACAGTATAAAGGTTTATGCTTGTAAATATATTTTTCCAGGTTTACTTTTCACTTTTTAAAATAATAATAATAATAATGATAATAATAATTGACTAACCATGAGTTGCTTTGACATATGATTTAACTACTAAAGCTTAGTGTTGCATTGTGATGTGACCCTTAAAACCAACAAAAAAATGAAGAGAAGTGAAATATTGTACCATGGACATGTTTGGATATGGTTGCATCAATTATAATAAAAATGTCTTATTTCTATTTTCACAATAAAAGAAATATGAAGAATATGAAGTGCCTACTGTATTTTTTATTTAGGACCCTATTTGTTATGACAGCTTGTTACTTCATGATTAACTATGACACAATTCATGATTTATATAGGCTGTATTATACCCCTGTCTATTTGAAGAGCATTGGCAAGAAATTTGATGATATTTGCCCTAAATTTTAAGGGCAAATGGCAGATTGGTACCATATAACTTGGAAATGTGCCAAACTTAGTGGGTACTGGGAAAATTTGTGTAATTGTTTGCAGTTCACATTCAATATTGAAAATATTTATGATCCTTTGTTATGTCTTTTAAGCGATCCTAATAGTATTAGACATATGAATCAATACAATAACTCACTACTTTAATTACTCTTTATGGCATAGAAACTAATAGCCAATACTGGCTTTCTGAATTAAGTCTGACTGTAGGGAGTGGCAAGCAATGGTAAAAAATTGGCTCAATTTGGAATAGATAAAGTTTGGATTGAGAGATAGGAAACGATTGCTTTTGCAAAGATGGGATAGGTGGTTTATATACAGTATAATTAAAAAAATATTGAAGTGACTTTGATAACCCTGCTATAAAAAAAAACTTAGTTTAGTTTTAATTTTTAACTAAAGTTTTATTAAATTTTATTGTGCTTATTTAAAGACATTGGGATTGCAGTATGCATATCGTTTTCCTGTAATAAAATATATTACTCAAGTTTCTTATCTTTGCATAATTGTTTCATTGTTTGGTGAAATTGCAATGCTGGAATTTTCTTTTTAATTGCCACTGTAAGAAAGCAGAAGATCAGAAAAAGTCTCGAGTTGGAGGGTTTAGGATATAGAACTTTTACAAGTGTCAAGTAAATATCAACTGGATATGTAATTTACAAAATCCAAACAATCTGCCATAAATCAATATAAATCACAAACAGGTGAATAAAATTTAGCTTTTAATAGACACAATTTCACTGATTGGAAATATGTTGACCTAATCATCAATATTAGAATTCTCTGGATAGGATCATAGGTCTCAAAAAGGAAAATGTATAATAACTAACTTTTATTATATTTAGCCGATAAAAAAAAATAACAAAAAATACAGTATGTTGTGTTTTGTGCTCAAATAAACATGTCAAAAACAAACAAATAATTTTGGTAAAAACCACAGGGGAAAACTGGTCCATTCAAAGATATCATAGAACCAGACCCCCGTATGGTAACAAACGGGCAAACATTGAATCAGCCCAATGTAAAGCTAACCAGCTAGTGCTATCCCTATGAGACCCCCCAGAGAGTATATTTACATTGCAAGAAAATGTGATGTAAATATTCTCTGTTAAGGTAAATGTACCTAGTTTATTTTCAGTGCTTCTATAAAGGATCAGAAAAGAATATACACATGTATTGTTGAATGTATTTTCATTTCATAAATGAATACAATTTGAAACTTCAACTTCAAAGTTAAGTATTGTTTATGCGAAGAATAAAATACTGAAAATATGTATTGAAAATGTTGAATTCTCCTGATAATCCTAATGCATTATAGACCATGCAGTCATTGTATTGTATGAAAGGGTCTTCTCTCTATACGCATTTTAAAAAGAAACACATTTTTCATGTATCTGACAAAAATCCATTAATAAAACAATTGCCTTTGTGTAGTTAAAATCTTTCATCCTATTTTGTCGTAGTATTTTCTGTAGCATTTTCATCTGTTTTGTGATATAATTTATAACAAAGAAAAAGGTCAGTTTCTCAAAGTTTACATGTCTTTGAAGAAAAGTATGAGAACATTATTTATGAAGAGAAAGAGTTGGCTTAATGCTTTTATCAAGCAAGAAAAATCTCATATATTTGATTCTTAGAGGGAAAAAAAATATTTCTTTCTTTGTGTAATCATTATAAGTTTTGAACATATTTAATAAATAGACTTTTTTATTCCATACATAATAAAAATAGAGCATTGATTTTACATTGATTAAGTCCTAGTATGTGTTTCAAGTATCTTATCATACAAATGTCCACCCAGCAAAACCAAGACCAAGGGGGTGTTCACACTACCATTGCTAATGTCTGTTGCTGTCTTCCATCATAGGATGACAGCAACAGACATTAAACTGTCACAGAGAACGGTCACAGACTGATACTATGTCTGTTCCCATTGACACTAATGTAAACAACATGGCGGAAGCTATCTTCTGTTATGTTTGTTTACCTTTGTAACGGAAGATAAAGGGCTTGCAGGACTTCTGCCATGTGCTAGTCATCTTATTAACAGCCTGAGCAAGGCCCTATAGACATTAATGGATATATTCACTCAACTGTTTTTTTAACAGCCTGTGTGACCAATCCGTTAAATAATATAACTAGCCATTTCCTGAATTGTTTTCACGGATCCTTCAATAGACTCAATTGTATGAGAGAACCGTGAAAATAGGTTACCCTCAACTGTACACCCTGCTGGGAAGAAAGTATTTTTTCACGGCCAAGTACACAGCACATTTGTGTGAATATGCACTTACAGAGAATTATTCAACATTTAATAATTTGGAATGTAATAAGTTAAAGGGGTTGTGAAACATCTGAAGGTAGTGAAACAAATAAAACAAATGCATTCTCATCTGTCCCCGTTGCTCCAGTGTCCTCCCGCGCGTCCCGGTTCTTCTGCTCCAGCGGCATCTCCCAGGTCTCTTCTGGTATTCAGCTGAAGCTGCTGTTTGGCTTCAGTGGTCATGTAACTGCTGAGGCCAATCAGCAAAGGGCCTGCAATATCACTATCTGTAACATCACGGGTGCTCTTCCTGAGGCCTGCTGAGGCCACTGATTGGCCTCAGCAGTCACATGCCTACTGAGGCCAATCAGCTGCTTCATCTGAATGCTGGAAGAGACCCAGGAGATGCCGTCGGAGCAGAAGAACCAGGACGCGCGGGAGAACATCATAGCAACGGGGACAGGGGAGTATGCATTTTTTTAATTTGTTTCACTGCCCCCAGCTTATTTAGTGGAAGAGTGAAGAAATCAGGCGACACCTTTTAGAGGCTGAGAATATTTGATAGTAAGCTTTCGAGAGTACTAGCTCTCTTCTTCAGACATGGTGTTATACAAGAAACTGAAAATTCACAGACTTTTTATACACAATAGACATGGACCTTCAAAGGATCTTAGACTCTTTAAAAATAACAAAATGCAATATAAATAGAAAAGTTATTTACAACAGGTCAAGAAATAAACAATTTTATTTCTTGACCTGTTATTTCTGAAGAAGAGAGCTAGTACTCTCGAAAGCTTACCATGAAATATACTCAGTTAGCCTCTAAAAGGTATCTCCTGATTTCTTCACTCTTACACTACTTTCTATGGCTAATGTACAACATTATACTACTCCCAGCTTATATAAACATTAAAAGGGTTGTCCATTTTTGTCTGGACAACCCCTTTAAAGATAGTGTACAGGTGCATGACTATCATGACAGGTGGTAACTACATCATGATTAACATATTCAGTGACCATGTGATCATATGATCACTGATGATCATTAGTGAGTCATCTTTTTCTCCATGTAAGGACAAAAGGAATACTTGCTACAAAATCAATCTGTCCACATTGTCTGATGTTGTTTGTGGTAACTTAGCCATTGTGTTTTTACATGAGGAATAACACTTTTTTGGCAATTAAATAACTTGTATCCTGGATTTATCACTGGTTTACCCTCATCATGCTCTATATCTAAATGTTAGTCATCACTAGAAAACTCTCCCATAGAAGTCATTAGGGTCTACTCCAGACCATTGTGTCTATGACCCATGGTCCATATTCAAGAAGATGACAGGCTATTTTAGGTTTGTAGCAATATTTGCAATATTTTTAGGATTTTTTTAAAATCTAGTTAATAACATAGAAATTAAAAACAACATCACCAAAAAGTATTTAAAAACATATTTAGCATAAAAATTTGATTTATACAATAGGTGATTCTTTTTACCATTTTTTTAAATGTCGCATGGGAATAAAATAAAAAAGAAATTTAAAAAAATCATAAAATCTAATACAATTTCTAGACTGTAAGTCTCAAAATGCACATAATGTAACATTAACAACATATACAATAAATGTTGAACATTAGCTCTGATGATCAGTGTATAGTGTAATAGGTAACCAAATATAAGTGTAGGAACCAAATATGTCACATATAAAACAACAACTCAATCTGCAAAGCACAAGGGCTCATACAGTTACAGTGCTGGCCAAAAGTATTGGCACCCCTGCAATTCTGTCAGATAATACTCAATTTCTTCCAGAAAATGATTGCAATCACAAATGCTTTGGTAATAATATCTTCATTTAATTTGTCTTCAATGGAAAACCACAAAAAGAATTGTCAAAAAGCCAAATTGGATATAATTCCACACCAAACATAAAAAAGGGGGTGGACAAAAGTATTGGCACCCTTTGAAAAATCAGGTGATGCTTCTCTAATTTGTGTAATTAACAGCACCTGTTACTTACCTGTGGCACATAACAGGTGGTGGCAATAACTAAATCACACTTGCAGCCAGTTGAAATGGATTAAAGTTGACTCAACCTCTGTCCTGTGTCCTTGTGTGTACCACATTGAGCATGGAGAAAAGAAAGAAGACCAAAGAACTGTCTGAGGACTTGAGAAGCAAAATTGTGAGGAAGCATGAGCAATCTCAAGGCTACAAGTCCATCTCCAAAGACCTGAATGTTCCTGTGTCTACCGTGCGCAGTGTCATCAAGAAGTTTAAAGCCCATGGCACTGCGGCTAAACTCCCTAGATGTGGACGGAAAAGAAAAATTGACGAGAGATTTCAATGAAAGATTGTGCGGATGGTGGCTAAAGAACCTCGACTAACATCCAAACAAGTTCTAGCTGCCCTGCAGTCCGAGGGTACAACAGTGTCAACCCGTACTATCCGTCGGCGTCTGAATGAAAAGGGACTCTATGGTAGGATACCCAGGAAGACCCCACTTCTGACCCAGAGACATAAAAAAGCCAGGCTGGAGTTTGCCAAAACTTACCTGAGAAAGCCAAAAACTTTTTGGAAGAATGTTCTCTGGTCAGATGACACAAAAGTAGAGCTTTTTGGAAAAAGGCATAGAGTTTACAGGAAAAAAAAAAGAGGCCTTCAAAGAAAAGAACACGGTCCCTACAGTCAAACATGGTGGAGGTTCCCTGATGTTTTGGGGTTGCTTTGCTGCCTCTGGCACTGGACTGCTTGACCGTGTGCATAGCATTATGAAGTCTGAAGACTACCAACAATTTTTGCAGCATAATGTAGGGCCCAGTGTAAGAAAGCTGGGTCTCCCTCAGAGGTCATGGGTCTTCCAGCAGGACAATGACCCAAAACACACTTCAAAAAGCACTAGAAAATGGTTTGAGAGAAAGCACTGGAGACTTCTAAAGTGGCCAGCAATGAGTCCAGACCTGAATCCCATAGAACACCTGTGGAGAGATCTCAAAATGGCAGTTTGGAGAAGGCACCCTTCAAATCCCAGGGACCTGGAGAAATTTGCCAAAGAAGAATGGTCTAAAATTCCAGCAGAGCATTGTAAGAAACTCATTGATGGTTACCGGAAGCGGTTGTTCGCAGATATTTTGTCTAAAGGTTGTGCTACCAAGTATTAGGCTGAGGGTGCCAATACTTTTGTCCGGCCCATTTTTGGAGTTTTGTGTAAAATGATCAATGATTTGACTTTTTTTTCATTCTCTTTTGTGTTTTTTCATTGCAAGCAAAATAAATGAAGATATTATTACCAAAGCATTTGTAATTGCAATCATTTTCTGGAAGAAATTGAGTATTATCTGACAGAATTGCAGGGGTGCCAATACTTTTGGCCAGCACTGTATATCAAAAAATCTAAACAAATTATGACTGCCAAGGAGACCAAATAAAAAAGAAATATGTTCTTGGTCCTCAAGGTAAACAAGTTTCCTGGTACTCAAGTTGTTACCTTAGGACTGTGTAGAAGTAGTAAGGATAATCAAAGCCTAAAAGGCTATGTCACACCAATAGGCCATCAATTGTAAAAAAAATCCTTTAAAAATCTCAGAGAGTTGCTCACTGCAGGTTTCTCTCAGCTTCACAAGCAGAGAAATCTAGACATTTATCCTCAATCATATTTTACCCCACTTTTATTATTAAATTGCTATTTGTATCAGAGTTAGTGTAATTATACAATATTTCCATTGGCGATCTAAGTCTTGTTATGGCGATGCGCCAAATTCCATAGTTGTTGGGATAATGATATTCTAACATTTCCGATATTTTCAAAGTAGGTCTGTGTCTCAGGGTTGAATTATGTGCTTTTGGTAAGGTAAATATCAAGAGTAGATAGAAACAATTGCCCATAACTAAAATAATTTTCATATCTAGGGAAGCAATGATAAAAAGGTGAGAAAAAAGCCAGTCCATGTATTAGTACAGTCTGCAAAAATGCTATTGATTGGTCGATTTTGTATAAAAAATTTACTTGCATATGTGATCCATGGATAATTTGGGTTTGGGATCGAGATTCTGGGGCTTGCCTAGTTTTTATATGATTAACAGACCACTTACCTCCAAATTTGCAATATTGTATTTTTGTACTTTTTTTTTCTTTTTGTTTGTTGTCTTCTCCTTTCCACCAATTAGAGGATGAGAAATGGAAATAATCACTTGTAGCATTCATATATGTTTTTAAAATGACAGTGTCTATTTAAACCTTAGACATCACTAATCTGGCTATTTCCGTTGCTTTATCTGATACCCGATGCTGCAGTCATGTTAATTAAAGTTAAGCACCTGTGATTTACAACTGCTCCTGTAGGAGTGATAAGTTCTGGAATCTCCATGCTAAAGTTATTGTCAGGAGCTACACTGTGATAAGGGAAGCTTTTAGGACTTTTATCATCACTTTTATCAACAAAATTTAACTCTTTATAGTGATCACAGTAAAGTGAAAGAGCCTTCCCATTCACATTGTGCTAGCAGAACTTACTCCCCTGCCAGCCCCTCCCTCACCTTCTTCCTGGATGTTTGTCTCAGCAGGGAGCCTGGCTAGAGATAACACAAGCAGTTTACAGCCTTCTACTATACTAAACTACTGGTTAATTTACACATGGACCAGGGGTCCAGAAAATAGGCCATGCGGAATATAAAACCATATAAAACTTAATTTTTAGTTGAAAAACTACATAAATGTGTAGCCCTTGTAGTCAGAAGAACTAGAAAATCTAATTTTAATATTTTTATGTGCAATAGTATATAAAAAAAACTATTTTGTTTTAGGTAAAAGAAGCTAAATTTCCTTTTTTTCACATTTTATAACATTCTTCTACTACTAGCAAAAAAATATTCAGCTTAATTAACAAATAAAGCTATTTATTTCACGTCTTATGTGTCCTGAAAAAACATGGTAAAAATAGTTGAGATATGCAAAACCATTAAAAAGATATTGCTGTGTATAGCAATGCATCCCAAAGTGCTAAATTTGGCCTGTGCATTGGGGCATCAGTGATGCTTGGTCCTGAAAGGGTTAAAGTGGTTTAAAGTATAGATAATCAATGCTAGATCGTGGGAATCAGCCACCTGCCACAGAACAGAAAGGAAAACAGCTCTGTTCTCTGGGTAATATCTAGTGGATAGGTGACAATTTACTTTCATGTGAAAACTCCTTTAGGCTAAGGCCCTACATAGTGGTTTTGGAAAATGCAGCATTTATGATGCAATGTGTGAATGGGACTCACTTGCAGGGTCTTTGCCTCCTGTGTTTCTGCCGTGGCCAGGCCAGGCCACATAGTTTACGCCACGTGGGGCTTCAGCCTGAGACTAAGGCCCCCATTGTGGAAACACAGAGTTTTTTGTTGCAGATTTTACTGCGTTTTTTTGAGCCAAAGACAGCAGTGTATTTAATAGAAGAGAAACGTCTACGTGCTTCCTTTGTATTTTCCATTTCTTTTCAAGCCACTCCTGACTTTTGCTCACAAAATGTGCTGCATTTCCACAACATGGGGCTTTAGCTTTAGGCTAAGATCCCACGTTATGGAAAATCTAATTTGTTGCAGATTTGGCTGTGTTTTCTTTTGAGCCAAAGCCAAGAGTAGCTACAATGGGAATGGGAAATATATAGGAAGTACTTATACTTCTCTCTTCTGCTCAATCCACTCCTGGCTTTGTCTCAAAAAACCACAGCAAAATCTGCAACAATCTCTGTTATTACGTTCTTCCCTTATGTTATGCTTTTTCGAAATTTTGTTTTCAATGAAACTGTTAACGGAAAAAAATCTGCAGCAAAAAAAAGCTGCTTTTCCACAAAGTGGGGTCTTAGCCTTAAAATGCAGTAACTCAGTTCCACCACTGCACAAAGCTGTCTGCGTCCATCTCCATTCTATGTATATCAGCTAATTAAAGGGGGTGGAGGATGTCGGATTCCCCAAAGTTCTGATATGAGTGATCTATTTTAAGGATAGGTTATCAATATTTTTAGATCTCTTTAACTTGGCTGGTATCCTAATAGGGAACAATGATCCATCAAAAAATGCTACATGAAAAAAATTACATATCACATATATCTCTCAGTGCCCCATGGTTATGAATCCAACTCAGGCTTCACCAAAAGTAGTTCTCTGAAAAAAAGTGAACTAAAAATGTTTGGCCCCCCGCTGGCTAAAGGCACTTCTTATTCTATTATGTTTATAGTATTTCATAGGGGAATAAAAGAATGTAACAGGCCCTGTGTAACATTCCTGTTATTTTTGACCCACTTTTTTGTTTCAGTTGAAGGCGTAGGAAAGAATGGAATGAAGCTCTTATTTTTTAAAGAACAAGATCCATGTAAACATTTCTCAAAGTTGTATGAATATTAATATACCTATAGAAACCTCCTTCTGTGATGCAGCTACACTGCAACGAAATAATGAAGCCAGTAAATACATATTTTAAAGCTCCTTGAAGACAAGAAAAAATGTGCTTAACAACAATTCAATCTTCATTTTATAGAAGAGCGTAACTTAATTAGTGATTATGTCTTGAGAGTATAAAATTGTAGCTCTTATTAGCATAATAAACAAATACCTTTGTGAATTTTCACTAAAAAGGTAATCACATACTTAGATTGAGCTGCATCTTTGGCTCAATTTAGCTTTGAAAGCACATTTACAATCTCATTAAAACCCAGCACTTCAGTTTATTTCTTGCTGGATGGTCTTATAATATACATAAATTGCACATATTGCTAATTAGCTTAATTTTTTAAAATGTATAGTCACAGAACTATCATTAACAAAGCAACAAAGTTGTGCTCCATTAGCTGTTGTGTAATCGAGTATCTCTATTGATTAGTCTTTAAATGTTTATTATTACCTTTGTTATTATAAAGATGTGTTCACACAGACATACTGTTTAGGAGCATTTTTCACATAACTGTCAAAATGACTTATTGTTTGCTATGTCTTGTGCTCTTTCAATATTAATGATATTTGGAGAGCTGTTATTATTACCCTTGCAAACTTCCACTGTGTAATGAGAATATATTTCATTAATGTATTGTTGCTTTTCTCAGTAAGATAGCTTAATATATTTTTCAATACCATTGATTAAGTACATATGTATTAAGGACTATTTATATATGAAAAAGGATGTTAAAGGGGTCCTCTACTTAAAGGGGTTGGCCACTTTCAGACCAATATTGAGAGACAAATATTATTGTTTGTATAATAAAAAGTTGTACAATTATCCAATATATTTTTTGTATCCATTCCTAATGGTTTTCTAGATCTCTGCTTGCTGTCATTCATTATGCAAACCACTAGTGGATGAAATTCTGTCCATGGTCATGTGATATACAGTTTATGGTCATGTGATGGACACACAGGTGCACAGCTTGTTACAGTCGCAGCATAGTAATCAGACATCTGCCTGGTAACGATCTGTGCACCTGTGTGTCCATCAGATGACCATGGACCATATATCACATGACCATGGTCAGACTTTTATCCATTAGAAGTAACAGAATGAATAAGAGCAAGCAGAGATCTAGAAAACCATTAGGAATGGATACAAAAAATATATTGGATAATTGTACAACTTTTTATTATACAAACAATAATATTTGTCTCTCAATATTGGTCTGAAAGTGGACAAATCCTTTAAGTCTTGCTTGTTACAAGGGTCACCTGTCAATAATCTATATTAAAATCTGTCCCCCTGTTGAGAAATTCAGCAATCACCTGTAATCTATGGTAAATCCTACATTTTGAGTTTTTCTGCAGGACCATCACAGGGTAAATAAAGCATTACATAGTGCCAAGTCAAATCAATGGGTGTCTGTATAGTGTAGGACAAGCCAGGTCCTCCAAAGTGAGAGATGCTGCTTGTAACTCTATACTCTGGATCCTGAACACCCTCTTTTCTTAACTCAGAATTAGGGTATATGAAAATGGGTTTAGCAACCCAAAAATCCTTTTTAAAGTTTACCTAACCTTTCAACAAACTTATGCTAGTTTCACACTAGCATTGATCTCTCCATTATTTGGGTCTGCATGGGGACCAGAACGACAGAGAGACCGTCCGCTAAAAAAAAAAAAAGGTTACCCGCGACACCCGCAGACCCATAGACTGGGTTTCAGAATAAAATTAGCAGAGAGAAAAGTCCTCCATGCAGAACTTTTCTCTCCACCGATTTTAGATGGAATCTGTGTCGGACTCCAATGCAAATATGAACGTAGCATTAGTATAAATTAGCTGTACAGTTTGTATATATTATGAGCACCGCTATTTTTGGCCATATGACTTAATGTCTGCAATTTTTGCTGCAGCAGCAGACTAAACATTTTTCTCTTATCTTACTCATTCCTTCTTCCCTCTAGTTTCTTCTAGTTTATTGAAAAGTTAACAACCACTTAAAATAACAGTAAGCTGCAGAAGGTCCTCAATGGGGAAAATGTTACATATGTGACAAATGTGACATTGTGCATTTTGGGAGCAAAATGATGCATCTTCGTAGGCACTTTTTTTTTTTACTAATGGGGAAACATGAGTTGTGGCTTAGCAGAAAGGGGACATAACATTAAATGCAACATGTATCAGAATTTTGCCATAAAATTCTGACATAAACTCGGATATAAAAGGATATAAATAGGAGATGAAATATTGTTGTTAAATTATGAAAGATGACTATCTTGAATAATGCTTCTTTCTTCAGGTATAGGCCGACCAAAAAGTGGTATCAATTTAAAGACATTTGCCAGATTTAGCCACTGTGATAACTCTGGTTTATTTTCTGACTGCCAGTTTATGCTGCCTAACTAGTAAATATGGGCCAATGAGTTGTAACTCGTCTATTCAGAGTCCACAATGCTGCTGTCATTGTCTTCATAGACTACAATGAGAATTGAAGACTGCTTTAAAATTTTAGAGGAACTGTAAAAATTGTTTGCTGTCCTTGAGGGTGTGCAACATGTACAGTCCCACATAGCACTTGAACCTCCACTGCTTATAGAGGGCGGAGATGTGCAGACACTCAAGGCTTGCGACCAGAAGCACCGCTTTATAAAACGCACTTTTTTCTATCCAAAGTGGAGGGAAAAAGTCAATGCGTCTTATAAAGTGAAGATGCCGAAAATCAAGCCAGCACTATTGCACGATCGCCACCCATGAACCATTATTATACTCTCGGGACTCATCAGACCCCAGAGTATAATGATCGAAGGTCTCGGGGAGGTGATCAAACATAATAAACAGTGTAACTCACTTCTCCTGGGCTCCGGCGCTGATCTTCCAGTCTCTTCTGTTCATAATGACATCTCTAAATGACGTCAAAGACCACTGAGGCGGCCTCAGCCCTCAGGAGCCCTGGAGAGGTAAATTACAGTGTTTATTATATTTGATCACCTTCCCAGGGCCTCTGAAGAGACCCTGGAGTATAATAATGGTTTGTGGGTGGCGAACCCCAAGAAATTTTGGTTCTTCCTAACTTGAAATTTTTGGAAAATTCATAAAGAAAATAGTATGGACCACAATAGGGCATTATAGTGTGTGGATGGGTCACTATGGGACAACATACTGTGTGGAGGGGCCACTGTGTGACATTATAGTGTGTGGAGGGGCCACTGTGTGACATTATACTGTGTGGAGGGGCCACTGTGTGACATTATACTGTGTGGAGCGGCCACTGTATGACATTATACTGTGTGGAGGGGCCACTGTGTGACATTATAATGTGTGGAGGGGCCACTATGTGACATTATACTGTGTGGAGGGGCCACTGTGGAACATTATACTGTGAGGAGGGGCCACTATGGAACATTATACTGTGTGGAGGGGCTGCTATGGGACATTATACTGTATGGTTGTCCAGGAATTGATTCAAAATATTTTTTTCTATTTTCATACTGTAAAACCTAGATGCATTTTATCATCAGGTGCGTCGTATAAAGCAAAAAATACAGTAATTATAAATAGTATATTGTTCTTATATAAGCACTGTATAGTTTCATTTATTTAGGTACAGAGTGGCACTATAGGCACTGAATCACTGTATGTGTGAGGAGTTGAAGACTAACCTCCATATTTAAGCAACCCTAAGTAGGGAGCCATAAATGGCCATGCAAAGTGTTAGTTCTGGAACTTCCAGTAGTTGACACAACTGCACTACTACTCCAGTCACCCTGGGCATTACACTTGCACTGTACAGAATATCTTTTTGCTGTGTATTGTGTTGGAGTGACCATGGCATTAAGGTTGGCGAATCTATGGCACCATTTTGAAATAATAACATATATGGCACTTCTAAATAGACACTGAATGTACTTCATACAGAAAGTACCTCATAGGGAAAAGTGGGTCAGTTTTGTTAGGGTGACAACAGAAGTCAGATTTTCTCAAGTAGGTACTTAAGGTATTTAACCACTTCCCACTCAAAACCATTAATTTTTTGGCTTTTTTTTTTTTTTACTCCCCGCCCTTCAAAAACCATGTTTTTAAAAATTTTTCTTTTCACAGAACTGCATGAGGGTTTATTTCTTGCAGGACAGATTGTACTTCATAGCGGTACAATTTAATACTCTGTATGATGTACTGGCCAGCTACAAAAAAATCATAATGGGGGATTTAGAAAAAAAATTGTGTCCTTTTATATGGGTTTTATTTTTAGGGTGTTCACTGCACAACCAAAATTACATGTTACCTATATTTTGCGGGTTGATACAATTATCGTGATAACAAATTTATATAGTTTTTGATATTTTTCAATACAATAACAAAAATCCAAAACATTTATTGGAGTCACCATATTCTGACATGTGTAACATTTTTTATATTTCCAAATACGGGGCTACGTAAGGTGTCTTTATTGCAAGGACAGTTGTACTACGCTCCCGCTTGTTTGGAACACAGGATGCCATCCCGGAGGACAACGATCATGTTAAACATGGTGGAGGACAATAATAGTAAACATTGCCACTAGGCATAATACGCTGCATAAGCCATCTTTAAAGTGCTGATATCTGCTGTAATAGTAGGACGGATGTCGGCAAGGGGTTAAAGTGTGTAACTTGCAGAAAACAAATCTGTCCAGCATCACACAGATAATGCAGATGTAAACTAAGGCTAGGTTCTAGAGATGAGCGACTCGAAACTGCAGAAGTGGAATTCGATCCAAATTTCAGGAAATATTAGATTCGCATCGAATCCGAATTTCCTCACGCTTCGTGGTAACGATTCACATTTAGTTCAAAATGGCTGCTGTACATATTATGACATGGGGCAAGGAACTCTAGGAACGCGGGATCACCCACAATGATGTGCGTGCAGCCAATCAGCAGCCAGCCTTGTGATGTCACATCCCTTTAATCCCTTCTCGAGTGCACACGGCATGTTTGACCGCTGCATCCAAGGTGTTAAATCCCCCGATCGGTTATGGAGCAGGATGTTAGCTGTAACTGACAGCTAACACCCTGCTCCATAACCGATCGGGGGTTTTAACACCTTGGATGCCGCACTCAAACATTACCGCAGCATACAAGGGGTTCCGCCATTTTGATGCCCACCCCGGCTCTCTGCAGCCAATAAATAGCTCTTTTGTTACGCGATTCGCTGCAATTTAATTAAAATCGAATAGAATCGTATTGCGAAATTCGGCGAAGTTGCCGAATCGAATTTTTTAATACTTTGCTCATCTCTACTAGGTTCACACTGAGTTTTTGTCAATGTGGAAAATTTGTTTGAATCAGTGTTGGAAAACTGAAATCTGACTCTGAATAAGTAGCTTTCTGCCATATCTTTCTGCAATTTCAGCACCAGAAACCTTTCAACCTTGTTGAAACCTCAGCGGCAGCCCACTCACAGATCAGCTCCATACAATGAGGCTAAACAGAGGCAACACGCAGGCTCCACAACAAAAATACATGGCAGATTTTTCAGATATTTATTTTATGACATATGAACATACCCTATTGAAATTTTAGCAACAAATTGAAAGCGCTACTTTTTGTCTATGTTTGTTTGCTTTGAGTAGTTCCACTTTATGTTACAAAGTGGCATACAATATTATATCATAGTATGCTTTAAGAAAAAGGCTGTATAGAATCTTTACGCTAAAACCTTTTTCAGGCTATTTTTGTCAATTATCCTGTCACTTATCACATTCAATATAAAGCTAGTCCATCTGTATTTGTTCTGATAGAAAGTGATATGTAGTATATCTATTTACTGTATGCAGTGGGTGTATAAAATATGATATGACTTTTGTAGTTCCCAGTGGTTACTTAGCTGCACATTTTGCTTAAAGGAAGGATATATTGCTTCATGTCTTCTACTTTAATAATGTAACAATGGTTAAGATTTTAAGCAAACTTCACACAGCCATTTGTTCTCTTAACTGTAATACTGAGTTATGCTTTGCTCATACAATGTGCCTTTGTATTTTCATGTACTACAGGCTATGAGCAAAAGTTTATGGGGGAGAAAATAGATTGATTTATTGCCTGTGCATTTCAAAATATGACAAACAGAATATTTTACTATTTGGAAAACTGAATTATTACTACTAAAAGGTCGAGGAAAACATTTTAGAGCTATTTACTGCTTGCACTTAAAAAAAAAAACTTTATAGAAAAACGGGAAATGTTAACTGTTTTACATGAATCTGCTACTATGTTGATATTCTTCATTATACTAAGCAAAGCATATATAAAGTCAATCCTTGATATATTGCAGAGCTTTCTTCATTTCATGATCCATTAGAGAAGTCATGATGTAGTAAGCAGTAACCTTATTATGAAGAGGTGTAATTCCTGGGACTCTATGCAAAATCTGCAATAGGCTCCCTATTATGGGGCATTTAAAATACTGGCGTATTTGTCTCAGGCATCATGGACAACTGTGACCTCTATACTTACTGCCTTCTTAGCATGCTAAACTGCACAAGTGTCCTGCACAATAGTCCAATAGCATGTCCATACCCCTTGACTATGAGTGTAATGTAGTGCCAGGAGGTCTGACAGGTGGAGGTAGGCTTAAAATGCATCCTGAGAGGGTATAACAACCTTCAGCACTCCAGCTGCTTTTAAACTACAACTCCCAACTTGCTCCATTCACCTCCATGGGAGTTCTAAAAACAGTAGAGCAAGTATGCATGCTGGGAGTTGTAGTTTTACAACAGCTGGAGTGCTGAAGGTTGCCTAACCATGGTATAACATATATGAAAATGTGTTCCTTGGAGAGCAGGTACTGGACTTATTAAAAACTAAAACTCACCAATGGTAGTCATTACCCCGAGGCATGACTAGTATATACACACGTGGACAAAATTGTTGGTACCCCTCGTTTAATGAAAGAAAAACCAACAATGGTGACAGAAATAACTTGAATCTGACAAAACTGGAATTTGCCAAACTACATGTTGACAAGCCACAAAGCTTCTGGGAGAATGTCCTATGGACAGATGAGACAAAAATCGAAATTTTTGGCAAGGCACATCATCTCTATGTTCACAGATGGAAAAATGAAGCATATCTTGAAAAGAACACTGTCCCTACTGTGAAACATGGAGCAGGCTCTGTTATGTTCTGGGGCCGCTTTGCTGCATCTGGCATAGGGTGTCTTGAATCTGTGGAGGGTACAATGAAATCTCAAGACTATCAAGGGATTCTAGAGAGAAATGTGCTGCCCAGTGTCAGAAAGCTTGGACTCAGTTGTAGGTCATGGGTCTTGCAACAGGATAATGACCCAAAACACACAGCTAAAATCACCCAAGAATGGCTAAGAGGAAAACTTTGGACTATTCTGAAGTGGCCTTCTATGAGCCCTGACCTAAATCCTATTGAGCATCTTTGGAATGAGCTGAAACATGCCGTCTGGAAAAGGCACCCTTCAAACCCGAGGAAACTGGAGCAGGCCAAAATACCTGTTGAGAGGTGCAAAAGTCTCATTGACAATTACAGGAATCGTTTGATTGCAGTGATTGCCTCAAAAGGTTGTGCAACAAAATATTAAGCTAAGGGAACCATCATTTCTGTCCAGGCCTGTTTCATGAGTTTTCTTTTTTTAAAAATTCTGTTGAAGCATGGTTGAAAAGCAATGTCTGACTTTCATTTGGTCATTTTCATAGAATTTTTATATATTATTACTTTTGTCAGATTCAAGTTATTTCTGTGACCATTGTAGGTTTTTCTTTCATTAAACGAGGGGTACCAACAATTTTGTCCACGTGTGTATATATTTTTACTGTTTGTCAGCAGAGTCTGTTACTTTGCAATGTAGTATGTAGTTATTTTGGACAGTTTTAAGTACTAGGATGTCCAAGATGACCTTTTCGTTCCAGAAGGTGCCTAAACACCTTCAATAGTTGTCAGCTGTCTTGACTTCAATATACACATACACATATGTTATGGCTGAGTATGGATGTGTTTTCAATGGGGAAGTGGGGTAAGATGCTGCAGACCCTTCTCATGGTAGGTCATCTTCAGGGAGGACAAAAGAACTTGGTGTTACAGCACTCAGTCTGCTAATTTTGATTAAAATTTTGTTCAAAGGTGACATTCTATAAAAGAAAAAAAGATTTGAGAATGGAAAATTTACATTTTATTAATTTATTGCATGGTTTACAAAAATCAAGCACTTTTTTCAATACATTTATGGATTGTAAATTAATTCCTGTCTGCTGTAAAACTAAGCACATTTTCTGCTGAAATAAAGACATACAATTGGACTCACACAGTGCACGCAGTAATGGTAGTATCGTTAAGTAATTTATATTAAGGTTTTGGGAACTTTTAATACAGTGTAGTAATTTATAATGTGGGGCCTTGACAGCATCCATTTAGCCACTAAACCAGCTGTGCAAAGTATGAATACAGAAGACGCCAACAATCACTCTATTGTCAGTCTGTGTAACTTTTTCAGTAAGTAAAAATATTTTTTCTTCTTTATAGAGTCTTATGGTTTGCTACTTTTCTAATTTCCTCTTTGCTCTATGTTTAACATTTTGTTATAGTCATAGTATAATTTCAGTTTAATGTTTTTAATATTATATTGTACAAGAATAATTTTTAGGTATTTAGATAAAGATATAATGTCTAAAACATGCATATGGTGTATACAGCATATATACATTAAGTCGAGTAGAGACATCATGAACTGGTATGTGGTCTGTCACAAGATCAGACAAAAGTCTACCAGAATATACATTTATAGGCATCATCATTTACTTCAATGTTAAAATATAAATGGAATATTCCTTCAATTGGTTTTCCAATTTTTAGACAGAAAAAAGTCCAAGAAGTTGCACTTTTTTTCATAAAAAAAGAGAGATGATGGAACAAATCTTCCATTTTTATTTTAACATTGTGATAAATCATGACAGATACAAATGGAAAATCTTCTGTTTGTACCATCAATTTGACAATCTTTAATGTCTATTATTCTGATACTCTGACAGATCACAACAATGGACACTATGATGGTATTATGAACCTACCCTTACTACTATATAATCACCATGTTTTTGCTGTGTCTACCTTTTCATTTCAGTATCCCATACCCATGGCACTTTAAAATTACAGCTAGCAATTCCAAGGTTGATGTCACACATAGTCTTTTTATGGCAGTTTTTGCTGCACATTTTTTAGATGAAGCCAGAAGGGGGATTAAAAAGGAAAGGAAAATATAAAGAAAAGACTTATACTTCTCCTTCCACTAGATCCAAACTGCTGCAGAAATTTCCACAAAGAAGATGTTAAAGTATTCCTAAACTTTTAGATGACTTTTCAGGATAAACTGTTCTTAGTTCATGAGGACCAGTAATATTTCTAGTCATTATATGAATTGCATCCTAATTTTAGCATTTTACCCTCTGTAGACTCTATCTCAAAAGCTCAGTTTTTGAATAGAAAACTAGCTGCTATGATATCTCCCATAGTAAAGAAAATTCCACAGCATTCTCCAATATGGAGGCACCAAGTGTGTCTGACAGCGTTGAAACTTTACATTTGGGTCAAAACACCAGCACACCCCACATGATCGGTGATGCCCAATCACAGGCCTCAGGGATGAGCTAGGGGTGCGTGACATCAGACAAAGGCCACCAAAGAACACGAGAGGATTGTCAGATGCCACATGGGTGCCCAGAAGAGGTAAGGTGAATATAACTGTTTGTTATTTTTACTCACCTCCCCTAAGCCTCCATTTATTATACTTTGGGGTCTCAGGAAACCCCAGAATATAAGGGAGTTTCAAGAGTGACAAACCCCAAAGGTTTTGGGTTTGGATCAAACGTCAGTTTGATCCAGCTTGATCTGAATTGGTTTACTCTTTCTTAGTTTCAACTATACTCAGTCAATAAATTGCATTCTTTTTGTTACCGGCTAGCTAGCTTGAGTATAGCTATAGAGTACTGTAGCTCGAATTTGTTAAGTACTTAGATTACTCATGAAACTATTTAAACACAATAATGTGAAATACCAGCAAAACCCTTGACAGTGTACAGTTCATAAGATATAGGATAGGCACATATATTATAAACATTTCAAAACTGGTCATTTTGTGACATTCATATCTTATCATGTCCAGCCAAAAGATAAGGAAGAACACATATATAGTGTTTAATAGTGCAAAGTTGTTTCATGTCAAAGTAACAACTAAATGAATGCCAGGACCAATGAACACTGTAAAACTGATACCCAGAATGCAATCGCAGTTTTTTTCTGATTTCACCCCACTGATGTTTTTTACATATGGAACAATATATTGTGCCATTAAAAATACAAGCCCTCAAATGACTATATCTAAGGAAAAGTAGACAGCAATGGCTATTGGAAGTCAAGGATAAAAAACACAATTAAAAATGGAAAATTCACTAAGATGGGAAGAGCTTAAAAAAATAAAGACATTGAGGCAAAGGCCCCATGTAGCAGGGCAGAGTGAAAAAGTGCTACAGGAAAGACCACAGAAGAAATGCATTGATGTTTTTTCCTGCAGCACTTTTCACAGAAAGTCTACAGAGTTTTCCTTTGCGGACTTTCTGTTTCAATTATACCTATAGGAAAACCGCCGGTGGTTCTGTAGGTATAATTGACATGCTGTGATTTCCAAATACTCAACGTTTTTGGAAATTGCAGCATTTCCGCTATGGGTATTTTTCTGCAGGGACTGTAAAAAATTGCTGTTTTTGCCACTGCATTTCCGCCGTGGCAAAACTGCGGTGTTTACACCAAATGGGGCCCAGGCCTAAAAGTCAGATCTTGCCATTTGGCACATCTCCTTGTGATTTGATGATGTGCTACCAGCTGTTTTTCATGAGACTTCAACTATAAATTTACTACCATTATTTCCCTCAATGCATAATTCATGCATCGGTATCCCTGTCAGTTTGCTTTTAATAGAACATCAATACAAAATTAGTTCTTCATCAGTTTCTGGAAAGTTAATTTCAAAGTGACAACTGATATGGCTAGAATGACAGGTTTGTTTTTTTCAAAAATGGCTATTATAGCCAAACAAAAACATGACAATACATTTTTAAAACTGATCCTATGTCTGCTATATTACAGTATAATAATGTATAGTGCAACTTTTTTGGGTAGAAATCTTAAAGCCTAAATCAAGTTTATTATATTCAAAATTGTAACTGTGTTGTTAGGAAGGAAAATATCTACCAATTTGCCTATTCTGTTTGTCTAAACCTAGCAGTGTAAATGATGTTAGTATAATACACAAGGCATACAATGTTACTATTAAAGATATAAATATTTATTTATCTTTGTTCAGGGCTTGGAATATGAATTCATACATTGAACACAATAATAAAACAGTATGAAGTAAGATACTAAACTTCTCCTAGCTGTGACTACAGGCAGCTAGAACTCTATTATTTAGCTTTATTTCTATGCAAGGGATTTGGATCTCTGTATCAGAAAAACTGGGCTTTTGACTATTGAAAAGATACGTTAAGAAATTAATCAACACAATGTTAGATCTTTAAAAATCATGATGTTAAAAGATGGAAGGTCCTGTTAAGTAAAATATTACAAATGAAACATTATTAGGTGGTTAGTCATGTTAGCTATGAACTTGTTGAAAACATTGGTTCATTTTTGTGGCATTTTCCTGTCTTGACCCTTCAAATATTCCTTTATTGAGTTAATGATAATTGATGCACATGTCCATTAACCCTATCAGCCATATAGTGGCCTTTTCAGTTAAATGTATGTTTTATACTGGTTTTATACTAATATTCCCTGAACATGACTAGGTGTCTTTCAGCAAAGAGTTATTATTTTTGGTTTATATCTTGATTTTAGAAATTAGAATGTATCCTTTCACATGTATGTTTCTTTTACAATAGCAGGGTTATATAAACTAGGGCATGCAGAAATTACAAAAGCCAGAACTAGCAGATTCCTTAATAGCTTTACAGTATATTACTCAAGACACTAAACATGTGCTTTAATCTATCATGTTATTCAAACAGCTCATGCTTCATATCCTTTCTTCTGACAAATCAAAGTTAGCATAGAAGGTGTAGAAAAGATGTTTGCCATAAATATATAAATGCAAATCAACAACCTCATGAAATTAATGTTGCCTGCAATCCTAATAGGCTAAATATAGAAATAAACCCCTCAATGGATTGATGATTGCTTTTTAACCTTTTAATGAACAGCCTATTTTGGGCATAATAACCAAAACTTTTTTTTATCATATTTTTATTCACTGCCGTCCTAGAGCTGTACCTGTATTTTCCTGTCAATATAGTTGATTGAGGGCTTATTTTTTTGCGGGGTAAGTGGTATTTTTCAGTGGCATCATTGTGAGGTACATATAATGTATTGATCAACTTTTATTAACTCTTAATTGGAAGGAATGGAAAATATACTGCAATTCTACCACTATTTTTTTGCATTATAAATTTTGCACCAGGTCTGTACAATTACTTCAAAACTTAATATTTATATATATTTTTTTATTTTAATACTTTTGCTCACAAAACACAGTTAAAAAAATGAATTGTTTAAATATAGTCATATAAGAGTTATAAGAATTTTTTATTTTTTTTCATGGGTGGCGCTGTGTGAGGGCTATATTTACCTGCAGAATGATTTAACAATTTCATTGAAATTCATATGACTTTTTGATAGTTTTACTTATTAAGTTTTTTAAGAAGTGGGATGAGCAAAAAAAGAAGCAATTTTGGGTTTGTGGCATTGTTTTTTTAAAAACCTTTTACGGTGTCTACTCTACGGGTTAAATAGCATGGTAATTTAATAGTTGCTTGATATGTGTATTTTTTATTTCAATTTTTTAGGACACAATTGATGCCACAGAAGATGGGGATAGAAATCTATAGATGTCACAGTCACCACTGACCATAGCATCTAAGTGGTTAAATGGCCACAATTGGTGTTATCAATGACTGCAGCCTTTGTAGAGATAACCTGACTGATTAGTTGCAGTTTTCTGCTGCGATCATGCGGACACACCTGCTTTGCCATTGCATACAGAATGACATACATGTACAGCATTCTGGATTAAGGGCTCAAAATCTGTTGCCAATTTCATATGGGTCATTTTAATATATATGTGTAGGGGTTGTTATGGTAACAATGTGTGTTTTATATGAACTAAATAGTTTTTTCCCTTTATTTCTTTTTTTTCTTATGTATTGTATATTTTGTAACATTATTGTTCTGTTATGTGTTTGCGGGCTACATTCACACATGTAAATAGATAGAAAGATAGATAGATAGATAGATAGATAGATAGATAGATAGATAGATAGATAGATTGTAAAAAACAGACAGCACTCCATAGTAAAGTGAAGCAAAAAGTGGGTTTATTGCCCCATGTGACGTTTCGACTCTATAGTGAGCCTGTATCAAGTAACTTAAGGTTGCTTGATAAAAGCTCACTATAGAGCCAAAACTGGTGTGGTCATTCATTGTATTGATAGATAGATAGATAGATAGATAGATAGATAGATAGATAGATAGATAGATTAGATAGACACATACAGTTAGGTATATAAATATATGGACAGTGACACAAGCTCTGTCATTTTAGCTGTTTGCCAAAAAATATTCAAAATACAGTTACAAAATCAATATGGAATTAAAGTGCAGATTCTGCTTTACTTTGAGGGTACTCACATTCTAATAGGAAGTAGGGTTTAGGAATTACAGCTCTGTAATTTGTAGCTGCCTCTTTTTCAAGGGGCCAAAGGTAATTGGATTATCTCAATTATCTCTAAAGCTATTTAATGGACTGCATTGGCTATTCCCTTGTTAATCCATCATCAATTAAGCAGGTAAAAGATCTGGAGTTGATTCCAGGTGCTGCTTTTGCATTTGGAATCTGCTGGTTGTAATCCAACAGTATGCGGTCAAAGAAGCTCTCAATGGAAGTGAAACAGACCACTATTAAGCTGAGAAAAAGAAGAAATCCATCAGAGAATTGTTAGGAATGACCAAATTAGCAGTTTGATATATTCTAGTACAAAAAGAGCGCACTGGTGAGCTCAAGAACTCAAAAAGGCCTGAATGTCCAAGGAAAACAGCAGTTTTGGATGATCGCAGAATACTTTCCATGGTGAAGAAAAATCCCTTCATAACATCCACTCAAGTGAAGAGCACTCACCAGGAAGTAGGTGTTTTAGTATCTAAGTCTAAGAAAGTACTTCATGAAAGCAAATACAGAGGTGCAAACCATTAATCAGCATCAAAAATAGAAAGGCCAGATTAGACTTTGCCAAAAAACATCTAAAGAAGCAAGCCCAGTTATGGAACAGTATTCTTTGTAATGATAAAACTAAGATCAACCTGTACCAGAATTATGGGAAGAAGAAGGTATGGAGAAGACTTAGAATAGCTCATGATCCAAAGCACACCAAATCCTCTATAAAACATGTTGGAGTCAGTGTGATGGCATGGGTGTGCATGGCTTCTAGTGGCACTGGGTCACTAGTGTTTACTGATGATGTGACAGATGCAACCGGATGAATTCTGAAGTCTAAAGAAATAAAATGCAGTATGGTTGATTGGACAGCGCTTCACTGTACAGATGGACAATGACCCAAAACATACTGCAAAAGCAACCCAAGAGTTTTTTAAGGTAAAGTAGTGGAATATTCTGCAATGGCCAAGTCAATCACCAGATCTTAACCTGATGGAGCATACCTTTCACTTGCTTAAGACAAAACTTTAGGCAGAAAGTATATGCTTCAATTGTATCTAAGTTGTTTCATCTCAAACCCATTTTGGTGGCATGCAGAGCCCAAATCATGAAGGTTGTCCAAATATTTATATATATAGGGAGAAGGTGACAGGCACGGTGTTGGAGGGGCGATATATATACCCCCAGGTTTATGACATATGTGTGGTTCAGTGCTGTTAGTAACAAGCCTGCAGAGCCTGCACTTCTGGGCAGATCCTGAAATGCGAGGAGTCACCTGGGCATGTCCTGGAAGTACTGTGTCTGGTGAGAGCTATAGCTATAACCTATTTTGTTTTTGTTCATGTGGCTGCAGTAAGCCACAAGTATAGCTAGGTGTATTTCTGTTTAGTTAGAGCTCGGACAAGCAGAATTTTGGTTTTCTTTTGCCTGAAGCTAAGGCTGTATTTTATTTTGTTTTTTTTTTCTCATATAATAAACACACAGGGGTAACACTCTGTTTCACCAGACGCTGTGTCCCTGTCTCTGACTGTTTGGGTCCGCACTGCTGCTGCTACCAAGCTATTCTCCCACAATATACAGGGGAAAACATTCCTTTTAATGATTACATTAGTCACTGATAGATCACATATCTCCTGACCCAGCATCTTTACAGTACTGGACACCACTCGGTGATCACATGATCACCAGTTCCAATAGCAGCAGTGGCTCGACTACTTCATGTATTCACTACATAGTGTTCCAATAGCAGCAGTGGCTCGACTACTTCATGTATTCTCTACATAGTGTTCCAATAGCAGCAGTGGCTCGACTACTTCATGTATTCTCTACATAGTGCTCAGCACCAAGCACCGTACATGTATTGCCCTTGGTCACTAAGTGGTTAATAGTCAGAAGAAATTGTGATTAAGTCTATTATACAAAGAATACAATTGCAATTAAATAGAACTTGTCTCCATTACAGACATATCTGTTTTAGTAAATATTTGCATTCCCTGTGAAATAACAATTCTGGAACCTGTTTTTTCCTAACCATATGTTGTGCTGTTCCTCTGTTATTCCTCCTAGAATTTTTTTCCGAGTGTTGTGATTTCTCTTGTTCACACTGAGCGGACACCATGTTTAAAGTCCCGATATCCACAGTACATGTATAGCAGGTATCAGGAAGAGGTTAATAGGAGGGACTGTTTCATGCACTGAGATGGTACATGGTGCAGGTATTTCTGAAATATATTGTTGTTGGTCTGCAGTAGCAGTAAAGAGACATTTAAAACACTGTCTTTGGCTCTCATGAAGTATTCTAACTCGGAAGCAGTGTCAGTGTATAAATCTGTACTAGCATACACCTCCTCCATGCTGTACATACTGTGGGCCATTTGTAAGAAAGTAATGTAATACACTAAAATTACGCATTAACGCAACATAATCTAATATGAGTTCTTGACCAACCCACACAGATATGTAATGTATAATGTAAATAGATATGTATCTGTCTATAAATGTAAATATTTTTTGTGATGGGGAGTGATTTCATAACTTTTTCTTCAGATAATCTTCTTCACAGGCAGCTGTAGCAATTCCTCTCCTTATCTAAGCTCACCATCTAAAGATCACACCATTCCTGCTGTATCTATAAATTGTCTCACTATAAGTTGTCTCCTGAGACAGTTGAAGAACAATTTTTACTTTATTCTAGCATATAGGTATACATGCACGGTTGCTACTAACAAGTGCCAAACATGCACTTTGCCCAACTTCGAGCACTATACATATACAGCACTTGGATATAAAGTTGGTTAATAGCTTTTGTTGTGTTATCACACTGAAGCAAGTTATCAGCTTCCAGTTAAACTGTGCTAAATCTATATACTTTATATTTACAATGTTTTAAAAGCAAAATCAAGTGTACAAACACTGAAGTTTCCAGTTCTTACCCATAAAAAGTGCACAAACTCATGCTTCCACAATGTAAGACAGCAGAATTATACAGAGCCTAAATAATAACACACCCATATTATACATACAACAAATAACAAACACCAAATAACAGTTCTTATACAGGCCCCACGTCTCAGAGCAAAAAATAGACTTGATATTCTGTGAGTCATCCTGAGAAAGGAGGTGAATTTTTCATTTCAACTTCTGTATGCTCCTCGATTTAGTGCTACTCTACCTTTTGTCTCAAATAAGATCACAGACTATTAGGAAAGAGTTATATATTTTTTTTATGTTCCATCTTTAAATTAATAAATTCCACCAAGACATTTTCAACAAATAACTAGAAATGCATTTTAATATAATACTAATAATAATAATAATAATAATAATAATAATAATACATCATCATCATCATCATCATCATCATCATCCTTTAATAGTCCCACCATGGGGAAATTCAGTGTGTTACAGTTGCAAAGATAAACAACACAAATACAGGTACAAACATATACAAGAATGTTCCAAGGTAGAGGCATTTAATTGATAGTAGACAGACAGATAAGAAGTAGTGGAGGGGGGGGATATCTCAGACAGAAAGATATTTCAGTTCTCTGTATGGACTGATATCCGCTTAGGTCGGAGTTGGTTGTACAGTCTGACCACAGTGGAGAGGAAAGACTTCCGATAGCGCTCCTTCTCGCACTTAGGGTGAAGTAGTTGATCACTGACAGTACTGCCCAGCGCTATCACGGTCTCATGCATGGGATGGGACTTATTCTCTCGTATGGAGCTCACCACGGACAGTATCCTTCTGTCACCCACTGCCTGCACCGAGTACAGTGGGCTCCCCAGGACAGAGCTGGCCCTCCTAATCAGCTTGTTGAGTTTATTTCTATCCCTGGATGATATACTGCTCCCCCAGCAGGCCACTCCGAAGAAGATGGCTGATACCACTAGCAAGTTGAAAAAAGTCCTAAGAAGTTCCACCTGGACTCCAAAGGCCCTCAGCCTCCTAAGCAGGTAGAGCCTGCTGTGGCCCTTCCTGGACAGGACCTCCATGTGATCTGCCCAGTCCAGCTTATTATTAAGGAGCACACCCAGGTACTTATAGGTGTTGACAATCTGTATGCCCGTCCCCTGGATGTCCACTGGTTTAGAAGGGCATCTGCATTTACGGAAGTCCACCACCATCTCCTTGGTCTTCCCAGCGTTAATCCTCAGGTGGTTCCACTAGCACCAGTCCACAAAATTCATACATAATACATATAATATATAATATAATACATAATATAATAAAATAAAATATAATACATATCAAATTAAAGGATCTAGAATATGAATCGAACCCAATGACTATTTCATGACATAAAAGTACTGATAATGCATACAGTAGTTGTAGACCAGTCAAAGTAGTTGTGTCTGCATATGAGTTTTGGCCACTATACTGTATCTATCATGTCATCCATTATTTGTTTTAAAATGAGAACTGTAGTTTAGTCCAGAGATTTATACCAATAATAATTTAGTTTTCCTATGACATACCGACTTCTATTTTGGCAAGTAGCTGAATATATCTTGTTTCAAATTGCAACATAAATAGATTTAGTTTATAGTTATTACATTTTCTAAATTGCCTGAATCATACAGTGTAATGTTACTTTAAAGTAATATAAAATGACATTAGAAATTAGAAATACACCATGACTATAGAAAGACTTGGGGAGTTTTCGATATATAACTAGAATGGAATGTCATAAAGTAGTTGAGTTATTTTGTGCAAGAGACTGGTCATACAGATGGGATATAAAGTGTAGTGCATTTAAGACATAGTCTAGAGTAAAATAAGACTGTGTTAAAAATAGATATAAAAATATCTTAAAAAAGACTAAATGAAAATAAGTTAGTACAAATCATGTTATAAAGAATATTGGTACACTTTTCATTTGGTTTCAAAGAAAAATATGAGTAAAATTCAAGCAGGCAAAAAAGCAACCAGACGGAGTTGGAATGGGGTTCCATGAATTGAATAGTGGAAATGATTCAGAGGGTCCTCTTTTTTATCTATACAGTTCTCTTTTTTACTGAATTGCTAACTTTATTGCTATTATAATAAAGTTAATAGCAGATATCATCAATAAGTTCTTCCAGGTTATTTGTAAGAGACTAGTAAGAAAACAGATTATATAGGTAGGTAACTGACTCCAAAGTAAAATTTAAAAAAGCTTGGCACAAGAAACTCATACTTTGAAGGGATAGTTTAACCCTGAAATGAATTGGCGCAGGATAAGACAGAAAGCCTTGAAAAGTCTATGGGCCCATTGTTTTACATTGGCTAGTTTTGACAGACATATGAATACTATACCGAGGGTTCCCCAGCTTGGGGCCCACCTGAATAAGTCAGAATGGACAGCCACTCTATAGGAGGAGCTTTCCTTTTGATGGACTTGAGCTGACCATGTATTACATGATTGGACATTCCTTCGAATAGCCACCATGTAATATTACATTTCTACTGCAGCACCCACAGCAAGTGCAATGCATGGCTAGTCATACCTGTGCAGTAATAGAACTGAAAAGTAGTCTAGTAGTAAACACTAAAATGAAAAATACATTGTCCAAGAGCAAGAAGTCTTGCTTTTGAGGATTCCTGCAAAGTGCTAGAAAAAAAGCTTGATTCCAAAAATAGCACAGTGTGTTTCAAGGGTAATTACCACAAATGTAATACATTATAAGAAGTATTAGATGCACCACACTGTGTTTATGCCAGTGTCTAGCCATTTCTACAATAATTAATCTGGGCAAATGTAACAGGTATACTAGATGCATTGTGAGCAATTCCCCCCCAAAATACGTGTTGCTTAAATTCATTCCATTCCATCCATATTAGCTTACCTTAAGGTCCTGCCAGTCTACTTGTTCTGCCCAATCACGAAGCCTAGCCATAAAAGACACCAGTATTCAGCTAGCATACAGCATGCATCAGAAAAGACAGGGCATAACAAAACAAAGTGACTACAAAGGCAGAGCTGCAACATAAACTGTTTCCTAAAATATCAACACATTGGGATCAAGTGCTACAAACATGAACTGCAAATAGTGCACGCACAGAAAACGGATAACTATGTGCAGGTGTGATCGTAGCTCACAGTGGGTGTCATCTATGTGATAGTGTCATCATGAAAACACACCAGCAAATGTAAAAATATTTTTTTAATTTTAATTCAGTTTTGATAATGGTCGAATGTTGAAATATGAAGATAAATCTCTTTTTCTTTCATTCTGCTCAAAATGAAAATTTTGAGACACAAAAGGAAAATATAGACAGAATGTTCTGGAGCGATTCCTGTTTGTTCCTTTGTTAATATCTTGCTCTGCTAGGTTTACAAATCCTAAATAAATAGAAATTAGTGCTCCTTACTTTGCAGTCCATTTGCTTTAGATGTTTGCCTTGAGGGATATTTGTGTATTTTACTAATAGCTGCAGCAGAGTGCTGTCTCATTTTCATTCTGGCAAAAAAAGATTGTCGCCATGGTTACAGTTTCACTTGCTACAGAGAAACCAATGAATGTTAGTGATCCCATCATAAGCAACTTCTGTTACATTTCCTATCAAGTAGACATATTTTGACAAAGTGTAAGATAAAACCATAATAATAAAAGTAAGTTGGCACTCTATTTAATGAATCATTTAACATTAAATAAAATGTGAAATCAGTTTTTTAAAACTGCAATTTGCAGTGAAATGTGTTGATATGTGGAGAGCAATACATTTATTAGCTGAATAATGTAATTTCTTATTTAATTTATAAGTGCCTGCTAAATTGGACATATTCCAAGTTAAGTTTATTGCTGTTATGCAGGCCAGATAATGATATTAATTATGAAGATGTTGCCAATATGCAGTACTGCACAGTATAATGATCCTAGCATTTAATGTATTAAAAACAACTGACATAACAGACAAAGACAAATGTGTTTCCCTCTAGATATCTCCACCATTAGCTCTTAGCACCTCTATAAAGCTTGGTAGAGTTGTTATCCAGATTGTGTGCACTAGTGCGTCCTCCTATATGCTGCATGTCTTAAGTGACTGTGCATAAAACACAACAATAACAGGTGTATCTGACACCAGATGGCAGGTTAACACTAAAGAACAGCTTCCATTGATGCCTTTAATCTCTTTACAAGTACTTTTTTGGTGTAATTTTATGTATATATACATCAATACTTGCCAGATATTTTGGGACCATTTGACACTGTGAGACCACTGGATCTTATTATAATGTGAATTAGTGCCTACTGGCAATGGTACTGCAAAGTGAATCCCACTACAACCAACTGGTAATCTGTAGAAATAACGTCCCTGTTTTGTATTGAGGGTTTTTTTTATTATCATTGTTGTATGTGAGTCTATTTGGGTACCTATGCTTTTATAATTTTGGATTAAAAGTTATGTTTTAGAGTCTCTCCACTTTGCTGTGATTATAGAAAATTTTGGGGCCTCCATAATTTTTTTTTTTTCAAGTACTTCCTATTGTTGAAAGCATACCTGGCAACAAGAGCACAGTGGGTCTCAATAACATAGAAACTACAGATGAGCAAACCTCATTAGACTTGTTTCGCCAAATATTTGTGGATTCATCCCCATGTGTTGTTTAGGGCTCAACTTGTTCTCTTTATACCGCAAAGTGTAATAACTAAAGATCCAAAGGAGTTGCAGAAACATAATAAACACATATACTCACCTTCCCTCAGTTCTCCTAGGCTGCCTTGTGGCATCCTGACCTCCCTCATGGTCTTCCCTCCTGGATAATGTAATAAGCCCTCAGGGACCACTAATTGGGCCTCAGTGATCACATGGAGTACTCTGTCATGTCATGACACCTTAACCGCTTCCGTACCGCCCATAGACTATATACGTCCAGAAGGAATTCAGCAACTGCACAAAATCGTGCAGCTGCTGAAATGTGGAGCCGGATGTAATTTCAGCCAGAGCTCCCAGAGAGAAGGCAGGGAAGGTTTATTACCGTCCCTGCCTTCCCGATCGCTGTGTATACAGCGCTCAATGAGCGCTGTATACAGCGCTATGGGCGCCGCCATCTTGTGGCTCTCCTCCGACCTGGCGGTCATGTGATCCGCCGGGATCAGCATCTGTTAGAGCTGCTGGGTCCTACAGAACCCAGATCAGCTTTATAGTTATATGAAAGCAACGTGTAGGAGGCTGCATTTCTCCTGATTTCCCCAGTTACAGGGGAAATCAGCCTCCCGAAAAAAAAAAAAAAAAGTCATCAGATGTCCCCAAAGGTCTATTATGACCTTATGGGGACACAATGTAAAAAAAAAGTATAGAAAAGTAAAAAACAAAAAGTAAATAAAATAATAAAAAAATAAATAAAATAATACACCAATAAAACGCCCTTATTACAGGTTATAGCCCCACCCCCAACGACACCATAAAAAATAAAAATTACTGTAACAGAGAGGAAAAACTATTTTATAAAGTTTTTTAGTAGCACTTTGTCATATTAAATTAAAAAAAAATGAAAAGTGAAAAACAGACCTGCAAACACACATGCAAAAATAAAAGCAGCATAAAAATAAAGCCTTATGTGTCACCAAAAAAAGACGCAGAAATTAGTTGAATAACGCAAGTGATAAAAATGTTATAGCCCTCCAAAACCACACATACAAAAAACTTGAAAATGTGCCTGGTATGGAAGTGGTTAATGCATGTGACATCACGAGCCACCAGTTGACCATTGAAGCCTGTGATTGTGCATCATTGGTCCCTACAACCTGTGACATTACCCAGAAGGCCTGGAGAGGCCATAAGACCATCAAAAAGTATCATGAGAGAGTCCAGGAGGGGTAAGGATAGGTGAGTATAAGTGTTTATTATGTTTCACCACCTCCATGAGCCTCTGCTTAGTATACTCTGGGGTCTGAAGATAGAGAGCACTTTGCAGAGATAACAGACTGCTCTATTAGCCAAAAATAACAGTGAAGAGAAATAGGAATTGATATTACCAGCCTGTCTAATGCTTGTAGACATCAGAGGTGGTCTGAAACCTAGTCAACAAACTGTAAACACATATTCAGCTGTATTTGATAGAGAAAAATAAATAAAACAATGTATTGGGTAAAACATTTCAGTTAGCTAAAGCTACAAGTTTAAATATGACCCTGGAGATGAGAATACATCTTTAGGGTCGTGCGTTTTAGAGTTTTGGGTTAGGGTTTTAAGGTTAGGGTTTTGCGATTTGTGACTCCCCCCTCCAGCAAAAACAGCTGATGCACTGTCTGCAGATGCGCAGGTTGCACACTACCCATGGCCAATCTTACTCTTCAGTTATATCAAATCAAAAACTATATAGTAGTAGAGAAATAATTAAGAGAAATGGAAAAAAAAAAAATCATAGTATCATGAATGACCAATAACCATTATTGACTACACACCACTCTCAATGCATGCTAGAGTCAAAAACAACTGTGGATTTTTATATCCATGTTTAGCACTATGA
Source organism: Leptodactylus fallax (assembly GCA_947044405.1). Taxonomy (NCBI): domain Eukaryota; kingdom Metazoa; phylum Chordata; class Amphibia; order Anura; family Leptodactylidae; genus Leptodactylus; species Leptodactylus fallax. The sequence continues at coordinate 3,424,926 of CAMRHE010000153.1, read as the reverse complement.
GTATGCATTAGTCTGAAAAAATATCTATTATGAATTTGACTTTAAAGCAAAAATGTACATGTGACTTTTACATAAACCAGAATATAACGGTTTCATTCGGATGCAATGAGGGTTATTGGACATGAATAAACATAATATGAATTTGTATTATAATGCAAAACAAACAAAAGAGACAATAAACATATTTCTTTCGAAGGGTGTAGTATAGAACATTCAGTACGTTCCTAAGAAATATGAGTACAACCAGATCAGTCATTTTAAACCTTTACAAAGGAATTAAACGTAGCAATATTTTTCTGTATTCTGAGACTAAAAGTACAAAAAAACCTAACTAATAAAAACCCAGCACCAGTCTGATTAGATTTAGAACAAACTGCTTTCCATTCTAGGCTGTAATGTTCAATATCACTCTATAATTAAGTTCATAAATCACAACTGTCCATTTATTTTTTATAGAAAAGCATCTACGCTATAGAAATAACAGTACAGTTTTTGTGACTATAAATAATTTCAGTGATATATAGAATGTTCAGTCTTAAACACACAGCCATTTTTATTAACAAAATGTTAACCTTTGGTAAACCATGTAAAAATATTAAGTATTACTTTAAGGTATTCGACAACAAAGTGAAATATATTCCGCTAAATGTACATAACAACATACTATCAATTTATATAAATAACAACAATATTACAACTATAGTATAACTTTGTCATAACTTACAGGGTATTCATCAGGTGTATGGTCTGTATGTACATAGGATCTTGTAATATTTTAGTAATTTACTTTTTATTTTATCCACCAATGTTTTCTTCAGTCGTGTCCTTACATAATCTGTTCTGTTGGATATAGACCATTGCTGTGACCAACATGTTTATGCTCTGTCCAATCATATTAAAGTAGTAAAAAACACAGTCTTCTATTACACACCTAAATGAAAAACAGAGAACTTGGAAAATGAATGGAAATAATGTAAACCATACTGTAAATTTCTAAGGAAATGAGAAGTCACCAAGGAGTTTTGTGACTTTAAAAAAACATAAAGTTGTAGGCCACAGAAAGCAATTGTGAGGCATTATATATTTTTATTTTTCATTGAGGGAGTATTATTGCTTATTTGACATTAGCTTCCACTGAAAAGAAAAAAACGTGTCTAGCAAAATTTTGACATCTAACTCAATAAGCTAAACATTGCAAATTGTTGTTTTTTTTTTCTAATAAGTGGTATTAGCAGCTCTACTATATATTATCTTATATTTTACATATACACTCATTCATAAAAAAAAAAAAAACACGGGGTTTAGTCACACAATGGTATAGAAGTGCTCCTCCCACTGCCCTATAAAAAGGCTCTCAGAGTCTACTTTGGGTACTGTACATCCTGGTGTGAGATTGTTGACTGCTAGACATGTTTTTACAATGTACTCAAAGTCATTTTGCCCAGATGACAGAATTTAATAGTGGCAAATCATAGGACTGAAAGAAGGAGGATGGTTATGTCACAATCTTAAACCAGAGTATGTTAAAGTAAAATATACCAAGCTTCTTAAGAGGTATATGACTCTTAATAAATTTGATGCCTCTTTGCCTGTCCATACGTCTGAAATGGAAATCCCTAGACCAGGATGTATAGAGTAGACAGCAACTAGGAAACATTGGAACAGAGCGGCTGGGGATCTTTGAGGTGAGGAGGACTTTTTAAAATTTTATACAGAGTGCTGAATCTTTTTAAATATAATTTGGTTTGGGTGGACAACACATTTAAGGACTCCAATACCTTATGAAGGTATCCACTATTCACTTTACACTACTGCTACATGCTAGGAAAACTCAATTCATATAACAACTGCTAGGTGTCCACACATACATACATACATACATACGTTAGACATCTTATGGCAGAGTATCACAAAAGTATGTTTTTTTGAAAAGCTGGTCATTTTTTGAATAATCTATAGGAGTAAATATGAAATATTCCTTTGCGACTGGTTAATACTCTATATTAAAACAGTATTTTAGTCATTTATTATTAAAACTTAGGAATGTTACTAGCATGTTTTTTGGGAAGTTGTATGCTGTATGTTTTATTTTGTCACATTCTTACCATAATGTATTCTACAGTATGTTGGGAGACAGCTTGATACAGATAAGCTATGTTTACCATTTTGTAGGTGCTCTAAAGGTGACGTACTAGCAGACTTTGGCATACCTTGGGCCAAAGCTCCATCATTTATTACATTTTTATTTTATGGTTAAAATGTTTATTAGGAGGTTGAAACAATTCTGGAAACAAAAATATAGGACTCTAGGTCAGGTCACAAGTTTTTTGATTTTCATTTGTAAGCATCAGCATTACTCCGACAGCGCTAGCCAATTTAGCATCAAATAATGCTTTTGTAGAAAAAATGCTTAACAAATGATATTTATGGATAAAGGTTTGACCCTACTCAACAAGTACAAGATGGGAAGAGTCCCTACATGTGCTTATATTTACATGCCCATATCTTAACATAATCATCAAAAGTACATAGACCACATTCTAGATGTCAGTAAAAACTTGATTCATGGACTTAACAAGTAGTTTGGTTAGGTGCAGGTGTCAATAAATTTGCTTATATTTTTCCTCCTTTGATGGATAAAAAAGACCACTCCCTAAATATGACCATCAAGGAGCACATTTCCTTCCAGATTGGTGAGGTGAGGGATTTCATGTCTCGCTTACTGATGTTGAGGAATATTTGATTTCCCGATCCCCCATGATGACATACATTTATACACAGCCTCTGTGATTTCAATCACCACCACTTTAAAATACCTTGTGTATGCTTCCTTCACTAAATATACCATGACACAGTACAGCTTGTGTGGCTGATTAAGTAGACCTTAGACAAAACTTGCCCCCCCCATTACTGCTGCCCTGCCATTCTAGGACTATAAACATCAAAACCCTTTTGTGCTAGTATTAACCACCTGGTGTTACTATTTATTTTGTCAAAGGGCTTCTTCTGATGACTTAATAACTGCAGGTTGTCAGACAGACATATTTGACCCCTAACTTCTGTAGCCAATGCTAATCTTTATGGTAACCCATATACAAACTCCAGATCAGGCCTCAAAATTAATTAATGCAGAGAACAGATCCCAAAATCCCAAAAATCTTAATTATTTCACACCACATAACATAAAGCAACACAAATTCATACACTAGACCTGTAAATTAATTTTGAGCCAAAACCAGACCCCTAAATTAATGCAGATCCCAGACCAGACCTTGGGACATCAAGATATCAAAGATAAGAAATAAAGGACATATACATTAAAAGAACAGGTCTAATCTTAAAAAAATCAAAAATTAATTTACTTAAAGGACCTGATCAGAACAGTCACTCACAACCTGTTCCTGGGCTGTGTCCAGTATTTCAGATATATCTTCAGTATTTATCTCTATTTCCTTCCTTATTTCTACTTTTGGTGACTTATTAAATATCTTTTTCTTGTAGTGCTTTATTATGAGACATTTTAGGACCTCTAATTTCACATTATTGCCTGCTTATACTGTATTCTTTCGAACTTAAAAATGTAAATACATTTCTCAGTATTTGTCTTAGCCAAACATATTCATGGGTTTGTAGTCTTGTTTGAGGAGCACATTTATGTGGTCAGAATTTTTCCTGACTGCATAAAGTTGAATGTGGACGTGGAATGTCCGATGACAGGATATCTATAACAGTAAAACACAGCATTTAGTGTTTAAAATATAATAGCACAGTATATTCACCTGTTTACCTATAGTTAAAGGGGTTGTCCAGTTTCAGGCAAATATTTAGAGACAAATGTTATTGTTTGCTAATAAAAGGTTATACAATTTTCCAATATACTTTCTATATCAATTCCTCAAAGTTTTCTAGACTGTTTTTCTAGGCTTCTTCTTGCTGTGATTCATTGTTTACCTCCAGTGGATAAAAATCAGTTCCTGGTCATGTGATACACAGTTCATGGTCATGTGATATACAGTCCATGATCATGTGATATACAGTCCATGGTCATGTGATGGACACACAGGTGCACAGCTCGTTAGAGTCACAGCATAGTAATCAGTCATCTGCCTGGTAACGATCTGTGCACCTGTGTGTCCATCACATGACCATGGACTGTATATCACATGATCATGGACTGTATATCACATGACCATGGACTGTGTATCACATGACCATGAACTGATTTTTGTCCACAGGAAGTAAGGAGAATGAATGACAGCAAACAGAGATCAAGAAAATTGTGAGAAATTGAAAGTATATTGGAACTGGACAAACCCTTTAAATAGCCATAATGGGTATGTCCACAAGTGTTCAGATAAATGTTTGTGGTGGTCCTTGGGCAAGACACTGTGTTGTGTCTTATGTCTTTTTTTTTTCTCAAAGGAAATTAAGGAATCCTATCTTGGAGAAAAAAAAAGTATTCAGATAATTTTCATGAAGCATATAAGGGAGGTATGAAGATATAGGGCACATGGGGGTCACTGTACTATACTTGAAGACATAATTTCCAAGTATTTTTTATCATAACATTCTGCAGAACCAAGATATCTTACCCAGTTTGTACTATTGATTGTCTTGTCAACAGTTCAATGACCCAAAACAATTAGCCAAAAAAGATTGATAAATGCTGCATCTGATGACTTGGCCTACACAGTCACCTGACTTATACCCAAGAACGGTGGTCTGTGACAAAGGCAATAGGACCAAATATTAAAGGAGCAACAACCAACAAGTGATCAGCACAATTGTCTACTCCAAGAGTAGAAAAAGCATTCAACATGTTAAAGATGGAGTTTGAAGTAATCCTAAGAATGTCCAAAGGCAAATGTTGGCTAATTTAGAGAATCTAAAGCATTTGAAGAATTCTAGAGCATATGCCATGCCTCCATATGAAATCTGGGAGAATAAACGTGTACCATAAGATTAACAGTTCTCCCCTAGAAATTGTATGAAGGCACCATAATGCAGCACAAAGAGTACATATGACTTTGTAGTATGGTATCATAAGTACAATAGAAACTAGATTTTCAGATGCAAAATCTATACCACACAATATAATATAATATTGCACAACGCAACATACAATTCAAGAAAGTGTAATTTTACAACGTAAAAATCTTTAGGAAGTTGTAAGCAATGTGAGAGTATGAACCTAGAGGGGGCTAGGGAGCGACCCAGGCCAGCCCTGAAAAGGCCCTCAGCCACACCTTTGGGTGGGGGCGTGTATATCCAGAAGGCTGGAGAAACCTGCATGGAGCAGGAAGTAGTGGACCAGCTAGGACAGACAGAGAGGGTCTGTGCCAGAAGGGCTGGGTCCCACAGAGACTCTTTGCTAGAGCTGAGCAAGAGTCAGGCTAGTGAGGGGCTCTATAAGTGAGTTAGGGCCCTAACGGCGGCCTAGGTTTTGTTTGTTGTTTTGTTATGTTGCCCTTAAGCTGTAATAAAGCCACTTTGTTTTAAATTGGCACCGTCTGAACGCTGTCTCACCGGCGCCCAGTACCACGAACCACCGCTGTTGGGACCAGGAAAAGCCACCATTTGAGTCTAATTCCCCCAAGTTGTCACAGCAAAGACACTTCATTCCCTGAATCACCACAGATTTCTCCTGTTGCAATGCAATGGGTGACATTCGCAGCTAAATACAAAGCAAAGCCCATAACAGAATCCACATACAATATATCACTTGCAGATTTTGCTTCTGAATTTTATATTAGTTCCTAAAGTAGATTGAGGCCGCACATTGTGGAAAAGCTGCGTTTGTTTTGTTTTTTTTGGTGCAGATTTTGCTTCGTTTTTGAGCCAAAACCTAAAGTGGATTTAGCAGGTGGGAGAAGTATAAATGCTTCATTTATATTTCCATTCTTCTTGAGGCCACTCTTGGCTTTGGCTCAAACAACACAGCAAATTCTGCAAAAAAAAAAAAAAAAAAGAAAGAAAGAAAAATTGCAGTTTTTCGGCAATGTGTTGCCTCAGCTGTTAGTAGATTTCTATATAGTCTGTAACTAATCCTAATTCATCAACAGGGACACTATTTTCATCTGGGTGCTAAGGTAGGGTCTCAAAGCCTCCAGACTGTGCCCTTCTCTGGCGGCTTTGCTACATTCCAATAGCGCCCACATACTAGGCAGCATATTCAAGCATTTGACAAACAAGGCATGCAAAACTCATCCTAAATTATCACAAAATACGCTGTATTTTGAGTCTAAACTGTGATAAAGATGTGCAGGAGATACCTGTAGATACTTATTTCCATATTGTGAATATTCTACCTGTTAGAAATATAAAAAATACTAATGACGTTAACTTACTTTGTTTTTCCTCTTCTCATGAGAACAGACACAATAGCTGGTAAAACATAAAATATTTAAGCACAATTATAAAATAGTTTAGAATGTAATCCTTCAAATTTTTAAGCAGAAGTTATTTCAAAGCCTGATTTATTTTCTAAAAAGCCTTTGTTTTGTGTAGCGGGCTATTACTGTGTTTTATCTTAAAGCTTTAAACTTAAGAGTACATTTTTGAAACACTTAAGGCAATCATAATTCTGTAGAAGCCTTCAGTATAACCTATTTTACTGACAAACAATTATATTTTAGATTGAAGAGGTGAAATGATTAAGAATATTTGACTTAGTTGCCATGACAGCATGCATTTTTCATCAGGCAGAGTGTAATTACTACAATTTCAATGATGTAAAATCAAGAAGGATGATAACAAACAGCAGAACCATGGAGATATTGCCTTTGCAACTAAGTTGCTATGACAACAGTGATAATAATCCCAGTGATAGATGTTTTTTCTTGCTCTTTCCATTTTGTACGGTTATAACATTCTGAGCCAGTTTTTACCACAGCTTTTTATAGTTTATTAGACTGTCAAAATAGTTTATGAGATGTTGTTGCAAAGGAAATGACTGAGTTCCACATCCTAATAAAAATGCCAAATACTCTGTTTACATACTGCTTCAGCGCATATGAAACATTATACACAAGTGAGGGAATTGTTTTATTTTTAATCTAGATTGATCAGATTGAATTTTAAGATTTTGAATGTACAATAAAGACAATCTGATATGAGTGGAAATATTTCTAATTTGTGCTGGAGTGTAAAAAAAAAATGTAAATGTGTCTTTATTGCAACATGGACTTAATTAGTTTACTTCGGAGCAGTAGGAAAAATGTTTCTCTACAATTACTTTTATAAAAGCTGTCTTTCCACTGTAAAATAAAGTATGTGTGAAAGTAATGAAAAGCCTACATTATGCAAGTCAAGATGCAGGCAACTTCCAAAACGCAAGGATATTATGTTAATGGTGTACGGTAAAACTTGAAATCCTGGTATTATATGTCTCAGAGCATGTATGAATTTTCTCATCTGTCATTATGTCTAAATGACCACTGAATGAACATAAAATATAATTGGCTTGTAAAAGAACTCCAAATAGGATTAAAGATATACTGATCGTGCGTTCATGTTCGCAACTTTAACACACCCTGAAATATTCAATATTGCATTTGCTTTTGCTGAGAGGTAAACCTTCTTTGTGCAAGAAGATTAAAATAAATTGATTGTCCTTCAGTGAGATTACTGACAAGATGTCTAGCGAAATGCGTTTCACCAATAGTCACAGTTTTATGTCACATATATTTTTTTCCCTTGATAAGATCCGGGAATATTTTATTGTATATCTGGTGAATGTTATTAGTAATTGCTTTATGTAAACTTGCTTGCACTTTCTTATAATCTTTACTTTCAATCATATAGAAAATAATAAAGATGAAAAACTACAGACCAAAAACACAGAAAATAGAATGGACATTTGTGGAGTAGACAATAAAAAATAGACATGTGTAATACAACAGTTTTAATAAAAGCTAGAATAATAGAACATACAGAGATATAAATTCTGTCATTCCATTCTACAAGTGCAGTAAATTGTACATACTGTAGTTGAGATGGAACCTACAGTATATATAAAGATTTGGCCATTAGAGATGAGCGAATTGAAGCTGCAGAAGTGGAATTCGATCCGAATTTCAGGAAATATTCGATTCGCATCGAATCCGAATTTACTCATGCTTTGTGGTAACAATTGACATTTAGTTCAAAATGGCTGCTCTACATGGGGAAAGGAACTCTGGGAACGCGGATCACCCACAATGCGATGCATACAGCCAATCAGCAGCCAGCCATGTGATGTCACATCCCTTTAACTCCTTCACGAGCGCACACGGCATGTTTGACCGCTGCATCCAAGGTGTTAAATCCCCCCGATCGGTTATGGAGCAGGGAGTTAGCTGTAACTGACACCTAACACGCTGCTCCATAACAGATCTGGGGTTTTAACAACTTAGATGCCGCGGTCAAACATGACCAAGGATTTCCGCCATTTTGTCGCCCACCTGCCCATCCCGACTCTATGCAGCCAATAAATAGCTGTTTTTGGTACACAATTCGCCACAATTTATTTCGCATCAAATAGAATCATATTGCAAAATTCGGTGAAGTTGCCGAATCGAATTTTTGAATACTTCGCTCATCTCTATTGGCCATATTTGACCCTAAGTTTTAAGATTTTTCAGTATATAGGCTAAGAAACTTGCAATGGTGAGAATGTGGTACAATGATTTACCAGTATTCAAATATAGTATCACATGTATTTGAGATATATAGATATAGGTCATCAGTATCTGATCTGTGGGGGTCCGACACCCACACCCCCACACATCAGCTGTTCTGGGTTCCAGAAGCTGATGCAGTGGATGGGGAGCAGATGTAGTCTACACTATATAGTGATCTTGCCAGGGAACTGCAGCTCCACTCCTATTACTTGAAAAGGAATAGAGCTGTAGTTATTAAAATCTGCAAATATTTTTCCATGTTTATGTACTCATTTCTCTATATTCCTCCTTTGTGCCTGATATGACCAGGTTTGAACAGGTTACTGCAAACACGCTTTGTTTTACCATGTGCAATAGCTCCTTGCTGCCCACCTATTTGCATATGTATAGAGCTTAACAGGTTGTCTCTGGCACATGCTTAGTAGCGCTTGGGGTTTCCTAGTCTGCTCTCTTGCGCTACAGACAGATGCAGGCTATATTACAGAATTATATTGATTAATTGTTGGTTGCACTTATTTATAATATAATAATTTTTGTAATTATCTATGATATAGGATGTTTATTGTGAATTTATTGGTGAGCTCACATTTGTAGGTCTTTGTATAGCAGAATTATAGCAAAGCCTTTATGAGAGCAGATACAGTGCTCTTGCTCTAAAAAAATGCTGTTATTTCTAATTGTAAACATATTTCAGTGCAAACTTTGCAAGAAAGATAGTGGTAGGAAGTGGGACAGAAATAAATACATGTAGAACAATGCCCTCTTCACATTTACTCTCTTCACATTTCTAAGATGGAGGCTGTTTGCTTAAGTCTTCACACTCCTCTATTAGGAAGGCTACTGGCTGCACTACAGGAGCGGGGTCTGGGGAGAAGTCTGCAAACACATAAAGCGATTAATGCAGCTGCTCTAACACTGCTGGCCCACATTTCTGAAAGGGAACAAGCAGTTCTACAAATTAGATGAAGTGCAGAATGAAGCAGAGCATTACTCTGCAAATAATGTGATCACAGGGGCAAACAAGTGATGCTGCACACATTACTGTATAGAAGCATCAGGAGATGGGATAGTTTGCCCTTAAATAATACACACAACACATGCTGTAATAATCAAACTATGTAAATGTAATGAAATCAATGTTTTCTTGCAAAAAATAGCCTATTGCATATTAATAGTAATAATAGTAATAATAATAATAATAATAATTAACATTTAATTTATAGAAAAGCAAAATTATGTCTGCAGTCAAAATCTACACAATCAAGAAAACCTAATAATGTCAATATGTGAAACTAGAAGAGACATTCTAATATAGGACATTTAATGGTGTTGTATCACAAATGACACGTATCCCCCTATCCACATAAGGAGTAACTGTCAGATCGCTGGGGGTCCAACTACTGTCACTCCCAGCAATAAGGAGAACAGAGACCCAAAATTTGACAAAATTCTTCACTTGTATGGAACGCTGGTCGCAGCCCATGAGAAGTGGGACACTAATGCTTCAGTCACCCATCCTGTGAATGGAGGATAAGTGTCATTTGTGGCACAACACTTTTAAAGGTCTCTTCTAATTTCATATATTTGTGGTACATCTGCTTTAGGTATTCCTGGACTTTGTCCTATAACTCAGTTGTAGATGTACAGTCATGAGCAAAACAAATTATATAGTATTACATATCAGGACATAATAAAAAAAAATCATCTGGTCCTCAAAAGGTCTAAAATTAGGTAAATACAACAATAAGAACAAACAACACACAACACATCCCACTGTTCTATTATATATTCAACAGAAACAATGCCCAATAAATCCGCCCATGAATCCATAACTTGTAGAACCATGTTTTTCAGAAATACCTTGAAGCAATGGTTTTCTGTTAGACATTTTCAGTGTCTCTCACATCATTCTGGAGGAATTTTGGCCTGTTCTTCTTTACAGCATTTCTTCAGTTCATTGAGGTTTATGGGCATTCATTTATGCACAGCTCTTTTAAAGTCCTTGATTCTTTTATTTTTCAGCCATACTGCTGTAGGTTTGTTGGTGTTCTTGGGATCATTGTCCTGTCCTGTTGCATCACTCAGTTTCAGCCAAGCTTTTGCTGTTGCATAGATGGCCTCACATTTAACTCTAGAATACTTTGGTATAGGAGGAGTCCCAGGTCCAGATTCCTGGTTACGGGTCTTTTTACTGCTAAACAAACCCAAACTATCAGCCCTCCATCACCAAGCTTGACAGTTGGTATGAGGTATTAGTGGTGATTTGCTGTATTTGTGGTTTTCACCAAATGTGTCGCTCTGCATTATGGCCAAACGTCTACAATTTGGTTTCATCTGTGCAAAGGACATTGTTCCAGAAGTGTTGTGGTTTGTTCAAATGTAATTTTACAAATTTAAACAGTGCTGCCATTTTATTTTTGGAAAGAAGATTGTTTCTACTGTCAACCCTTCTGAACAAGCCATTACTTTTCGGTCTTTCTACTGACCTTGAACATTGAACATGCTAACTGAGGCCTGTAGAGTCTTAAATGTTGCTCTTTTTTTCTGCATGAATTTACTCGGATGTCCATTCCTGGGAAGATTGTCAACGGTTCTCGCCCCTTTCCTCTTCACACTGTACACTGCAGATTTTAGGTGCAACTCATCCAGCTGCTACCTACAGAAGTATTCTGACGACTCTGCAATAGTGGGTCTCATCACAGATGATGATGACAGGGAGTACAGAGAACTGAACCAGCATTTTGTGGACTGGTGCCACCGGAACCACCTGAAGATTAACGCGGGGAAGACCAAGGAGATGGGTGGGGGGCTCCCCCAAAGGCAGAAGCCCCCCCAAACCAGTGGACATCTGGGGGGGGGGGATCGAGATTGTGAACACCTATAAGTACCTGGGTTTGCTCCTTAATAATAAGCTGGACTGGGCAGATCATATGGAGGCCCTGTACAGGAAGGGCCACAGCAGGCTCTACCTGCTTAGGAAGCTGAGAGCCTTTGGAATCCGGGGGGCACTTCTTAGAACTTTCTTCAACTCGGTAGTGGCATCAGCCATCTTCTTTGGAGTGGCCTGCTGGGGGAGCAGTATATCAACCAGGGACAGAAATAAACTTGACAAGCTGATTAGAAGGGCCAGCTCTGTCCTGGGGAGCCCACTGGACCCAGTGCAGGTGGTGGGTGACAGAAGGATACTGTCCGTGGTGAGCTCCATGCGGGAGAATAACTCCCATCCCATGCATGAGACTGTGATCGCGCTGAGCAGTACTGTCAGTGACCGACTGCTCCACCCTAGGTGTGAGAAGGAGCGCTATCGGAAGTCTTTCCTCCCCACCGCGGTTAGGCTGTACAACCAACACCGACCTAAGCGGAGATCATTACACACAGAGAACTGAAATATCTCTCTGCCTGTTAAATCCCCCCCCCCCCTCTGCTACGCCCTATCTGTCTGTCTGCTATCAATGTAATGCCTCTCACCTTGGAACATTCCTGTACATGTTGTATTTGTATTTGTATCTGCTTATCTTTGCTGCTGTAACACACTGAATTTCCCCATTGTGGGACTATTAAAGGACTATTATTATTATTATTATTATTATTATTATTATTATTTTTTATCTTGTGAATAAGCTTTCCCACTCTAGAATGGGGAAGGAATGCTCAATACCAGAAAAGTGCCAAAATGCCTGATTTAATAGAGGTGGTCACACTTGATAAAGAACATTTGATTAGCAGTACCTTACTGCTACTTACCCTCTTAATTCACATGGACGTAGTAAACGTGCGCTTCTGCATTTGAGCCTAGGTTTTGTTCCATAATTTGTCATGCGTTGTTGTTCATTTAAGGTTGTATTTTCTTAGTTTTAAGCCCTTCTAAGGACCACATGTATTTTAATAATGTCCTCATACATAAAGCTATAGAATACAAAGAGGGAGTACTTTGTTTTTCTTATTAGTTTAGATACTGTTTTTCTACAGATTCTTTTTTAGCCTTTTATTTTGATAAATGAGTCTAAAGCTGAGGCCCCACGTTGCAGAAATGCAGCTTTTCTTGTTGCAGATTTTTCTGTGGATTTTTGAACTAGAGTCAAGAACAGCTACAAAAGGAGTGTAAAATATATGTTAAGTATTTATACTTCTACCGTCTGCTTAATCCACTTCCGGCTTTGTCTAAAAAACAAAAAAAACAAAAAAAAAAAATGCAGCAAAATCTGCAACAAAAAAGCTGAATTTCTGCCTCAGCCTAAAAGTACATTCACAGTTTGTCCATAGCCATATATAGTTTGCTATATCTCTACATCATACACAGCAGTAGATGATTCCTGCAAAATACAATACTTGAGGCATCTGATTGGCTTCAAATTTATTCTACAGTAAGACAAACATACAGTCAATGTCATTAAGAAATATCTTCAATGTTAAGGAGTACATGGATTCTTGGAAATGATATGGCCCCCGATCTCAACATCATCAAGCCTGTCTGTGATTACATGGAGACGGAAGGATTTGAGCACGCCTACATCCACAGAGGATATGTGGTTAGTTCCCCAAGATGTTTGGGACAACCTCCCTGTTCCTTAAGAAACTGTATGCAAGTATACTGAGAATTGATGCTGTTTTGTAGGCAAAAGGTGGTCACACCAAATATTGATATGATTTAGATTTCTCTTTTGTTCAATCACTTTGTATTTTGTTAATTGATAAAAAATCAACCATTAACACTTCCCATAACTGCCTAAAACTTTAGCACAGTATTGTACATCATGCTTGATTATGCAGGCACAGGAGCTGTGTTATCACACTCACCACAGGATCCCAGCTGTGACAGCTGACTTCTTGTTATAATGGCTTGTATCAAACATAACTTTGATCCCAGCCATTTATTTCCTTATCTTACCTGACCCTTCCTCTTTCTTCCCAACCTACAGAATTTAGGGTAATGAAAATACATTAAGAATGCCAAAATCGTACCAACAAAGCTACACCTCATCCCACAAATAACAAGCCCTCCCACAGATTTTTTTATTCTTGTCCAAAAGTAGTAAAGCTTGAATAAATATAACTCAATAAAATAAATGCCAAAACATTTTTTGCAGAATTGCTGTTTTTGCATTCCCCTCCAAAAAGTTGAGTTTGTATCCCAAAAAGGTGCTAGTAATTATATAATTCATTCCACAAAAAAAAAGACCTTTTCTGACTATTCCAATAAAAAAATAAAAGTGATGGAATTTAGGAATGAAAAAAAGAAAAAATCCTTTCACCGTAAAAGGCAAAATTGGCTGTCATGTAAAGCTGTTAAAGATGAAGTGCACGCAGATGAATAATTTTTATAGGAATAGTACACATATGTTTTTGTGAAGAATTTTACATCTGTCTTTAGCACAAGATATTGTTGTGATGGGCCTAAACATAGTGGTAATTTAACACTAGCTCAAGTGAGCTCCACATTCAATTACACAGTGCTCAAACTGAGTTGTGTTTATTTTATCATTTAGTGCTGAGGCTTGGAATCACACAGCCACAGACTTTGTTTATATAAGGCTCATGCAGAGTGCTGTGTGTATAGAATATTATCACTAGGAACAGCCATACAGATAAACACGCAAGAGAAAATTTAATTATGAATTATACAAATTTATCAAGAAATAATCAACTGTGATAGTCCATTTGATTCACATGGTTCCTACGTTGAACTTGGGAAAGTAACTGTTAGTGAAATCTTTAAATATTTGCAATTCCACAATGAGCTCACATCACAATAAGGTGTTGCTAACAAATGTTAAGCAGGGTTTGAAAGGTTCAGCAAAAAAACAATATATAATGGCAATGACAAATGGAAGAGATTTACTTGCACATGGTTTGTCTACACTATAAAGTCATGATTGGATGTACAAATGTAGCGAGTGTTAACTTGTCTTAGCAAGCAACTCAACATTTAATATATGCCATTGAATGCTAAATGTCAAGTTAGCATTTGCTGAGTCAAGTTAACATTTGCTACAATGCATCTGAATCTTAGGAGATTATAAGGAACAAGAGAAAATTGAGAAATACAATTGATTTCCCTAGTTATATTCCCTTTGCTTCTAGATCATGTAGCCTATCAGGCAACACCTTAGTGTCATATTTCACTGTTTGTCCCTTGTACATTAATATGTTCAATATATAGTATTTAGTTTATAGCTTTCACCCTATGATTTTAATTCTTTTTTTTCATTACTCTGTTTTCTTTTATTAGTGTTCATAATAAATAACCTTAACCCATTGCCAATCTTTTACGTACATGTAGGTCATAATGTTGGGTCAGGTGTATGGAGCAGGCCTATTTGCTCAAGTATCAAACAGCAGACAAAGGTCAGCAGCTTTTAGGATTAGAACTCATTCCGGTCCTGGAAGTTTAACTACTCAGAAGCCAGGATCAATCGTGACCATAGCATGTGTGCAGAGGAAGGGGGTTTACTCTGTCCACCAATTGGGGCACTATAAAACAAGTAAAATAAAGATAAAGTATTAAAAACATAACAACAAAAATATAAAAAAATTTGAAACAACCCCTTTCCCGTTTTACATATAAAACTTTCTAATCAGTAAGAAAATTCTTGTGAGATCAAAAAATACAACATGATTTATCACAGGAGGGGAAAGTCATAACAGGAGAAAAAAAAAAATCACAATGCCTGAATTGCTGGGTTTTGGTCACCTTGCTTACCCTCCCAAAAATAGTGGTCATATGTACCCCAAAATGGTCTACATAAAAATTGCAATTCTGCCTTTAGTGACCAACCTGTTTTAGGCCTTGAAGATGAAACCATTGTTTGCGTTTTTCCGTCATCAAATACTAAACCCTACATCTTTTTATTTTCTCGTCAATGTAACTGTATAGCAGTTGTTTTTTGGGGCGCAAAGTTGTAGTGTTTAATGGCACTATTTTGATGTAGATATACCTAATTGATTAGCTTTAATTAGCTCTTTCTGGAAACAGCAATTTTGCCATTTCATTTCTATGCTATAAATTTTGTGCCATTCACTGTGCAACTTAAATTTATTCACTTGGTCAATACAATTAAATTGATACCAAATTTGTATAGTTTTTGTAAGTTTTACTACTTTTGCAAAGTAAAAACCCTTTTTGTAGCTACTTTTTTGACCATCGCCATAACTTTTTTATTTTTTTGTTAACTGATTTGTGCAATGGCTTATTTTTTGTGGGAAGATTTAACATTTTTATTGATTCCATTATGGGGAACATAACATTTTTTGATAATTTTTTATAACTTTTTTCTGTATCTGGCAGACAAAGAAACATCAAAGCAGCAATTCTGGCAAATCAATTTTTTTAAAAAAATTTTTTATACACCATTTAGCTTGTGGGTAATAATATGACAGTTGTATTAGTCGGGTCCTTACAGATGTGCCAATACCCAATAAGTGTGTTATGTTTTGATTTTTCTATTATTTATTAAACATTTTTGGATGGGGGATTAATGTGTTAGGCTGAGGCCCCATGTGGCAAAAACCATGGTTTTACAGTCCCTGCAAGCTGGATGGGATTATAGCGAATCCCATCCACACATTGCAGAAAAATTTGCGCAGTGGAGACGCTGCAATTTCTAAAACTGTCATTATCCCTATAGGGAAACGCCGGCGCTTTCCCTATAGGTATAATGGAAGCAGAAAGGAGGACTTGGTGTGAAAAGCGCTGCGGGAAAAACCACAATGCGTTGCCGCCGTGATTTTTCCGCAGTGCTTTTTTGCTGCAGCCTGCTACATGGAGCCTTAGCCTTAATGTTTGTTTTTTACTGTGTTTTTTCAAACACTTTCTTTTTTTTTCACTATTTTTGTTCCCCTGGGGAACTTTATCTTGTGATTAGAGATGAGTGAATCGAAGCTGACGAAGTGGAATTCGATCCGAATTTCAGGAAATATTCGATTCGCATCGATTCCGGACTTCCTCACTCTCCGATGTATCGAATCGCCCATTTCCAATCGGGGGTTTTAAACATGACCACAGCATCCAAGGGGTTCCACCATGCTAGCAGTGTCCCTCAGCATCCCCCGTGGTGATTAAAAATAAAAAAATGCTGATACTCACCTTTCCTTGGCTCATCAGTAAATCCGGAGCTCTTCCTCCCCAGGCCTTACTGCTGGGACCTGTGATTGGGCGTAATGACGTTGACACCGGCATAATGACATCATCATGCCCCCACCTGACCGCTGAGGCCCAATCACAGGCTCCAGCAGTGACGTTCGGGGAGCAGGACTTAATTTGAAAGAGGAGAGAGGAGGATGGTCAGACAGCCAAAGTCCCAAGAGAGGTGAGGTTAAGGTGAGTATAAGTGTTAGTTATTTTTAATCACTTCCCCTGGGCCTCTGATTATTATACTCTGGGGTCTGAGGAGACCCCAGAGTATAATAATAGCACCAGCTCTGGGGGGGAGGATTGAAGGAGCGATATCTGATCGCTGCTTCAATGGAAAGGGGGAGGATTGAAGCATCAATATCTGATCACTGCTTCAATGGGGGTGTTTGGGGCAAGTCCCCCTGGGATGGATGTCACCGTAATCCTAATTAAATAAATAACCAGTTTCGAGCGCTCGGGAAACAAGACGTACACAGGTATCGTGTATGAACCGTTTCTACTTTATTACGTAGTTCAATACAGTTTTAAAAGCAAGCTCAATTACATAACAGTCATGTGATCAATATACATATATGGTCTTTCCAGTTCCGTTATCACACAAATTTGTTCATTTACCCATCACCCCAGATGTTTTCATTTTCACCTTATCTAAATGTCCTTCCAAGACTACTAGTTCTGCTGAAATCGGCAGAACTGTTGATATCTCCCCCAGACTCCAAGTCTGTCCTTATCAACTACGCAGTCTTGTTTACAGAACATTCCACCCTCTTGTGCTTTCTATATACTGTGATATAGAATATAGTGCAAGTTATGTTTTAACCCTTACAATTCCCCCATTTTAGGACTTTATTTTTAATCAGTATTCAATGAATACATTCACACTATCTGTGTGCCATCTGTGATGGATTCTCCATTTAAAATGTTAAAAATAATGATCCTACCTTACATACTGAGTATTGTCCCTCATGAGATTGCATAGCGAAGGAATACATTGGATACAACAACATCCTAATATCATAAAAATGATTACACAAAGGATTATACCTACAATTTGTCGAAGGTATCCCAAGTCAGGTAGGAAAGCTAACAGCCAGTCCCACCATCCTTGGTTGACATCTTGTTTAATATGTGTTACCATTTCCTGCAACTGTTTCAACTTATCATGCACATCTTCTGAATGGTCAGACAAATTAAAACAGCACATTCCCGCAAAAGTGTTGCACCCATAACCATGTTTAAGCAGTAAATAATCTATAGCTGCTCTATTCTGCAATATTGCTTTTTTATGTGATTGCAAATCTAATACAACATCTTTAATGATAGCGCTAGTAGTGTTTATATTCTTTACCATAAAGCAAGCAATACGTGATATTATCTTAGCATTATATACAGACAAACCTGGTACTCCTACCAGTGACACAGCTAGGCTTATGTATTCTGCTTTCGATAAGAGTTTCACATCATAATTACAATCCTCAGGCAGTGGGATAGTACTTCTTTTGTGTAATATATGTACATGCGATTTCTGTGAACTCTGTTCATATGGTGTGGGTATCATAGTCAATGCTAATCTAGACAAGGCACATATGCCTCCAGTTATATTGGCAGGTATATAGGTGTAGCTGCTATTACCACACGCTAGAACCCACCCAGGTGGCAAGGGTACATGTAAATCTAGTGACGGGACAATAAGTGTCCTGTTATATTGCATCCTCTTCCCTTCCCTCAGGGTTTGACAATCGTTGTCAGTTCTATTGCAGATTTGTGGAAACTGCCCTTTATTCATTATAGGATTGCAATTAGGTATTGTTGTTTTATTACATGAAAATTTGAAACACAATTCTGCTCTTGCTACTGCCCCAGTCGATATCCTTATCATATTCTCCTGTAAATCTGCGTAGGCAGTGCACTTCATACAAGCATAATAAGGACTTATCCAGTCTGCATGCACATGGAGATCAGCTTCCTGTAAAAGAGTATCATTTAACTGAAGTTTCAACAATTTAGTCCATACTGCAACAGAAGTCGGCACTGCAATCAAACAAGTTTCTAACACATTACTGGAATATGCATTTCTCAAACAAAATTCTGTCATGTTTAATACTCGGGCCAAATATAACCACATATTCTCTTTTGTTCTCCATATGTGTTCCTCCAGTTCCCTTACTCCCCGATTTGGGCTGTCTTTTTTTTCCTGTAAAGTTCAAACCAGGTCCATATTATTAAAAGCAAACATCAGCAAGTGTCGTGTTTTCATTTTGATGGTGCTTCAACTTTCTTGCAATGTGAAGCGTGTATCCAGGTGGGTTTTCCCTCCAATTTTACTGAAGTGGCAGTTGTCAGCAGTACTTGGAAGGGACCGTCATACCTGGGTTCAAGAGACTTCCTAGTGTGTCTTTTCACGACCACCCAATCACCAGGCTGCAAGCTATGCGTTCCTGAAAAATCAGAAGGGTCTGGAATAGAAGAGAACACTTTTTTTATGTGTTTCTCTCAATTTCTGGCACAAACTCTGCACATAGCTAGAAATACTGTCATAGTTAAGCTGTAACGTCTGAGGGAAGTATAACCCTGTTTTGGGTGCACTTCCAAACAATATTTCAAATGGTGACAACCCTGTCCTCCTGTTAGGGGTGGTTCTTACTGAGTAAAGGGCTAAAGATAGACACTCAGGCCAGGGCTTCCCTGTCTCTGCTATCGCTTTTTGGATCTTTAATTTGAGTGTGCCATTCAACCTCTCCACCTTGCCTGAACTCTGAGGATGGTAGGGTGTGTGGAAAGCTTGCTCAATCCCTAGTGCAGACATTATTTCTTTCATTATCTCACCTGTGAAATGTGTACCTCTGTCAGACTCAATCACCTCGGGCACTCCAAACCTACACACAAGCTCGGACATCAGTTTCTTGGCAGTTGCTTGTGCGGTTGCTTTGCTCACAGGGTAGGCCTCAGGCCATCCTGAAAACAGATCCACACAGACCAATACATACTCGTATGTTCCAGACTTAGGCAACTGTATGTAATCTATCTGTATCCTCTGAAATGGGTACAGGGATTTTGGTGTACACTTGGTGGGTGTTTTAACTACCTGTCCTGGGTTGTGTAGAGCACATATGTGACATGCTTTTACGTGGTTACTAGCAGCTCTTCCAAAACCTGGGGCAAACCATAATTTACCCACTAATGACTCCATGGCATTTCGAGAGGCATGCACCTTACCGTGGGCCAAGCCAGCCATCTGGGGGTAGACTGCTGCGGGCAGACATAATCGATCCCCCATTTTCCACATACCATCACCGTCTGTAGCACCTGCTTTTCTCCATCTTTCAATTTCCACACTGGTAACCTTTGAGTACAGCCCTTTTGGGTCTGCTAGGTCAATGTCCATTTTGCTCACCTGGTTGGGACCCCTTCTCGCCAGTAGTGCTGCAGCCTTGGCTGCTATGTCAGCTCTCTCATTTCCACAGCTTTCAGGGTCCCTTCCTTTTGCGTGAGCTCTGACTTTCACAATTGCCAGCTGCTTTGGGAGCAGTATGGCCTCCATCAGTCGACTTACCACATCTCCATTCTTAATTGGCTTGCCCTGGGCCGTTAGGAAGTTCCTTGCCCTCCATATTGGACCATAATCATGTGCAATGCCAAAAGCATACCTGGAGTCAGTGTATATGTTAGCTGTTCTACCTTTGGCTATCTTACAAGCCTCCATAAGGGCTTTAAGCTCAGCTTCTTGGGCTGACATGTGTGGTGGAAGAGCTTCCTGGACTATGATGTCATGTTCAGTGACTACAGCATACCCTGTAACAAATTTGCCTTCATCTGTCAGATACCTTGAGCCGTCCACAAACATCTCATAATCAGGATTTTGTAACGGCACATCCGTGACGTGGTCAAATCCCACTGTTTCCTGTGACATAAGAGCCACGCAATCATGTTCATGCTGGCTGTCAAACAGTTCTTCTTCAGAGAGGGAATTTAAAAATAACTCATCTTCCACTCCCCCTTTTGAATCATGAACTCCTACAGGAAGAAGAGTTACAGGATTCAAAGTTAAACAGCGTTGAAAAGAGATGTTTGAGGAGGACTGCAGAGCAAATTCCATTTTGCACTGCCGTGCCAAAGAAAGGTGACGTCTGTCTACCTGTGTGAGGATAGCATGGATGTCATGAGTGTGTCATGGTGTATACACAACCAATAAATGATCTAGGACAATGTCTGAGCTTTTGTCAAGCAATGCTTGTACCGAGAGGACAACCCGCACACAGGAGGATGTCCCCCTGGCTTACAGTATCTAACCATGAGCTGTAATGTGTTGTTGTGTGAGAACTGCAGTTGCGTGCCCTATCATCTCAGTCACGTAGAGCTGAAAAGGTTTCTGATAGTCAGGTAGGCCTAGGGCCGGAGCACTGACTATCTGCAACTTCAGCTGGTAAAACGCATCCAAGGCCTCAGGTGTGAGGCTGAATGGCTTTGAGGAGAGGCTATCGTACAGAGGTTGCATGGTCAGAGATGCAGATCTGATCCATGGCCTACAGTAGGATACCAATCCCAAGAAGGTACGTAGCTGAGCATGAGAGGTTGGCACCTGCATGTCGCTCACCACCTTGGTCCTCTCATCTGACAGGTGCTTGGTACCCTGGCCGAGACACTGTCCCAGGAACACCACTTTTTGTTTGCAAAATTGCAACTTGTCCTTGTTGGCCTTGCAGCCGTTCTGGTAGAGGAAACACAACAGGCTGATGGTTGCCGCTTCACAGGTTGGTTTGTCTGGAGCACAAAGAAGAAGATCGTCAACATATTGTAACAGAACAACATCATCATGTGGAAAATACCAAGTACTCATAATAAGTGTAAGACACCTTGTGAATTGGTTAGGACTGTTTTGCGCCCCTTGTGGTAGTACTGTCCAAGTGTACTGTTTACCCCTGAATGTAAATGAAAACAAATACTGGCAATCGGGGTGTAAAGGCACAGAAAAATATGCATTGGAAAGATCTATACAACTGTACCAGGTGGTACCTGTGGGGACAGCTGACAGCAAGGTGTGTGGGTTAGGTACCACTGGGGTTTCAAGTAGTGTTACTTTATTCAATTCCCTAAGATCATGAACCATACGGTATGTGTCTGGTTCTCCCTTTTTGCCCTTTTTCTTCACTGGGAAAAGAGGAGTGTTTGCTACAGAAGTGCATTCCTTCAATGCCTCTGCTTTCACTAATTCCACTATTGTTACTGCTATGGCATCCTCTTGGGCATGGGTCAGAGGATATTGTTTAATCCTGGGTGGCTGAGCACCAGGTTTCAGGGTTACCATAACAGGGGGTACATCCAATTTACCTAAGTCTGTTTTCCCAGTTGCCCATAATGCTGTTGGCACTTGGGATAACAGTACATTTTCTTCTTCAGTGAGGACAAAAATACAATTTGGTGTACTTAACTCGGCAGATAACAAACACAAAATCTCATGGTTAGTATGTGTGACTTTTACAAATGCTTCTCCTGAGGAATGTAACATGATGTTACAACCTAATACTCCCATCACATCTGTACCAAGAATGTTATCTGATGTGTCAGAGACTAAATACCTAGTGAGTATCCTGCAACCCTGAAATGAGGTTTCTACAGGATCAGTTTGATCTAAAGCATCCACCGTTTTAGTGAGAAGTCTTCCATAAACTTCTACTGATTCACCTTTCTCTCTTTTAACAGATACCTTACTTCAGGTGATAACAGGCAAGACAATAAATTCACATAACATAGTACAAGACATAATTTCATATGTTTGAGTATGTTCTTGAATATTTTACACATATATATTGTCATTGTACCTTACTTTCCATTTAACCTTAGGCTAACACTTTTATCAAAATATTTTCCCTTTGGGCATAAATAGTCATCATACACAGGCTGCGGACCCCGG
Organism: Leptodactylus fallax; assembly: GCA_947044405.1. Lineage (NCBI taxonomy): Eukaryota > Metazoa > Chordata > Amphibia > Anura > Leptodactylidae > Leptodactylus > Leptodactylus fallax. The sequence continues at coordinate 3,402,224 of CAMRHE010000153.1, read as the reverse complement.
AGGCCCAAAGCCAAGTTTCACTTTGTAATAATTGACATGTAACATTACTGGGTAACACAGTATCATATTCAGCTTCTGATTTTCTGCGTGCGCATCATATCAGATACAACGTCCTTGGAGCTACTTGGCAGTCAATTAATGTTTTGGTTATTCCCTGCAGAACATCTGCAGAGCGCTACAACAGAATACAGGAATACAATTCAAGCAGATAGCAGTTAATACTGACACCAAAATTACATATTACTATTTTTGTACAATTTTCAAATATTTCCCAAACCCCACAGACTTTAGAATTTTCTTCACTGGATTCCAACCAAAAGTTGAACCCCTGTGGAACATCACAATATCCTAGTTTCTTCTTTTTAGGGGACATTTCCTGAAAGCGGATTTAATTTTACAAAAAGCATAAAAGTTGAATCCTGGCATTGATATAAACAGAATGAATATTACAAATACAGGTTGACATATATATTATATATATATATATATATATATATATATATATATATAAACATAATCCAATAAACATCATACCGATGATGGACAGTTTTTCTCTTTGCACTATATCAGATTCTCTGAGTATTTTGTTAAAGTAGGTAATATTTCATACAGAACTGGGAGATAAGATGGGTTATATTAAACAATAATACTGAGAAGGGTAATGTCTCCCTTCAAGCCTGATTCTCGGAGTGAGGTGGGGGTGATTCATTATTTCCTGAACTATCACCCCTTATCCTATTCTATTGCTTCCTTCTATCAGGGCATAAATGCCTCTTTGCAACTTTTTGTCCTGAATCAATCCCACATGATCTAATCTCCACTGATCCCAAAATCTACTGTCTACCAACCCAGTTTTGTGTATTCCTGCTCTTTTTAGGATTTTCTTTACCTGTGCGGCTACTTCTTTCCCTTCCCCTATCTCTATTAGTTCACATGGGGTGTACCATATCTTAGATGGTCCCTTCCCCATCTTGGCTGATAGCTAATCAGCCGATGAGTCTCTCACTCCTCTAGGGCAACCTTTAGACAATAGAGGGTCACTTATGACTACTTAGTGAGAACTCCCAGACAGACTCTTCTGTCTTCTATGAACTACTCTACTTGTGCAAGTTCAGGAGTAGTGCTCAGGGCAATGCCTCAATTGGCTTCCACAGGCTCAACTTTCTGCCTGTGTCCCCTTACCAAAACACTCCCAAATCACTACACGCACTTCTTCGCGCGGATTCTACTAAGTCCTTCGTGCTACTACTCAGGTCCCATTCGACCTTGACCGTCCAGGCACGGCTGGAGGCTAGTGTTCCAAAACAAGGACTTTTCAATCACTCAGTGCTTCTCAGTTCCGAACCTTGTCCGCAACTCTAAACTCTAGGGGTTAAGAATAGAGAACTTTTCCCCATTCTTTGCAGCCTTATATATCTTATAACACAGGTAACATGCAAACATCAGTAGACAGGCAAGACAAAAAGCAAAGAAAACAATTTCCATATCATTTACAGGTGACATGTCCCTTTTAGGTTCTTCCGTACTATACAATTGGCATCGAGATGTCATATAAGCATGCAGCAGCTTACCTCACTCATCGATACAGAGAATAGACACACAGGAACCTCAGATATACGAATTGGCAAGATCAAAGGCTTACCTTCACAGTACTGTTTTTATCTATCTGAGGTCCTCTGGTCCCATCCTCAAGTCGATCGGTGAGTGGGTCGGCACTCTATCGGCTGCACATCAGACGATCTCGAGGCCCCACGTTGGGCGACCCCAGAGTATAATAATAGCACCAGCTCTGGGGGGGGAGGATTGAAGGAGCGATATCTGATCGCTGCTTCAATGGAAAGGGGGGAGGACTGAAACAGCGATATCTGATCACTGCTTCAATGGGGGGGAGGACTGAAATAGTGATAGCTGATCACTGCTTCAATGGGGGTGATTGAAGCAGCGATATCTGATCGCTGCTTCAATGGGGGGATTGAAGCAGCGATATTCTGATCGCTGCTTCAATGGGTATACGCTGCAATACACATGTATTGCAGTGTATAGGAGGTTGTCAGCCTCTGCAGATGCAAAGGTTGACAGTCTCCATTAAAGGCAGGATCAACCAGGTACGCGATGGGGCAGACCCGGGGTCACTGGTCAGACCCCGGGCTGCCAAATAGGAGCAGTGGCACCCCCAAAAATGTTGCGGGGGGGGACAATCGGGACCCCAATATATAATAAAACCCCTGTCAAACATGATTGCGGCATCTTGGGGGTTAACACCCGTGATTGGAGCTCAGCCATTACATAAAGCTGACACCTGCAGTGCTTTACTATTAGGGTGGATGTCAGGAAGGGGTTAACACTATTCACTGCAAATTAATTCGGATCAAATCGAATTGTTTTGGAAATTTCGGAGAATTGGTCAATTCAAATTTTTGCAAAATTCACTCATCTCTACTTGTGATCTTCTGATCACTTTTATAATGCATTGAACTACCTATGTAGTGCAATATATTATACTGCCAGTCATTTTCTTACAGGCTTTCAATTAGGCGTTGCCTTTGGCCCTGACCAAATTAGGATTATACTAAGGCAGCCCTGGGGGCCTGGGGTAAATTGAGAAACTGTAATACCACTCACAGCTACTTCAGACTGTGACAGTATTTTGAAAGTTAGAGCACTGAAGGAGCCACAGCTCTTGCATGAGCACTGTAGCTGCTTTAAACAGATGATCAAATCCCTTTCCACCCTTTCTTATCTAATATCCTGGACTATCCTGAGGATGGGCCACCAACTGAATTCACCAGTTACAATAGGTGATTTCATAGCATTTCTACTTCACTCTCTGAACAGAGTATGCCTAGAAAAATCTCTCATAGAAATAAATAGGGTCTGTTCCAGTCTGTTATGTCTATGACCCTTGTCCAGGATGCAAGAAGTCACAGATTATTTTAGGCTTAGTGGCAAGAGTTGGAATTACACGAATTTATAGTTTTTTTTTTATATAATATAGATAATAACACAGAAAATTAATAACATCCACAAAAACTCTTTTAAAAAGTGTTTAACCTAAAAAATGTGATTTATGCAATAGGTCAATTACTCGTGACACATTCCCTTTAATTTATATAAACCCTTTACATAACATGTATGGGTGTTACATAACATGTATCATTTGTTATTCTAAAGAGTGTTTTTAAAAAAATGTAAAAACTATATTATATATTATATTATAGACACAAAATAAAAAACAAGTTACATATTCAATATGTCACAAGTTGCTGCCTATTACAATTACCCTCTCAGTAGCACTAGGAATTACATTTAGCTGGATGCTTTAAGTTCTATCCATATGTTTTTGCTGATCTTCTACTTAATGTGACATGTTTATGGTATTACATCTAGCGATATCTAAGATGTAGAAAATCCTTGGCCAAGGGCAAAAATGCATTACAGCATTAATTTGTCATGAGATGAATATTGTGGCAGACAGTTCTGCATTTGCAGTTTATTTCTATTTAATCCTCTGAGTGATATTTTAATTAAAGGCGTGCAATTGTATCTTACTTAAATGTAATCCCAAAAACAGGAAAACAGAATTTACTGTACCGTGCAAAAGTCATAGACCACTGTATCATTTATTTCATTTACAGACTAAATGTTCTTTTTTAAGTATTAGTAGAAAGCAGAAAACTTAAATTTATCACAAAAAGTAGACACATCCATCATAATAGTAAATGTATCTGTATATAATTTCTCTACTTTTGTACATCTACGAACATTCTAACTGTTCTACCCTTTCAGTCTTAAAATCAAAAGCTGTTTCCATAGATCTGACTGGCTGGTAGTTGTCATGTCCTTTATAATTCATTGGTTGAATTTGGAGATTTTGACTTCAGACTCTGAAGTTGACCATACAAATTAGATTAAGGTTAGCCAATCCAACCTGTTTCGATGGGACTAGACAACCATCTTATGTTTTTGAGCATGTCCCAACACCTCCCCAATGAATGAAAAAAAATAACAGTTATATATCAGGATGCCTGATCCTTTTATTCCCACTCCCCTCACATCATTCAGACCAAAAGTACATTTGGACAAAGTCAACTTTGCATGTATACAGAGGGGAAACACAGGGGGAATATTGAATTGAATGTATGTTAGGCTCATGGCCAGCTTGAGATTTTCAGATCTCAAAAGATAAAGAGCATGGTGTTCTTTATAAAGATGGGCATGGTCACTGAACACTTCCACCTGTATCCTTTTCTGACTTGTCTCAGTGTCAGATCAGAAGATGTTTACTGATAAACTTTACCTTTAAGTAAGCAACATATACAGTGCTATCTTGAATTGACATAGGTGGATGCACCTATGCACTTCATCATTTGGATTAACATTTAATGTGGATTCAAAACATGACTAGTTGAATTGTTAGAAAATTTCAGGTTCTATTGTAGCCTATTTCTGTAATACCCTGCACAAGAGGTGTGTCTACATCATCACCACAAAATCCCAGCTGTGACAGAAGTTGAAGGGTTTATGAAGTTGCTGCGTTCAATTGCAGCTGTGTTCCAAATTTGCTGTGCATAGTGTTGTGTTTCCGTTGCAGGTGCAGGTGCAACATTTGGAAAGTTTGTTGTGCCTGGGTTTTGGTCCACAGGAGGAGTCGTTGAGTATAACCTATGGTACAAACAAACCTCATGACATTGCCCTGGTGTGATGTTTGGTTCACATGGGATGAAGGGGTGTTGTATAAGAGTGGCAGTTGATGTGGAGAGTCTGTTCAGTTGGTCGGTCCATTACATCTAAGGAGGAAGCTATTGTGTCATGTAACTTATCTTGTGCATACTCATTACTTGTCTTGTCAACTGTAAGCAAGAAAGGTAAAGTTAATTTTTGGGATCAAAGAGCCTCTGGTGGTTTTCCTTCTAACAAGACTACACTACAACACCAGTCTAATTGGGTAACAAACCCATAGCTATCTTATGACACTGTATTTGTATCACATGGTATGTCAATTTTATCTGCTTACTTTAATGGGGTTTTCCAATCCCAAATCGATTTTTGATATGGATAGATCATCAGTATATGATTTGCACAGACACGCTGTGGATGGATTTCACATGCAGAGCTGTTCCTATTCAAGTAGGACCATTCTCTTCATGGTGGTGATCTCAGGAGATTGCAGTGCCTCTCCTATTACTTGCATAGGAGCTGCACATGCTGACCGTCCACTAGCAGCTTCTGGCTAATCTATGCATGGTCCAAGTGTCCGACATCAACAGATCACATGATGATGACCTATGCAGTGGATATTGTCGAATTGATTCAAGGAAAACCCCTCTAAGCATTCAGTACAATACAGTCAATGCAATTTGTAAGTTAGTCTCTACTGGATGATAGTCATTGCAATGGACTTGTCACATGGATTCGTTGAAAAGCCATTGCCCCCATTGTATGGTAACAATAGAGAGCATCTTGAGACCAAAAGACAAGATGCTCACCCTGGTACATGGAGAGTTTTCCCATGTGAATTTCTGATCCTGATATTGCAGCCATTTTCAACCTCATACTTACTATAATATAAATCACATTGCACTATTGTACTACTGACTGCCATGGCTGAATTTACCTGTCTTGCTAAATCAACTGGAACTTGGTGTAACATTAAAAAAGATCACAGCCATTCTAGAATACAAACCAAAGAAACGTTTTATCGCTTTCAGTTCTAGAATCAAATTATGTAGGTAAACTGTAAGCTATGTGCAATTAAAATGGCTTCCTCTACAGTAAATCATACAATATTTGAATCTCTTTTATTACCAAGAAAGTGAAAAAAAAAGATGAAAAAGGGAAAGTGTCACAAGATTTAATACATCTGGCCAATTCTATAAAAATTCATTACTGAACCTTTTTCATCTGATGCAGCTCTCAGCAGCTGAACACATGCTTGCTGTATAATATTGACATTCTTTTCATATAATTTAAAATGAAACCTTTTATTAGTCTAGAGGTGCCTGGGGCTGGAAACAATAGTAGCTCAGGGAGAGTAATTATTTCAGTTCTATTGTGTGGGATGTTTAAGCCTTTGATTATTTGCACTATACTTATAGCTCCCTAACTCTTCTATGATTAATAATAATAATAATAATAATAATAATAATTGTAAAACTAATATATGCATTAATTGTGTTCTAGCTACTTAGAGAGTACATTTTGCATTTATCAATAAGCATGCATAATATAATCATTAGAAAATAATACCTGAACTATAGAAGCAGCTTGCTGGCTTTTACCATGTGCAATTTTATCTGAGATGTTTTATGTTGCTTTGATAGAAGACATAGTTACAAAGTGAAGCTAAATATTTCAAATTATCTTCAAATGTCCACGTCCAAGCTATATTATTATATGAAACTCTCTGAATATATTATTGTGTTCAAAGTAAAAATGTATCAAAAGAGTTCTAGTCATATTGAGTTGGTTATGAAGATGTTATTCCAGGACAAAATGTAAAAATGTCACAATGATGCATTTTCCTAGCTGAAAACTGTACAAACATTACTAAAGGAGATGAATCCATTTATGTATGGTTTGTGTTTATGATTTTTCTATAGTTCCAAATAATAGAAATAAAACCAAAATATACAAAATGTACCAAAATGGTAAAGATGACTTTTCTTCTATTATGACAAACAAAATAAAGTTATGCAAAATATGATACAAATCTGTAAGAACTTTACAGAATATACATAATATCAGTCTAAATATTATATAATGGGGTTGAGAATTGGATGTTTAGGAGCTGACACATATCATTTACATAATACAGTGAAATCTCTCCAAAGATCACCTTTTAGAAAAGACCACCCATTTTCAACACTAGATTTCCTATGATAGAGTTTTAGTTTCATCATTCCCCATGCAAAGTGATCATTTTTTATTTAATTTGACGCAAAGGGTAATGGAGTTAGAGCACATAAAGATTATTCTTTATATGATAAAAAAATATATAATTTTCCTTGTTAGGTATTCACTCTTCAAGAATTTTGACATCTCTGGTTGCTGTTTTTAAAAGGATCCATCATTGTTTACTTGTCATGTAATGGACATACAGGTACAGGACTCCTGACAGTTACAGTTGGTCTGAGCTGTATCTTGTAACAAGCTAAGATTAGGTTCACATCTGCGCCCTAACGATGGAGCGCTGGATAGCTAAAACAGAGGTTACATGTGAATACTCATTGACTATAATGGGGACCGTTGGGTGTCCACTGTTTTCATTCTGAACCCGGTGGATAGAAAAGGCTTCAGTGCAAGGTTTCTGCCTCAGAGTCTCCAACAGAGACTCTGGCGCAGATGTGAACTTAACCTAAGCATGTTTGTGTCTATCACATGATTAGTTGAATCTGATAACTTGCTGGACTGTTATAACTCACTACAAAACCCATTGACAACAATGGAAAAAAGTTGAATGAGTGAGATGCAGCTAAAATATGTTGTACAAAAAGAAAGGAAACACAACAGAAAAGAAACACAGCAAAAAAATGCTTGCATTTTTCAGTACTTTTTGGCTACTTTTTTATTTTTGCCTCCCCCATAAGTATAGCAACAAAAGAAAATACATAGTATGTATGAAAGAGAGAGGACTCAAAAAGAGTTCTTAAAACAACACATGTTGTCTCCACATTTATAAAAAAAAAGGTCCTATAATGCGTACTCTTACCATAAACAAATAGCAAGAAAGCAAAAAAGAAAGGTAAAGAGACACTCAGAGTAATATAAATAGACAAGACAGAAACAACAGTACAGACTTTGGTGTTGGCGAATAAAAGACAGAGGCTAAATGTAAAGCTAATAGTACAAAAATTCATAAACCATCGTATTATTAGAGATAAGTAAATCCATTCTGGAGAAGTGGAATTTGATCCGAATTTCAGGAAATCTTCAATTCTACACGATTCCGGATTTCCTGATGCTTCGCGGTTACAAATATTTAGTAAGGACCTTTGTGACATCAGACGGTCACATGATGTTCTCTAGTGATGTGATTGGGTAGGCGTGTCTTTGCTTGTTAGCAGATCCTTCCACATGAATAAAAGTTGTCCGTGCTGGAGAGAGAGAGAGAGAGAGAGAGAGAGAGAGACATGGCTGCAGCATCCAAGGGCGTCCGCCATTTTGCCGCCCACCCGCCCACCCTGGCTCTCTGCTGCCCAGAAATAGCTGTTTATTCCCCGCGAAGTAATTCGAATCGAAGTGAATTTTTTTTTGAACTTCGAATCGAACTGCCAAATCGAACTTTTGAGAAATTCGCTCATCTCTACATATTATGCATTTCAATAGTAAAGGAGTAGTTACACAGTGGATAGTCTACAAATATCATATACAAGTATAGAGGTAACTAAATAGCATAACCAAAAGTATAAGCAGTAGAACCCCTATCATATTATGCATTCCAGTGGGAAAAGAGTAGTTGCACAGGGGATAATCTACATAAATCGCATACATACATAGAGGTAACTAAATAGCATAGACAAAAGTATAAGCAATAGAACCCCTATCGTTATACAGAAGTTATCACATTGGAGTGACAAATAAAGTGCATCATGTTGATCACTACATACCCATATCGGCAGTGCAGTGAAGGAAATGAATGCCTCTGCCCACTGACACCACCCGACGAGAGTTTCGGCACTAATGCCTTTGTCCAGGTCATTAGTATAACGATAGGGGTTCTACTGTTTATACTTTTGGCTATGCTATTGAGTTACCTCTATACTTGTATGCTTGTATGTTACTGTGTAACTACTCCTTTCCCATTGGGAATATGATGGTTTATGAATTTTTGTACTATTAGCTTTACATATCACCTCTGTCTTTTATTCCCTTACACCAAAGTCTGTACTGTTTCTGTCTTGTCTTTGTATATTCTATATGTTTTTTAACTATGTTATTAATAAAATTTTGCTATTTTCATTACTCTGAGTGTCTCTTTACCTTTTTTTTTTTGCTCTCCCATAAGTATATGGGGAAAAAAGTAGCATTTTGGCAGGCGATTAACAAGTTCTGCAGCAATATTTTCTCACAATGTGTAGATGAGATTAAATTATATTGCATACACTTTGCTGGGACTGTGAAATGCATTTTTTTGCTGTATCTCTACAAAAAAAATTGTCCCAGATTTACTATTAGTTACTACTAACTAATTATTGTCAAGCACGTCAAAAAATTGTAGCCTAAATTAAATGCGCCAAGATGTCCCACACTGCGTCAAAGATGTGGCATGTTTACATGAGTGTCTAGAAACATCCACATTAGTAAATCAGGGCCATTGTGTTTCCACAACATGTGGCCATGGGCTTAAAGGGATTAGCAACTGCTTACTTAAAGGGGTATTCCCAGGAACATAACCATTTTTAATTTTGTAGATAATTAAAAGTTAAACATTTTTGCAAATATAAGTAATTAAACATTTTGCAGAGTTTTAAACATTTTTTCTAAATATCTTGTGGTCACGAGTTGTTGTCTTGATTGGTTGCCAGTGGAAATGACTATGAATGCAGGACCTTTCTAAGGTCAGAAAATCAGCCATGATTTCCTTATTGAGGCCAGGATATCTTTTGATACATGTAGTGTCCCTGCCTTATAAACTAGCTACAATAAGAAAATCATGGCTGAGTTCCTGACAAGTTCCAGACCATAGAAAGTTTCTGCTTATGTGGTCGTATCCATTGGCAACCGAACAAGACAACAGACTCTCACCACTAACATAGTTAGAGAAAATCTTTAAAACTCTTAAGAATTTTTAGCTACTTATATTTGCAAAAATCTTTAACTTTGCATTATCTACAAATATAAATATGATTATGTTCATGGGAATACCCCTTTAATGCATGAAAAGCAAAGTTAAAGTTGGCTAGAGCTGTAGGTTATTAACTTGTTATTCTACAACAATTTAGGATAAGGTTAAACTGTGACTTTGGCTATGACATGCACTGTGGCGTCAAATATTATACTGTCTACATTTCAAGCGATGAAAGTGGATGCAGTCGTGTTGTGACTCACAATTTTCAATGATTGCAACACAAGAAATCTAACTCTTACATTTTGAGGGCATCATGTTTCATGTCTCTTAGCAACTTGTGAGTTGCACTCTCTTTCATTTCTTGTGGTAAAGGCAGCATGATATTGTGATTTTTGGGCATGCAACACTACGTAAACCTTATTTTCTGAAATCCTAATACCCCTTTAAAGTTTTATGTATGGTCATTATTGCCACTAACCAGAGAAGGATTAATTAGTTTAACCTCTAAAGACCAAAATCAACATTGACCTGGAGGATCAAAATAATTTTTTTTCATTCTTCCCTCCCAAATTACAACAACCATTCTGTAGGTGCCACAGAACCTAAACAATTCTGAATGGCTTTACCAGCAACTTTCATCCTTTGCAACGGATACCCATGGTGATTCCTGCCAGTTTGCAGCAGCACAATCCACTCAATTTTGGGTGGTTTTTGCAACTGCAGCTTTCAGGGCAGCACAAAAACTTTAGCAGTGGAAATATAGCAATGTGGTGACCATGTATGACCCCCCCAGTCTAACTGTGTTTAATAATGGGTAAAATTTCATTATCCAAGACTGTTTTTAGACTGCTTCAAGTAAAATAATAAAAATAAGTATGTAGGTACCAAAACATGACATACTTGCTTTACCAGAAGATTATGTATACTCTTTATTTAAAACCTAACACCAATATAGAAATGGCAATGACTGGCACTAGAAATGGAATAAATTAAGCTCCTGGAAGGGCCAATTAAACATGCCTAGTGGCTTTTTTGGGAAATGCACATGCTCACAGCTTCAGTAGTTGAAAGTGCACAATTCTGTATGACCTACTAGAAGCTGAATAGCTGGAAGCAAATAACTAAGTCTGAAATTTTAAGAGATTCCAGGCTGACCTGAAAGAAGGAATGCAAATATTGACCTTCCATGCCAAAATGCAATGACTGATCCATTGTTTAATGTATTACATTTAGTAACAGCTTAAAAGTGAATTAAACACCTTATTCAAAAGGTTCTAAATTAACTATTTCCATCATATCCATGTAAAAATAAATGTCTCTCTGAAATGCACAAGTGCTATTCAGGTAATGATGACTCTAACACCAGTATTACATTTACTTGTCTTGTCGTGAATGTAGATTTATATGTATTATGTATATTATCTATACATATATGCCACATCTAGAATATTGCTTTCATTTGAAGTCAGTAACCCATATTTACTAAAAATTCATATCAGACTAAGTAAAGGAACTATTTAGAGTGATTTGTTGAAATTTTATAAAAACAATGGGGCCAATTATTACTCCATTTGCTCCGGAATTGTAGTGTGTTTTAGGGGTTTTTAGAACTTCTTTCTTTATTGCGCCAAATTTATTCTGGCCGTGCATCATTTTTACAGTGCTCTGTACCTATTGTGTTTTTTTTCAAAACTTTTGCAATGTGGCCGTGGTTTACATGGTTCATAAGTTTAAACCTAAAAAGTCACAACATTTTTTCAATCCACTTATAACTTGGCTTGCACCAAAAAATCCTCAGTGAAATCTGGTACTCGCCCCCTAGCAATAGTAAGAAATAAAGTCAGAAAAGTAGCACAAAAAAATCCCCACATAATAAATCAAAGTTAAGTTTGCTATTAGCAGGTATAAATTACAGTCTGGGATTTGTACCCTATCCAATGGCTTTCACTTACTATATTTGACTTAAACTACATCTCCTTGGAGACCACACCAACTTTTCTTGTCATATTTCACTTTTCCTGCGCGAGAAACAAAGTCACAAATTTTACTGCAAATTTGCTGCATGATCCATGTGGGGTTTTTTGCACTGTTTATGTCAAAAACCCTTTTAGACTGGGACCCTATGTGGAGTAAATAGTCACTGAGGGTCCTATCCACACATTGCAGAAAAACACGCGCAGAGAAAAATGGTGCGATTTCCAAAACCGTTGTGTTTTTGGAAATCGTAGCATGTCATTTATACCTACGGAAATGCTGGCAGTTTCCCTATAGGTATAAAGGAAGCAGAAAGTCTGTAGAAAAGCTGCGTTTCCACTGTGGTTTTTCCCACAGTGCTTTTTTTGCTGTGGCCCACTAGGTGGGGCCTTATCCTAAATGTAGGAAAAGCAAAGAAAGTGGTTTTATTTAGGCTTTGTTCACATATGCATCTTACGTTAGGTTCACACTAGTGTCGTGGTCTCCATTGTTCCGATCCACTGGGGGACCCAAATGATGGAGAGCCAGACCACTAAAACAGCGGTTACACACAGACACCAGCCAACCCCATTGACTATAATGGGGTCCACCAAGTGTCCGCCGTTTTAAAACTGAAAGCAGCTGAGATTTCTCTCCGGCAATTTTTAGCGGTTTTGCAACGGCATATCCAATAGAGACTATGGCGCAGATGTGAACCCAGACTTAGGCTTCAGCACAGATTCATACCACACCAAAACCCAATGGGGTCTGTCAAGTGCCAGTACAATATACTGTATGACCCAGTAAAGGGCTGTGACATTTAATGAAAATATGTCACATCATTTTGTTAAGAGGAATCAAGATTGTGTCCAAAATTTGACCACTATATTGAGACTATGTCACTTATGTGTTATTTTACCATGTTGATCATTTTATGTGAAAGACTATTCACCATCTTCATATGAGAATCCAAGAATGGAGACAGACGACAGATTCCCTACATGGTAATTTGACACAATAGGGAGTCCACAATATAGAGTCCATTGCCTTGTTCTTTGCGGGCAGATTTTTTATTTAGCATGCACTTTTAGTTTTTATACTGTACATCCTATGTTTATTTTTTCAAGTTAAGGGGGTTATCCAGCTTTTGAAATATTGAGGTCCTATCCATAGGACAGGATATCAATTTTAGCTCTACGGGAGTCCATATGCCAGGACACCCAGAACAGCCTTTCCCCCTGAGGGTGCGAGCTCCATTGTTTACTCCTCATACTTTTAGTAGTGGTGGTTCTGAGTAGTGCAGCATTTGTCCTATAGAGCTGAATGAGATATGTATGGCAGTATTCACAGCCACCATGATTAACAGTATGGCAAGTGAGCACTGTATCTCACTCTCTCTTGAGGAATCAACTGATCTGTGGGGGTACTGGTAGTCAGACCCTCGCCAATTTAAAATTGATTTCCTGACACCAATTAGATTCTATTTGCCTGTGGAAATCACAGACAGCTCGTAGATACCATCTGTGTGCTGTCCCTTTCACAGATCCTAAACTTTGTAAAGTATAGCAAATTTATTTTATAAAAATTCGGAAGATTTGTTTTTCACTGATGTGAAAAATGGATCAAAAATGATCATTAGACACCCAAAATCATCTAAAAAATCAATAACCTCCACCGCACTACTCTGCTTCCCACATTTCTGGCCTCTCTTTCCATCCCCTTTTGGAGGCTTATCCTCCTCCTTGTTGTATACACTGTACACTTTGATTTTGTATTTATGTTTGTTGCTCCGCTGCATCGCAGCCTCCTCCTATTCCCTTCCCCTTCCACCCCCTTATTTGTTTTCTTTATCCCTTGCCATCTGTTCCCCTCTCCCCCCATACCTCCCCCCTTATGATATTTGCTTCACGTGTTAATATTGTTTTCTGTTTTTGTTAAATTTTGAGAACGTAACTTTTTTTTAGTGGTACAAAATCAATAGGACTGGGTTCTGTCCTTGGAGAATTAGGACAGGATGTGTTGACATAAACAGACATGTGAATAATAAAATAATTTCTACTTATAAAACTATCTGTATTCTTTCTGATCTTATTTACAGTTATATAACCATAAAGGCAACACAAATTAACAAAATCTGCAATAAATGGGACAATCTCTCCCTCAGGCCCAACAACTGGGCCACTCAAACACTTAGAGAATAAACACATTCTTAATGCTACTCTTCAATTTAATACGGAGCTTCTATATAACCCTTATCAAACCATGCCTCAAATGCTTAAAACATATATTTCTCCATTGGAGCAATCCAAATGGTTTCCCTATTATGTCCTCTTTGTCATGTTCTTTAAGCAGATAAGGGTTATGCTTTCTTTTAATAAATGTTAAAAATGTAATCCCCTAATGTTAACGACAATTTGTCGCCATTCCTGTATTTTTGGTAACTTAATAAGAAGAATTAAAAAAGAAATGTGATTCTAACATTCAAGTGAGATTAATTTCTAAGCTTGCTTGAAGGCTTACTCCCATCTTAGCAAATCGCTGACAACATGGGAATAATTGCTCCTGTAGGGAACTACTGGAATGTAGTGTATTTGACTTCTCTGCCCCTGCTGCTTGGCCTCAGAAACCCTATGGATTCAATACAAGGTTTGTTTTGTAAATAATTGTGAGTCAGAACCATGAGGGACTAGCTGGAGTGAGGAAGCCTTTCCTAAGCAGACACAAACTAAGGCAAGTGGCAGGTGCAATATGTATAACTAGAAGGAATAGATAAGCAAATCTTTTAGCATCTATATCCTTAAGATCAGCTAGTGAAGCTGGAGTGTATAGGAATAGATTGCCACCTGTGCCATTTTATCTCCCTCGTACAGAGCCAGTAGTTCTGCTCTGTGTTACCTATATACTCACAGGATCTCTCTAGTGATTGTAGTTAGGGATCAGTATATAGTTCAGGGCAGTGATAGTTTAGGCTTCCGATGGCCAACCTGGAGGTATTGTGCACAGTACTCTTGCTATATACTGTATAACTTAAGACTGTTGCAGAATTGCTGGTTGTTGTAGTACTGCTGTGTTCTCAGTATACTGCATGTATGTACTATTATCATTTTGACTCTTATAAAGCTACTGTTATAACCTTATGTGGTATCTGTATGTATTCTTCAGACTGTGAGATTAGTACAGTAATCCTTGTTAAGGCTACTAACTGTACTTCACGGGTAAGTCCCAGGAAGAGATTCTCCCTGTAATACAGAGGCTCTATCCTGGGTGGAGGCGCTGATATACTTCATATATGTTCCCACTCATACTCTCCCCAAAATTGGGCTACACTCCTAAAACTCAACCCTTAGATCAGGGGTAGGCAACCTTTGGCACTCCAGCTGTTGTAAAACTACAATTCCCAGCATGCATAGTTGCTCTGCTGTTCTTGGAACTCCCATGGAAGTGAATGTTGGGAGTTGTAGTTTCACAGCATCTGGAGTGCCGAAGGTTGCTGACCCCTGCCTTAGATCCTTAGTCCTGACCCCTAGGGGTAACAGATGAGCAGTGCTACTGTGCATTAATTCCTTATCTCCCATAGGACATACTGAGTAAGATTTATTAAATGTGGAAGAATTCTGTGGAAAAATCTCCCCCTTCCCAAAAAAGAAAGTACATTTTTACCTATGTCTACCTGGTTTTGTAAGCATCTGGGGAAATGTTGGCATGGCTAAGTATAGAACATATATCAGTTTAATCATTTCCTAAATGTACTAGCTAGTAAATATATGCATGTAACTGCTGTGAACTCACTTATATTACCTTATCCATTTAGTGCTAAGGATTTGTTGTTTGCTCTGAAATCCAGTAACAAAATATAGTATTTTATGATATTTGATATTTACCATGTAAAGGGCTAAATATTTCTTCAGTTGGTCATTTATTAGATGAAAGTGCTGCATTGTTGTTTATTCCACTAACAAAGAGAAAGTCTTACTATATAAGACTTGGTATGTCCATGTATCACATAGTTGGACATTCTTTCAATGGCCAGCATGTAATACTACATTTACCATTCATAAAACACTGCTTAATTTATAGCCAATGATAACAGCTGATGCCTGGACAGCCTCAAACTATATTGAAAAAAAATATATTATTTATTAATTGATTTATTGTGCTTGCTTACTTTATATAGGGCCAACATATTTGACAGATATTGTCATCACTCAATGTCCCAAGTAGAGCTCGCAATCTAAATTTCCTAGCAGTAAGTCTCATGATACAGTAAAATCTCTTTGAGTTGACCACCCAAATTTGCACAGAAAATGGTCTTCTATAGAGATAGTCCACTCAAATAAACTTAAGAATGCAGTTTAACCCCTTCCCGCCGGAGGAGTTTCTCGATTTTCATTTTTGCCTCCCCCCTTACAAACCCCATAACTTTTTTATTTTACTGCTCTCAGAGTCATATGAGGTCTTAATGTTTGCGGGACAAATTTTTCTTCATGATGCTCCCATTTATTGTTCTGTACAATGTACTGGGAAGCTGGAAAAAAATTCAGAATGGGGTGGATTTGAAGTAAAAGTGCATTTGTGCGATTTTCTTATGCGCTTCGTTTTTACGGCGTGCAGCCGTAATGCATATGGTTTTATTTACATTGTAACCACTTAAAAAAAAATCCAAAACTGTGGAAAATAAATTTTTTTCTAAAAGTTGCCATATTCTGACACCCGTAACTTTTTTATACTTCCGTGTACAGGGATGCATACAGCATCTTTTTTTGTGGAACCAGGTGTACTTTTTAGTTATACCATTTTGGGGAATTGATATTGCTTTGATCACTTTTTACTCAAATTTTTATCAAAGGCAAAACAGTGAAAAAACGGCAGTTTGGCACTTTAGATTTTTTTTTCCTGCAACAGCTTTTACCGTAGGGGAAAAATATTTTTATACATTTGGAGATTGGGCGTTTTCAGACACAGGGATATCTAATGTGTATGTTTTTCATGGTATTTAAGTACTTTTATATGTGTTCTAGGGAAAGGGCGGTGATTTGAACTTTTAATTTTTTTTTTTTTTATATTTTTTTTTACTTTTTTTTTTTTTTGCATTGCAAAAAAACAGCTCTTCTATTGCAGGCTACATAGAGTAGCCTGCAATAGAAACTAATCAATGACAGGCCTGGCAGCCTTCACAAGGTTCCTGGCTGTCATAGTAGCAGGATGCCAGCCCTGGAACTTGCTCCGGGTGCCGGCAATCCCCAGCAAAATGGTGGCGCCCGTGCGCCTCCAGTAAAATGGTGCCTCGGTCAAAGGGAGTCAATGCCCGCGATCAGTGCGGGCACCAATCGCGGGCATTAGTGCCGGGTCTCTCCTGTATAAAACGGCTCACTATATTTAAACACTCGACATCTGCTGTACTATTACGGGAAAGGGGTTAAAGCATCTAGTAGAGTCAGCAAGCATTTACAGCCCCCAAACCCCCAAGCAATGATTAAAGATCCAAAAATCATGTATTTTATTCTTGGTATCACATCAGGATATTATACAGAACCATGCTTAGATACCTATTAATAAAACCCACATAACCATAGGGGGCACCAACTCTTTCTTACTCCTCTGGAGACCTATACATTTCCTAGATCAAAACGGCTCCATCATTCTTGGTCCACAGCATGGCATCTCTCTAAATCTTGGTCTCCAGCATGGCTTTCCTCTCGTTCTTAGACACTACCAGGGCATCCCCTCCAATTCCTAATCCTCAGCATGGTATCCCTTAAAATCATGGTCCTCAGCATGGTTCCTCTCTCATTCCTAGTCCCCATCATAATATCATTAAATCGTGGTCCTCAAATGGTCCACATCCCGAACCTCAGCATGTCTACCCCTCTAATTCCTGTTTCCTAGCTTATCTCTACTCTCATTCCTAGACCTTCAACATGACTCCATTCCCCCCCTTCACTGCTAACTTGCTGGTATTTCATAAGTCAAAATCTGAACTTTATCGCCCACCTGGGAAGCCCCTAGAATGGCCATTTTGGTGTGAGGTATACATAAATCTATCTCTTTTGTGGCCCAGTTCCTAAGATTGTCCCAGTAAAACTGGGATGGTTGTCAATCATGCGGAACACCTCAGAGGCAGATTGCATTGACTTTTACATGGACTCTATGCTTCAGTGTGATGCTGGTGACTTTTTTCCTCTAATGTGTCTTACAAGTCTCATGCTCTTGCTTGCTGCAGTCCAGTGAAGCAGTGCAGCACAGAGCTGTCTCCATATTGGTCTCGCAGTGCACGTACGTGCAATATGTAGTCTTTTCATAGGGGTCCCCACTGCGGAGGCACAATGGGATCAACCACATGGCCAAGGCCTTCCCATGAGCCACAGCAACAGTAGTAAAAGCTTTAGTGGAAAGACACTAGTCTCATCTCACATTCTCTTAAGCAACAGGAAATTCTGCTGTACAATTGTGTTGACATTATTAACCTCTCACAATTTTTGCACGCAGTCAGGACGAAAGGTGTCAGATTACCAGCAGAGAGAAAAAGGGAGAAAAAAAAATATGATAGAATTATGGGTTGCTTTGCATGGACCCCAAAAAATGGTAATAAAAGATAATTAAAATATTATATGTCCCCCAAAATGGTGCAAAATGAAAGTACAACTTGTCATGCAAAGAATCAGCCCTCAAATAGCTATGTCGACAGAAAAATAAAAAAGTTCAGAATTTTGGAAGGCAGGGAAGGAAAATATGAAAAAAGTTGCCGAGCATTAACGTACAAACTAGCCTTTGTCCTTAAGGGGTTAAATAAAAAGGAATATTCCTTATATATTATAAATAAGCCAGACTATTAAAAGAGGTCCTGCTTATAGAGTTTACTTATCTCTAAATATTTTTATTACTAGTAATAAAAACCACTTTATGACAGTCCATTTTCCCTGGAAAACTTGGTCTAAAACAAAAAAGCAACTTGTTAAGGAAATCCAGCCTAAAACAAAAATGGATGTTTTCTTATGGAAGTCCATTCTAAAACAAAAA
Source organism: Leptodactylus fallax (assembly GCA_947044405.1). NCBI lineage: Eukaryota > Metazoa > Chordata > Amphibia > Anura > Leptodactylidae > Leptodactylus > Leptodactylus fallax. The sequence continues at coordinate 3,383,467 of CAMRHE010000153.1, read as the reverse complement.
TGACTGAGTTGTTATGGAAACCTAAAACTGCACGTATGTTAGTGAGGCTAAGAATGAGGAATCTGTGACTTGGGTTGCTATGGAAACCTGGTCTAAAAGAAAAATTGCTGGGTTGTTATGTAAACCTGGTTTAAAATTGTGGGTATGTTTATGAGGCTAAGAATGAAGAACTTGAGAGCTTCTATTTGTTAATACGGGTCATCTGATGTGATATGGAAGGCCCTGGATATAAAAGCCAATGGTGCTACATTTGCTTTTGTGATATTTCGGTAGATACTAGAGAGCTGAAAACCTTCAAAAGCACCTACCTGATTCATCTAGGTGTCAGATTTGGTGCAGATTGGTCTAGTTGACAGAGCAGAAAAGAGAAATTAAACTGGATAGAGAAAAAAAAAATTATATATATATATATATATATATATATATATATATACAGTGGGGCAAAAAAAAGTATTTAGTCAGCCACCAATTGTGCAAGTTCTCCCACTTAAAAAGATGAGAGAGGTCTGTAATTGTCATCATAGGTAGACCTCAACTATGAGAGACAAAATGAGAAAACATATCCAGAAAATCACATTGTCTGATTTTTAAAGAATTTATTTGCAAATTATGGTGGAAAATAAGTATTTGGTCAATAACAAAAGTTCATCTCAATACTTTGTTATATATCCTTTGTTGGCAATGACAGAGGTCAAACGTTTTCTGTAAGTCTTCACAAGGTTGGCACACACTGTTGCTGGTATGTTGGCCCAATCCTCCATGCAGATCTCCTCTAGAGCAGTGATGTTTTGGGGCTGTCGGTGGGCAACACGGACTTTCAACTTCCTCCAAAGGTTTTCTATGGGGTTGAGATCTGGAGACTGGCTAGGCCACTCCAGGACCTTGAAATGCTTCTTACGAAGCCACTCCTTCGTTGCCTAGGCGGTGTGCTTGGGATCATTGTCATGCTGAGACACAGCCACATTTCATCTTCAATGCTCTTGCTAATGGAAGGAGGTTTGCAAACAAAATCTCACGATATGAAATTCTCCCAATACTCTTCTGGAACATCCAAATGCTCTCTAGAAAACCTCAGACGGGCCCGGATATGTACTGGCTTAAGCAGGGGGACACGTCTGGCACTGCAGGATCTGAGTCCCTGGAGGTGTAGTGTGTTACTGATGGTAGCCTTTGTTACATTAGTCCCAGCTTTCTGCAGGTCATTCACTAGGTCCCCCCATGTGGTTCTGGAATTTTTGCTTACCATTCTTGTGATCATTTTGACCTCACGGGGTGAGATCTTGCATGGAGCCCCTGATCGAGGGAGATTATCAGTGGTCTTGTATTTTTTCCATTTTCTAATTATTGCTCCCACAGTTGATTTCTCCACACCAAGCTGCTTGCCTATTGCAGATTCAGAAAAGGGAATCTCTCTCCTTGTGGAGAGCACCAGTGAAGTTGTGTAGAGTTTTGAATTGCCTTTTTGCCCTCTACTAAGCATCTGCATATCACAAGGCATTATGGGAAAAGGAGCTGAGAAGCTCAAGCGCCCTCTGTTGGATGTAACAAATCCTCAATCTGCTTTTGACCCACTGAGTCTTGAGAAAGCAAAAGGGATATTAGCCAAGCCATCATTTTCCCATAATGCCTTGTGATATTGCAGATTCAGTCTTCCCAGCCTGGTGCAGGTCTACAATTTTGTTTCTGGTGTCCTTCCATAGCTCTTTGGTCTTCACCATAGTGGAGTTTGGAGTGTGACTGTTTGAGGTTGTGGACAGGTGTCTTTTATACTGATAACAATGTCAAACAGGAGCCATTACTACAGGTAATGAGTGGAGGACATAGGAGCCTCTTAAAGAAGAAGTTACAGGTCTGTGAGAGCCAGAAATCTGGCTTGTTTGTAGGTGACCAAATACTTATTTTTCACCATAATGTGCAAATAAATTCTTAAGAAAATCAGACAATGTGATTTTCTGGATTTGTTTTCTCATTTTGTCTCTCATAGTTGAGGTTTACCTATGATGACAATTACAGGCCGGCCTCATTTTTTAAGTGGGAGAACTTGCACAATTGGTGGCTGACTAAATACTTTTTTTCCCCACACACATGTACTACTTTTTTTCTGATTTACCTGGGATGATACATTAGCCCCAGTTATGGAGGAATACAGCTTCCTAGTATACAGTGCAGAGCATATATGGGTCTTATAGGACCCATTGTTCTATACACAGAACTCACTGTGTATATTGTGATTGACAGGGGCAGTAATGAACCATCCCTACCTTACCTTTGGGGACTGTGACTTTCACTGATGATCTTGTGCAGCTGCAAACTCTGCAAAGATGTACAGGTACGGCCTTACAGTGTTAAGCGCTGACCAGCCGCCTTGACGTATAAAGTCATTGTGCAGTCGGTAAGTGGTTAGTTGAAGTATCATTATTATTATCACTATTATTATCATTAGTATTGTAATCACACTGCTCATGGAACCTGTGCTTAATATCTTAATATGGATATTAAATATATACCTGATATTACTGTCTTTAATGTAATGTAGATTTGATCTTTTTATAATTATTCAACAGTACATATCTATGCATCATTTTTATTTTATGTCGCTCCTTATAAGCATTTATTATGTGGCTTCTATGTTTGGCTGATCTATGAATGTGCATTACACATGCAATAGCACATCAACCAGACAGTCTGACTGCATGAATAAATAAACCAGAACTTAGCAAAGAGCTATTTTAAATGCTGGCATCACATTCCATGCATATGTGAAACATCAAAGATAATTAGTGCAGACAGGAGATCGGAAAACTATGAAGTACTCTCAAATCTTTGATAGGAACTGACTATTCAGGTGCAGATATATTTCTTCTGACATACTATTTTGTATTTTTTTATAACCTCTAGCAACCTGCATGTAAAATTAAAGACCTGCTTAGTCCACAAATTATTTTAACACTTTATAAAAAAAAATATTTCAGCATTTGAAAAAAAACAAACTTTTCTTTATTAGGGCTTTGGAATAGGTTTGAAATGAATCATGAGCTGTTCTGTTGTTCTAGACACAATGCCAGCGCTGTTCAGCTTCCATCAACTCAAGTCTACAGTTGTAAATAAACCTCAATGTAACTCTTAAAAAATGATGGAAAGCCAAAAGAATGGTTGGCAGGATGATCAATCATGTCCATAGTCAGAAGGGGAGTCACTAAAGGCTGTAGGCATTTAATGAGGAATGTATGGTAAATATGAGACACTTATTTTTATGGTAATTTCATTTTAAGCAGTATAAACATGGCAGCTCTCTCATCCAATAAATGAGTGCTTGAAAAATATTGTATATTCTATATAGTGAATATAAAGAAATTAGAAAAAAACAACAGTTGCGCTTTGATAACTGTTACACATTCTTACATTGAATGGAGATATGCAGGTAGCACACTGGGCAGTATAGTTGCCAACGGGGTTACCATCCAGGTAGTAGAGGTCGTACTGTTGTCAGAGCACCAAGCAAATAATAGACCAAAACTCATTGAAAGGTTACTAACGTATTACCTGGGAGCTGCAAAATTTTACTGGAAGGGTACTACTTGATAGGTAACAGTGATCAAACTTGGTTTCCCGTATGGTGCACTTCATTCTATTCCACCTCTGCCATGGAACCTCGAAATAATATAATATCTAGGTATTTATTAAATACCACAAACAATGAAGACAGTGTATAAATGAATTATTTACATTTTCAAGAAATTCTGTAGAATACCAAATTTGTTGTAAGTAGTTGTGAAGTGACTAATTTTCAGTCTCTGCAGATTTCGCAACCCCAACCCTAATAAAAAAATAAATAAAATGAAACAACCAAAATCGTAAAATTCTAACACAATTTATAAAATGAATCTATATACATTTTCTTACCCTAACAATACTAAATTAATCTGTATGGGCTCAACTGCAGCATCATTCGTTGTTTAGGACTTCTTCACAGGTCGTATGCCACTTTCTTCAGCCCAGGTCACCTCTGAAGCCTATGATTGGGCCTCAGTAGTCAGGTGGGGACTTGGACATCATTAGGCTTTATACTAGAGCTCGTGACATATAAGGCGTGATGACATTACAGTCTTCAGCAGTGACCTGGGGGTCGATCAAGATGGGGGATTGCAAGGGAAGAGAACCAGAACCCCAGAGGATGCCGTGACAGATCCTAGGGAAGATGAGTAATTTTTTTGTTTGTTTATTTGTTTTAGCACAACTTCCCTGCCCTTCGGTTATTATACTGCAGGGCCTGAAGAAACTCCAGAGTATAATAGCCAACTTCATCCTGCACTTCTGGTTTAGACTAGTTTTTGCAACAAGCTCTCAAATATCTATGAAAACAAATCTCATGAGGTTCACCCATCACCAAGCCTAACACTACAGGTACATCTCAATAAATTAGAATATCTTTGAAACGTTTATTTCTTTCAGTAATTAAATTAAAAAAGTGACCTCCTATATTTTCTAGATTCTTTACACACAGAGTGTTCTATTTCAAGTGTTTTATTTCTGTAAATGTTGATTATGGATTACAGGTAATGAAAACCCAAATATAAGAAAATTAGAATATTGTAAAAAAAAAGTTCAGTATTGTAAATTCAGTGTGTCACCTACCAAGGTTTCCTAAGCCTTTAAATGGTCCCTCAGTCTGGTTCAGTAGGACACACAATCATGGAAGACGCTGATTATGAATTGTATTACTGAATTACCGAAATGAATGAACGTTTCAAAGATATTCTAATTTATTGAGATGCACCTGTAAAAAAATCTAATTTATTTAAATTATTTTATTTCAATTAATCTAATAATCTGTACACATTACACAATCCTAACCCTAATGCACATTGGTCTTAAAAATGGCCACTACCCTTTCAGCAAGCATTGCAGTAAGCAGTCATACAGTGCTGGCCAAAAGTATTGGCATCCCTGCAATTCTGTCAGATAATACTCAATTTCTTCCAGAAAATGATTGCAATCACAAATGCTTTGGTAATAATATCTTCATTTAATTTGTCTTCAATGGAAAACCACAAAAAGAATTGTCAAAAAGCCAAATTGGATATAATTCCACACCAAACATAAAAAAGGGGGTGGACAAAAGTATTGGCACCCTTTGAAAAATCATGTGATGCTTCTCTAATTTGTGTAATTAACAGCACCTGTTACTTACCTGTGGTACATAACAGGTGGTGGCAATAACTAAATCACACTTGCAGCCAGTTGAAATGGATTAAAGTTGACTCAACCTCTGTCCTGTGTCCTTGTGTGTACCACATTGAGCATGGAGAAAAGAAAGAAGAGCAAAGAACTGTCTGAGGACTTGAGAAGCAAAATTGTGAGGAAGCATGAGCAATCTCAAGGCTGCAAGTCCATCTCCAAAGACCTGAATGTTCCTGTGTCTACCGTGCGCAGTGTCATCAAGAAGTTTAAAGCCCATGGCACTGTGGCTAAACTCCCTAGATGTGGACGGAAAAGGAAACTTGACGAGAGATTTCAACGAAAGATTGTGTGGATGGTGGCTAAAGAACCTCGACTAACATCCAAACAAGTTCTAGCTGCCCTGCAGTCCGAGGGTACAACAGTGTCAACCCGTACTATCCGTCGGCGTCTGAATGAAAAGGGACTCTATGGTAGGATACCCAGGAAGACCCCACTTCTGACCCAGAGACATAAAAAGCCAGGCTGGAGTTTGCCAAAACTTACCTGAGAAAGCCAAAAACTTTTTGGAAGAATGTTCTCTGGTCAGATGAGACAAAAGTAGAGCTTTTTGGGAAAAGGCATCAACATAGAGTTTACAGGAAAAAAAAAAAAAAAGAGACCTTCAAAGAAAAGAACACGGTCCCTACAGTCAAACATGGCGGAGGTTCCCTGATGTTTTGGGGTTGCTTTGCTGCCTCTGGCACTGGACTGCTTGACCGTGTGCATGGCATTATGAAGTCTGAAGGCTACCAACAAATTTTGCAGCATAATGTAGGGCCCAGTGTGAGAAAGCTGGGTCTCCCTCAGAGGTCATGGGTCTTCCAGCAGGACAATGACCCAAAACACACTTCAAAAAGCACTAGAAAGGGGGGTGTGGCTTGGAGCCGACTGAGATGGCCGCTGTTCTTTGAAGCTCCGAGGCCTCACAGTAGTCCAGCGGCTCGTAGCAACTAACCGGCACCGGTGACACCCGGAATTCAGGGCGCGGAAGGGTCCTCTGCTTCCCAGGTCTGCGGCACTATGGCGAAACGGGAGAAAAAAAAGCCCCCCGAAGCGGCTGACCGACTTTTTCGCCGCAGCAGACTCGGTCCAAGATGGCGCCGGCGGTTCCTCTCTGCACCCGCTGCCGCGGGCGGCGGGCCGCTCCGGCGCGGATCGCAACGGCACTCCAGGTGAGCAGCAATTACACCTGGAGGCCTCTGGTGACAGTCCTGGCTCCCAGGTCAGCCAGGTAAGAGCTTTAGAGGGCCAGCAGCAGGCTTCAAAGAGGGGACTACAACCCCCATCTTCACCTACTTCAGCCCTTGTCAGCCATCCTGAGGTTCCTCCTGCAGAAGCATCCTCCCAGGCAGATAACACTACTCCCACACAAAGCCCTGTAAAGCAAAGGATGAGATGGGATACCACTTTTAGTTTTGACTCTCACCCGGCTGCAGAAGATCCCCAATTAGGTGATTCAGATGCGCTCCAGGCTATCCCTGCAGGTACCCAATCGGCCTCTGAGTCCTTCTTGAAGGATATAATGCTGGCATTGCATCGGTCTATTCAGAAGGATATTACTAAGGCGATTACGTCCGTATCCTCCACGGTTGATTCTCTTGGCAACAGAATAGACCATGTTGAGAACAAAATGAGTGAATTTGCTGAGGCACGCAACACTATAGTGGATGCCCACAATGATCTTGAGGAAGCATTAGCAGCGGTCAAACTTAAACTTGCTGACATGGAAGATAGGAATAGGCGGAACAATGTCAAGTTTCGTGGCATACCAGAATCAGTCGCTGCTAGGGACTTGACTCCTTATTTACAATGTTTAATGAAAACTATCCTGCCACAATGCTCTGACGTGGATCTTATAATAGACAGGGCCCACCGTCTGCCGAAGCCGAAGGGGATGCCGGATCATATCCCTAGAGACACCCTCGCCCGCATACATTTCTACCATGTCAAAGATCGTTTCATGCTTGAGTCGAGGAAAAGGCCATCTTTGCCTGAACCGTTTAAAGAAATTCAACTTTACGCTGACCTTTCTCAGGCTACCATTGCTGCCAGAAGAGAGCTTGCTCCTGTTACAGCGGTCCTCCGGCAACACAACATTCCCTACAAGTGGGGATTCCCAACTAAAGTCATCGTGAACAGGAATGGAATGACTTCTACCTTTAACTCCTTTGACACCAGGAGTAACCTGCTCCACCAATGGAACCTGCTGCCACCTGCGCCTAATGTCCTGAAACCTTCAAGGCCCGAGTCCCATAAGTTGGACCCTCCATGGAAGTCTACCACCTCCGCCGAGTGAACAGCTCATTATGGACGTACTGTGAGTCACCTGTGGTGTGTTTTGTACCTCCCTTTTTATGGCAAACTTCCCCCCAAGTTTACGCAGTACTACACTGCTCGGTTGTGTAACATTATTTTCTCTCCCCTTACTGTTAACTAGTTATGTGTTGACTAATGACAATACCGAATTGTTCTTCTCTAGGCCTGAGAGATGTCATTTTAGCGTTATCCTCCTGTCTGACCCTCTATACTACCAGTCTGTATTACTAATTCTTGATAATATTAATGGGTGTTAAATTACTGTCACTTAATGTGAGGGGACTAAATAGTCCCTTTAAGCGTTCACTGTTGTGGAAAGAGGCTCTCAGATCTGCAGCAGATGTAATTTGCATACAGGAGACGCATTTCTGTGACTCTCATCCACCAAAGCTCTCTCACAAATTGTTCCCTCATATCTTTTGTTCCAATGCCACCAAGAAGGCTGCGGGTGTCCTCATAGCGGTAAAACATACAGTGTCATTTCAGTTAATACATGTCAGTTCAGATCCCAAGGGCCGCTATGTAGCGGTCTCCTGTCTGCTTGACAACTGTCCCATCACTATTGTAAACGTATATTGTCCTAATGCATCTCAGATTTCCTTTTTAAATTCAGTTGAAGAAGTGTAGGAAGCAGGCTCAGGGCCAGGTTCTATTGTGCGGGGATTTCAATATTGTGCATGACGCTGCTGCTGACTCCACCTATCGCGGCAAGCATCCACCTCAACAATTAGGCCCTTGGCTCCGGCAGGCGGAACTTCACGATGTTTGGCGGTGCTTCCATTCCTCTGAGAAGGATTATACGTACTACTCTGCTCGTCACCAATCCTACTCCAGAATAGACATGTTCCTAGCCCAGAGTGATATGCTACTTAGAGTACAAAGTTGTGAAATAGGAAATATCACGTGGTATGACCATGCGCCTATCATACTTAGCATCCACTTAGCGGGCACAGTGGCTCCCCCCGTGTCATGGCGAAACAATACATATGTCATGTCTCTGAAATCGGTAACCGAGAAATTGCATACTGACATTGCCGAATTCTTTGACATTAATTCCCCCTCGGTAGAGGATAAGTTTTGCCTCTGGAATTCGCATAAAGCATTTGTCAGGAGTCTAATGATTCAGCATGCCACGCGCTTTAAGCGCACTCGACTGAAAACGATGAGGGAGCTACTTGCTTCTATTGCAACTCTAGAGCAGAAGCACAAAGTTGACCCTAATCCTGCCCTGTCAAATGCTTTGCGGAAGGCCAGGGATGACTTGAGCGCCCATTTACTGGTGGATTTTGAAAAACACACTAAACGTGTGAAAGCCTCCTATTACCGGTCGTACAATAAAGCCAGTAAGCTAATGGCACAGAGAGTTAAGGCAGCAAGGATTAAATCTAAAATTCCATTTCTTGTGTCTAAAGCGACCACAGATAAAATCTTCCACCCCCAACAAATTGCTGATGAATTTTGTAAATATTATCAGGACCTGTACAACTTGAAAGATGACTCGGACACCACGCAGCATTCCATGATAGATGTTAACCGATTCCTGTGCTCTTTGCACCTTCCCTCTGTTGCACCTGCACAGCTGCAGTCTTTAAATGCTTCTATTTCCACTCAGGAAGTGGCTAGGGCGATTGATGGTTTAAAGCTTAATAAATCTCCCGGCCCAGATGGGTTCTCTGGGGAATACTACAAGCTGTTCAAGCCACTTATCCTTGCTCACCTTACTGAGGTGTTTAATTTAGCAATGGTGACAGGTACCTTTCCCCGTGAGATGCTATCCGCAACGATTGTGACATTGCCCAAACCAGGCAAGGACCCCTCCCGACCCTCTAACTACCGGCCCATATCACTATTGAATGCGGACGTTAAGTTGTTTGCGAAGGTACTTGCGAACAGGCTTCTCGATGTCATGCCCACACTGATAGGAGGAGACCAGGTTGGATTCACTAAGGGAAGACAGGCCCCAGATGGCACGAGGCGTGTGATCGCGCTGATTGCCGCGGCCCAGGCTCGGCGGACGCCTTCTCTGCTCCTGTCCCTGGATGCGGAGAAGGCATTTGATAGGGTACATTGGGGGCATCTTTTCGAGGTTCTCCATAAATTTGGTTTTTCTGGTCCCATTGCTACTGCAATCTCTGCACTCTACTCTAGCCCATCCGCTCGGGTGCTGGCGAATGGGGTCCTGTCCCGCCCCTTCGACATTACCAATGGCACGAGACAGGGGTGCCCATTGTCCCCTTTGATATTTTCATTGGTGATGGAGCCTTTGGCCGAAAGGATCAGGACACATCCGGATCTGTCTGGTATCAGGTTGGACCGGACAGACCACAGAATTAACCTATTCGAGGATGATGTGATTCTGTCCCTCACCTACTCTAATAACATGCTCTGTACTGTATCTCAAATTCTGAAAGATTTCGGAGAGTTATCATATTATAAAGTTAATGAATCCAAGTCCCAGATTTTAGGAATTAGTATGTCTCCAAACAATATATGCCACATCAAAAACACATCGCCCTATCAATGGTGCTCGCACGCTATACCTTATCTAGGGATACAGCTCACTCCAAACCCAAAGGATTTAGTTAAGGCCAACTTTCCAGGCCTGCTGGCTATCCTCCAGAAGGAGCTTGATGGATTAACTAAATTTGAGCATAGTTGGATGGGAAGAATAGTGCTATATAAAATGCTGATCCTTCCCAGGATACTTTATTACTTCAGAACACTAGTGATACCGATACCAAAGTCCACCTTCCTGAGTTTCCAAAAACAAATGATGTCCTTTATATGGAATGGTGGCAAACCCAGAATAGCACTCCATACAATGTTTAAATCAAGAGACAATGAGGGTATGGGTGTACCAAACTTGTATCACTATTATTTAGCCATAGCTTTAGGTCAACTCCAATTCTGGTTTACAACGAACCATGACAAACTGTGGCCAGCTATGGAGGCTCAAATGGTTCAGACTTCTGACTGGGAGGGTTACCTTTTAGCGTCAGGCCCCAGGAGTGGATCTTCCATATCTGCTCCACCGGCTGTACTGGCTACGATTGGGGCATGGCATGCATTGTGTACTCTGCAGGATGGGGATGCCCCTACGGTAGCACTGAATCTTCCCATTGCGACGCTCCCCCACGAGATACCACATTTATCCCTAGATGTGTGGTGCAGGTGTGGGGTAAAGTATGTCTCTGACCTGTATAGGGGTGGCACTAGGGCGCCCTTCCCCGTGTTGAAAGAGACATTTGATCTGCCCGCAAGGGAAGCATACACATACACCAGATTGACTTCCTACTTGTCTGACACGACATCGACTCAGGTACGCCTGCCACAGTCGGCCGCCGACCTCTTACACCCACAGGCTTCCACAGCGGCTTATAAAACTAAAGCCCTGTATCGAATTTTGAATATGGATTGCACTTTCCACAAGACTAAACACATGATCCTTTGGGAGGAGGACATAGGTAGTAGATTTGAGGTTGATCACTGGCGAGAGGCGATCAGATGGGCTAAGCGATCCACAGTATGTGCCTCACATTGGGAGCAATATAGCAAATTACTACTATGCTGGTATTACCCTCCTTTACGCATAGCTAAGTTCTACCCATCGTGTTCACCTCTTTGTTGGAGGGGATGCGGGGAGAACGGCTCTTTATTCCATGTGTTCTGGCACTGCCCACTCATTCAGCCCTTTTGGGTTTCTGTGTTTTCCTTGGTTAATGGCCTGTGTGGCGGAGTGGTGGGGTATACACCTGAACTGGCACTCCTCCTGCTGGGTATTCACATGCTACCTGGTAGACATAGAACAATCGTTTGTCAGGTGCTAGGGGCTGCCCGCCTACTTATTGCGAGAAGATGGAAGTCTACTGCATGCCCGGCCTTGACAGAGTTAATTTCAGTGGTGTCCTTGAACTATCAATACGAGCGCATTTGTGCATGTAATGGAGGGGGCCTGGATAGATTCAGGACGCACTGGGAGTCATGGGCAGAGGCATTCCCCCCACCGTACACTCATTGACGGACTATACAGCGAGGCCTTCCCTGTCACTAGGGTATTACATCCTACTTTATTTATAGCCTCTGGGGGCTGCTATGATTTGTTATTCCTGTAACACCTATATACCATTTATTTAAGAAATTGGAAAATTGATATCTGGTAGCTGATGGGTCTCCCCCTTTTGTAAGGGGTGAACCGATTACTCTGTGAGTGGGGGGATACGATCCGACTGTATTCATTCTCTAGGCCTAGACTATGGTTTGTGTTTTCTGTTCTTTTGTTGTTTTGCACTTCGCTTTATTCCTTATCCTCCTCTAGCCTGTTCCCCATCTTCTCCTTCTTATGGCAAAAACTGATTGTCGTTCCCTATAGCCTCAACATGTTAGGTTTAACGTACGTTTGATAAGACTTACTTGTTCTTACTATGCATTGTCACTGTATGTATTTTATTCATGGATGTACCTCATCTGAGTATATTGTATTGTACTGCGACTATGATGTATATGAGGTCATAACTGTGCCCTTGTTTCCTCAATGTGTTTCTAACTTGTATTGTATTTCTGTAAAAAAATTTCAATAAAAAAACTATTGATATAAAAAAAAAAAAAGCACTAGAAAATGGTTTGAGAGAAAGCACTGGAGACTTCTAAAGTGGCCAGCAATGAGTCCAGACCTGAATCCCATAGAACACCTGTGGAGAGATCTCAAAATGGCAGTTTGGAGAAGGCACCCTTCAAATCTCAGGGACCTGGAGAAATTTGACAAAGAAGAATGGTCTAAAATTCCAGCAGAGCATTGTAAGAAACTCATTGATGGTTACCGGAAGCGGTTGTTCGCAGTTATTTTGTCTAAAGGTTGTGCTACCAAGTATTAGGCTGAGGGTGCCAATACTTTTGTCCGGCCCATTTTTGGAGTTTTGTGTAAAATGATCAATGATTTGACTTTTTTTTTCATTCTCTTTTGTGTTTTTTCATTGCAAGCAAAATAAATGAAGATATTATTACCAAAGCATTTGTGATTGCAATCATTTTCTGGAAGAAATTGAGTATTATCTGACAGAATTGCAGGGGTGCCAATACTTTTGGCCAGCACTGTACAGACAACTATCAGAAGCCTTGTATCTTATTTGATAAAAATGCCTTTTTCTCTACTTATCCATCTGACAGTATGTTTGCAGTATATAATTATATGGGTTATTTACATTTTAAGTTGTGTATTTATGTGCTATGCAGGGTTTACTTATGTATGTACAGTACAGACCAAAAGTTTGGACACACCTTCTCATTCCAAGAGTTTTCTGTGTTTTCATGACTATAAAAATTGTAGATTCACACTGAAGGCATCAAAACTATGAATTAACACATGCGGAATTATATACAGTCATGGCCAAAAGTTTTGAGAATGATACAAATATTAATTATTACAAAGTCTACTGCTTCAGTTTTTCTAATGGCAATTTGCATATACTCCAGAATGTTATAAAGAGTGATCAGCTTAACAGCAATTACTTGCAAAGTCAATATTTGCCTAGAAAATGAACTTTATCCCCCAAAACACATTTCAACATCATTGCAGCCCTGCCTTAAAAGGACCACCTAACATCGTTTCAGTGATTGCTCCATTAACACAGGTGTGGGTGTTGATGAGGACAGGGCTGGAGATCAATCTGTCATGATTAAGTAAGAATGACACCACTGGACACTTTAAAAGGAGGCTGGTGCTTGCCATCATTGTTTCTCTTCTGTTAACCATGGTTATCTCTAAAGAAACACGTGCAGTCATCATTGCACTGCACAAAAATGGCCTAACTGGGAAGAGTATTGCAGCTAGAAAGATTGCACCTCAGTCAACAATCTATCGCATCATCAAGAACTTCAAGGAGAGAGGTTCCATTGGTGCCAAAAAGGCTCCAGGGCGCCCAAGAAAGACCAGCAAGCGGCAGGACCGTCTCTTAAAAGTGTTTCAGCTGCGGGATCGGGCTACCAGCAGTGCAGAGCTTGCTGAGGAATGGCAGCAGGCAGGTGTGAGTGCATCTGCACGCACTGTGAGGCGGAGACTCTTGGAGCAAGGCCTGGTCTCAAGGAGGGCAGCAAAGAAGCCACTTCTCTCCAGAAAAAACATCAGGGACAGACTGATATTCTGCAAAAGGTACAGGGAGTGGACTGCTGAGGACTGGGGTAAAGTCATTTTCTCTGATGAATCCCCTTTTCGATTGTTTGGAACATCTGGAAAACAGCTTATTCGGAGAAGAAGAGGTGAGCGCTACCACCAGTCTTGTCTCATGCCAACTGTAAAGCATCCTGAAACCATTCATGTGTGGGGTTGCTTCTCAGCCAAGGGAATCGGCTCTCTCACAGTCTTGCCTAAAAGCACAGCCATGAATAAAGAATGGTACCAGAATGTCCTCCAAGAGCAACTTCTCCCAACCGTCCAAGAGCAGTTTGGCGCTCAACAATGCCTTTTCCAGCATGATGGAGCACCTTGCCATAAAGCAAAGGTGATAACTAAATGGCTCAGGGAACAAAACATAGAGATTTTGGGTCCATGGCCTGGAAACTCCCCAGATCTTAATCCCATTGAGAACTTGTGGTCAATCATCAAGAGACGGGTGGACAAACAAAAACCAACAAATTCAGACAAAATTAAAGCATTGATTCTGCAAGAATGGACTGCTATCAGTCAGGATTTGGTCCAAAAGTTGATTGAGAGCATGCCAGGGAGAATTGCAGAGGTCCTGAAGAAGAAGGGTCAACACTGCAAATATTGACTTGCTGCATTAACTCATTCTAACTGTCAATATAAGCTTCTGTTACTCATAATATGAATGCAATTATATTTCTGTATGTGATAAAAACATCTGACAAACACACATAAAAACCAGAGGGCAGCAGATCATGTGAAAATATAATATTTGTGTCATTCCCAAAACTTTTGGCCATGACTGTACTTAACAAAAAAGTGTGAAACAACTGAAAATATGTCTTATATTCTAGGTTCTTCAAACTAGCCATCTTTTGCTTTGATTACTGCTTTGCACACGCTTGGCATTCTCTTGATGAGCTTCAAGAGGTAGTCACCTGAAATGGTCTTCCAACAGTCTTGAAGGAGTTCCCAGAGATGCTTAGCACGTGTTGGCCCTTTTGCCTTCACTCTGCGTTCCAGCTCACCCCAAACCATCTCGATTGGGTTCAGGTCTGGTGACTGTGGAGGCCAGGTCATCTGGCGTAGCACCCCATCACTCTCCTTCTTGGTCAAATAGCCCTTACACAGTTTGGAGGTGTGTTTGGGGTCATTGTCCTGTTGAAAAATAATGATAATGATAATCCGGTGACATTTCGTTTCCCTGTTTCCGAAATGGAACTTCACCATTACTCCCCCCCAAACCCCATCATACTTACGTATCTTCCTCTCTGAGAATGGCTCCTCCTCTCTTTCTCTCTGCAAGCACTTGTGCAGTCTGGAGGTGCCTGTGACATGTGCAGTAGAGATGGCACTCAATTTCTACTGCGTAGAAGTACTTCCGGTCTGTGTACGCACTTGCAGAGAGGAAGAGAGGCATCTCCAGCCTGAGCACAGTGAAAGAAAAGGAGGAGCTGTCTCCCAGAGAGGAAGACAGATAAGTATGATGTGGTTGTGGATGTGGGCTGAGTCAGTTAGTTGCGAAGGGCTAGTAGTGTGTGGGATAGCTGGGTAGACAGGGAGGGGGGTGTAACGGAGTGAGAGAGGAGGGGGCAGTGAGATGGAGGTAGTGTGGAAGCTACACAGGAAGCTACACACCAGGAAGCTACACCATGTAAACAAATGTAGAAGATTTCAGGAGCTCCCAGAGAAACTAAGAAATCACTCATAGTACTGCTAAAGATATATAGGCACACTTATTAAGCCATTAATAGCACTAACAGACCTTTTAAAAAAAAAAAGATTTTTTTTGTCTGGAAAACCTCTTTAACATATATGTGGCCATAGATGCCCAGCTTTTTCAAAAACACGATCTTGCTAAATTCTCTTATGAGAGACTATCCTACACGTACATATGGTTCACATGCAGCCAGCCAGTGGTTGTGTTGTGAATTATGGTCTATACAGTGTTTTTCTAGTATTTTGCAGTGTTGTATTGATTGGTTTAATGAGAATTGGAGTCCAAAACCAAATTCAGGCAAAGGTAAGACTGTACACTTTTCTCTATAATCTCTATGTCAAAAATAAATTTGGGTAATCTTCTTGATATTTTTTTAAAGTGTGCTGTACTACGTTATTACTTAAAAAATAACCATATGGAACAAAACTTAACACATCTTAGGGTTCTCACAGGCTTAAACCATTTGGATGCCAAGCTCAAAATGCTCCAACCCTTTGCCAAAACTTATGATATTTATTTAAGGCTCGCCAAAGTTAGAATAAGAGGTACATATGGAAAATTGTATTTCATTTACTCAATTAATTCAAACAATAAATAAAAGATCTAAAAGCAAACTTCATCAGTAGCTGCTGATACTAAAGCCAGAGTAAGACGTATTTTCTGCTGCATTCATTAATTGAATATATGTTACAGAAAAATATCAGTTGTACTTGGAAAACTGTGACTGCTGTAATACATATTTCACACTTCATCAACAATTTCTTCCCTGCATACCTAAATTGTTCATCCATCTAGGCATACATTTCATAGGATTTTAATTTGTTTAGACTGTATTGTGTTTCTATGGTTATTCTAAATGCGTATTTAATGAGAACTTTACAGCCTCAACAAAGAAAACAAGCACAAGTTTAACAATTGGAATATATTGAAGAAGGTAAAAATAGATACTGATATGTAACATGCAGAATGCCATGAACAATCAGGCACATCACAGTCACATACACTTCATTGGGTGATCAGTACTAACACTACTAACACAGAAAGGTTGAGTTAATTTCTTATGGTCAATATGCAGTGCATCCAGTAAATATACTGGTAAAGGTCCATGCATGTTGCAACATAACAAGAAACGTTTTGGTAAAACAGGTCTTCCATAACTCAGTTAATCTGCAGATGTGTCATTCCTTACCTTTCCTAAACATATCCTTAGATGTATGGTAAGAGATCACCAGCTTGTCAAAAACACATGATTGTGTGATATTCTGTTAGTGTCCACCCAGTGGATTTCTCAATCGCAGCCTGCCATGAAATTGTATTGATTTGGCCTCATGATAAACTGAGAGAATTGATAAAATTTGAGTTACAGTAGGGAAAGCATAGACACATCTGTAAATATTAACGTCTTTCTGCCAAAGCCATTTTTCATTTTTGTTTTTCACTCCCTTCTTTCCGAAAGCCATCAAATTTTATTTTTTCATTCATAGAACTGTTTTTTTGCAGGAAAAAATGTACTTTTTAATGGCACAATTTATTTTCCATATGGGGTAGAATTAGAATAAAAAGCAGTTATGCCATACTCCTGGCTGTCATGGGAACTAAAAGGCTAAGTCTATCTCACCATGGTGCAGCAGTTGAGCTGCTAGAACTGCATAGAAAGTGGCATAGTAAGTAAATTAATTTATTATTAATTAATTGTCCATGATTGGAGTCATCTCAGATCATAGGCAATGCCAGTGGGTTCCCCTCGAAGGTTATTGTGCCCACTTTTCTCCTGAATCTGAGCTACTGAGCATGTCTGTCCACTGACATAGGTAACATTAGGTGGAAGCTCTGAGAGGGAATAATTTTTAAAACATTTAAAAAAAAAAAAATTCTAATTAAAAACAAATGCTTTAGACAATCTTAAAGAAAAATGTAACATTTAATCAAAAGTGTATTGTTGAGCCCATCGTATCTGAAAGACCTCACTAAAATTGTCTTATAACCAGAGCAATTGTTTCATACAGGCATTGGCTAACTGTATATGAACTTTTGCCATGAAATACTGAAAACACTTAAACTAGTACCTAGCTGGTTCATCCAGAAAGCCATAAGATCTCACCATTGCTATAGGGAAAATGTGTAGTCCAGGTAAATTCTGGCCATTTTTTGCTGATAAATGTGTTTGAGGCCACATGTCACGGTGTGCCAAAGGAAACAGAAATCTAACAGATGTGTCCACACGTAGCTGATCTACAACAAGGATTCCAAGTACTCATAAAGCCAATTCAACACAATATCATGGCATGCCATGAAAAACCTAGACAAGGTGCAATTCATCTCTTCTCTTTCCCTAATGTGACCCCACATAGACACATATACATAAGGATAGTTAACATAAGACTTTGTGATAATAAAGTCAAAGGGACAGATAAGGAAGGACAGAGCTGTATATATCTACATGTAACTACCCAGCATCATTGTTTTACATTGAAACGTTTCAAGGGTTTCAAGGCCTGTCGTAATATTATATTGTATCGGTCTAATAAGAAATTGGATTCCTTAACCAAATTTGAGCCAAAATTGAAAGTGGACACATCTGCATGAATGGACACTGATGGTGGTGGAAGTGCTGCTCGTGTTTGCTGTGCTTTTATGCCTCACGTTGTGTTATTGCTCCTTAAGCAGTCTTTCATGCTTAACAAAGTACTCGAGGATATAGGAACGTCATTCTCTGTTGCCCACTGAAGTTATTTAGTACACATGTAGTATGTCTGCTAGTAATAGGGAAGTGTTTAGGATGTTCTTCTTCCTCAAGATTTAGTATTTGCTACATGATCTCACAGGTTATCCATCTGCTGGACCAGAGGCTTTTCTAGGCTTGTCAGGGTCTACTACTCATTACCTAAGTGTCTTTGATCTTCCAGCCATGCTCCTTATTCCTAAACAATTTTGCTCTATGCCCTGTAGAGTGCCCGAATGCCCTTACTACAACTCAGCTCTCATTGACATCAGTACAGGAGCTGCACACACAGCTGTTCTGTGTGGAGGGCAGCTGTCTGCCCCCCTCCCCCACCAATATGATACAGTATATATGAACTAGATTAAGCATAGGCTATACAAATAAAAATCCTGGACAACCCCTTTAATAATTGTGGTGCATCTCGCGCTATGGGGGACGAAATACCCCCCATGGTGTGATTTCTTTGTGTTTATTTAAAAAGATACAGTAGTAATGCATATGTTGTTACCTCTTGTTGATGTGTAAACAACTAATATACATATACACAATGTTTTTTTTTGTTTGTTTTTTGCTGCAGAACAATTGAAGCAGAAAAATATGTTTTTGAACAGTATTGAGACATTTTCAATTCAAGTCACTGTTATGGTATAACCCACTGATCCAATAGGTTAGGTATGACCAATATGCTGTTACCCATCACAGTATAATAGTACAATATGTGCAACAGTGTGAAAGCCTTATCTGTGTGCTGTCAGAATACAAGCATTTACAGGCGCATCAGTTCAGCTGCTACACCTTTAAGGTTGCCATGCCAACCTGGGGAAGCTTCTGTAGCTCAGAAGTTCTTGGCTGAGGAGGCATTTATAAGACCCCTCCTTCCTGTCTCAGGGTGCTAATTGTTGTACTACTTGTTTGGCTTTGTATCCACTTGCCTCCATTTGCTTCAATTGACCCCTTGTCTTGTTTTTGGATTCTCTTTTGTCTACTGTATTTTTTCTGTGACGTGCCCATTTGGATTTTGACCCTTGGCCTGTTTATGCATTTTTCATTTGTCTTCTGATTTGGTCTCTGACATCCACTCTTGATTCTGAACCATCCCTGTATGACTTTTCACCTGCTTCCACTCCGCTGTGTAAGTCAATAGTGGGTTTTGTTTTGGTTCCAGCCAGCAGTGCGTTTATCATTGGTACATCCTTCTGTTGGTGACAATTCAGACTCCCATATTCTGCAAAAATCCATCTGGCCTTGCGGTGGCCTCTGGTGAAGGCATATGGGGATCTGTTTTGGCTTGCAGTACTGTGCTGCCTCTACTGGTCGCTATTGTCAGCCAACTGCTGCTGTTGCTTTTGGGAGGCCTTGCATTTAAACCATAACAGGTAGGATTAGGATTCAAATTTATCTTAAACCCAATTTGACACAATATCAGGACATGCTAACAGAAACCTTGAAAAGCTCCCCAGTTGGATACTCATACATAAACACAAATTGTAGCTTATAACATTCTGCTAACTTTGTTATAACTTTCCATGAAAATATGAGTAGAAATAATCCAACCGACAGAAATCTCAGCACTCACCACTTCATTCAAAAGTTTTATTAATGGTCTGGATGCAAAGTGTACAACCTACTGCCATTTTGCACTTGCCTTAACAAAGTGTGCAGGAGCATTAATTGGCCATAGGTTGTACACTTTGAATCCAGACCGTGAAAAAAACATTTGAATGAAGTGGTGAGTGCTGAGATTTCATTCTGTTGGTTGGATTTGTTCTACTTGGAGTTGTTGTTCTATATCTTAAGAGCACCACTGCATGTTAACAGGTCTCATCAAAGACTCTGGAACACCTGACATTGGCGAAGATGTTGAACAGGCCAGAAGAGCACATATTCCCCCTTATCACCACTGCTGGGAATATCACAGATTAAGTAAAGATTATTTACATAATAAATTGTGGGAAGGCTCTGATAGGTTGGATGATGATATGCCACATAATATTAACAATAGGATTGTGGGTTTGTTGTAAACCTGAAACATGTAAGCAAGTCCTGCTGGTATTGTGTCTTATCTGGATTTCATGTAATTTATTAAAATTGATGTTCTTTTCACCTGTGGCTGGAACCCTTTCTTTGTACATTAACAATAGGATAAATTTTCATATAGAAATCATCCTTTTACCTGTGGACAGCCAATTGAGGAGTTAGTGTATGTGATGCGTTGCAGCAACCAAGAGCAGATTATTAGTGAAACTTTTAGAGCTCTAGTTCCAGGCTCCAATCTCTCCCTCATTTAGCGGCGTCATGTCCCAGGCAGAAAAATGCACAAGTAAATCCTTCGTCATATTTTCTGAAGTGAGGCACTAGTATTCGGAACAAAAGGGAGTGGGTCTGCACACAATGCAGAACTGAGGACAGGTCAGAACCAGTAATAGGAACTTTTTAATCCTGTCACGTAAAACTCCATTCAACCTGTCCATGTTCTGCTGCACAGAAACAAGGGAATTCTACTTTACTGTAGTCCAAGCAGTGGCACAAAGATTATGTTCTAATTTTTTTTTAATAACTTTGATCATTTGACATTTATATTGTCAAATACTTCATTATTTATCTTGTCAACTGGCCTAGTGTAAGGGAATCACTAGAGGAGCGATTCCCCAGTAGCTGCTGGAGAACTTAGGGGCGAGGGACACAACAAGACAGTGGACCTTAAGCTGAATCCCCCCCACTGTCCCTGGCTAACTTGCTCGATCTGTCCTAGGTGACAGCCAGCAACCAGTCGACAGTCCCTCCTTATAATAAGTGATAACACAGAACGCAGACAAGACGCACAACAACAAAGGGAGGTCAGCTAGCCAAGGGGTCGGTAACAATCGAGCAATGCAGTACAGAATCAAAATCCAAGAGAATAGTCAAAGGTAAGCCAGTGGTCAGAAAATCAGAAGAGCAGGTAACAAGGAACAAGGAGTATAGCCAGTAAGCAAAATGCAATAGCAGGCGCCAATGGGAAAGTGAGCAAACAATAAATAGGGAGAAAGAACCCGCCCCAGACTTGATAGGAGGACAGGCTGTCAATCACAAAGGCAGGACTAAAGTTAACTCTTAGTGGAGCAGGGGGAGAGCAAGGTGAAGGAGAAGGGTGTGGTGGAAAATCAATTAAGGAGGTGAGGGAATAGGACAGTGTTCAGACAATACAAGAAAAACCCAAAGGAAAGAATCACAACCGGGCACACCTCCTGTGCCGCAGCGTGCGCCTGGAGGACGGCGCCAAAGCCCGGACAGGCAAGGACGTTACACCTAGTTAGATTTCAGGGTTAACCATGTTGTGTGCTGATGCTTAGAGTACATTCCGAATTCCTTTTCCTGAATTTTCCATTGCTGGATTAAAGCTTTTAAATTTTACTATAAACAACAGTGTTTATCCTAGTAAACAGACAAGGCCCAGATGACTTTTGATCTATTTTAGGTTAAAATTTGGATTTCAATTTAATATTCAATTTCTTTATTTTTTAATTCTATGGTTTTATTTTTTATACATTTTCTAAATAATTCACTCATATTGCTGCCACTAACAATACCTTAATAATTCAAAAAATATATTAACCGCAATAGTCTTATTCAATATTTGTTTTCAAAACACATTCTGAAGGACAAACAGCAAAAAAGTAAAGCCCTTTATAAATAATAAACCAAGCTTGTAGAAAGCTACAGTATATATAAATATAAATAATAAACCCGAGTCTGTATAACACTACAGTACTGAATCTAAAAACAAACAAATAACATACAAGCAATAGCAATCCTCTGGGAAAGATGATGTAGATATAGTGTGAATGGAATGCTTCTTGTCAGTAAGCAAAGATACTCTGTAACTAGATTCGCAAGATTTTATCACCTTTTACCTTCTTAGTTTCTATTTATATTTCCACAGTATGAAGCATATCATATACACTTTTAACTTCTATGTATATTAATGTACAGATTATAATGTAGATTTAAAGAGAATGGACCATAAAAAAGAATATTCTTTAAGTTTGTTTATTTTCATTATTAATATACGTTTAGTAGTTGGTGTTATATTTTCATTTGACAAAAAAACGAAAACAGAAAAAAATAAGTTCTCACTAGCCTCTGGGGCATACACAATCCTTATCAATAATAAACATAGAAGGGCACAAATAATTCATTCCTACATATCATATATGTAATATGACATAAATCCCATAAATAATATTTATACAACAAAGATGACATGAGGCAACATTTATAATGGATTCCAAACGTATGATTGGCAAATAATGAAACATACCAGAGGTTAGAAATGCAGAGGATTTTACAGCAGTGTTCAGTGTGATCTAGTGCCGTACATCATGATCACATAACCAAAAAATACAGAGTTCCAGAGTTCAGGTAATGGGATTTCTTCAGGATCCTGTTAAGAAAGATGAACCCAAAGCCTAATGAAGAACATGTTGATACAGAAATCTTTTTTTCCTATGTTTGTGGTTGGTGCCTAGCCAAAACGGAGATCTGTGCATCCATGATTACTGGAAATTCCTTTCTCCCATGTGGAAGATTTTGAGAAAAAATTTGAAAAATTCTATTTCCAACTTTAAATATTATAAAATGATCTGTTTTTTTTTTTTCCAGTGTCATCCCCAACACGTGTATACACCCTAACTTAGCTTGAAGTTGATTAAGGACTCAAATTCCTCATGAAGCTAGTACAGTACATAACATGCTAGGAAAACCCCTGACCGGCCAAACATAGATACATATAGGATATAACTATATGACGCCATATTGTGAAGCAATGTTGTTTCGAAAAGCTAATCATCCTGTGCCACTAATGTCTGAACATGTACAGTCAAGAGGAAAGGTAAAGATGAACACACATGTACTGTATGTTGACCTTAAATACTTACATGGACCATGATAATCAGTTTAATAGTTTATATGATATAGTGTATTTTATTTTGGTGAATTCAGGATGGAGGATCTTTGGTATGGTTGCACATTTCAATGGAATGTGATATGTAAAAAGTAAATTGCTCACATTAATTCTCACATCAATAAGTCACAGTTTCCCAAGTATTTGTCTCCCTAAGTATATCTCCATATACATCTAGATGTAAACTGTAATAGCAATTTTTCACTATGTACATGTCATATACTCACTCTTGAATTTCATTTATTGCACCTATCCTTCAAATCTAACCTAGCAGAAGGATGGGCATACAGTTCTTAAATAAATTGGCAAGCCATGTAGGGAGTTGTAGTGCATTTATGGGGTGAATTTGTGAGTTTAAAATTTTATAGTGTGGAATCGTTGATTGTAATGTCAATCTGTATTCCCTTAGTCCAGACAGCAGCACAATATGGGGTATCTCTGCCCCTGTGTGTTGTTTAGGACAGGTGGAACCTTTAATTAGCACCAAAAAGGTGCCTCCTACTAGCCCTATAAGAGGGCACAAGAGACCTCCCTCCACTGTGTAAATTATAAAGTAACAGGAAACAAGCTTCTAGGGAGGGAAGCCTTGTGCTGCTGTCTGGACTAACGGAATACAGATTGACATTACAATCAACGATTCCCCTTACGTCCGACAGCAGCACAATATGGGGAGATAGCAAGTAATTCCCCTAGGGAGGGTTTCCTCGCCTTACAACATCAAGGACTGACTGACCAAAGGCAGTTGTCTGGAAACTGCGGATGTCCAATGATAATGT
The DNA here is from genome assembly GCA_947044405.1 of Leptodactylus fallax. NCBI lineage: Eukaryota > Metazoa > Chordata > Amphibia > Anura > Leptodactylidae > Leptodactylus > Leptodactylus fallax. The sequence goes on along the minus strand of CAMRHE010000153.1, from coordinate 3,359,635 downwards.
TTAACAAAAGGTCAACTGAGATGACTATGATGCAGCCGCACAAATCTGGTCCAATGGTAAGGACCGATACTCAGCCAACGAAGTCGACAACCCAGGTCGAATGGCCGTAGAAAGACTGGAGGGAATAACTCCTGAATAAGAAAGGAAGACTTAATTGTCTCCTTGATCCATGTGGATAGAGTAGGCTTGGAAGCCTTGAGGCCTCTGTTTTTACACTGCATATCAATTAGTAGGCTTTCGGCCTTCTTAAGCGGTTGAGTGTGGAATAGGTAAATCCACAGACACCTTACCACATCTAAGGTGTTGAGCTTTTCTTCCTCCTCAGAGGTTGGAGAGGGGAAAAACACAGGTAACGAAATTAGCTGATTGCTATTATAGTATGAGGGGACCTTAGGGATAAACCCAGGCAAACCTAAGGAGCACCCTATCTGCAAAAACAAAATGTACGGTTCTCTAGAAGAGAGGGCCTGGAGTACCCCTACTCTTTGGCAGATATAATAGCCAACAAAAAAGTGGTTTGTAGGCTAAATATTTTATCCCCGTAGTCTCCAAGGGTCCAAATGGAGGACCTCACAGGCCTGTAATGACTACCGCAAGGTCCCACTGGGGATGATACTGAGGGCTTTAGCCTCATTGCCCCTTTAAGGAACCTTGCAACCAGAGGATCCTGAGACAGACATCTGTTCAAATGAGCGGAGAGGGCCGCAATCTGCACTTTCAAAGTGGCAGGGGCAAGGCCCTTATCCAAACCGTCCTGAAGAAAATATCAGCCGTTGAAGGTTCTAGATTATTAATACCCTTCTTGGAGCACCACTCCATGAAAATCTTGGCTCTCCTCTGGTAGTTCTTATTGGTAGATTCTGCTCTTGCAGAATAAAGGGTCTTCAGGACGGCCTCTGACAGTCCTCTATCCTGCTGTAGGGACTGCTCAACCTCCAGGCTGTCAGGTTGAATCTCCAGAGATCCTGGCACTTCAGAGATCCTTGGGAAACCAGGTTCTGGATGGGGGGGAAGCCTCCAATATATCCCTCGACTCATCTCCATGAGTTGGGAAAAACCAAGCTCTTTTTGGCCAGAATGGAATGATGGCTATCACAGAGACTTGGTCCTGTCTGATTTTCATTAATACCTTTGGTATTATTGGAATTGGAGGGAAGATGTATGCCAGCCTGGACCTCCAAGGGATGGACAGGGCATCCACTGCCAAGGGATTGTCCTCCTGGTAAAGGGAACAGAACTTCTCCACCTTGGCGTTGAGTCGGGTTGCCATGAGGTCTATTTCTGGAAGACCCCTGTTCAGGGTAATCTGATGAAAGACTTCTGGATTGAGTGACCATTCTCCTGATACGGCATAACCCTAACTCAACCGATCCGCTACTATGTTCAGGGAGCCCTTGATGTGAACTGCGGATAAATGGGTTAGATTTTTCTCTGCCCATGTAAATATCAGATCTGCCTCCCTAAGGAGGGTTGGTGATCTGGTGCCTCCCTGTCTGTTCACGTACAGCACTGTGGTCATGTTGTCTGACCGGATTTTGACTGCTCTTCCCTGGGAAGAGGCAAGCAATAGAGTAAGGCACGATATACGGCTCTGAGCTCCTTCCAGTTGGACGAGGTCCTTTTTTCAGGAGCGCTCCAGACTCCCTTTATGGAGTTTTCGTCCAATGGGCTCCCCATCCCGAGAGGGATGCATCTGTAGTCAACAGGGTCCAAGAAGGTTGGACCGTGGACCTTCCGTCTTTCAGGTGCAACCACCACTTGAGGGAAAAAGACGGGTCCTGGGGGAGAGTCGAATCTTCTTGCTGAATGTAAGAAGGGAGCAATCCCAAGCCTCTATTAACTCCTTCTGGAGGGGACGTAAGTGCCACAAGGCCCATGGGACTGCCTCCACTACGGAAGACATCAAGCCCAGGATCTTCATCAATGTTCTGATGGAGACTATCGGCTTTTTGAAGAGGTGCCGGACTGCCGCAACCAGCTTCTCCTTCCTTGCTGGTGTCAAGGAGATTTGCAGGCGGACTCAATCTAGGAAGTAGTTTTCTCAGAGGAACTTCCTTCGAGTTGAAGGGATCGTTTTTGACTTCTCCCAATTTATAAGCCATCACAGACTCTGAAGGCTGTCTGTAGGTACCGGAGCAGAACAGACTCTGACTGGGCCTTTATCAACCAGTCGTCTAGATAAGGCACCAAGAATATCCCCTGAAGCCTGAGGGCGGCCGTTATGGGGGCCACTACCTTTGTAAAGGTGTGGGAAGCAGAGGAGATCCCGAAGGGTAGTGCTGTGAATTGAAAGTGCTTCCTGTGGCCGGAAACTACTACGGCAATCCTTAGAAAAAAACCTTCTGTGTGGAGGTAAATAGAAATATGCAAATAGGCGTCTTTTATATCCAAAGTCACAAAAAACATCGCCTTAGAGGAGAAAGGTGGTGACAGACTTTATGGTTTTCCTATGGAAGCGCTTCTTTTTGATGAAGCGGTTGAGGTACCTTAAGTCTATGATCATTCTCCACTTGTCTGCCGGTTTTGGCATCAGGAAGACGGGAGAATAGACACTGGATCCTTCTACTAGAGAAGGGACTTCCACCAGGGCTCCTTTGTGAATGTACTCTCGGATGAAGCATTCCAGGGAGGCTGCGAGTTAACACAGACCGATCCTGAGGAGGACGGAGGAACTTCATTGCATAACCTCTTTGGATTACCTACCGGACCCATGGGTCTCGAATTTTTTCCTGCCCGCAGTTGAGAAAGTGGGAGACACGACCTCCGACAGGAATCTCGGCCACAGGAAAACTGCTTCTGATGTCAAAAGCTAGGCTTGACTTTTTTATCATCAGACTTCGGAATCTCCGGCCGGCGCCTCTAGAGGAATAACTAGAGCCTCTCTGGACTGCCTTCCACGACGAGGCGGATAGCCTCTACCATGGCCAGAGCCAGACCTACCTCTGAAGGCCTGGGGTAAAGGTTTACCCTTCTTGTCGGCCAAGCCCTCTAGGATATCGTCTAGGGCACAGCCAAAGACTCTACCCGGCTCAAAGGGTAATGCGCACAAATTATACTTTGAGGGGAACACAGCTCTCCAAGGTTTTAACCATAGAGGTCTTCCTGCTGCAGTGTTCTTGGTAAGTGCCAGGCATTTGGCCGCCAGCCTTAATTGATGGTAGGAGGCTTTCGTTAAATATTCAGCTGCCAGGGAAACTGAGCCTAGAAACCCTAGCAGCTCGTCTCTGGAGACTCCAGAGTCGGTCACTTTTGAGGTGGACCAGGTCAGTACATAATTTGGCTGACACTTCACAGGACGCAACCGCACAGTGGTCTTGGGCGAGGCAGCTGAATAAGCCTTCTTGAAGGTATTGTCGAAGCGCCTGCCATGGCGTCGTGCAGATTTGCTCCATCATCTGATGGTACCTTAGTGCGGCAGGACAGTTTAGCCACTGCCATATCCACCTTGGGAGGAGGACCCCATTGATCCCATTGAGCAACTGGGAATAAAGCGCTGAACCTCCTAGGAACCACAAGAGGTTTTTCAGGACTTCTCCACTCTGAGGACATTAATTTTTGTAATGTCTGGTCCACTTGGAAGACCCTAGGCCCTCTATAGGTGGACGCGGAGGCTTCCCCGTCAACATCACGATCCTTAGACCGGATGGACTTCAGCAGCCGGCTTAATTTTTCAAGTGGAAGCACGGCATCTTCAGTGGAATCGTCAGATGAGAGTGTCACGTCCACTATCTGATAATCTTCATCAGAGAGTCTCTTGGCAATCTGGGCGATGGAAGAACGAATCTCCTTTAAGAGACTCCTCATAAAGTCCTTTACCCAAGTAACAACCTCTTATAGAAGGTACTTCCGGCAGGGTCCGCGACACTGGCTACAGCGGGTAAAATCATAGCCGTCAGGTAAAGGGGTATTGCAATCCAAACACATTAGGTGTTTCAAGTTTAGAGGAATTTTTCCTCCTAAGCGCATCGCCATTACGTGCTGCAGAAGATGACATCTGAAACATCAAACAGCCACGTGACACTGAAACAGGGAAGATCGCCAAGCATCGCATAAAAACCCAAGGGGTACCTCTTTTTTTTTTTTTTTTTGAATCGGTCACTTGAAGAGAGAAAAAAACCGTCAGAAAAAAACCAGCCACCGCAACCCGCAGCAGAGGAGCTAGAAACCACTCACTCAACAAATAAAGGACTGCATTCAGACCTTTTAAATGTAATCCAGCAGCGAGGGGAGGAAGCCAACAAAGAAACATTTATACAGCACCAAAACAAGTCAAACGCCATACTGGAACATAGAGGAGCATAAGCCTAAGCCAGAGGCTCAAAATACAAGCAGCAAAAATCAATTCTATATTTTGCCTTTAAATTTAAAATTTCCAAACTTACCGCACTTTTTCCGAGAAAACTGGAAGTAGGGCGCGGTGGTGCGCAAAGGCTTCCTTCCCCTGGGAACACGGAACCGGAGAAAAGTTCCGGCCGCGGAGGTTCCCCGCTTACTTCCGGGATCGCGCTGCCTGCAGATGGATGCCGGATAACGCTGCGCTGCGGGGCGAAGGCCCGAAGGCCCGAAGGACCGGAGGTTTTTTCTTTGGGACCGAGGTACCCCAAGAAGGTAAGCCAGGAGTAACTAAAACCCCTAGTAACGGGAGGTCACAAGAGACCTCCGTCCACCTGTTCCACACAGGACAGAAAAAAACAGTGGAGGGAGGTCTCTTGTGCCCTCTTATAGGGCTAGTAGGAGGCACCTTTTTGGTGCTAATTAAAGCTTCCACCTGTCCTAAACAACACACAGGGGCAGAGATACCCCATATTGTGCTGCTGTCGGACGTAAGGGGAATTTTTTTTTATAGTTGCTGTTATTTAGTTGTGTAAAAGTTAACATGTAGTGCTTCTTTAGAAAGATTGATTGAGTCAAGGATATAGTCGTTTTGTAACTCAGACAATATTAGCAAGTAAGTTGTCCAAGTATGAAGAAAACTGTTCTCCAGTTAAGCCACTTCCTAGATAGTAGGTCAGTATTCAAAGCTATAGCAGCAAAATGCAATTTTACTCGCAGTTGAATGCTGACATGAGTTATATTGAGGTATAAGGGACCAGAATGAAAATTTAGAATATCAAGTAAATGTCCTAAATATGGATTGTGAAACATTATCCATTTCTGCTAAAAATGTTGCTGCATCCAGCTAATTATGAGGGAAACACATTATTGAAAAAGGAGAAGGTGCAGCTTCTGACTCCTTCACCAATGTTACTGAATGAAGTCACATTGAGGTTCCAAGGGTGTGTATATATACACACACGTGGACAAAATTGTTGGTACCCATTGTTTAATGAAAGAAAAACCCACAATGGTCACAGAAATAACTTGAATCTGACAAAAGTAATAATATATAAAAATTCTATGAAAATGAACAAATGAAAGTCAGACATTGCTTTTCAACCATGCTTCAACAGAATTTTTAAAAAAAGAAAACTCATGAAACAGGCCTGGACAGAAATGATGGTACCCTTAACTTAATATTTTGTTGCACAACCTTTTGAGGCAATCACTGCAATCAAACGATTCCTGTAACTGTCAATGAGACTTCTGCACCTCTCAGCAGGTATTTTGGCCACTCCTCATGAGCAAACTGCTCCAGCTGTCTCGGGTTTGAAGGTTGCCTTTTCCAGACGGCATGTTTCAGCTCCTTCCAAAGATGCTCAATAGGATTTAGGTCAGGGCTCATAGAAGGCCACTTCAGAATAGTCCAAAGTTTTCCTCTTAGCCATTCTTGGGTGATTTTAGCTGTGTGTTTTGGGTCATTATCCTGTTGCAAGACCCATGACCTACAACTGAGTCCAAGCTTTCTGACACTGGGCAGCACATTTCTCTCTAGAATCCCTTGATAGTCTTGAGATTTCATTGTACCCTCCACAGATTCAAGACACCCTATGCCAGATGCAGCAAAGCGGCCCCAGAACATAACAGAGCCTCCTCCATGTTTCACAGTAGGGACAGTGTTCTTTTCAAGATATGCTTCATTTTTCCATCTGTGAACATAGAGCTGATGTGCCTTGCCAAAAATTTTGATTCTTTTTTCATCTGTCCAAAGGACATTCTCCCAGAAGCTTTGTGGCTTGTCAACATGTAGTTTGGCAAATTGAAGTTTTGTCAGATTCAAGTTATTTCTGTGACCATTGTGGGTTTTTCTTTCATTAAACAAGGGGTACCAACAATTTTGTCCACGTCTGTATATATATATATATTTTTTTTTTTCTGACTTTGGCTATTCTCTGTGACTACCCTATTGGATTCTGATTCTGTACTTTACTGTTCGGCTGGTTCTGACCCCTGGCTTTCCTGATTATCCATATCTGTTTGTTTGTCTTGTCTGTGTTTTGTGTTTACACTTGTTTTGTAGGAAGGGACTGTCGCCCATTTGTCCTCTACCGCATACGGTAGTTGAGGCAAGTAGGTAGGGACAGGGGCTGAGTCGAGTTTAAGGCACACCGTCTGTCATTCCCTTCCTCCTATGTTTCAGCAGCAGCTACTGGGGAGTTGCTCAACAGACAATTCCCTAACAATACTATATTGTATGAAACTACTTGTACTATGCTCAGATATAACAAAGTTTAACATTACCAAATGCCATTGCCAAATACTGAACTAAAAAATCTAGTATTATAATATTTGCCTTTGATTTTATAAATGGAAAATTTATTGCTTTATTGTTAAATTAAAGCAATAAATTATTAAACTAAATTATAAAATTTTGGAAACATAATAGATATTTATTTTAGATAATGCATTTTAGATCATTTTCATCCAGACCAATGCCCTCTACAATTTAATGTCAGAATTTTATACTTTTTACATTGAAGAATGAAGAGACCAAATGAAGATAATTAAACTGATTACTTTTAGCACTATTATTATTAGTTGCTGTAGTTGTAATCATAATAATATTCTTAGAACGTAATATAATCTAAAAAGGTTTTTAATAGTTTTACATTTTTCTACTGAAAAGATTAAAAAGATTTAACATTTTTTTCTATCATTCATTGAAATAAAACTGCAATGTATATGGAATAGTTTTATGCATCCTAGATTTATTGTAGATCAATCATTTCATTTATCTGAAACTCCATTTGTTTCAGTAATTAAAAATCCTCTTATTTAATTCCTTTTTTTCATTTTAAAGGTCAACCATGTACAACAATACATAAGCAGTTCTAAAAAGAGGTATTAATTAAACAGTAGCATCTATAGACTGCATCATCTAGATCTTACATCACACTACAAGGCCTTTGCTAATTTAAAGGGTTATTCGCAATAAAGCTAATTAATACATGGTTTGTCCTCCTGAGCACCAGGCCCAGATTTTAGGAAAAACAGCTATTTTATGCACTTTGTGTAACCCCTATAGAATTAAATAGGGGTTAGAGAATCAGCATAGCACAACATGAAATACTAAGAAAAAAAAATTGTACCCTTTAGTAGTGAAACATTCATATGTTTCGTCAAACTCATTTTGACAGGTGCCCCGCCCCTTTTTATATCTCATTAACCCCGCCCCCTTTTAATCCACCATTCCCTTGTATCTTTAATATAAGATTTATATTAAATTAGTGTCGCTTGTATGTTTCTCACTGTATGAAGTTCTATTATGTTTGATATAAATTTTATTAATCCTGTATGAATATTAGTAATGTTTAAGGGAACCTACCATGTACCCCTATGTTTGGTGGGGACAACATATATCAACTTGATAAACATCAGACGCCATTTTGGTATAGGTTTCGTTCCTTTTGCCTCTAGGCTTTTTAGGGTTGGATAATTTTTGATCTGTAAGATATATAAGTGAAATGATTATTAGTTTTAACATTAGATATTAAAATCGTTGGTTTTACTTTTAAACCCATAATTGCGCTTGTTTTCATTACCTTTTTTAGAAGAAGTGGGTACAACATCCGTGTTGATACCATCAACTTGATAAACATCAGTCACATTTTCGGGATGTGTGTCAACTTCCATATGAGATATCTCTTGTACTAAATAAGAAAAAAAAAAAAAAAAAAAAAAAAATTTAATTTGCTGCATATAACGGAATAGCATGCTGATAATAAAATTAATTGATATAAAACATACTGTTAATAGTGCTGTCTAATAATTGAGAGAGGATATCAGAATGAGGTGCAACTGCATAATCATAGCCTTGATTGATGCCTTCATACACAGCCATAACAGTCTCTTGAAAAGATAAAATGAAAAAGTTAGCTTTAAGCATTTTTATACAGTAGAATAGCTGTAAAAGTTATTTTGCTATAATATATTTACCCATTTCAGAATCGGTTATTAGATTGGATGCCTCCTGATCATAAGCATTATTCAGATTTTCCACTAGCAATAAAAACATAAATATCATAAATAACTTCGTAACCTCAACAGAGCATATATAAAAATATTAAATAAAAGTTATAGAAATTAGTAAAAACATGAACATTAAATAAAGGAATACAGAAAACATTATTTCAAGATATATAAATAATTAGCTATAGACTTAAATACATACATAAATATTGAATCAAGAAAAAGAAAAATAGTACATAACATGTCAAAATAACCTATTTTAACTTAGTAAATAGAGAAAATAAAAGTGCATAATGAAATATTAAATAATTAGCTATAGGCTTAAATACATACATAAATATTGGATACAAGAAAAAGAAAAATAGTACATAACATGTCAAAATAACCTATTTTAACTTAGTAATAGAGAAAATAAAGTGCATAATAATAATAATAATACTCCTTTAATAGTCCCACAATGGGGAAATTCAGTGTGTTACAGCAGCAAAGATAAGCAGATACAAATACAAATACAACATGCACAGGAATGTTCCAAGGTAAGAGGCATAATGAATTACTACTTACTTTTAGAGCACTTAGTGTAACGTATCCTCTCTGGGTGTCTTGGTCAAGCAGCAGCGTGTGTAAAAGCTGTTAACACAGGCAGTTCCATTTATACAGTAAGTGAGAGCACCACCCAGAAGTGATGATCCTGCGATTTCCTTCTTGAAAGCCTCAGCTAACCATGAGTAAGCAATTTGTGTTGTATGTAAGTTATTTTTAAAGAATAAATTCTACACAAGTAATTTATATAATAATATACAATTTATTGAATACAACCAGACACTGCTGTAATGCATTAATATGTCTGAATGCCACAAACTTATATTTAAACTATAAACACCTTATTTTATTATAAATACATGCGTGAGAATAAAGAGGCCCTGTAAAGTTATTTTAATTTAATTATGGACAGGAATCGTACTGAAACACTATTGCATCAAATATATTTCAATCCTAAAACGCCAGGATCTTTCGGCGGGCTTGAAAATCTGTTTAGAGACGCAAAGAAACATGGTATAACAAGGAAAGAAATACGCAGATGGCTGCACCAACAAGATTCTTATATACTACATAAGCCTTCAAGAAAAACATTTATAAAAAATAAGATTATTGTTTCAGATTTAGATGCATTGTGGCAGGCCGATTTAGTTATAATGTCTCCGTATTCCAAAGAAAACAACGGGGTGAAATATATTTTAACAGTAATCGATGTATTATCCAAATATGCGTGGTGTGTGGCACTTTGGGATAAGAAGGCGACATCTGTTGCAAAAGCTTTTGAGCTAATATTTGAAAACTATGGCCGTGTTCCGCGCAAATTGCAGACGGATCGTGGGAGAGAATTTATGAACACGGCTATGAAGACTCTATGCAAATCATACAATATACATCAATACTTTACTACAAATACAGTGAAGGCCGCTGTGGTTGAAAGGTTTAATAGGACATTAAAAACACGTATGTGGCGGTATCTTACCAAAAATAACACTTTTAGGTACTTTGATGTTTTACCTGATCTTGTATATAGCTATAATCATACACCACAATTCAATGCAGGCCATATGAAGTAACAAAACATAACTCATTAAGAATTTGGCGAATCACTTATGCTAAAGCTGCATTGTCTAAACCAATGAAAGCATCTTTAAAAGTTGGTGACCATGTCAGAATCTCTCAGTACAAGGGTCCATTCGATAAAGGTTACGAGCAAACTTACACAGATGAAATTTTTGTGATCTCAGCTATCAATAGACGATTCAGGAAACCGATGTATAAAATTGTTGATCTGTATGGTGAACCTATAGAGGGATCATTTTATAACGAGGAGATACAAAAGATTAATCTTGATCAAAACCGTGTTCATCGTATCGAAAGAATAATTTAAAAAAGGCGCAATCGGGGCAATACGTTTTATTTTGTAAAGTGGGTCGGATATCCTGAAAAATTTAATAGCTGGATTAAAGAGGATCAACTGACAGAGATATAAATTATGGAGGATGGTTCATTCTATGTAACACTGCCTAGCAATGCATCATCTTCAATTTACCCAGAAAACACAATTTCAGTTTACACAACAAAGTTATCTAAACCTGTATACTTCAATGGCCCATATGAGGTCAGCCTTACAGCAATTTCATACCCGAGGTCTTGGTACACAATTGCTAGTCAAGAAGGTACTTTTTTTATCAGAACCCATAATGAGGAGCTGAAAGAATATTACATCAGATCAGGCTTTTATTCAACTGTCGGGGATGTTGTAAAAGCCATCAACGAAAGGATTGATAATTTGAAAATATCAAGTGACATTTATAAACTACGCTTTGATCCCGTAAAAAGAACTGTTTATACAACAGAATCTACAACCATACAATTTGCTCCTGGTGAAAAGTTATCACATATTTTAGGCATGAGTCACTATGTAGCATCTTCACCAGATAAAATTTTTGAACAGATAAAACCCATTTATGCAGATATACAAGCTGGATTTTATACGCTATTTGTGTATACGGATATCGTTCAGCATCAATGTGTTGGTGACAGCTATGTTCAATTGTTAAGGAGTGTTGAAATCAGCGGCAATAACAATGAGATTGTAACGTTACACTATACAAGGCCTGACTATATACCCGTGTGCAAACAATACTTTGACACCATTAGCATTTCAATATTATCAGACCAGGCCACGCCAGTGAAGTTCAAGTATGGCAAGTGTGTATTACGATTGCACTTTAGACCCTGAAAGGAAACAAGCAAATAAAATGATGGCTCAAAGACTTTATGGAGATCCAGCGGTATATGCCCGCTACTATGCTGCACAAGCTGGATCCGGATTAGAGGGGTTCCGTGGTGATGAATACATGTATGGTGCTGGACTTGCAGGAATATTCAGAGGCCTTTTTAGAAGGGCTGTACCTCTATTTAGAAAGGGTATAGAGATTGTGAAACCTCATTTGAAGACTGCTGTCAAAAATATTGCAAAAGATGCATTCACCTCAGTCTCAACGGCTGTTATAGATAAGATCAACAATCCGGTGCATGAACAAAAGGGCTCTGGAGTAGTTTACGTCACAAAGCAGTGTAAAAGAAAGAGGAGCTCTGCCACTTCATTGCCACCAATGCTTATGAATAAGAATAAGAAGGTAGTGCGTAAAAGACGCCGTGTTCAGAAATCCATAAGACGTGCTCCTGAGGACATCTTCTAATACTCCATCATGGCCTTCATACACGACGATTCTATAGAATGCACCAAATCAGAATTGGATATTTTTGATGTTCCCCCTACACAGACCAGTATTGAAAAATCACTTTTTGTAGAAGTTCAGCCTATTGCTGCCCTTGCAGATGGTGCCCCTCTGGAATTTTTTATATCGGGAAGCGGTGAATATTATTATGATCTGAATAACACCCTTTTGTACATAAACTGCCGTATTCTGAAACAGGATAATACAGCCATACCGGCCGGCGCCCGTGTTGGTCTTATTAATTATCCTATCGCAACTTTATTCAATCAGGTTGATGTAACTCTGGGTGATCGCCTTATCTCACAATCGGATAACCTCTATTGCTATAGAGCATACATTGAAACAATTTTAAATTACAGTTCAACTACCCTGGCGTCACAGTTCAACTACCCTGGCCTGTTCTATAAAGACACGGCCGGTCAGCATCAGACACGTGATATTGACGGCGAGAATTTGGGATTCAACAAGAGGGCACAGGCAACCGCACAATCTAGGCCTGTAGAACTTCTGGGACCTATCTTTGGAGACATATTCAATCAACCAAAATTAATACTAAATGGCTTGGATCTGAAGATCAAATTATTGCGCAATAAAGATGCCTTTTGTCTAATGTCTGGTGACCCGGAGAATTATAAAGTTCAGATTCAACAAGCCGCTCTCTATGTCAAGAGAGTCCAAGTCTCACCAGCCGTCAGAATAGGCCATAGTCAGGCACTTCTAAAATCCACGGCTAAATACAACCTCGATAAGGCAAGCTTGAAAGTATACAGCATTGCGGCTGGAACACGAATTACAAATTGTGAGAACCTGTTCCTGGGTCAAATTCCTAAAACAGTAATAATAGGATTTGTAGATAATGAAGCATTTAGTGGTAGCTACCAAAGAAATCCGCTTTGCTTTCAACATTATAACATAAATCATGCAGCCTTGTATCTGGACGGTCAGCAGATACCCGCAAGACCCTTTCAGCCAAATTTTGATGCTTTGTCAGCTATCCGAGAATATTTTGCTCTAGTTCGCATTTCTGGAAAGCAGAAATGTGATATAGCGCTATCAATAGATCGTGACGAATTTAATAATGGATATACGTTATTCGCTTTTGACTTGACACCTGACCAGGAACCTGGAGGCCATTTTTCACTTGTCAAAACAGGTAACCTACGCGCTGAAATAAGATTTGCGCAGCCCACTCCTGGAACTGTGAATATGATCGTATATTCACTACATGATAACCTGTTGCAGATTAATCAGAGACGAGAGCTTTTGTTTGACTACAATTAAAAAATGAATACTATTGAGCTTACAGAACTTTTGAATTCAGATCCCTATACGCGCGCTATATTTGGAGGTGTGTTCCCTTGTGATTTTTTACCACAAAACAGAATTGCTGAGAGGCCTGTGGCCTACATCATCAATACAGACAAATCGAGTCAGAGGGGAAGCCATTGGATATTAATTGTGTTATGCACTGAAAAAAATGCCCTATTTTTTGATAGCTATGGATTTGCACCAACGGCAGAAATATTCCCAAAAGAATTTATATATTTTTTAAAAAGAAACTGTGAATCTTATAGTTATCAGAACAATCAATTGCAGGATACAATTTCTACATATTGTGGTCACTATTGTGTATATATGTTATACCATTTGGCTAGGGGTTTGTCATATAAAAAGATTTTAGATGTCTTTGATAAGAATTTAATAAAAAATGATAATTTAGTTTCAGAGTTTGTCAGAAGGAATTTTTATGATGTGATAGAAACTTGTAAATTTTGCTGTGTTTATAAACAGAAATGCAGAGCCCTTTTGACAAATTAATACTTATAAGCACTGAATGAACAATCATATATTTTGCAAAAACAAAAGGATGTGTATTTTGACAAAATTCATATTTAAGTTTGAAAGCATTGAATGGACAAAAAAATATATTCTGCAAAAAGGGTGTGTGTTTTAAAAAGCTATGTTTTAAAGAGATAAGACCTTCTAATGCTAACAATGTGAGTACCACCCACCACCTTGCTAGGTGTCAGAGCTGCTGATGTCAAAACTTCTGATGCCTGAACTCTGCATGGTTATGTCTGTAAACATATTTGTGAATAAGCGTGTAATAGATATATTATGTCTTGATAAACATTATATAGATAATAGTAATTGTAACAAAAACATGTTCTTTTTTATTACTATGCTATAAAGACATACTAAGTTGTGCTATATACTTCATATAAAGTTGTTATATTAGTGACGTGTGCTGTATACTTCATATAATCTGCTTGGTATTAATAAAAATTTCAAAACTTTAAAATTTTTGTCAGTGTCTGTTTTTTATTGCTTTTATCATTAAAGATTATAAGAGGTTATAAACTTTTAATAGATTCATACAATGAGATTCATACAGGAGACACTATTAAAGATAATAGAACTTCATACATTGATATTGTCAGGAGTAAGTCACCCCTGTGGATGTCATACTTTTGAGTAGCGAAGGTGCTAAAAATTTCATTCTGCTTTCACCAAGTCACCAGAGCAGACCTCTCTGCACAAACATACACAAATACCATAGCTGTTTCATGTAAACCTGCTCTACATATGTTGTCCCCACCAAACATAGGGGTACATGGTAGGTTCCCTTAAACATTACTAATATTCATACAGGATTAATAAAATTTATATCAAACATAATAGAACTTCATACAGTAAGAAAAATACAAGCGACACTAATTTTATATAAATCTTATATTAAAGATACAAGGAAATGGTGGAATAAAAGGGGGCTGGGTTAATGAGATATAAAAATGGGCGGGGCACCTGTCAAAATGAGTTGGATATGGATGTTTCACTACTCCCTTTAAATGTATTTGTCAGATTCGACAAAGCCTTAATTGGTTTTTCCAATGCAAAAAATTTTGATGGTCTAAGCTTAGAATAAATCATCTCAATACCAGATTAGTGGTGGCCTAACACCCAGCAGTTGTACTAATCAGTTGATATCAGACTATAGTAGAGCCAGTCCCCATAGCACAGGTAAATACTTGTGAGGAGTGACCGAGGAAACTGAGGCTAGTTCTGATCATGTGACTCGGGGTCAGAAGCAGGCTGGAACGCCCAGGACAAGCATAAAGAAAATTCTGGAGGAAGTCAGGTAAGTTTGATTCCTCAATCTCTTTAAGACCCTCCACCATTTAGGTAGTCCGTTATGTAGACCTGTTACATTTTAACAGTGTCTTTTTGCAGGTGAGGTCTCCAAAACTGGACACAGTATTCCAGATGTGGTGTCAGCAGGGCTCCACAATCTCTCTTCCTACTATGCTATGCATCCAAGCATCCTGCTTACTTCCCCTTCTGCCTTTCATTACTCCTCACTCTTTTTGAGACTGTCTGATATCAGGACCCCTAAAAGCTTTCCTCTCCCCACATGCATTATTTTACATTTGGAAACATTGAACTATAGTTTCCATTGTAGTGACAATTTCTCCAACTTTACTTACCAAACCTTCTCCAATGTTGCCTACAAAAATATTATAAAGAATAGAGCACAGTACAGACCCTTGTGGTTTATTTGTAACTCTCCGCTCTTCATGCACACCACCACAACAACAACACTCTGATATCTATCCAAAGCAAACTTTCACCATCTCCACCAAGTTATTTGCATAATTTAATAAGCACTACTACACTGATTCCAGTGCAGCTGTAAATTTGTTTCTTGTCCTCATCATTCATGATCAATAGGTTCTGTTAGTTGTGGCGTCTGATATGCTACTTAGGCTCTGACACTGTCCACCTCTGTTTGGAGCTCTGAATCACACCTTCTGCCTGATACTGCCCTTATGATATTAAAGAGCATACATAGCATATCAGGTATCAAAATTAACTGCACTGATTGCTCTGGAACAGTCAGGGCTAGAGAGAAAATTCCAACTGTGCCAGAATCAGTAGAGCAGCGTTTATTAACATATGCTAAGAACTGGGGTTGGTGGAGGTGATGAAAGGTCCTCTTTAAGTCTAATCTTCATTAGTTTATTTAGAACATGTTTATGTGGCACTGTGTCAAAGGCTTTGCTTAAATCCAGGTAGGCAAAATCCATGGCATCACCATAGCCAAAGAAATTAAGATTAAAAAGCAAAAAGATTAATTTGATATTATCTGCCCCGAGAAATGCAATGCTGTTTTGGGTCCAAGTTGTGGTTTGTATGTGGTCACTATCCTCTTTTTCATCAGGGATTCCATTATTCTTACTACTATAGATGTTAAGATAACTGGCCAGTAGTTATTAACTTACTCTCTGCTACCCTTCTTATGAATGCATACAACAATGGCCATTCTTAAGTCTTTGGGATATGCTACCTATGTCTGAAATGGAAACACTCCAGTAAAAGGCTTCTCCAGGGAATCTTACTTTACTTCATTTCTCTGGGTTGTTTTTGATGCCATACCTGGGAGTTCTGCATTAATCCAACCCCGAGTCACATGATCAGAACAAGCACCTAACATCCCAGGTTACACCACTTCCTTCCTCCCTCCCGTTTTCAGAGGTCACATGATTAGAACTAGCATCCAACCTCCCAGGTTTCTCTGGCTCCTTCTTTTTCTCCTTTTTTCATAGTTACTCATGCTATGAGGGCTGGCTTTATTATAACCTTTCAGCCGCATCGCACAGAAGGTGGAGTGAACCAGCCAAGCGCCAGGTGTTGATATTGATCACCCAGGGTTGGAACCAGACAGGAACCAGCAGGTACAGCATCAAAAAAAACCCAGAGGAATTAAGTAAAATAAGACTCCTGTAGTATATACTAAATCCTTATACTGAATGAAGCTAAACTGAATTATGCAATGTATTTAAATTGTTGGTTTTAAAAAATATGAACATTTTCTTAAGCAATTACCCAAAGGTATTACAATACTTCTCAAAATGTTTTTGTGTAAACTTAATAAAACCTCTCAATCATATTTCTAGCCTATTAAGCATTTTACAGAATATTGTGGATAGAGAAAAGAATAATCTACAAACCAGATTATTTCCCTTCCATATAGTTTAATAGTTTGGCTTTATCATTTAAAAAGTTAATCTTATCATGAAACACACGACTGAGTTTATATGAGATAAAAATCATGCGTAAGTATCGTGAAGTTACTTGCTACATAGTCTTCCCATTACATTTGGCAGCTTCATTAATCATACTGAGCATTTTACTATTAGAAATTGCTAAGGAGATGAAATCTCATATATTTTTTTTTTTTTTTTTCAGTTGATAAGAGTGTGTTTTTAGCAAAGAGATAAAATACAATTCCAGTGTGAAAAAGTCCCTAGAGATTTCTTGCATATTGTCAGCTAGAAAATTCCCTTACATTTGCAATGCAAAATACATAGGAAAATGCATAATTTCCCTTTCCTTTTCAGCACAGTATACGATTAAATAAAGCACATATGTTTGGATAATGCTGGAGAGGTCACTTAGAACTAAGTGCCTGCAGACATAAGTCATGTTTTACTACTAGAAGTATATCCAACTACATGCTGAAATCATTAGGTGTGAATGAACCCATTCATGATAAGCCACATACTTTATAATTGCAATGTTAATAATATCTTACAAAGGTCTAACAAATAACACCAGAAATTTTGAAATTCCTGTTTCACCTTCTAACACTATTTAATATTATGAATTACATTGTATAAAACCTTTGTCTTTACAGTAAAATAGATATTATAAAATACAATACCTATAAGTATTAGAGTAGAAATGAGCAAGTTAAATTCAGTTAGTTTTTTACAAATGTAAAATTTACAAGTAGACCGTTATGAAAGCCTATAGTCAAGTTAGATGTTAAGTAAATTAATATTTCAGTTATACTGTATGTACAAAATGTATGTATTTACAAAAAGATCTGAGATGTTGTAAAGAAAAATATTTACATAAAAAATTCTTACAGCTGAATTGGTTCCAGCTTAACGTGTAATTGTCTTTTCACTTCTTTTTAATGTTGTATTGGGAGGGGTTTGCTGAACCTTTTATGTTTTATGCAATCACTTTAAGTAGCTGTATCTCTGGTTTTATACCACCGAGAAAAGTTCTTCTGTTTAAGCTGAGACTCTCATATGCTGCCAATATGTGATTTTTATATGACAGCACATGAAAGCTAAAACTCTCAGTTTTCAAACAACATCAAAAACACCTTTCTAAGTGGTATAAACCAGAGATACAGCTATTTGAATGGATACCCCGCTTTGGCTTTTGCTATATCTGTATACAGGGCCGGCTCCAGGTTTGTGTGGGCCCTTGGGCGACGGAGCCCCAATGGGCCCCTTTTGGAGTAACTCATGCACAATACAGCAAAAAAACAATCAAAATTGGGTGTTTTTTGCTGAGGCAGACCTACTGGAGTGGAGTGTAATACAGTCCATTCCATACAAGTAGATACTGTACAACCTGTTCAGACATTGGAAAGTAAAAAGGAATTTGAGGCGGACATCTGCCTCGGATTCTTCTTTATCTTCTGCGCCCGGCTCACGGTGCAGAACATCAGCATGCCCTTGCAGTTTTCCCTCGCTGATTAGGCCCAAATGAGTCTAACCAGTGCGAAGTCTCAAGCCGCGGCCTCCAAATCAGCTGAAGAATCTGTGGCAAGGTCCAGCAGGACACTTTTTTTTCCAGCTTCCTGCTCCAATTAGTTTCAATAGGAGGCAGAATGAGAGCGGAATCTGCTGCAAAATCAGTGTCAGATTCCACCGTGTAAACAGGGCCTGATACTGTTAATAGTGCCACTCCACAGTAGCCCCCACACAGTATCATATGCTCCACAGTGACCCCCAACACAGTATTATATGATCCACAGTGGTCCCTCACAGAATTATATACTCCATAGTGGCCCCCACGCAGTATTATATACTCAACAGTGGCCCCCCCACGCAGTATTATATACTCAACAGTGGCCCCCACGCAGTATTATGTACTCCACAGTGGCCCCCACGCAGTATTATATACTCCACAGTGGCCCCACACAGTATCATATACTCCACAGTGGCCCCCATACAGTATCATATGGTCCACAGTGGCCCCCACACAGTATCATATGCTCCACAGTAACCCCCATGAGTATTATATACTCCACAGTGGCCTCCACACAGTATTATGTACTCCACAGTGGCCCCCACGCAGTATTATATACTCCACAGTGGCCCCACACTGTATCATATACTCCACAGTGGCCCCCACACAGTATCATATGCTCCACAGTGGCCCCCACACAGTATCATATGCGCCACAGTGACCCCCATGCAGTATTATATACTCCACAGTGGCTCCACACAGTATTACAGTGCTGGCCAAAAGTATTGGCACCCCTGCAATTCTGTCAGATAATACTCAATTTCTTCCAGAAAATGATTGCAATCACAAATGCTTTGGTAATAATATCTTCATTTATTTTGCTTGCAATGAAAAAACACAAAAGAGAATGAAAAAAAAAGTCAAATCATTGATCATTTTACACAAAACTCCAAAAATGGGCCGGACAAAAGTATTGGCACCCTCAGCCTAATACTTGGTAGCACAACCTTTAGACAAAATAACTGCGAACAACCGCTTTCGGTAACCATCAATGAGTTTCTTACAATGCTCTGCTGGAATTTTAGACCATTCTTCTTTGGCCAATTTCTCCAGGTCCCTGAGATTTGAAGGGTGCCTTCTCCAAACTGCCATTTTGAGATCTCTCCACAGGTGTTCTATGGGATTCAGGTCTGGACTCATTGCTGGCCACTTTAGAAGTCTCCAGTGCTTTCTCTCAAACCATTTTCTAGTGCTTTTTGAAGTGTGTTTTGGGTCATTGTCCTGCTGGAAGACCCATGACCTCTGAGGGAGACCCAGCTTTCTCACACTGGGCCCTACATTATGCTGCAAAATTTGTTGGAAGTCTTCAGACTTCATAATGCCATGCACACGGTCAAGCAGTCCAGTGCCAGAGGCAGCAAAGCAACCCCAAAACATCAGGGAACCTCCGCCATGTTTGACTATAGGGACCATGTTCTTTTCTTTGAAGGCCTCTTTTTTTTTCCTGTAAACTCTATGTTGATGCCTTTTCCCAAAAAGCTCTACTTTTTGGCTCTCTCAGGTAAGTGTTGGCAAACTCCAGCCTGCCTTTTTTATGTCTCTGGGTCAGAAGTGGGGTCTTCCTGGGTATCCTACCATAGAGTCCCTTTTCATTCAGACGCCGATGGATAGTACAGGTTGACACTGTTGTACCCTCGGACTGCAGGGCAGCTAGAACTTGTTTGGATGTTAGTCGAGGTTCTTTAGCCACCATCCACACAATCTTTCGTTGAAATCTCTCGTCAAGTTTTCTTTTCCGTCCACATCTAGGGAGGTTAGCCACAGTGCCATGGGCTTTAAACTTCTTGAAGACACTGCGCATGGTAGACACAGAAACATTCAGGTCTTTGGAGATGGACTTGTAGCCTTGAGATTGCTCATGCTTCCTCACAATTTTGCTTCTCAAGTCCTCAGACAGTTCTTTGGTCTTCTTTCTTTTCTCCATGCTCAATGTGGTACACACAAGGACACAGGACAGAGGTTGAGTCAACTTTAATCCATTTCAACTGGCTGCAAGTGTGATTTAGTTATTGCCACCACCTGTTATGTACCACAGGTAAGTAACAGGTGCTGTTAATTACACAAATTAGAGAAGCATCACATGATTTTTGAAAGGGTGCCAATACTTTTGTCCACCCCCTTTTTTATGTTTGGTGTGGAATTATATCCAATTTGGCTTTTTGACAATTCTTTTTGTGGTTTTCCATTGAAGACAAATTAAATGAAGATATTATTACCAAAGCATTAGTGATTGCAATCATTTTCTGGAAGAAATTGAGTATTATCTGACAGAATTGCAGGGGTGCCAATACTTTTGGCCAGCACTGTATATGCTGTACAGTGGCCCTAACACAGTATTATATGCTCCATAGTGGCCCTCAAGCAGTATTATATGCTCTACAGTGGCCTCCACACAGTATTATATGCTCCACAGTGGTCCCTTCACAGTATTATATGCTCCACAGTGGCTCCCACATAGTATTATATGCCCAGCAGTGGCACCCACACAGTATTATATGCCCAGTAGTGGCCCCCACACAGTATTATATACTGCATAGTGGCTCCCACACAGTATTATATGCCCAGCAGGGGCCCCCACACAGTATTATATGCTCCCAACAGCCCCCCTCCGCACCGTTGCTATTATTATACTCTGGGGTCTCCTCAGACCCCAGAGTATAATAATAGGAGGCCCAGGGAAGGTGAATAAAAATAACAAACACTGATACTCACCTTGCATTACCTTTCCTGGGCATCCTTGGTCTGTTCTGCTGTCTTCAGCATCTTCGGCCATCTTCAGACGTCCTTGCTGAGGCCTGTGATTGGTCCTCACAGGTCATGTGGGGGCACACTGACGTCATTATGCTGCTGCGCCCCCTATGACTGCTGGGGCCTAATCACAGGCCTCAGTGTGGCCTTGGGAAGGATGCCGACCCCAGGAGAGGTGAGTATAAGTATTTATTATTTTATGTCACCTCCCTTGGTGACATGCCTTGGCCCCTTCATTTGAAATATGTAAAGCAGTAGGGGAACCAGGCTTTCCCCGACTGCTATCATAATGGTCTGGGGCCCCGGCCATCTCTAGCTGGCCGCGGGCCCCGTACCCCGCCAGGTCCGGTCACGCTCACACCCCCTGTGACCACGATCGTTACGCAGTAACAGTCAGCACCCTGTCTGTATATATTAGTACTTATTATAACAATACATTTTATTTATATAGCGCCAACATATTCCACAGCACTTTAGAAATTGTAGGGTTCGAGTACAGACAAAATGAGACATTTCAGTAAAAATCAACTTACACCATAGGAGTGTGGGCCCCTCTTGCAAGACTTTACAATCTAAGAGGTAGATGGGATGACACAAGAGGTAGCAGAGAGACATAGAAGGTAGCATTGTTTATACAGTGGACCTGTTATTTTTATGATAAAGGTCACTTTAACCTTTTCCCAACATCCAATGTAATATTATGGCGGATGTCGGGTATTTAACTATAGCAGCTGTTCAGGAGCTGAGTGGCCATCATAGCCACCGCTCAGAAAGTATAATAAATGAATAAAGTATATTATGAAAATGTTCAGCATTTCCTTCCCTAATTCAATTACAAACAAAGTGAAACCACAGTTACACTAAAGTTAATGTTTTTGCGACCGTTTTCCTGCAGGTATTTGAGACGAATCAAGGAATGGAATCAGAAAGAATAATAAAAAGAAATGCAGCACTTGTACTGACACACTGTTCCCACAAGGGAATGTGCTGCTGACCAGCAGGTATACTTTTGTCCATGAACAAGCATTTGCTCCTTTGTGGGTTGGTTGGGGGAATGTACACCTGGACCAATAAATGGGTTAATGATCGTTTGCACAAACATTCACTCCTGATTATTGGCCATTTTTCACCGATCACTGTTCTCCTGAATGTCATCGAAGGGCCTTGATCTGTTGCCATGACAACCGGGAGCCTATTGAAGGCTCCCAGGCTTGTCATAGCCAGATCTGTTACACACTGCCAGAGGCAGCGTGTAATAGAGGTAGGTATTTTGCTATTCACTGCAATACAGAGGAATTGCAGTGAATAGTATGAGCGATCAGACCCCTAGGTTTCAAGGTCCCTAGGGGGTCTTTTCATAAAAGTAAAAGAAAAAAAAAGTTTTTAAAACTATAAAAAAAACATAAAAGTTCAAATCACCCCCCTTTCCCTAGATCAGATATAAAAGTAAATAAACAAAAGTAAACAAACACATTAGGTATACCCGTGCTCCAAAATGCCCAAACTATTAAAATATTAAAATATTTATCCCTTACGGTGAACAGCGTAATAACAGCATAATTTTTGCCTCTTATAAAAAATGGAATAAAAAGTGTTCAAACTATCAGACCTTCCCCAAAATAGTATCAATAAAAACAACATCTTGTCTTGCATAAAAATACACTTTACCCAGCTCCAAATATAAAAAAGTTACAGGTGTCACAATATGGTAACACAAATTTTTTTTTTCTATTTTGCAAAGTTTTTAATTTTTTAAAAGGTATCAAAACATTACATACGGTGAACGGTGTAGCAGCAAAAAAAAATCAAAATAGCCAAATAGCGTTTTTTTTTCAACACTTTGCCTCATATAAAAAATTGAATAAAAAGTGATCAAATCATCAGATCTTTCCAAAAATGGTATCAGTAAAAACATCATCTTGTTCCGCATAAAGAGTCACCATAACCAACTCCATACATGTAAATATGAAAATGTTACAGGTGTCACAATAAGGCGACACAAATTCTTTTTTCTATTTTGCAAAGTTTTTAATTTTTTAAAAGGTATCAAAACATTACAAATACTATATAAATTTGGTATCGCCATGTTCGTACTGACCCGCAGAATACAAGTACCATGTCATTTTTACCACATAGTGGATGCCATAAAAATTAAACCCATATAAAATTGGTGCAAATGCATTTTTTCTCCAATTTCACCTCATTCTGAATTTTTTTCCAGCTTCCCAGTACATTGCACAGCATATTGAATGGTGCCATTACAAAGTACAATTTGTTTCACAAACAATAAGTCATCATGGGGAGGGAAAAATGAAAATGCAAAGACGAAAATTGGCCCGGTCCTTAAGGGGTTAATGCTTCAGCACCATAATATTTTGGACAATTGTATACTTGCAACTTTTTGGGAACAGTTTGGGGAAGGTCCTTTTCTGTCCTAGCATGACTCTGTCCCAGTGTACAAAACAAGGTCCATAAAGATTAGGCTAGTCTGGTGTAGAAGACTTGATTGGCCTGTACAGAGCCCTGACGTTAATCCCACCAATGGGTTGAACTAGAACTGAAACTGCAAGTCAGGCCTCTTATCCAACACAATTGTCTGACCTCACATGTCCCTTTATGGATAAATGTCCACAGACACAATCCAAAATCTTGTAGGAAGCTTACTCAGAAGCTGTTTTTGCTGCAAAGAATCAACTCCATAGTAATGCCTATGGATCTAGAATGGAATTCCTGTACTGTAGGTGTAATAGTGTAGTGTAGGTGTCCATAAAGAGTCTTACTTTATTTAGATTTAGAATTTTGTTCAGGTTACAATATGTTAACTACTGGGTAAAATATTTTTGATTTACATTATGATACATAATGTTTATACTACTTTGATAATTACTTGATCAAAAGGCATAAAGCATTTCCATTTTCGACGTGACCACTCTGTAAAATAGATATATTCATTTAATATAGGTTTAATTTAATTTTTGCAACTTATACAATTTGACCAGTTTTTCTTATTACAAAAACCTTTTTCTGTAATTTTCTGTAGGTTATGCACCCAAAGGACATGTATTTGTCTTACACACTCAATGACCATTATACTGTAACTATCCTGCAATAACTCAGATCAGATATACCCTCAAATAGGTGATATTACTTGTAACTTAATAGATGTCATCTCAACAAAGATAAAAGTTCATGATCGAAGTGTTTTCCTAAAAACCTTTAATAAAAAGTGGAGTTCATACTTATTCTTCTTCAGTTATGTGGTAAATTGTCAGGTGACAACTAAGAAGAATAAAGGTGGTCTTTAGATGTCTAAAAAAATATGGCAGGGGGCTGAAAATTTTATACTCACTTCCATAGATCCCCTACCGCTGGCATTCTTCTTCCATTGTAGGCAGTGATCACAGTCGGGGTCTAATACCTGTTGGATCAGTGGATGTCAATAGAAGCTCATTTGTGTTTTTATAGCCATTTGCAGCCCCATCACATGTTTTACCTTTTACATTATGTTGTTACATCCTATTGTAAAACTAACATGAACTTAAAACCTTTTTCAATTTTGTATCCATCCCCTTCATAAAAAAGCCTGAAAGCTACTTGGTGAAGAATTTTCTGTACAAAATACTGAAAGTCATATCAATATGGTTCAATAGTGTTCTACGGTGTTTAGTTGTTCCTTAAAGGGATTGTCCAGTTTCAGGAAATAAATGTTATTGTTTGTATAATAAAAAAGCTATACAATTTTCTGATATACTTTCTGTAATAATTCACTTTTATTTTAGATCTCTGGTTGATGTCATTCATTGTTTACTTCCAGTGGATAAAAATCAGTCCATGGTCATGTGATGTACAGTCCATGGTCATGTGATGGACACACAGGTGCACAGCTCATTATAGTCACAGCACAGTAATCAGACATCTGTCTTCTAACGAATCATGCACCTGTGTGTCCATCACATGACCATGGACTTCTTTTTATGCACTGGGAGTAAGTAGAATGAATGACAGCAAGCAGAGATCTAGAAAACAGTGAGGAATTCATAAAGAAAGTATATTGGAAAATTGTATTTATAATTACATTTATTTATACACTCATTGACAAAAGAAAAACTGCACCAAGAAGGAGCCTCCATATAATACTCTCCATACTCCCAAACAGAACCTGGATTCATAGCTAAAGATGATATGGTTCCAGTCCATAATAGTTCAGGTTTCTCATTCAGGACACCACTGCAAACCTAGGTGACGATGGGTGGCTAGCTACATGTAATTGCTGTTTTGACACCAAATTTCCTTCTTCTAAGCCTTGAAATGGTTCGAGCAGAGACAGGGTTTTGTAATGACTTTACCAACTGTGTCTGGTTGGTGGACAAGCAAACTGTGAGAGCTCCTTATTGTAGGTAGATTTAATAATCCTCTCTACTGGTGGTGTGGCTGGTCCGTTCAGAGCCTTTTTGTTATGTCTGCATGCCATCACATAATTACTGCTCCCAACACCTCCTAACAGCTATTGAAGGTCAGAACAGTTTAAAAGGTGGGTAGTTTATCTAAATGAACATCTTGCCTCTCTCAGTCCAATGATGATATTCCTCTCAGAGTCTTTCAACTGGTCTTTGAGTGCATCATACAGGCTTGTCTAGCAGACTTTTTATAGGCAACGAGAAAGCACTTTAAGGCTATGGCGCCACGTTGTGGAAAAGCAGCTTTTTTTGTTGAAGATTTTGTTGTGGTTTTTTTGAGCCAAAACTAGGAGTGGATTGAGCAGAAGGGAGCAGTATAAGAACTTCCTATATATTCCTCATTCCTTTTGTAGCCATTGTTGGCTTTGGCTCAAAAAACCGCAACAAAATCTGCAACAAAAAAAGCTGCGTTTCCGCAACGTGGGGCCGTAGCCTTACACTCTCTTGTAGCAAGACCCAGTGTCTATTTAGACCTCACAGTACTCATTTACATATCTGCATAAGACATAAATGCTTGCCAAGTTTTGCAGTAATCTGAGTTTAATCTAGGTGCATTATGTCAGTGTATTTTTCTGATAGTTTTAATATATATGGTGTACAGATAATCCCTCCTCAAATTGAAGTCATTCTGTAAACACTAAAAGAATCCCACACCCAGTTCTAATCTCCAAGGTAAGTTGTGGGCAGCTGCACATCCTTTGCAGTGATTTTGCTGAAGACGTACAATATTGCACATGTTTATTCAAATAAATGTGCAGTCATGTAATATATGGTTGCACCAAATCATGTCAAAACAGGCACCCCATTTTCCGGTTGTTTATGCTGTTAAATTTATTCATCCTCCAAGGCAGTGTTCATTGAAATTGCATTGGCAGTCATTATGCACTTCTGAGAAATAGTGCCATAGTATTGTTTATCTGTGTGATATATGCTGAGTCCTGTAGAGGCAGGGTGCAAAATTTATATTATAGAGACTTACTGATAATGTGCTAAATAGTAATATATTGCCTAGACCCTAATGCAAAATCTATTACAGGGCCCACAATCCATCATGTGACATCACGGTTTACTGCATCCAGACAAGCTCATGCTTACCTGTCTTCTTGGCTGGACATGTCCAGATATGTATATTACAAGTAGAGATGAGTGAATTAACTTGGTACAAATCAAATTTGTTACAAATTTTTCAAATGTTTCAGACTCCAGAAAATCCAAAACTTTCAGGATATGTTCTGCAATCTGGACAATGCCTTGCAGCACTGGGGTCCTGGTTTGAATCCGACCAAGGACAACATCTGCATGGAGTTTGTAAGTTCTCCCCATGTTTGCATGACGTTATCACGCTCAGCGTGCCCAGGTCACCACTGAGGCCCAATCACAGGCCTCAGTGGTGACCCTCAGGCCAATGACATCACAGAAGAGCACCGGACACCGCGAAGAGGACCAAAAGAGGTAACGGAAGATGAGTATGAATGTGTTTTTTTAATTTTTTGCACCTCCCCATGGCCTTCTCTTATTATACTCTAAGGTCTGAAGAGACCCCAGAGTATAACAATGGCACTTTCACATTGACATAACTTTGTGTTTGTTTTAAAGAGCTATAAATTAGATAGGATCCTAGGAACCTAAGAGTGTTTTAAGCTAATTTAAGGTGTCGTTCATACCAAAATTGTGCAACACAAAATGCATCAGGGACCCAAGCCACCGAACCAAACATGAAACGAATCTTGAGAGGTTCGCCCATCTCTAATGCCATGCGTGGGTACTCTGGTTTCCTCCCATATGCCAAAAATATACTGATAGGTAATTTAGCTTCCCATACAAACTACTGACCCTGGGTGTTGGGGATGAGTGCCTTTATGGCAGCTACATATCACAAGGCATTATGGGAAAAGGAACTGGGAAGCTCATGCGCCCTCTGTTGGCAGCTACTAACTCCTCTACTTCACAATGCTCCCTGCACTTTGAGTCTCCATGAGAAAGTGCACAGCAAATGTTTGTCATTGTCATTGCACTAATTGCTGAAAATGCCGACCATCATTTAACAGGGATTTAAAAAAAACAGAAACTTCACGCTTTTTTTTCTTTTTTTTGTGCCTGTTTGGCTTTTGTTTTGCAAAACGAAGTGAAGCCTGAAAAAAATACTGTGACTCTACAGATGGAATGGGGTCCAATGTTTCAGTGGAAGGCACTTGGATGATACTCAGATGACATCTGTCCTCCCTTGATTTCAATGTGGACTACCATTCCAATGGAATCCCCCTTGAACAGTGAACTCAGTTGTGCGTGTACATGAGGCCAAGGGGAATAAATGTCCTCAAAACATCATAAAAGCCCTTGCAATATTGTCTTTTCTGGGGGGGTTTTCAACCAAAAAAAAAACTATGTGTGAAGGTAGGCAGGACATGCTACTGTTTTGTGGGGATACAGATAGGTGAAATAGGACGTCCAACATAGAATGAGAGTTATAGATAGTGGAGACTGTGTTTGATATTTAGAAGAGGATAGCTAGGATTTCAATAAGTTGATAAATAGATTTTAGACAGAGAGGGGTCAGTCTGTGTCAGTGTGTTAGATATAGTCAAAGGCAGCATTACTATGACTCAGTGTTGCAGCAGCTTAACGGTTCTTACACAAATTTGTAAATTAGTCACTTTTATCACATCATTCACAAATGTTTTGGAATAATTAATACTGGTTCTTATATTGTCCTGCTGTCTTCTGAAATAGGCATGGTTTTTCATACTACTTGTTTTGCATCTAACATTATTTTCCATATAATGAATAGAGATCAGTGAACGGCTTGTAACAAAAAAGTTACAAGTTTTCCAAAAATTTCAGGTTCAGTCGAACGCAGGACTTTTGAAGTTTGCCAGCCACAAATAGATAGTATACTTTCGAGTCTCTTCAGACGGCAGAGTATTGTAATTCAAGGCCTCAGCAAGCTGTGGAAAATTAATAAACAGCTCATACTCACCTTCCTCTCCTCTCCAG
This sequence comes from Leptodactylus fallax, assembly GCA_947044405.1. Taxonomy (NCBI): domain Eukaryota; kingdom Metazoa; phylum Chordata; class Amphibia; order Anura; family Leptodactylidae; genus Leptodactylus; species Leptodactylus fallax. The sequence goes on along the minus strand of CAMRHE010000153.1, from coordinate 3,331,197 downwards.
GTCTCCACGGTGGCATACAGCCTTCCCTGATCTTCCAGCCTCCTCTGACCTTCTGGGTGACATCATCAGTCCTCAAGGCATGTGATGTCACTAAAAAGACCAGTAGAGGAAGCGCTGGATGCTATGAGAGTGGCCAGGAGAGAGCCATGACAACATCAGAGCACTTCCAGTTCCAAACAAACTACAGAAACTTGCAGGCAAACCTTGAGAATATTTGCAAGACTTATCTTGTGAAGGTCACCCATCACTAATAACTAATAAAACAGAACCACCAAACATCTTTCTTCTTCCTTTACATTTAATTTACAGAGCAATAGAATCATTTGTGTTCTAACATCTCTGTCTTTACCAGGGGCAGACATACCATTGGGAAACCTGTGCAGTGGCATAGGAGCCCAGTAGGTCAGAGGACCCTATAACATTCACAGCAGATTTCTGCTGTTTATACAATTGCAGATAAATACCTGAGCTAATGTGCTGGGATACCAGAAAAAAGGCCCCTAACTGTTCTTACACAGGGCCCTTAATTGTCTATGTCCACCCCTGGTCTTCACAGACTCCTAATGGGGTACTTTCTTTTTTCTTAAGACACAGAACCACAGGTGATAAGGAAGGTATTTCAATAGGCACAGTCATTTCAACATACTTTGTATCAATAAATAGTATATGTGAGTCTAAGAAACTGTATAGTATATCTTATCAGAGATATCTTATCAGACTGCTTCCCTGCTTACCCATTCGCTAAAACAACATTCACTCTGAAAATGTTGTTGGTAGTGATAGCTGATAGTGGTAGCTGCACTTTAGGGCAAATATGGAGCTAAGAATCATGAGGGTACAAGGAGCTCATGGAATATCACTGTCTGAGAAAAGTGGCAGCAGAAGATTTGTGTTGGACAGTACTTGATAACTCAATCGGGGTCATGAGGAGGTGATGTTGATGTCAGAAGAGAAGGGTGATGGCACTGATAAAGAGCAAAGCCAACATATGACCTATACTTCAAAACAAAAATAAAAACAACAACGCCGAGCGGCACATAGCGTGATATTGCTTAAAAAATAGGTTGTACATAGATAATTGTGTTGAGAACAGGAGGTAGTCAAATGATTGGAGAAACAACAAGAATCATCCACTGAAAGTATGGTAGAAAGCCACTAAGTAGCACAAAAGCACTGGTCTATATTATAGTGAGTGTTCAACTGGCTGGGTCTGATGGTAAACAGTACCCCTTCAATTGGTGATCTCACAACTAGGATAGTTAGATATTATGGATGTTAATATAGGTGGGTTCTCACCTTTTCAAGTTGTGCTGGCCCACAACTAACACAGTGGATGGATCCAGAGTATGTTTTGGTATATGTGAGCTGCGGAACCTCTAGGCGTCAGAATCTCCTGGATCCAGACGGTATACAGGTAATGGATTGGTAGGAGAATCTCCCAAAAAATGAGGTGTGGGGATCGCGCTTCACCAAAGATGCTTTATTATACTCAAATAACACAACGCGTTTCGGGGAAATCAGATCCCCTTTATCAAGTGTACAAGAGACTAAACATAAAAACAATAAAAGAATACACATGTAAAGAGTCAGTAATTGGAATTTAGAACCAGTGAAATTAATGATACCATTCTATGGGATAAAAGAAAAGTATCCCACCAGATAGTATTGTCATGGATAGATAAATAAATAAATAAATGAATAAACAGTGGTAATGAATGTACTCAAAAAAAAAAATAATAAATAAGTAAAGCTAAAAGGCTAATAAATGCAATATAAAATCAAAATGCACATAAGAGTAAAAACTATACATAAAAAGGTTTAAACCAATGTTTTTTGGTACTTACCAGCCTGAGGAGGTAGGCTGTGAGATCTGAAGTGAGTGAGAGGCAAATGTGGAGACCACTTTCAGAAAGGCTTATAAAGGTATGGTGAAATGGGACCACCCCTAGGGGGAGGGGTTCAAACTTGTGGATAAAGATTCGATTGAGAGATAAAGGATAATGTACCATTCGGGCAATTCAAACGTATCCGGCGAAACTGTACGAAGGACTCAGACTTTAAAATCCAGAGTAAAATTCTAACCCAACGTTTCCAGGAAAAAAACTATCCTAAACGGATTATTCAAGCAGCAGAATCTAAAGCACAGTTTCTCACTCAATCTGAATGCCTTGTCCCCTTTCAGAAAAATACTAGTAAAGAATTCGGACATAATTTCATAACCACTTACAGTAATGCACATAACAGGATCAGGATGATCCTGGACAAACACTGGACGATACTCCTGAATGATCCTCTACTTAATAAGAATATCCCCCATAAGCCAGCAATTACTTTTAGAGGAGCAAAAACCCTGAAAAATCTATTGGCCCCTAGCAAACTGAGGTCTCTTACTAAACTTGTAGACCGGAATATGTCATATCCACAACCAAATGGTGTTTATAAATGTGAACACAAAAAATGTAAATGTTGTCACACAATTAACCATTCAGCCAAAACCATTACGAGCTTTTCAACAGGCAATATTTTCCAGATCAATCATTTCCTGAACTGTTCATCCTCCTTTGTCATCTATGTCGTGGAGTGCCCTTGTGGCCTCCAGTATGTAGGAAGGACCATCAGACCATTAAGGGAGAGGCTAAATAAGCACAGATCTAATGTAACTAATGGCTACCTCAAACACAGTGTATCAAAACATGCCTTGGTGTCGCATAAATCTTGTTTCGATGCATTCAAAATCACACCAATAGACCACATTCCTGCCCATACCAACAACAGATTTGAAAAGCTCAAGAGAAAGGAAATGTATTGGATTTTTAAATTTAACTCTCTAACACCAGCTGGGCTTAATGAAGCACTTGAGTCTGTATATGACTAGGTATTCTAAGGCGTGTGTATATATTTGCATATCCACACATCGCCGGCATTATCTTCTCCCCTCCAGTACATTAGTTTCAACCCATATGCATATGTATTGTCATCATTTTTGTTCTATGCCTATCACTTATAATTATTATGTATATATTTGTTTATAGTGAAATATAATTCTTAGCCATAATCATATGTTTATTACCCATTTTCATTTTTCATTTATCCATGTATTATGATACATTCTCTAGCCCCAGTCATATGAGCATGATGTCCGCCCTCTCATTACTCATTAACATTATTTCTTCTTTTTAGTGCTATATTTCATAACAATCATAGTTCAGATCAGTCCTGCGCCCTACACAGAAACATATGACTCAGAGTGGGAGATCGCTACACACATGCACAGTAGCGATCTCCGAACACGAATGAAACATTTAGCATTACCAATTCATAATTTTTTTGTTTTCTTTCTTTCTTTCTTTCTTTTTTTCTCAATTTAAACTTTATCTTTCAATCAAATTCTTTTTTTCTTTTTCTTTTTTTTTTTTCTTTCCCTTCTCAATTAAAACTTTATCTCTCAATCGAATCTTTACCCACAAGTTTGAACCCCTCCCCCTAGGGGTGGTCCCATTTCACCATACCTTTATAAGCCTTTCTGAAAGTGGTCTCCACATTTGCCTCTCACTCACTTCAGATCTCACAGCCTACCTCCTCAGGCTGGTAAGTACCAAAAAACATTGGTTTAAACCTTTTTATGTATAGTTTTTACTCTTATGTGCATTTTGATTTTATATTGCATTTATTAGCCTTTTAGCTTTACTTATTTATTATTTATTTTTTTGAGTACATTCATTACCACTATTTATTCATTTATTTATTTATTTATCTATCCATGACAATACTATCTGGTGGGATACTTTTCTTTTATCCCATAGAATGGTATCATTAATTTCACTGGTTCTAAATTCCAATTACTGACTCTTTACATGTGTATTCTTTTATTGTTTTTATGTTTAGTCTCTTGTACACTTGATAAAGGGGATCTGATTTCCCCGAAACGCGTTGTGTTATTTGAGTATAATAAAGCATCTTTGGTGAAGCGTGGTCCCCACACCTCATTTTTTGGGAGATTCTCCTACCAATCCATAACATATGACCTACAGACTTCTATTGTGGTCAGATACTGCTGCTGATGCTGTTGGAGTGGACGCTAAAAAAAAAAGCTGTTAGACCTAGGGCAAGCTCGGGTAGTGGTGGCAGGAAAGGTTGAGTGTTGCTGGTGGTGGCTTTGTGTGGGCATCTCCCATGTGCAGGCAGAGAAAAACGTATTATTTTTTGCAAATATCTGAATATGACCCATTAAACATTTGCCAACTATCTTTTATTTACATTAAGAACTTTTGAAATTCTGTACAAACCAAATGGTTTATACAAGTAATAGGTTAAAAGTTATTGTAGCCTTATGGTAACTATTATCATTATCTACAAAGCAGTAATAAATATTTTGTTACATACTAGCAAAGCCCTTGAGAGGGTATTAACCCCTTCACGCAAAATCATGTGCATGCAACCAGCACCCGCCGCTAACAGTGGCGATCGGTGCCGACATTGATCGCAGCTGTTAGCACCTTAGATACCACATTCAAACTCGACATCTAAAGTGCTTAGGGGCCATGGGTGTCGCCATCTTTACTTGATCAATGCCCTCCAGAACGTCATCGGAGGGCATCGATCAGTTGTCATGACAGCCGGGAGCCTATTGAAGGCTCCCAGGCTTTATATTAGCATGGCTCTATTACATGCTGCCAGAGGCAGTGTGTAATAGAAGTCATGGGATTTTACTATTCACTGGAATGCATTAGCATTGCAGTGAATAGTATGAGCAATCAGACCTCCTAGGGTTCAAGGTCCCTAGGGGGTCTGATCATAAAAGTAAAAGAAGAAAAAAAAAAGTTTTTAAAAGTATAAAAAAAACACAAAAAAACAAAAGTTTAAATCACCCCCCCTTTCCCTAGATCACATATAAAAATAAATAAACAAAAGTAAACATAAACACATTAGGTATCCCCACACTCCAAAATGCCCAAACTATTAAACTATTTATCCCTTACGGTGAACAGCATAGTGGGGAAAATAACAAAATGGTCAAGTAGCTATTTTTTCAACTTTTTGCCTCCTATAAAAAAATGGAATAAAAAATGTTCAAACTATCAGACCTTCCCCAAAATAGTATCAATAAAAACAACATCTTGTCTTGCATAAAAATACGCCTTACCCAGCTCCAAATATAAAAAAGTTACAGGTGTCACAATATGGTAACACTAATTTTTTTTTTCTATTTTGCAAAGTTTTTAATTTTTTAAAAGGTATCAAAACATTACAAATATATAAATTTGGTATCGCCATGACCATACTGACCCAAAGAATACAGTTAACATGTCGTTTTTACCACATAGTGCATGCCGTAAAAATTTAACCCATAAGAAATTGGCTTAAATACGTTTTTTTGCCAATTCCATCTCATTCTGAATTTTTTTACAGCTTCTCAGTACATTGTACAGGATATTGAATGATGCCATTACAAAGTACAATTTGTTTCGCAAACCGTAAGCCATCATGTGACTCTGTGAACTGAAAAATGGCAAAATTATGGCTTTTGGAATGGGGGGAGGAAAAAACAGAAATGCAAAAACGAAAATTAGCTGTGGCATGAAGGGGTTAAGTACAATATAACCATTGGGTGGCTGCGCATAGGCACATTTCAGATAGACAACTTGGGACAGAGTATCACAAAATAAGTTGTATTTTTTTTTTGAAGTGGTCATCTTGTCGATATACTGAGCCAAGAGGAAAGGTATACAATGACATATAATATATGTATTTATGTATGTATGTATGTATGTATGTATTTATCATTCAAAGTTCAGAAAGATTGTTGCTATTAAAGACATGAATTTGGTGTTTGGCTTTTCAATATAAAATAATGTACAATAACAGTTTTTAGAATAATACTGATTTCATATCCAATAAGTATCCAATATCTGATATAATTGTTTTGTCATTGTAATTAACCATTTATAATGAAAAATAACTAGTTAAACATTTCTTACATTAGAGTGTTTTTAATATTTTAGCCACATTTCCTACATTACAGTCTTTCAGATAATTTTTATGTATTTTCTGTGACATAAAGCATGTTGTGTGAACAGAATCTCATTATTTTTTAATATATGGCTATTTATTAATGCATTGTTTATACAACACACTGTGGTTTCCTTGAATTGATGAATATATTTCCATCCACAAGAGACTATGAATACCCTAAGGAGAAGCTTATTTTTATGCTTTTTTCTAACTCAAGATGTGTTACCTATTTCTTTGTACTGTTCACTATATATATTGACCAATTTTTCTTCTGGGATTACTATTGTGTTATGGTCATTTCTTTCAATTAAACATTTATTAATATAATGCATTTAAAATGTCTTTTTTTCTTATCATATTTTCTCATAAGAGTTAGTCAATCTCTATAACTTAAATTGGTATTGTTATGAGCAGATAAAATAAAACAATAGCACATTAAGTAAAAGTATATTTATTATGATTTGGTTTTATTTATTTGAAGAAATAACATTATTTTGAAATTTTTGCATTGTATTATTTATTCTAGCACAATTTTTATTTGTGATTCTAAGCCTGTATTTCTTAAGCTTTTACAAACCTGCATACTTCTGGAAATGCTAGTTATTGGGGCCATCATACAAACAGTGATCTTCTAGTAAAGTGGTTTCAACAAATGTAAATGTAATTCAAGAGAGTCAGAGTCTCACAGGATTGTCTGGAGGGTTCAGGCGTTTGAGCATTTGAAACCAATTTAGAGCCAATAACTTACTTGTAACAATTCACAAATCATTAAAAAATACTATACTTTTTTTTTAAAAAATAATATGAGCTGTATATGCAATGACAATGGTACAGTTTTAAGCTGCAGAACATAGTTTAGACTACAGACCTTAAACTGTGCTGCTCGCCTAATACACCTCTCTCCCCGTTCTTCATCGGCCACCCCCCTCTGCCAATCCCTTCACTGGCTACCCGTTGCCCAGTGAATAGAGTTCAAATTACTAATGCTGACATACAAAGCCATCCACAGCCTGTCCCCTCCATATATCTCTGACCTAATCTCCCGCTGCCTGCCCATACGTAACCTCCGATCCTCCAAAGACCTCCTACTCCGCTCTGCTCTTATCCGCTCTTCACACAACCGTCTCCAAGACGTCTTCCGTGCATCCCCCATACTCTGGAACTCATTACCAAGACACATAAGACTGTCCCCCACAATCACAAGCTTCAAAAAGGCCCTGAATACTGAAGGCCTACAACCTCCAATAACGATACTGTCACCACACCACCACCTGAACAGCTACTCCCCCTAACCTTCTGTCTCTCTCCCTCTTCCCTCATAGATTGTAAGCCCTTGTGGGCAGGGCCCTCTATCCTACTGTGCCAGTTGGTCTCTGTTAGAATTGTCTGTTTTGTATATCTTGTGTACCGTATGTAAATCCTCAAATGTAAAGCACCATGGAACCAATGGTGCTATATAAATAAACATAAATAAACAACAATAAATAAAGATCTATTTGATTATAGGTCCTTAGTATAATACACATTTAACCAACTTGAACATGATCTGGATAAAAAAATATTAATAATTAATCTTAATAATGTACAATATACATTTTTATAGTGGCTACTTCAGCCCAGATTCCCCTGTAATGACTGGGAATATAACCTGGATATTTATATCCTGGATATTTAATCTTAACCTTGGTTATTGACTGGATTTCCTGTTGACATATTTGGGGTCTTGGGAATGTCTTAACAGCGTATTCTACAGAGCAAAATTAATTAGCACACAAAAATATGCAAATAAATTCAAAATTTAAAGGATACGTGAGTTTTCATCAAAAGTTGGAAAATCTGCACGGTCTTGCTGAGTAATCTGTTATATGACTGTTTGAGCTTTCTTACATGGTGTCCTATCAGAAGTGCTGATGCTAATAGTCCCATTATGGCTGCAGTACAATTTGTATTTCTGTCTAAGGCAAGGGGCTTGTACAATACAAAGCAATATGCCCCATCCATCATTACTACTACTGGTTTCTCTACATGTAATTCTGCCAGAAGTAACTGTAAAATAGCTAACAAATAACCGAGAAAAGCCCAAGTGAACATAATATAGGAGATTCAAGGACATCAGACTATAAATCCACTTTATGATGCTGCTAAAAAGATGCCCAACACAGGAAAAGAGAAATCTGAGCACAAAAAGAAAAGCTGGTTAGTGTCAATAACTAATATTCAATTAGAAAAATACAGGAAGCTAGTCAGAATTAAATATACTCCCATCAACCTATGAGAAACATCTGTGCAGTGTAGAAGCTGGGAAAGCTGTGTGGAATCCTCCCCTTTATATTCACTGTGTGAAGAGAGCCCAGCCCCTCCTCCCTCCTGCATTCACTGTAAGCCCATCTTGCTTTTGAAGGTATCTATGGATGGACCTTACCTAGTAACAGAGACTGAACAGCAAATTATCTAGAAGTGAGACACCTAGTGGTAGCAACTTTAGATTTTTAAGGCAGAAAACAGCAATATTTTAATTAAAGTGCTTTACATATTGGTCAAGAATCAAATGCTCTATTAAATCAGACTAAGTTGTCTAAAAAGTTAGTTACCATTTAAAATAAAGGCGTTATATAGTAACCTCTTAGGCTAAGTTCACACTACAGTGAATGTTGCTCTGATCAGACAGAGCATCAGAACAACAGGTGTTAAAGTTTGCCTGATTGACAAATAAAAATTGAAGACTTTTTATTTGTTTCCTTTCCATCCTCATATACAGTACTTAAAAAAAAAAAAAAGATGGAAGGTCCTTTCCATTGGCTTTCCAATGTAACATCTTGTGTTATTTTTTCTATAAAGTCTGGAAAGCCAATGTTGATACATTGTCTAAGTAAGATTAGAAAAAAACACTTGAATTTACTGAAATAATCAAACATTTTGCAAAACAATTGCAACTATTTGTTATTTACAAAAGTACAGTATTGTACTTGAACCCACAAAGTGTCTTAAAATGATCATTTATCCTGTATAAATAAAGGGAGAAAATAATAAAGAATAAAATATACTCCTTGTGTATCTAATGGTTGTTTTCTCCTGTTAGACTGGATCCCCTCATGGTGGAATTTTTGCTGCAGATTCCCTAAAGACTTTAGATCTATACATTGAAGGCAAAAAAGCTGTTGTAAAAATTGATTTTCATGATTTTCTGAGCGGCAAAATTGCACTTTGACACGACAAGGTATGTTTGCATTTAAGTTGTGTAGAAGTATTTTTGGATCTAGTAAACTCTCTTTAAGTGTCAAGTTAGAATTTGCTACACCTGAACGCTATTTTTAAACTGCAATTTGGATTTTCCTCTACTAGTTTCTTTGGAAGATGTTTTGTCAAGAACTAGTAATTACTGTTACTGTCATTAAGAAAATGTTATGTACATGTCAGGAAAAAGAATTATAATAGCTTCATATACAGAAACAAGGGTGAGATGTTAAATCAACTCAGAAAATAACAGACAAGCAAAATAATTGCTTTAATTTTAAAAACAAAGAAAAAAATAGCAAACAAATAAATGAGCAAATGATGGATGAATCTTAGAGTGTGGTCAAACAATAGATAAGAGTTTACACAATAGTCAGTCAAATTTAAATAATTTAAGATTATATAATATTAATGTTCTATCATATATTTAGAAAATTGAAAATAAAATTAACATAAAGTTAATATGAAATTAATTCTGGTTTAAAATATGGTAAGTAAAAAATGTTAAATTATGCCTTCTAAGATGTAATGTCCCATAGGTCATCAATTTCTTCAGAAGGAATTGAAACAATTACTGGTCATTTAACATTGACTTAAGTGATATTTTTGTACATAAGTATAGAAAAAACTTTTTAGGCTTTTGCAAAGACATTTACATTTTTCTGCAATACAGATAACATAGAAATACAATTAAGTTGTCAGAAGCTGAACAAATGTATATTAAAGTGCATCAGATAAAATATTAATGTATTCATGAATATGATAGGCTAAGCCTATCACTGGCAGAGGCAGGTCAAAGCTACAGTCAGTGATTAACTGAATGGTTACAATTCAGTATGAAGAGGGATCATGAAATAAACAACAGCAGGGGACCTGGGAGGTGTTGGAATGGGAACGACGTGGGAATAGAGAGGTAAGTGTTAGGCTCCTTGCTGATGACCGTGGCCATGATCAGTGTGCTATCCGTGTATTTCACGAATAGCACACTGACCCATTCATTTCTATGGGCCCGTAGACATGACCGTGAATTACACGGTCACGTGTGCGGGCCAATATTCCGGGCCTCGAAATATGGCACAGGTCCTATTCCTGTCCTATTTTGTGGCTCTTGCTTCCGTGGCTCCTATTCATTTAATGAAAGGGGCCATGAAAGCATGGCTCATGCACGGGCGGCACACAGGTGACATCCGGCCAGCAGCATACGATCGTCTGCAACCAGCTTTACTTTTTTTTTAGTTTTTAAGTCATTCTGACCATTTTTTTTTTTTTAGTTCTTGTTGGGCAACCCCTTGAAGTGAATTGTAAAGAGTGAAGAGTGAAAATGTGAAGAGTGAAATGTGAAAACATATATGAGGAGTCTTCCATCTTTTCCATGTATATTGTATCTGGGTAATAACCTCACCAGTGGGAATAACATAATGATATAAAGGTGTAGCCTCAAAGTTGATGTCTCTGATTCTATCTGCATGTTTCCACACCCCCTATTCACACCTGATACACATGAAACAAATGTATTCCCAGTTAGTATAAATTTGAGGGCAGTGGTCAGTTATGACCTTGGTCAGTGCATTTTCCAAGTGCAGTTTCTAAGTGTATAGACCAGACTTAGGCCAGAATGGGAACAAAAGGTAACAAGCCACTAAAAGGAAACTTAGTTATAAACTATAGAAATGCTTCTTACTTTAATCACTGTTGTTCTTCCCATTCTTGTAAAAAACACTTTTCCACTCCAAACCAGCCATGTCACTAAGAATATCTTTATCTCTCCATCTATTCTACCCCACCATCTGACCTTCTCTGCACAGATACTCACACAAGATACTCACTGCAAGATTTCCGCCCAGACACACACAACCTCCCCACACTCTCTCCTATTTACACCTGCTATCCCTCTCCCTGCTACTCCTCACTTCTGGCGACATATCTCCTAATCCTGGACCGCCCCAGCACCTCCCTGCTGTCAGATCTTTCCGCACAACCGGCATCAGTGCACGGAACTTCCTAAATCTTACACATATCTTACCCGCTCCTGCCCCTCCCCACACACTCCCCGCTGCACTATGGAATGCTCTGTATGCAACAAACTTGACTACATCCACGACCTCTTCATTTCTCATAAATTATTTATAATTTCTTGGTATCACAGAAACATGGATAACACCCTCAGACACCACCTCCTCTGCTGCCCTCTCCTATGGAGGTCTGCAATTCTTGCACACTCCCTGCCCCAACAATAAACCCAGCGGTGGCGTAGGCATACTCCTATCTGACAATTGCTCCTTTGCCCCAATCCAACTGATACCTGCTCTCACCCTCCCCTCCTTTGACGTGCACTCTATTCGCATTTACTCGCCCTCCAACTGGCCATCATATATCGACCGCCAGGACCTACCGCTGCCTTTATTGACCACTTCACCACCTGGCTAATGCACTTCCTATCCACAGAAACCCCCACCATCATCATGGGTGATTTCAACATCCCCATTAACACAAATCACCCCCCGCTTCCACTCTCCTGTCACTCACTACCTCCTTTGATCTCTCTCAATGGCCCTCCTCTACCACTCACACAAAGGGGAACACGCCGGACCTCATATTCACCCGCCTCTGCTCTCTAGTCAACCTCTCTAACTGTCAATCCATGCTCTCTGGCCACAACCTGCTGACATTCTCGGCCCTCTCCTCTGTATTAGACCCCCCAACCCCTAAACCAACATGCTCCTGCAGGAACCTTAATCGCCTTGACATCCACATGCTCTCAGACTCTCTCCGACCGCTCGCTGACATATCCTCACTCCAGGATGCAGATTCCACTGCTGATTTCTACAACACCACCATCACTGCAGCCCTTGACTCTGTGGCCCCTCTCACTAACACCAGAACCCGGCCGATCAATAGGCAACCCTGGCACACTGACCTGACTAAAAAACTGAGACGTGCCTCACGGGTAGCAGAACACCTCTGGAAATAAAACCACTCCCAAGAGGATTTACTTAGGTATAAAGAGGCAAATCTCACATTCAAGAACGCACTCACTTCTGCAAAGCAGGTCTACTTCACCACACTAATATCTACCCTATTCCGCAACCCCAAACAGCTATTCACTACCTTCAACTTCCTTCTCCGTCCTCCTGTGTGCGCCCTCTGACATCACTTATCACAGCTAATGACTTTGCCTCTTATTTCAAAAGCAAAATTGACACCATCAGAGACAGTCTCATCCTACACCCCCAACATCCACTCTATCCAACTGCTCGGTGCTCTTCATCTTTAACCTGTTTCTCCACCGTCACTGATGGAAAGCTTTCCACCCTAATCTCTAAATTCCACTTCACCACCTGTGTACTCGACCCAATCCAGTCACATCTCATCCCCAAACTCTCCGAAGTCATTACTCCTGCCCTAACCCATCTCTTCAACCTATCTCTAACCAATGGATCCTTCCCTTCCGCCCTCAAACATGCTACCGTCACATCTATACTTAAAAAACCCTCCCTGGACCCATCCTCTCCAGCCAACTATCGCCCCATCTCACTGCTCCCATACGCCTCAAAATTGCTGGAGCAACACGTCCACTCCGAACTGTCCTCCTATCTCTCATCCAATATGCTCTTTGACAGACTACAGTCAGGTTTCAGACCCCATCACTCCACAGAAACTGCCCTAACCAAGGTCACTAACGACCTTCTAACTGCCAAAGCCAAACGCCATTATTCTGTCCTCCTCCTTCTCAACCTTTCCTCTGCCTTTGACACAGTCGACCATTCCCTCCTGCTAGAAACTCTCTCATCCCTTGGCATCTCAGACCTGGCCCTTTCCTGGATCTCCTCATACCTCACCAACCGCACATTCAGCGTCTCCCACTCACACAACACCTCCCTGCCACGCCCTCTCTCTGTAGGTGTCCCCCAAGGCTCCGTCCTAGGACCCCTCCTGTTCTCAATCTATACCCTAGGCCTTGGCCAACTCATAGAATCCCATGGTTTCCATTACCATTGCTATCCTGATGATACCCAAATATATCTCTCTGGACCAGACATTACCTCTCTGTTGTCCAGAGTCCCAGAATGTCTAGCAGCCTCCTTTCTCTCCTCCCGCTTTCTCAAAATCAACATGGAGAAAACGGAGTTCATAATCTTCACCCCTCCACGCACGACCCCCCCTACCTGACCCATCTATCAAAATTAATGGAACCAGTCCCACAAGCCCGCTGCCTTGGGATAACCTTAGACTCTGACCTATCCTTCAAGCCACATATTCAAACCCTCAACACCTCCTGCTGCCTACAATTCAAGAACATCCATCGAATCTGCTCCTTCCTCACCCCTGAGACTACAAAGATGCTAGTCCACGCCATCATAATCTCCTGCCTAGACTACTGTAACACCCTTCTCCATGGCCTCCCAGCAAACACTCTCGCCCCCCCTCCAGACCACCTTAAACTGTGCTGCTCGCCTAATACACCTCTCTCGCTGTTCTTCATCGGCCACCCCCCTCTGCCAATCCCTTCACTGGCTACCCGTTGCCCAGCGAATAGAGTTCAAATGACTAATTCTGACATACAAAGCCATCCACAATCTGTCCCCTCCATATATCTCCGACCTAATCTCCCGCTACCTGCCCGCACGTAACCCCCGATCCTCCAAAGACCTCCTACTCCGCGCTGCTCTTATCCGCTCTTCACACAAACGTCTCCAAGACTTCTCCCGTGCATCCCCCATACTCTGGAACTCATTACCAAGACACATAAGACTGACCCCCACAATCACAAGCTTCAAGTAGGCCCTGAAGACTCACCTATTCAGGAAGGCCTACAACCTCCAATAACGCTACTGTCACCACACCACCACCTGAACAGCCTCTACCCCCACCTTCTGTCTCTATCCCTCTTCCCTCATAGATTGTAAGCCCTTGCGGGCAGGGCCCTCTATCCCACTGTGCCAGTTGGTCAATGTTAGTATTATCTGTTTTGTACATCTTGTGTACTGTATGTAAATCCTCAAATGTAAAGCACCATGGAATTAATGGTGCTATATAAATAAACAATATAAAAAAAAAAAGTCCTGATAATTTAAGAGCACAGAAGAAGAAAATGTCATAAAGGAAAGACAGCTATTACAATGTGCATTACAATCACCTCCCTGTTCTCTCTAGTGACAGAATACATATATTCTGCTCAGAACAGTCACAGGGCATTTGATTTCCTTGTGTCTGGCCTCTCCTATGACCCATATTGCTCCCACTTACAGTGCCTTGTGAAAGTATTCGGCCCCCTTGAACTTTTCAACCTTTTGCCACATTTCAGGCTTCAAACATAAGGATATAAAATTTTAATTTTTTGGTGAAGAATCAACAACAACTGGGACACAATCGTGAAGTGGAATGAAATTTATTGGTTATTTTAAACTTTTGTAAAAAATAAAAAACTGAAAAGTGGGACATGCAATATTATTCGGCCCCTTTACTTTCAGTGCAGCAAACTCACTCCAGAAGTTCAGTGAGGATCTCTGAATGGTCCAATGTTGTCCTAAATGACTAATGATGATAAATATAATCCACCTGTGTGTAATCAAGTCTCCATATAAATGCACCTGCTCTGTGATAGTCTCAGGGTTCTGTTTAAAGCGCAGAGAGCATCATGAAGACCAAGGAACACACCAGGCAGGTCCGTGATACTGTTGTGGAGAAGTTTAAAGCCGGATTTGGATACAAAAAGATTTCCCAAACTTTAAACATCCCAAGGAGCACTGTGCAAGCAATCATATTGAAATGGAAGGAGTATCAGACCACTGCAAATCTACCAAGATCCGGCCATCCCTCTAAACTTTCATCTCAAACAAGGAGAAGACTGATTAGAGATGCAGCCAAGAGGCCTATGATCACTCTGGATGAACTGCAGAGATCTACAGCTGAGGTGGGAGAGTCTGTCCATAGGACAACAATCAGTCGTACATTGCACAAATCTGGCCTTTATGGAAGAGTGGCAAGAAGAAAGCCATTTCTCAAAGATATCAATAAAAAGCCTTGTTTAAAGTTTGCCACAAGCCACCTGGGAGACACACCAAACATGTGGAAGAAGGTGCTCTGGTCAGATGAAACCAAAATCGAACTTTTTGGCCACAATGCAAAATGATATGTTTGGCGTAAAAGCAACACAGCTCATCACCCTGAACACACCATCCCCACTGTCAAACATGGTGGTGGCAGCATCATGGTTTGGGCCTGCTTTTCTTCAGCAGGGACAGGGAAGATGGTTAAAATTGATGGGACGATGGATGGAGCCAAATACAGGACCATTCTGGAAGAAAACCTGTTGGAGTCTGCAAAAGACCTGAGACTGGGATGGAGATTTATCTTCCAACAAGACAATGATCCCAAACATAAAGCAAAATCTACAATGGAATGGTTCACAAATAAACGTATCCAGGTGTTAGAATGGCCAAGTCAAAGTCCAGACCTGAATCCAATCGAGAATGTGTGGAAAGAGCTGAAAACTGCTGTTCACAAACGTTCTCCATCCAACCTCACTGAGCTCCAGCTGTTTTCCAAGGAAGAATGGGCAACAATTTCAGTCTCTCGATGTGCAAAACTGATAGAGACATACCCCAAGCGACTTGCAGCTGTAATCGCAGCAAAAGGTGGCGCTACAAAGTATTAACTTACGGGAGCTGAATAATTTGGCACACCCCACTTTTCAGTTTTTTATTTTTTACAAAACTTTAAAATATCCAATAAATTTCATTCCACTTCACAATTGTGTCCCACTTGTTGTTGATTCTTAACCAAAAAATTAAAATTTTATATCCTTATGTTTGAAATTTGGCAAAAGGTTGAAAAGTTCAAGGGGGCCGAATACTTTCACAAGGCACTGTACATACCAGTGATGTAAATACATGTACTATATATCTATTTTTACATTAAACATTACTAGTTATATATATGTACATAAAACTTTTCAAATATAGAAAATACATTCATTTCATGCGGGTCTTTTAAAACTGTAGTAAAATGGTATAGAATGCGTATAATAGCCTGACATTTTACAGAATGCCGGAATCTCATTTTCCAGGAACACATATATAGATATTAAAAATACAATATCATACTCCATAAAGCATTACATGTGATAAGAGTCATTGGTAAAGTGTAATTTTGAATTGGGTTAGATCATGCATAAAACATAAAAGGGAAAGAGGCTACACATCAAGAAACAATAGATTGTATAGCCATAGAGTCGTATGTCTCAGCTCACTATAATTACTGCATATGTGATATTTTCAACCTTCACCTTTTTCTCCCCTGCATAATTTACAGTGAATGCTTCTCCCGCTCTTTTTTCCCCTGAATCTTGCTCACAAGTTGAGTTATAATTTATAGAAATAAATTTATAGGAAGGTCAATTCTTTAAAGCCCTGAGCACTTCTAAACCTGAATCTGGATAGACTAGCTGTGATCCTAATAATGCAATAAGTTATTTCCCCATCTGAAATGTTATTATCTTTTTACCTAAGGCAGAGATGATAGTTCAAATAGGTAGCGGGAAGATATTGACATTGCTAAGGTTAATGACCTGGTGATTAACAGGACAACACATACTAGAAGTCCAGTGAATTGTTGTAAATGCATCGTTGAGCAATGTCAGGAACAATCCATACAATGCTTGGCTCTGTACTGTCCTTAAGGACTGTCTCACTTCTGGTGATAAGAATGTTGAATATGTCATTAAACTGAAAGTCACATTGAAAAATATTTTCTTGCCTCATTAAAGGATGTAAAATATTATGAGATATGTGGTTTTATATTATTTCTTCAAGAGACTGAGAATGTAAAAACACATCTATAATGAATGAATGTTCAGATTTTTATGGTCATTAATATATAATGGAGCTTGACAAACACAAAAAAAAAAACAATTATATGCTTTCCTATGCTGAAATTCACATGTGCTAATATCTGGTAGAGCAGCAGAAAGTTGTATATATCCTATATATCCCTCAGCTAGTTATTACGGGATTCAGCAGAGGTGTTTTATACAAATGACCAAATATATTAAAGGGGTTATGACACGAAAAATATTTATCCAATATCCATAGGATAGAAAATAAATTTCTTATCGGTGGGGGATCTGACAGCTGAGACCCAAACAGATCCTGAGTACAGGGGGTATCTTAAATCTGTTGTGAATACAGTGAAGGCAAATGTACCACTAGTGGACAAAGATGCAGGCCTCTATCTCATTCACTTGAAGGGGAGCACCGTAGATAGTCAAATGCTGTGCTTTGGGGCTCCCATTGAAATAAATGGGAGCAGAGATGTGTCTGCTTCAACAGGGAGGCAGTTACCATCACTAAAGCTCAGCTTCCATTGATGTCAGTGGGAGATCCCACCAATCAGGCCTGTCCTAAGGTTAGGCCATAAAATCCTTAACCCCTGGACAACCCCTTTAATTAGGTTTTACAGCTCTAACAAAATGGTGGCAGGAAGTGGATTAAAAAAATAAAGAATTGATGGAATTGATACTCAACTCACACCATACCATTCCCCCATCATTCCAGTATTCCCAGGGTCCCTGCTATTCTTTACTTCTTGGTCCTGTCTTGGCACACAGCAATTGTCTGGCGGCAAGAGAGACCTGCCTCATGCGATTGGCTGAGCAGGCATTTCAAGATATTTCCTGTGTCATGACAGGATCAGCAATGGAGGATTATTTAGGTGAGTATCTTTTATTTTATTTTTTTTTTAACCTAGGGCAATTTCTTAAAAGTAGGGCAAAACATTTCTGCCCATATTTTACTTTAATCTTGAAAAAAAATCTCCTGCATCATATTAATCGAGATAACTAAATATTTTCTTATATGGTGCTTTTAGGTTTAGTTTAGATGAGCAATGTCCAGCGCTTCATAAACTATTGTTAAAGACTATATCCAATGATCATGAGGCCACAAGGGAAACTTTGCAGAAGAGGATTGCTGTGTAATATGGTTGCCTAAGGAACCATAATGACCAGAGGTGCAACTTGAATTTCTGGGGCCCCAATGCAAAGGCCCTTAACAGGCCCTTCCACATGCTGATATGCAAATACTGATTTCTACTTATGAGACAAGAGGGGCATTTGATCCCTTTCAGGCACCAGGGCCTGGTTGTAGAGATGGCAGTAGATAAAGTTATGTCCCTGCTATCTCTCTGTTTTTTAGCTTTCTCTACCTCATTCACTTTTCAGCTATATAAGAGAGGGGGCCTGCATCATCATTGGCTCTACCCATATTACCAGTACACTTTAACATAAACTACACCTGATTTACTATATTTATTAAAATGATTTCTACAGTAATAAAAGTAATTCATTTGGTAGGCTGGTAGATATATACAGCATATGATAAAACTCAAGATACATACAACTCAAGATAAAATCAAGATAAAATTGAAAATGGTTAATGTCACCCTAAAATCTTTACAATGTATTACAATTATAGGGTGCCTTAAAGGGGTTGTTATAGAATTAGAAATCCATGGCTGCGTTCTTCCTAAATAGTACTATTTCTGACCATGGGTTATTTCTGGTGTTCCGTTGAAGTGAATGGGATTGAGCTGCACTGTCACATAATGTGTGAACAAATATGGCCTTGTATTTTCCTAATCCTGTATTATTCCTTTAATCGGGGCTCTATGATAATTCCTAATAATGATGAGTTATTTAGCAGTTTCTTAATTAACTATACACTGGTAAGAATAGGTTTTGCATGTCCAATGGGGGAAATTTGCTAAAACTGCCTTTCATGTGCTAGTCTTAAAGGGGTTATCCAGTTTTTAAAAAATATTGGACAAGTAACAGGATGCATCCACACAAAATACTTCCTAATATATATCCTGTTAAAACTCACTTTATTTTCAGGCCCTTGAACACAGCTGTGGCGTTTTGTTTACAAGCTCACTACCCCTCCCTGTTACCGAGCAGTTCAGCCAGAAAAAAACATCACAGTAGCACATGAACTCCTTGCTAATTGAAGCCATTTATACTGACCTCGGATCAGATATGCAGAGAACGGGGCTGCATGGACTGAAGAAGAAATCTGACACAGACTGGCAGTGTCCTATGATTTCATTGCAGGAAAGAGTGGAGAAGGGAGGTGTACACAGAGAGTGAGAGAGATAACTTGAAAGTTGGATAACCCCTATAAGCTAAAATACACTAGGTGAGGTGCCCAAAATTGATTAAAGAGGACTTTCACCAACTCCAACAAGTCCAGCTCTTTACATCAATTAATAGGTGCTGCTCCACTGATTCCAGCACAGTTGGAATTTTTTCTCTAGCCCCCATCATTCCTGAACAATCAATGCTGTTAGTTTGGGTGTCTGATATACTATTTAGGCTCTGTACTGTCAGGAGGGCGGTGTCAGGCAGGAGCAGACAAGGAGTAGGATTCTGAGCTCTGACACTGGCTACTTCTGATTGGAGCTCTGAATCACGCCCCTGTCTGACACCGCCCTTCTGACATTACAGAGTTAAATTGCACATCAGGCATCAAAATTATCTGGGTTTGTTGCTTGGGAATGGTGGAGGCTAGTGAGAAAATTCCAACTGTGCTGGAATCAGTGGTGCGGCACCTATTCACGGATGTTAAAAACTGGTAGCGGTGGTGAACGGTCCTCTTTAGGAGGCACACAACTCTTAATAAACTTGTTGCATCTTTTGGTTGTCTATTTGTCAGAAAGCAAATCTACACCTCAATCCCATCCACATCTATTTTGAAAAGTGTCAAAAGCAGCTCAAAAACACAAAAAAGTTACAAATTTTGCACAAATGTTGCTTACTGTCAAAATTTGTGACTTTTTCTATGACAGAAACCTGGCATATATGTTATAGCAAATTGCCTGCTATATGTTTAATTTGACAATTTAGAATCTTTTCATTGATGCCTTTTTGGCAGTGACTGGCACTAAAAGCAGATTACAATAAATGGAAATGTATTTATCATGTCTTGTTATTCTGATTAGCCTGTCTGATACTGTACTAGGAAATTGAAATGCAAATAGACAGCCCTGAACAATGACAGATATATATTTGAAGTTTCCATCTCTGTGACCATCAAATTTTTTAATATAGTGGTGTAAGGCAATGAGCTTTGGTTTAGTAAGAAATTTGTTGTATTTTAGTATTGAAGCCTTTTTAATATTTTTTAGATGACAATGAAAATAAAGCATGTTCCTGCCTGCATTTAACGTGTTTACACAATTTTATTTGCTATTTCATAATCATACAAGATATGTACATAATATATAGTATAACAAAGATTAAGGGCTGTTTTGAAGGCAAAAGCAGGAAGTGAACAGGGGAATTGTTGCTCTAGTAAACCAAGCATTGACCGAGTGTGCATGTGTTTTGGAAGTGTAAATGGCAGTAAGCAGCTTCCAAATACCTCCAGTAGCAGCTTAATGCTCAGAGAACAAAGGTATCTGGCAGGTTCTGGCCTAACCTTCTCTTACCCAACATCTGCCATCAGAGAGAATCAGGAGGTCTCCATATACATTGGGTGGTAAGCAGTGGCGTAACTAAAGTCTTGTTGGCCCCGATGCAATCTTTTGTCCGGGGCCCCCTACCTCATGCCTACAGCAAATTCTTGATAGTGATGGTTACGGGTGTAAGGAGTTTAATCAACCTTTCTGTGGTTAGGGTAATCTGTGGATCTCCTTGGCTTATGGGCCAGATGGAAGCTGCAATCTCAATACTGATGCCAGTGCTTATGGGCCCCCTAAGGCTCCTGGGCCCGGTGCAACTGCACCCTCTGAACCCCCTCAAGTTACGCCCCTGGTGGTAAGGAAGTCCCACCTAAATCATTGGGTTCAGCAGACATTAATCTTATGTGTATGACCAGCTTTAGTAACACGTGCTTGACAGTATGCTGTCACTGTCACTTCACCATGTCTGATGAAGGGAGCTAGTACTTCCGAAAGCTTACCATCAAATATACTCAGTTAGCCTCTAAAAGGTATCGCCTGATTTCTTCACTCTTACACTTCATAATAAAAATCCTGTGTTTGACTCTGCTGTGACAGAACCTTTGATACTCCCCCCACGCTGTTCATTGTTGTCCCCCCTGATGTTCCTTGTTCTCCCCACTTCTTCCCTCCTCTCCTATGTATCACCTTATTTGAAATTCTGTTTGCCTTTTTTATTTTTGTTCTTATACAAAACTTTAATAAATTACTTAATGTCAAAAAAAATCCTGTCACTTCTGTAGCGCATCCCCACCCTCTATAGCAACACAAACACTACTTACTGTTGCTACCACCAATACCATGGGACCTGCTGTGTGTATGCTGCTTTCCCAGATGTCCCCAGATTACTGTGCTACAAAATACCCCAATAAAACCACACTATAAAAATAATAGTACCTAAGAATGTGGATGCAGATCATAGCAGGGATATAACTATCTGGGCCCCATAGCAAATGTTTAGAACCCAAAAATTAATTTAGACCTTAGATTAGACACAGGGTTTCACAAAAAGTCCACAAAAACATTTTTTTTTTCTGCTGTTTATGGTGCCTGGCAATAAACAACACTGGCTATGATCATTTTCTTTTTCCTAGTCATTAAGTGTAAACAGGTAAAAGGTATCGTAAGCCATCCAAATATGAGAAGGAATTGGATAAGATGCAAAGCAAGAGAGATGGTAGATGTATTTTATCCTTCAGTCCTCTCTTTCTGGCTGCATTGCAGTCACACGAGATGAATCACTGCTCATCTTGTTCCTTCCGTACAGTAAGTACCACTGGCAGGCACCAGGAAGCTCAGAGAAATAGTGGATTTAAAGGGGTTGTGCTGTTCTGGGCACTTATTTCCTATCCACAGGACAGGGAATAAGTGTCCAATTGCTGAGGCCCAAATCGACGGGTCCACCAGTGAGCAGGAAGATGGGAGATCGAAAGTCCCACTTAGGCCTCCTTGAGAATGAAGCATCTGTGTGCTTGCGTGACCAGTACTACATTCACTTTAATAGGGCTTCCAGGACTGTAATCTTCATCAGCAGCCCCATATAAGGGAATAGAGCACCGGTCATGCAAGCTCACTAGCCCTCCATTTCAGATTCCTGTCCTCTTGATTAATGAAAAGACAGCGACCAGGCCCCCAACATTTGGACACTTATACCCTGTCCTGTGAATAGCGGATATGTGTCCATAATGGCACAACCCCTTTAAAGTCTGTATGCATTAAACTTCTATTGCGCTCACGCCCATTAGATAATGTTGGAGAGACAAGACAGACATAGGGTGTAGAGAGGTGGGCTGAAGGCAGGAAATGGAAGTTCTAACTTTCCCCACTGCAATGTGGTTTAAAGAAGAAGAGGACATTTTATGATGCAATTGTAAGATGCAGGGGTCTGAGCAGAGGCATAACTAGCAAAGACTGAGCACCATAGCAAACTATTGACTTGGGTCCCACACAACATAGTACTCCCTTTCCAGGCCTTCACACAGTAAAACGCTCCCATTTCTGGCACCCACATCGTATAATGACCCATTTACACACAATATAATGTCCCACAGTGGCCCTTCACTAAGTATAATGTTCTACAGTGGCTCCTCCACACAGTATAATGTCTCATAGTGGCCTTCATACAAAATAATATCCCACAGTGGCCCCTTCAGACCCCAGAGTATAATGAACAGAGGCCTAGGGAAGGCCAGGGGAGGTAAGTAACACTGTTTTTATGTCTGCTTACCTCCCCTGGGCTTTCAAAAATTATACTTTGGGGTCTGAAGAAACACCAGAGTATAATAATGGCAGTTTAGTTTTGGATGTATTAGGTTTGAACAAAACTGCCAGCGAACCTCGCATGATAAATTTTGCAGGTTTACTAAAAAAAACCCTTGCCACGGCCCTACTTACCGATCCACGCTCCTGCTCACGGCCACCTCCGCTTCCCCTTTAGCCCTCCAGGGGGCCCTGTGTGTCCCATATCACGTCGCTGTCAGCAACATCTTGATGTGATACGGTACGTACAGAGCCCCCTGTAGGGCTGAAGGGGAAGTAGAGGCAGACTTGGGCAGGAGCAGGGATTGGTAAGTAAATAGGGGCCATTACCCGCTGAAATGACATTAATTAATTCAGACCTTAGACTAGACCTAAAATGAATGTGACCATTACTAGACCATTAAATTATTTCAGATTCTCACCATGACACCCCTGATTAAAATGTATGTCAGTTTAACTTTGAATTGCAGACCTGTATAGATGTAGAAAAGTATAATTGACATGTATAACTTGCTGCACCTTCAAATTGCTATGAAATTTAAACTTTGCTAAACCAGTACATTGAAAGTGGTGTGGCAACAAAAGTAGCACCATAACTCTCTAGTATGAAGTAGTGATTGAAATTACAAATATTTCCAAGGTTTATAAGGGGGAGTCAACTTCATGATACCAACATCAAAGCATCATGAAGTCGATGCCTCCTACATGAATGTTAAAGCCCAATCAAAGGCCTCAGCAGTGACCTGGGACTGCTGACGTCACAGGGGAGATATGAAGAAACCAGGTACGATGGGGAAGAAGCTCTGATGCTGGGGCAAAGTCCAGAAAAGGTGAATATGAGAAGTCTGTTATTTTCTTCCCTGTGCTCCAATTATTATACTCTGTGGTCTGGCAGTATATTAATAATGGGTTTGAGGGTGGTGAATCCAAAATTTTCAGGTTTGGCCAAAAATTTGTAATGAACTGCTTTGCTCATCTCTGGCATGGAGTCATAGGCACTATGGGTGCCGCTTATGTTGCTCTGTACAGCATTGTATTACAGAATATTTCTCTCATGGAATTAGAGCTTTGTAAAATGTCTGCTAGATTTAGAATCTCAAAAAACTATTTATGCTTCTGTTTGATATCAGAGGTATATGGAGGTACAATAGAGCCCCATGGAAGCTTGTGGTTGCTATATTTTTGTTCCTTGCAACTGAGAGGTTCCTAAAACCGGTCTTTTTCATAAGACCCATGTTGGTAAATATGGTGTTGATATTTTGGAGAGCTTTTCAATTATATCTTGAAATCCTGGCATGTGATCACAATATTATAAAATTGTAATGAAACTGTGAAAATTTATTATTACATAAACTTGTCAAGGAAATCATTATCTTTAAGAACTGACTGTTGTTTAGTCTAGAAAAGAGACACTTGAGACCGGATTTAATTGACTTATATAAACATACACAAGGTCAATGCCATAAAGTGACCATTTTCAACATGAAGCTTAACAAAGGTCTTAGACTTTATGTTTGAACAAAGGAAACTATTTTGCACTGAATGTATACAGGTGCAGCCATTCCTAGTAAACACTAGGATTACTTTGTACAGTAAATCATACACCATTTTATTACTATGACTCAAACACATTATTAGAAATCAAGTCATATATTGTTTGAGACCTCACCCTTGAAGCCAACCTTCCATTTCATAGAAAAATATGATCCAGGAACTCTAAATTTACACTTTATATTGGCCTATTTCTAATGATAGATTTTTTGACATTTCGACATTTATGTTCATTGGAAAAATAAACTACAGTAAAACCTCTTTGAGACAACCACCCAAAATCGTGGCAGTCTTCTCAAAAAAGATGCTTAATATGGAAAGTTAAAAATCTATCATAAAAATGTTGTCTGGTTAAGGGGGTAGTCTTTTGGAGAGGTTTCACTGTATTAGACTGAGGCCCCATGTTGTGAGATAAACAGCATTGTGGAATTGCAGCAAAAACGCAACATTTTACAGTCCCAGCAAAGTGAAATTTTATTTAGGCCGGGGGCCCACGTGGCATAAACAGCGCAGAAAAAAAGTGACGTTTAACAGTCACTGTATAGTGGATAAATATGGGAAAATGTGTCAAAAAAGCGTCAATTATACCTACAGAAATGCCGTTGGTTTCCCCATAGGTATAGTGGAAGCAGAAAGCAATGCAGAAAAAAATCACGATGCGTTGCCACCGTGGTTTTTCCCGCAGCGCTTTTTTTGCTGCGGCCCGCTACATGAGGCCTTAGCTTTAATTTCATACACATTGCAGAAAAATGCTGCGAAAATCCCAGTATGCTAATTTTACCTTATTGCTGCATCTATACCATAGACTTTTGAAAAAGTTAGGCAAAAATGAAAAAGAAAGAAAACGGGGAAAGCTATTAAAAAATGCAAGCGTTTTTGCTGCATTTTGCCTGTTACATTTCCACTGTGCTTTACTTTGTGTGGCCTTAGCCATAACACTTATTTTTGAATACGTTCCTACCTTGTAGCATTTTTTCACACCTGCCTAATACTGAGGCCCCACGTTGCAGCAACACACCTTTTTTTTTTTGCAGATTTTCCTGCTTTTTTTTAGCCAAATCCAGGAGTGGATTGAGCAGAAGGGTAGAAGTATAAGGACTTACTATAGATTTCCCATTCCTTTTGTAGCTACTCTTGGCTTTGGCGCCAAAGAAATGCATCAAAATCTGCAACAAAAAAAAGCTGTGTTTCCACAACATGACACTGTAACTCTTCTTTATTTAGTCCCCTTCTACAATATTCCTCCGAATCTGATACCTTTATCCGATATACCTTTATACCTGTAACTGCAACACTCCAAGTTCTCGAATGCACTTCATTTCTGTGCCTACCCAGTTATGGCCTTTTGTCTAGAGACAATTTTCTAGGGGGAGGGTTTTCATTAAGTATTTTTTTTTTGAATTTTCTGAACCAAGTTAGAAGTGTAGTGTGCTTGCACAAAAAATGTTGTTACTTCTTAAAAGTTGCAATAAATTGGACTACAACATGTAAACCATTCCCACATTACAAGACAGTTTTTAAAAAAAAGGCACATTAAGAAGAGAGCACTGAAAAAATTGTGCACGATCATAATAAATTTGTTGCAAAGGAGAAAAAAAACTCACTTAAAAAAAAACAAACATAATAATAAATCGTCCCCATAGAGCTTTATTTGTACTGCCTTTACCCCTATTTCCCTAGATTGTAAGCTCTTCAGAGCAGATCTCTCACTCCCTTTTTGAGTTGTTTAGTTTTTTATTACGTTCTATCAGTTTCTGTCTTTAGATGTTCCTTCTGACTTGAAAGTGCCACAGAATATGTTGGTGCTATATAAATAATGATGATGGTTATTATTAGTATAATATTTCAAATGCTGATCAAAATAACATAAAATGATATATAGTTTATCAGTCTATTATTGCAACACTAGTTTAATGTATCAAGTTCAGTGTTCGCAATATTAGAAATATTATACTACCTGACTGAGCACCTAAAACAAGCTTTATTAATATATTCTAAAAAGCGGGCTAGATCAGCCACAAACTGTCCCCACATCACATCTATGGCCAGTGGGGTGGCATACATATCATACCACACCTCATGTCTCAAGTGAGTATTTAATGTCCTCAAGCCCCACTTTAAACTACTAGCTCATATTATTATGTGGACTAGTATAGAGCTAACAAGCAGACTATGTAAGGAGACCAATTCCTAATCCCCCTAGAATCGATATAGTCCTACTAACGCCAAGCATCAGTGCTGAGAGCATGTTATACTGCCAAGAGAGAGGTGAATAATACATGATGCTGTTATCATAGCTGCTTCTCTCTTGGCTATAAGATTATACCTCTGATGAACCTCTATTTATAATAGATTATAAAGCGGAAACGCTTTGGGAATGTAAGGGATCTATTTTAGAATTTGAATAAAGCTAGAGAGAGCAGAATAACTTGTAGCACGGCGTTCATAGGACTATATCAATTCTAGGGGGATTAGGAATTGGTCTCCTTACATAGGCTGCTTATTAGCTCTATACTAGTCCACATAATAATATGAGCTATGGGTCTAAAGTGGGGATTGAGGACATTAAATACCCCCTTGAGCCATGAGATGTGGCGAGAGATGTATGCCACCCCACTGGCCATAGATGTGATGTGGAAGTCTGCATAGGAGGGACAATTTGTGGCTGACCTAGCCCACTTTTTACAATATATTAATAAAGTTGTGTTTTAGGTGTTCAGTCAGGCATTATAATATTTGACTATCAATGTAATGTTATTATACAGATATATAAAAAATGAATTGAGTATAGGGGAACTGCCATAGAAAAAAGATGTTAATGCGAGAGGTTTTTGGAGACCACTTATACAACTTCTGCATCTCAAAATTGCATTTTAGGTCAGCCATTAATAAATGGTTTGGATAGGGTTAAAATTTAATACTAGATTGTTAAGATATCAGTTGTGCTGTCCTTGTTTAAAAAAAGCAGATTTCCTAACCAGAAGGATACTCTATTATTTCCTGAATATGGGGACCTGACTGCAAGGACTACCATGACCTTCAGAAGGAAAAGGTCTTTCTCCTTACATAGTAATGTTCCTGGCCCCATTCACCTGAGCCGCAATAATGACAGTAATATAGCATGCACTGCCTGATAGAAAGCTAGTGTGCCATAAAACATATATGACACATTATAGAAATATATGCATTAGCATTTTATAAAATTCCATACATTTTATAGCATATTTCTACATTTACATTGAGCAGCTTGCCTGCATTCAGAAATAATGCAAACTTATTCAAGAGGAAGTTTATGAGTACGTGCACTATATTTCACATTGACCTTTAAAGGACCTTGATCCAATAATTAGTTTGTAAAGTCTTTGGTGCTATAATTCATCTTGACAGTATTTTATTGTGCTGCCTTGTTCCTAATACAAACATTACAGAATAATGCATGTAATCCTTTTTCATAACAATATGGCATGAAAACACTAAAAATAAATCCAACAGATTTGAAAGCTCACAAAGAACTTCTTTGCAGCACTAATAAAATACTATGATTTTACCGCATTTTTCCATGTTATAATCGATCCTTTTAGTGCATAAATTCTATATATACACAAAACAAGCATAT
Source organism: Leptodactylus fallax (assembly GCA_947044405.1). NCBI lineage: Eukaryota > Metazoa > Chordata > Amphibia > Anura > Leptodactylidae > Leptodactylus > Leptodactylus fallax. Next base: position 3,303,029 of record CAMRHE010000153.1, on the reverse strand, counting down.
TCAGATTGAAAGTGCTTGTTCATCCAATTCACTTAAATTCAAGTAAGATAGAGAGAGAAAATATAGTACAATATTTACATTATACAGTCAAAATTATGAATATATTCAGAATTTGTGAGAAGGTTGATTAAAACCAAATCCATACAAGTAGATGCTTGATTAGTTTAACATAATAAAGTCGAGGGGAACTTGCAAAAAATATATGATCTATAATGCAAGAATCCAAATGAATGCATTTGACAAAACATTATTAGAATGTAACAGTACACCAGTGCAAAATTACTCTCAGAATTATTTAAAAAATTAACATAAATATGTAAAACCTTATGTCTCAGTGTTTTACCAGCTGCTTGTACTTATGCTATGTTTACTTAATGGTTTCCAAAATTACATAATTATTTCACTTAACCTATACAGGGAAGACTAGCGTGTAATAACAAATAGTTATAGTTTGTTCACAAAATTTTCATTATTCTTATTTACAGCAGAAAGTTTTTGAGTAGCTGTTGGAAATTTCACTGAAAGTAAAACTGTGGTCACCTAGAATTATTTGAGTACAATATGGATACAGCATGGAATAATGTAAATTTGTAAAATATTGTGCAAATGTGTCATCGTTTCCCTTCCAACTTGGCTGGAAATGTTGAGACATATGTGTCACTAGATAGTGTTTCAAGAATTTTTTTATATTGTATTAAGAGATCTGTATGTGTCTATGTGTGACTATCCATTGTTTGTTTGGTAAGTTGCAGCTTCTCAAAGGTTTTACTAGCTTGTTGTAATATTATATTGAATTAGTTTTATTACAAGTTGGAGACTGCAACCAAATTAAAGCTTTCATACTCCATAGCACTTCTCAGATATTGTCAATACTGTCCCATATAGGGCTCACAATCTAAACCCCCTATTACTATATCTTTGGAGTGTGGGAGGAAACCCACACAAACACAGGGAGAACATTCAAACTCCTTGCTGATGTTGTCCTTGGTTTTATTCGAACCTAGGACTCCATCGTTGCAAGGCTGAGCCACTGAGACACTGTTTGCTCCCTGGCCTGTTAAATAGGCACATGATGTAACTTGTAGAGAAGATAATCTTCTTAACAGTGGCTGTATTTGTGAGTTATCCACTCTGGTCCACAGCTGTGTCATGGGATCAGCAATCAGACTCTCCAATTGACACGGCTTCTTATATGTGGACAGGAAATCTGATTCTTCATTTACTCCTATAACAGCCTTGATGTGAGTCTCATAAGAAAGAGTGAAGAAACTGACTGGCCACTGTCCATATAAGAAGCCATGTTATTTGGAAAGTCTGGTCATTGGTCATAGAAAAGAAAAGAGTGAAAAACTCTCAAATACAGCCACTGGTAAGATTACCTTCACTACAGTTTGTACCCTGTGCCATTCTAGGGGGCCAGAAAATGAACATTTTTGTGGGAGTTTTACTTTAAAGCTTTATCATTAAGTAAGGCATATTTTCATATTACCAATAAGATACACATACTGAGCCAGATTTACTATTTTTGTTTTAGACAGTGCAAACTTAGACTAGATAATTTTAAAATGTGCCAGATTTATCACAGTGACTGTAATGGATGATACAGCTGCACATTGTTAGACTGTCTAGTTTAAGATTACACCACTTATAAATTGGCTTAGGTTCAAGCAAAAAAAGAAAACAAAAAAAACACATTTTTGTATGTCACATTTTAAGCTATGTCCCTTTCCAGGCAAGCAACACCCCATTTTATAAGCCCTGCCCACATGTCATACAAAGTGCAGATACTGTCTTAAATACTATAAAGCATGTATGACAGAATTCTGTTGCACTTCCCATAGTTAATCTGGCCCATTGCTTTCAATGTAACTCAAATAACACAAAGGTTTTCAGAAACTGCAAATAGATAGCCATATGATAGCCATACATATTCACTAACAGTTACTTCTCTCTGTTTGTCCATAAACAATTAAGCTTGACTTGGCCAAGCATGCATGTTTATTTAAATAGAAATAGGAAAGAAAGCCACTGCCAGACACTCACAAGGTTTACTCTACAAATACTCTAAGTGCTGAGACCCTACTTACCAGTCCCCACTCCTGCCCACAGCTGCCTACACTTCTCACTTCAACCTAGAAGTCCCATGCGCCTTAATGAAAAGCATCAGTGACGCGATGTGGGACTCATGGGGCCCCGGGAGGGCTGAAGGAGAAGCAGAGGCAGCTGAGGGGAGGAACGGGGATAGGTAAGTAAATAGGAGCTGTTACCTGCTGGAGTAATCCAGCAGGTAATGGCCTATTAAAAAAAAGCAGTAGTAGCTGCTACGGTTGCTATGGTGGTAGTTCCACCACTGTAAAAAAAACCAATGAGAAATGAAATGGTAACATCAGTTGTCAATTTATTCAGGCATTTCCAAGAGGAATAGCAGATGAACTATACAACACCAAATTTGAGGAAAATAATTTATATTGTATAGGGAATAATAGCTTTTACTAAGGCCTAATTCACATTGACTTATGAAATGCTGTCCAAGTTGCATCCACAACAAATGGACAATTGTTCATATGTGCAAAATAAAGTTCATATGTTTGTAGAAGGGAAGGACTTGGAGATCACTGAGAGAATTGTCTGTCTGTATCCTTTGCAACATGCTTTGAAATAGTGGAAAACATAAAGATGTGAATTGCAGCATGCACTATTGTGTGTCCGTGTGTAGTCTGTTGTACACATGGACAGCATGTGGACCATAAATATGGCCATGTGAATAAGCCCTACAACAGACATGACAGGTCATCTGACAGCTTTAATCATACGATTTAGTTCTAAGAGTGGGGTTGCTAGCATTACTAGTGTACAAATGAGTTATCAGGAGCACAATTTCTCCAGATTCAGCTTAAACTGCACATCTAAAAAAACATGTAGAATTAATTGTGCCCAGTAAAATGCAATACCAAGTATTAGAAAAGTGACATTTTCTATGTAAAGTTACACAGTGAACAATACAGCAATAATTAGATATTATTCTGCAATCTGCACAGCCCCCTTTCGGGCTCTGATATATTATCCCATTTCTTAAAGGGAACTATTGTTTCCATTCATGCAAACCACATTAATGAAATATACAAAATTCAAAGAAATCTCAAGTCTTCATAATATAGATGTTGTCCTTCTTAAAAGAGGCTTAATTACAGCCTCAATAGGTCAGTCTGTGCGCCTGATATTTCTTCAGTTTCCTTTGACCTTTATATAATAATGCTTCATTTCACTGAGGGGGAAGGGATGTTTTGCTCTTCAGAAATATGAACTAATCTTTAGTGAATGTTCAGAATACATATAAAATGGATAAATGAGCTTTGTCCTCCGCTACACCAATAATATTAATACATTAGATTTAATTACATATTTGCTCATTTCAGATTTCAGAATCCATTTGACTTCCTCTCCGAGGGAATAAAGTGAATTTGTAAATATTTTAACATTTGTTCAGCGAGATTTGCTTATAATCCTTAAATTATTACTTGCTATTATGAACATCTGATTTCTAAAGTGAGTGCAAGTGTACTAATCTCACCTTAGATGGAGTAATAACAAGGGCTTTCTGCAATTAGAAAGTAGACAAGTGGCCAATTTCTCTCTCTGTAATATTTGAGAACGGGTAGTAAAAGGAACCTGATCAAACACTTTTCAGTGCCTTGTGTTTTGTAGCAACATCAAAACATTGTATCAAAAAATGGTGGATATACTTCTTAGAAATAACTGCTTCTCTATTTCCCAAAAGAACAATTCCACTTCACCTTGATAGTTATAAGATTTGTTGTTATTATTACGATGTAGAGCTGAGAAAAAATTGAATGTGCAACAATGGTTCCAATCAATTACATTGGTCCAAAATTCTTACTCTTTCATGTGTAATCCTGCTAAATTGGTGAGTACTCCAAATGCTTGCATCTATTCCTACCACTAAAAAAATAATATCTAATTAATATCGGCTGGTTTGTATTTATATGGGTTTACATACAGTGATGTTATTTTAATGTTTTATACATATGATGACTTTGTCATCCCAATATTGTGTATGTTTCTAACTATGTTTAAACTAATTGAGAGACACTCCTTGTGGGTGTTCCCTTGATAATACACTTTTGATTTAAAGTCTTGTTTGTTGCAACAATGACATGTCCTATTTTGCTGCACACTTGACAAAGGAGCAGTGGTGCTCCAAAACGCATTGGCTATTATTTTACTGGTGTCCACCTTTAGGTCACCAGTAACTGCAGTTTTCACTGCAACTACTCTATCTGGCTCACCCTATCTGTGACTATCCTCCTGATGATCCCACCAATGTAGGGGGAAATGCGTAAAGGGATATAGTTAGAACTTTGCTACTGATAGCATGGTGTGAACATTCACCAATGCTACTAATGCCTACTGGATTATCAAACCCTGGGATAACCTTGTAATTAACAGGGTATACTGCAGGTGAACTATGGGAGTGCTAGCTAGCTGCAGCAGGCAATGACTCATTAGCACTGAGGGATATACAGTAGTTAGAACCATGCTACTGACAGTGTAGTGTGAACATTCACCAATGCTACTAATGCCTACTGGATTATCAAACCCTGGGATAACCTTGTAATTAACAGGGTATACTGCAGGTGAACTATGGGAGTGCTAGCTAGCTGCAGCAGGCAATGATTCATTAGTACTCACTATTCTGCTATCCAGATATGCATATGTGAAAGCGAGGTGGTTTTATTATTGACACCTGCCTTTGCTATAATAAATATCCTATATGACTTCAAGTCCCTGTTACATACAGCAGGTGACTTTATCACAAGAGCCGATATTTCATTGTTCTGTAGTGACAATTGGACTCACACCTATGAGATTCTTCTAAACATGGGATCTTTGAGTTATAGGAGCAACACCCATTCATTATGGGCGCAAATATATTCTGCGCCCTTTACTAATACTACAATCTATGGGAAGAACTCCTTAAATCATAGATGCACTATTCTGTCTATATCTACTAGAAGTGTATTATTGATAACTCCACGGCAATCCTAGTTACATATAAGGATCAGTGGATTTGATTTCACTTATGATAGGATGACAGTGTTTGTGCGTTCAATTACCTACATTTTAATGCGTACATACGCTTATATGTTGTAGTTGCGTTGTGTTTTATTTGCAAACAATAAATAGTAAATTTCTTAACACCTGGACGAGGCACGGATTCTTCTTCTTTTGGTATTTGGCTTGGAGCTGGTCCTACCTATCGTAATATTACAGACGTCCTTGAGACGGAGATGATCCTGCAGCCATCCAGAGAATATTTACTGGTGAATCACCAGATTTTGCATCCAAGGCAGTTGTGGCCATAATCACAACAGAAAAAGGTGAGAGACCATCTATATATTTATGTTGATTTTTTTTAGATCTATATAAGCGATATAGGCATGGCTTGGTGCTTTTTCTTTTTTTTGTGTTTCTACTGAATGGCAACTCCTTGGACCTCTTGAACCTACAGTCATTTCTTCCTCTCTTCCACGTAGCATCTCTTTATATTCTATATTATATAGAGTAATCACAAAAACAGAGATAACACTCTCATTAAAGGAAGTCTGTCACCAGACCCAGGCAAATCAACCCAGCCCTGCAGATAAATAGATTAGGATCATCAGAATTTGTGAGTCGTTGGCTCTGTTACTGATATATCGTTGTGCCATTGCGCCAAAGAGGTAAGCGACAATGACGTCATTGCTCCAAAGAGCTAATTTGCATATTGACAAAAGCGACACTATATGTTGGCAGTGAAGGCACCAATTCTCCAGGGGAAAACACTATTTGATTTGGGTGACCCTAATCTATCTATCTGGATTTATATGCTGGGATCTGTTGACAGACTACCTTTAAGGCCTATCATAAGGATAGGCCTTCAATATTGTAGCCACTAATTAACCCTTGGAGAGTGATACGTATGTGTAAATTTATCACTTCATCTCACACCACAACTTTCACATTATCACTTCATTTTACACATTCCTCCTTTTTTTTCTCATTAAACATATATATATATATATATATATATATATATAATTTAATTAATATAAATATATAATATATATATATATATATATATATATATTATAATATATATATATATAATATATATATAATATTTCACTATATCAATGGTGTTTATTTGTCTTATATGATCTTTTATATAATTCTTGTATTGTAAATCAACTGTCAGAATTTTTAGATTTTTGCAGTTGTTTTTGTTTGTCCATATTGTGTGTTGCATTTTGTATCACCCCTACTCACATTCACTTTGCTGGGGGTTTTTTATTAATCCATCTCACTATGCACTCTTTTTTTATCATAAATCTTTATTTACTTCATCGTTTTTGTTTTATGTTGTCCTTATTCATATTTTTTTTTTTTTTGTTGTTTTACAGTACTTTGGGGAGTGTTAGTGCTTCATTTTGCCCTCATATTACATGGGAACAGCAACATCTTTGTTCTCTCCTGCACATGCGGGAACTTTCTCCCACGGACCAGGCTTGAACAGGAATAAAATATATCTGCACATGCCTGAAAGTGACACATGTGTGGGTCCGGAAGTACTGGATTCATATGCTGCGTGGTTGCACTGAGCATGAGCTTCTTATTAGGTAATTATTTAGCCTCAGCTGTGTTTTTTTTATGGTGATATGCCATTTTCACCCTTAAGCCCCCAGAAGAAGCTGGAGATTGTGGTCAACCTTCCTGCGTCCTTACATGTGTCCATTCTTGCTTGCTGGGTCAGTATTATTTACTTCATTTTTTGTTTAATTGCATTCCATTGGTCAGCACTTTGGTTGGATTACCTTATGTCATTGATATATGAATTTACTTTGACTATATGAATTTCTCAATTGTACCTATACTGCTCCATTTTTGTTAGTTTTTTTTTTCTACTGCATCAGCATTCATAAGTTAAGTATTTATAATAATATAATAATAGATTTTATTTATATAGAGCTAACACATTCCGCAGTACTATACAAATTGTATTTATGTATTTCTATCCATATCTATGAACTAATTGGTTTATACCCTGGTGCATGAGGGTGGCCACCATGTTTCTCCATCCTTCATATTAATTTTGATAGTTTTTAATCTCAGTAGTCTGCATCTATTTTGTGTTACAATAAACTATTATTATTTATATACTGTATATTATTATTATTTATATATGGTTGTGTGGTGATTTATTTTAGTATTTTTCAGGGATATTTGTAGGTTGATATTTATGCTATGTGTATGCCCTGTTGTATGGGATTACTGTAACGTCTCTGCCTGTTCGGGGAGGCATGTTCAGTTTGATTGTTTGCTTAAGGTTCTTGTTGCTCAGTCTGAACACTGTCCTAGTACTACTACTATGTAATTGAATTTCAGCCACACCCGTCTCCTGCACCTTGTTTCTTTCTGCTCCTCAAATAGTTAATCTTAGCCTTACCTGTGTGATTGACAGCCTATCATCCTATCAAGTATGGGGTGGGTTCTTCCTTCCTATTTATTGTTTGCTCGCATCCACATTGGCGCTTGCTATTGCCTTGTGCGTACTGGCTATTACTCTTGCTGTTTAATTACTTGTATTCTTATTCCTGACCTCTGGCTTTGACTTTGGATTTTGATTCCGTACTGCATTGCTCAACTGCTACCGACCCCTTGGCTAGCTGACCTCCCTTTCTTGTTGTTTGTCCTGTCTGCGTTTTGTGTTGTCACTTATATTAAGAAGGGATTGTTGACCAGTTGCTGGCTGTCGCCTAGGACAGATCAGGCAAGTTAGCCAGGGACAGTAGGGGGGGTTCAGCTTTAGGGCTCACTGTCTTGTTGTGCCGCTCCCTCCAGGGTTTACCAGCAGCTACTGGGGAATCACTCCTCTAGCACTTCCCTTACAATTACATTGGAAATTTGTAGAATTTTTTATATATTTTCAACGTTTGGATTACTGATTACTATATATTAATATAATAACATAAAAAGTCAGTTCCAGGCTTGACACATTCATTAAGAAGAGCATTACAGTGGTGCTACAAAAGAAATGTATTTTTCTTCATGTTTCATTAATTTTTATTGTCCAAATACATGTTGCATTGATAAAGTAAATACATAGCAGACGGCGATTTTACAATAGAAATGGACACGTTCCACAAAATCTTGCATTTATGTGAATGTTGATCTCTGTAAAAGTCACGGACAGTGCAATAGGTATGACAATATCAGGGGTAATAAAGAAAAACAAGCAAACAATCAAATGGTTCTCAGTGGGTTAGAGGCTACAGCATCTCTTTATAGGGTTTCACAAAAGGCATTACTGGCGGGGATGCATTTTATTTAGTCTGGTATATAGTTATGGAACAATATATTATAGACTAAGGTGGAAAATAGTGAATAGATGAAATCCATAAGTGCTAGATATTGTCAAACTTTCTGTAGACCCCATTACCAAGAGCTCTCTTGTGACTACAAGTGGTATTAATGGACTGGATAATCTCAGCTACAGATGGAATTGTCGTGGTTTTCCAATATTTTAGAATGGTGAGTCTAGAATGAATTAATATCTTGCTAAGAAGTATGTGTTTGGGCATGGGAACCTCTTGCTTGTCTAGGAAGAGTAGGTCTAACGTTGGTGACTTATCAACTGAGATGTGAGAGATATCAAACATAAGTTGGGAAACCAAATGCCTCAAGGTGGTCACACATGGGCATTCCCACATAATAGGCTATAGAGATCCCTTTTGACCACAGTCATGCCAGCATCTTGGTCGCAGACTCCACATATGTGCTACATTTAAACGCCATGTGAGATAATTTAATAGCTGTACACCAAGCATCAAAATCGTAATTATGGTGAAGCATAGACTCCCAGAGACTCCTATGAAAAACATCACAAGTATAGAGTAACAACTATATTGCTCTCAGACCCTTGAGTTGTTTAGTCAGTAGGTCAAATATTTTGGGGCAATATATTGCATGACCAACAACTTGACGGCCTACAAAGTGTGTAATTTGTGAATAAAGATAGAAATGAGAATTTGACACAATGTATCTAGCCACCAAGAGAGATAAAGGGACTAATATGTCATTATCATACAGATGTGCTACTTGACCTTGGTCAACCAAATCGAGACTCTCAAGTATGGAATGCACAATGGTGGTAGCTCCAGCGGCATGTGTTTCGCAGTGTATTGTAGACCTTTATGAGTATAGAATGGCCATTTTTCCATCCATTTTTTGAGTGCTAACATAAGTGGGGATAGTGTAGATGAAGTAGCAATATTCCAAAAGGGCAAAAGGAGGACTCATTTTGGACCCACAGTTTATCCAGTTCATTACGCCACCATGCTTTTAAATTTCAAACTATGGTAACAAGACAATAATTTTGGGGATTAGGAACTCCCAATCCTCCTAGTGATTTAGCTCTGACAAATCTTGGTTGTTTACCTAGCCAGATATAACACAAGAGTATGCACTGAGCTGAGTCAAAGAAAGTCTTGGGTGGGGATATGGGGAGGACTCTAAACAATTAAAGTAGTCTAGGTAATACCATCATTTTGAAGGCTGCTATTCTGCTCAACCTGGAGACCTCCACTCTCTATAGCTCCTGGACCTGTAAGAGTACACTAAGCAAGTTCCTGCTATATATATTCCCTTAATATTTGGGTATGATCTTATAGCCTGTACCAGGGGCTCCATTAATAGTATAAAGTTAAGAGGAGAAAATGGATGGCCCAGGTGCTTGCCATTAGTAACACTAAAGGAATCCATTTGTAAATAAATGTGCACATGGTGCAGAGTACAGTGCTCTGATTGCATGCAGTATATTCCCAGAAAACCCAGATCTCTACAGTGCCGACAAGGCATATGACTAGTTAATACAGTCAAACACCTTCTCGGAGTCAAGAGCGAATATCACATCTGGCATTCTCCGAGAAGAGGCATGGTATAAAAACCTTAGTGCTTTATAGGTGTTGCCAGGGGCTTGTCTATTCCATACAAAACCCAACTGATCATCTCGAACCAGGTCAGGCAAGAGAGGAGCAAGTTGAGTCACCAGTATTTTTTGCATACATTTTTAAATCGACATTCAATAATTATATTGGCATAAAATTTTGAGGAAACTCCAGGAGTTTTCTGGGTTCAGGGAGTGTCATTATTAAAGCAGATTGATTTTCTTTAGGGAATTTTCCAGATGTCATGGCCTGTCGAAATACTTTTTGCAGGGGTTTAGCTAGTAAGTGTTGAAAGGTCTTGTAATATTCAGATATGAGGCTGTCTGGTCCATGGAACTTGTGAGATGGCATAGTACGAGTAGGTAATTGTATTTCCTGGGAGGTGATCGGAGCATTAAAGTTATTTAGTTTGGAGGTCGAAAGTTTAGTCAACCAAACCTCACAGAGGAAGTCAGAGATGTCCTCTGAGGATGAGGCGGAGGAAAAAGTATCATTACCTAAATTATATAGAGAGGCATAATAATCTCAAAAATGGTTGGCAATATCTTTAGGTTAAAATAGTTCACTCTGAGTAATTTGATGTAGCAGTAAGAGTATTCTAGATTTCCTGTGTCTTATTTTTAGTTTGGATGCAAGCAACTTTTCCACTTTGTCCCCCTGGGCATAAAAGGTAGTTCTAGCCTTTTTGAAATGTTTTTCATAGATATGTAAAAGTTCTGAACTCAATTGATGTCTCGACTGACAACTGTGTATTTAGTCTGCTGTTTCTTGTTAATGAGCTCCAAAGTTTTAATATCGAGTATTACAGAGGTTATACGAACATTTCTGAGTTTCTTGTGCAAGTGACCTAGTTTAATGAAAAAGCCTCGAATATAGGCTTTGTGTGCGTTCCATAACGTGCTTGGATCTTTGACTGAGTGGGTATTAAGTTGGAAATAGGAGAGTAAGTCAGACTCATTGTCTTATCCAACACATAGGAAGACCATGAAGTAGAAATTGCAATGCTACAGGAAGATGGGGGTTGTATTGTATTGCTCAGAGACAGTTAATGTAATTACAGCATGGTCTGACCATTTAATACTTTCTATGGAGGATTGGATTGCATGGCCAAGCATGGCTCTATCTACAACAAACAGATCTATTCTGGAATAACTATTGTGCACTGTCGAGAAATATGAGTAATCAAGTTCAGTGTTATGTTGAAGCCTCCATATATCAAAGAGCTCTTCCTGCCATAAAAGTATAAGAAGGGACTCTTGCACATGCAAAAGATCACATGAAGTTTGCCTCAGACCACAATAGAGAGTGTTTCTGTGGACTGTTAAGTCCACGAACATTCATAGGGACTACTTTAAATGCCATTTTGTTGTATACCAAAATGCTGTGGGATGCCTTGGGTTAAAGGTTGGAATATGCACCCTTGTAAGAGAGTGACATCATCCTAAGATACCACGAAAGGAGTAAAGTTATAGAAATTGTACCTCCGAGATATTAAACAACTGAACCATAAAACCATAAAAAAAAACCTGTGACCATGCTATCGTAAGATGTTAGTGTAGACAGTGCGACCACGCTGTAGGGTCATTGCGGGACTATCAATGCATAGTCTTACATTTTGATATGGGGAGGGTAATAGACCCGATTTCCTCACTGTGAACATCAGTTGCTCTTTATTTTGAAAGAAATGGAGTTAGTTAATACATTTCCGGGGAAAGTGTAGTCCAAATGTTTAGGTTTTGGGACTCTGTGTGCTCAATTTATAAGCATGTTGGTTTCAGAGCAGTTCAGTAGAAGCTGAGGGATAAGGGAACGTATATAGTCAAATAGTTCAGCAGTGCTTACCAATACAGAGACACCTCTTAGTTTGACATTATTCCTCCTGGATCTGTTCTCTAAATCAGCTACTTTGTCTCTCAGCTACACAACTTCTATTTCCAAGTCACAATGCACATCTGAGTTCATTATGAGGTTTAGCAAATTCTCCAATTTTTACCTCCACGTGATCTACTCTTCCCCCTAATTCATGCACTGAAGTTTGTAATGGGGAGATGAGTGAGGAGATATTATTAAATGAATGTCACAGTGCTATCAGCAGGTCTTTCATGGAGGCCTGGGTAATGGTTGTATCTGAGGTAGGGACCTCAGGTAAAAAGTCTTTGCCTGCAGCCTCTGTATGTGTTTTAGCCATGCCAGGTGAAGTGTCACCGTTCACCTCTGGTCCTATGAGTAGGTCTTCTTGTAGCCTGTCTTTCTGTTTCATCTGGCTCAGAGAGGCTGGAAAGGAGGGGGTCAATGACGGCACACTACGAGAGTCTGCTGTGTTCCTGCGGTGCCTAATAGCTGACAGTTCTTTCTAGAGGTCAGGCAATGTCTGGTTGGTCAAGTCAGGGATAGAAGGAGCCGACAGGGATCTCCTAGCAGGAGGTTAGTTGTTGGAGTAAGCACTACCACTTGCACCATCTTGATTGGATTCAGTGCTGGGGGAAAAGTAAAGTTCCAGAAATTTCAGGTTCAGCAAGTTTAGAGTCGACCTTCCTCCTTTCGATCATAGTCCGAGGGTCAAGGACCACTGCCAGAAGTTTATGTCCAGTTTTGGTCGGAAATGCTGTGGATAGTTGCTTTAATCAGTCACAAGGTACCGGAGCTGAGTCCTTACACTGCCATCCACCTCGGCAGCCAAACCACACACCCATGTATTTTACTTCTAATATTACTGTAGAACAATGACGGTACCAATTTCGCATTTTTAAATTAAAGCAGTTACATGAAATTAGTAAAAATGGGACTGCAACGTCAGACACATTGCATGGACGACTACTGTAGAACACTTGGAAGAAAATAAAGAAATAATTATAAAATCTATTTAGTGTCCATATATTCTAAGGTGAACCTGAGAAGGTAGCAAGTTGCATGGCAAATGATCAGTACAAATAAACAAATAAATGGATAGAGATCCATCCTTAAATAAAATGGAGGGGTGACATGATTTTGGTGCTAATTTTGTCCTGGTGACTAGTGTCTTATGGAATATCAATAAAGCTGCATGGGCCTATCACCCAGCCACTATCCATCATGCATATAAAGTGCAGAGAGATGTAGGATAGCTGGTTGAGGATTTTTGTGACCAAGTCAGGTTGTATTTAAACCAAGCATCCTTGAAAAAAATGTGTTTGATGCAGCATCATGATGTCAGTATGACCCATGTGACTACTGAGGCCCAATCACAGGCCTTTAGCGGTAACCCCTGGGGCATGTGACATTAGGAAGATGTCTGGAAATAATATTGGACACATAGGAGAGACGAGGAATGACTATCAGTGTTTTTTATTTTTTCTGTACCTCCCTTGGTCCTCCACCAATTACAATCCGGTTTGCTCATCTCTACTTGTTTCCACTATATTCTGTGTCCCTACATGGATGACAGTACTATAATCTAACCTCCAATTTCCAACCCCTACCCTTTTAATCTCTTTTTTCTCCCCCTCTATAAAGTAAAAATTATATCATTTATATTTTAATGCATTATACTGTAGGTATAATTATTGGATTCTATGCTTAAAATGTAATCTAATAGTAAAAGAGAAACAATTACGGCAATTTTGTTAACATTAATCTATTAGATGTTATTAAAAAATCTTACATGTAATGAGAATATTGTATATAGCAACAAGATGTTCCTATTAGCATAACTGAATTATAAAGAAAAGTAATGCAATTTATGTATCTTATATCTTGACCATGCTTTGGAAAATTATGCACACCAGTGCTCAAAACAAGGAAATAAACTTGTGCAAATATCACTAAGCATATAGATCAATTCAGTATTTCAATTATTAAGGATCAATATTTTACATTAAATCATTTGAGTAGTGAAATCTGACATATTCAATAAAAATCAGTTGATTTACTCTGTCATAATCTTTAATAAAATACAAATTAACATATAAAAATGACACAACACTTTATATTGTTGCACCACAGTAAATCTCTGGAAATATAACATCAGCTATAGTTTTAAACTAGCAAAAGTAAATGTTATTTTCTCTTCTTTGTGTGGTAAACTACTACTGAGAAATCTAAAGTCTTATTGCAAAAGTAAAATTAGAATTTGGCAAAATACAACAACATTATGACTTTCACATTCTGGACCTGTCCTGATGTAACCATGGGAATCAAGGACGACAACAAATGAAAAATTGTGCATGGATTTGGGCACCTAAGCAGAATGTTGGGATAGATTGATTTGTCAAAATGTTTTAAATGGGGCTTGAATTACTTTCTCAAAATATAGAAAATTTCCAGTCTTCACCAGTGATGATACATGGTGATAAAATGATGCTGTAGTAATACTATATATACAGTCATGGCCAAAAGTTTTGAGAATGACACAAATATTATATTTTCACATGATCTGCTGCCCTCTGGTTTTTATGTGTGTTTGTCAGATGTTTTTATCACATACAGAAATATAATTGCATTCATATTATGAGTAACAGAAGCTTATATTGACAGTTAGAATGAGTTAATGCAGCAAGTCAATATTTGCAGTGTTGACACTTCTTCTTCAGGACCTCTGCAATTCTCCCTGGCATGCTCTCAATCAACTTCTGGACCAAATCCTGACTGATAGCAGCCCATTCTTGCAGAATCAATGCTTTAATTTTGTCTGAATTTGTTGGTTTTTGTTTGTCCACCCGTCTCTTGATGATTGACCACAAGTTCTCAATGGGATTAAGATCTGGGGAGTTTCCAGGCCATGGACCCAAAATCTCTATGTTTTGTTCCCTGAGCCATTTAGTTATCACCTTTGCTTTATGGCAAGGTGCTCCATCATGCTGGAAAAGGCATTGTTGAGCGCCAAACTGCTCTTGGACGGTTGGGAGAAGTTGCTCTTGGAGGACATTCTGGTACCATTCTTTATTCATGGCTGTGTTTTTAGGCAAGACTGTGAGAGAGCCGATTCCCTTGGCTGAGAAGCAACCCCACACATGAATGGTTTCAGGATGCTTTACAGTTGGCATGAGACAAGACTGGTGGTAGCGCTCACCTCTTCTTCTCCGAATAAGCTGTTTTCCAGATGTTCCAAACAATCGAAAAGGGGATTCATCAGAGAAAATGATTTTACCCCAGTCCTCAGCAGTCCACTCCCTGTACCTTTTGCAGAATATCAGTCTGTCCCTGATGTTTTTTCTGGAGAGAAGTGGCTTCTTTGCTGCCCTCCTTGAGACCAGGCCTTGCTCCAAGAGTCTCCGCCTCACAGTGTGTGCAGATGCACTCACACCTGCCTGCTGCCATTCCTCAGCAAGCTCTGCACTGCTGGTAGCCCGATCCCGCAGCTGAAACACTTTTAAGAGACGGTCCTGCCGCTTGCTGGTCTTTCTTGGGCACCCTGGAGCCTTTTTGGCACCAATGGAACCTCTCTCCTTGAAGTTCTTGATGATGCGATAGATTGTTGACTGAGGTGCAATCTTTCTAGCTGCAATACTCTTCCCAGTTAGGCCATTTTTGTGCAGTGCAATGATGACTGCACGTGTTTCTTTAGAGATAACCATGGTTAACAGAAGAGAAACAATGATGGCAAGCACCAGCCTCCTTTTAAAGTGTCCAGTGGTGTCATTCTTACTTAATCATGACAGATTGATCTCCAGCCCTGTCCTCATCAACACCCACACCTGTGTTAATGGAGCAATCACTGAAACGATGTTAGGTGGTCCTTTTAAGGCAGGGCTGCAATGATGTTGAAATGTGTTTTGGGGGATAAAGTTCATTTTCTAGGCAAATATTGACTTTGCAAGTAATTGCTGTTAAGCTGATCACTCTTTATAACATTCTGGAGTATATGCAAATTGCCATTAGAAAAACTGAAGCAGTAGACTTTGTAAAAATTAATATTTGTATCATTCTCAAAACTTTTGGCCATGACTGTACACTGATAGACATGATGATGAGATGATGCTGTAGTAATACTATATATACACTAACAGACATGATGATGAGATGATGCTGGGGTAACACTAAAAGACATAACAATGAGATGCTACCATAGTAATAATGTGTACCTTCTTCTCCACATTAAACTACTATTCATAGATTTCAATGGCCCTCAGTCCCATTGTGTGAATTGACTATTTCTTTGTAATCTATCTTTTTTGTCTGTACTTGAACCCTACAAATTGTACAGTACTGCGGAATATGTTGGCGCTATATAAATAAAATGTATTATTATTATTATTATTCACCTGTACCTGGACAATTAACTGAATGCCAGTGGTCCAGTGACAAGTGTGAGAATCACTTCAAACAGCCAAGGGGAAAAGTAGATAATCTTCAAAGACTCATTCATACTACTATTTTGCTTTGTTATTACATTGTTTCTAAGATACCTATTTTTGGACCTTTAAGTTCATAACCCAGTGATAGGTTCTTGTGAATCATAGTCTGTCTCTTCAGTGTTCCTTACTGTGAACTGTTTTCTAACCCTGTGATGTCTCATCAGGAATATGCAACATTATGTGTGTAATACTGACCTGCATTGACCAAATTTTAGTATACAGAAGAAGGTAAGCAAAGAGAGAGGGCCAGCACTTAACTGAAAGAATGAGACTTAACGTAAACATTCTTAATAGTCTGTAACCATAGAGCCACAATTCCCTTAGCATAGCTATGCATAAAACCTATATGCACAAAATGGTATAATATATTTTTAATTAAGAGTATATGTGAAGGTTAATTATTTTCTATTTCAGATTCACTGTAGTAAACAAAAATGGTTGCAAGAGTGGACTTATGTCGGCACTTGGTCTGGACTTTAATTTATACCTATAATGGTGGCTTAGTGAACAGTAGAGAGGGACATATTAAAATGTTTGATCACTTTAATCACATATACAATAAAGAAAAAGGCTAATGTAAAGGAAAATTGAAAGGAAGGAATGGAGAAAAAATGTGCATGAATTATGTATATTTTCTAATAGCTGTTTTGTCTGCTTTCTATACTACACTACATACTGAAAACAATAATAGCTGTTCAAAAAGGAGACTAACAAACAATATATGTTTGGTTTACATTTACATCTTTAGTTCTTTGATCCTCAGTCAAATGCAAAGTCAAGACAGGAATTAACAAATCAACACTGAGATGTCAGATCAGAGTTTAGAGTTGGACTTGTATACGACAGAAATATAATAACTGATGCTAAAATTATATAACATTCAGCAGACTAATGAGAAAGACATCTAATGTTATAATAATATAAAGTTAAGTAGATTAATCAGCAAAAAATGCTAATTTCAAGGTGATCATTGTTTGGATTTCCAATAGAAGAGATAAATAATATTCTACCATACAGCATAATTAGCTTTATAATTCTGACTCAATATTAACAGTAACCTACCGATCAATCACTGTTACTGGACCAGTTATGCTTTGATCAAAGGTGTTTTTATTAAACTGGAAAATGAAGCATCTTCTGAAATATTAAATATTGATCAAACTGTAGAAAATGCTGTAACATGCCCGCTGTTTTCTTTCATTATTTTCTTTTAACATTTGCAAGTCAATTTTTTTTTCATTTTATATTTTTGCTCCAATGCATCTAAAATAAAAAATAATGAAGCACCTTTGCAAAGAGACTTGATTAAAATGATCTACCATATTGTGTATAGAGCTCCCATGCAGACACATGAGTCTCCAGATCTGTAGAATACAAACAAAGCATGTATAGTGTAATTTTAATCAAAGAGTGCACTTGTAGCTATCATGTATACCATAATAGTATGAAGGCTGAGGAAACCTAAAGTATCATTTCATAAGCAAGACAGTTTACATTTTAAAGAAACAGTTAATATAGAAAGTTAACCTAAAAAATATTGAAGTAATAATTTCCCTAGTCTCCCACTTTTCCTTCTCCATATTTTTCTGGTTTGCAATTAAATCTGAGACATATATAAAGAAATATTTTCAGTCTGTCACAGAGGGCATGTCCCCCACCTTCTTATTATTATCTTATGTATAGCTTCAAAACAACTGTCTAGAGGAGGAGCCTGTCTGCAGTAACACACAGATCATTAAAGAAAGATGTATTCCCATCTCAACAAGATAATGTAACATCCTTGCCCGTTTGGACCTCTGCGCCATCCTTCGGCCATATGCTACGGCGCAGGAGGCGTGTCCATATATGATCCTCTGCTCCTGTTGTTTTTGCACAGCTGAGTAGTTGTTGCAGTGCACCAGTCCAGCCAATGCTATGAGTTCCTCTGGTTATTAAAAAATTAATGTTAGTAATTCTTTGATTGGCATCCTTCCTTGCCAATCAAGCTTGGGGTGGATTCTTGTTACCCTTTATATAGTTTTCTAACCCTTTCTTAGTTGCTTGCTATTAGACTCTCTGAGCTTGCTAGTGATATACTGTTTTCCTTATTATCTATTTCTGACCTTGGCTTTTCCCTTTGACTATTCTTCTGGTTCTGATTGTGTTCTTTGCTGCCCAATTGGTTCTGACCCTTGGCTCTCTTGATTACCCGTGTCTGTTTGTTTGTCTTTTCCGCGTTTTTTGTTTTCACTTGTATTATAGGAAGGGATTGTCACCCAGTTGTCCTCTAAGGCCTAGGGTAGCTGAGGCAAGTAGGTAGGGACTGGGGGTGGGTCAAGCATTAGGACTCACTGTCTCTGTCGTTCCCCTTCCTCCCAGGTTCCAGCAGTGGCTACCAGGGAATTGCTTTGCAGCTAATTCCCTAACAGATAACTTGCAGAACAGTGGGAATTCTGCCACTCAGATCCCCATGATCAGGATAGCAGGGGAGTTTTGTCTGACCATTTAGAATGGAGCTGTGACTAAGAGGGCACATGTACCACCTCATCCATTTCAATGGGAGCAGTGGTGATAGTTGAGTGTTGTACTTTGCTATCTTTGGCACTGCCACTGAAATGAATAGAATGGTGAGTGTGCTGTCTTTACCACCACTCCATTGAGAATAGAGGACAAAACTCCCTTATTCTTTTGATCAGCTGGAAATTGAGCAGTCAGAAATCACTAATCTGAAAGTTATCCCCTATCATATAGGTAGGTAATAACTTAAAATGGGACTAGCCCTTTAAGCCCTGCCACCTTAGACATTCACCAACCAAAATGGATCAGAAAGAAATTAGGTCTTTTGTCCTCTGGATTTCTACAAGTTTGTTTCAGGAACATCCAAAAATCTTGCAATGCTGCAGTTACTGTATACAGAGTATAATAAATCACACAACCTATGTATGTAATATGTAACAGCTATAGTAAGTTGGGGTTTCTCCATACAATGTACTGTTCATACCAAGGCAAAGGAGATACAACCCATAAAAATGTAAAATAATTGCAACAAATTGTACAACTGTTTATATCTTTACAGTATATGGGCTGTCTGCTGGATTCATTAGACCAGAAATAATTTATGCAGGGGACATCACCATATTCCTAACCAGAAATTATCTATCAACATATCTAAACTGATAAGACATCCTATGTTTTAGACAACACTGTTTCCTAGGGACCCTGCTTGAACTGGACTTATGCTGATACAATAGGATCATGTTTCTTGTTTGACAGCAAGGTATGTGAGCAGTTTATCTGTTTTTAGTACCACTGGACATATTGTTGGTTGACCTACATGTTTTTTGTTGTAATTAAAGTTAGGTTTTGTCAGATTTTTCTCTCACCACATTTACAGCTATTGATTGTTTTTTGTTTTTTTTGAGGTGGTGAGTTATGTGGTTGATATCCCATGTGAATTATTTTGTGTTGTAGATGTAATTATGTATAGTATGATTTGTTGTGTACAACCTCTCCCCTAAGGGTATCGATAACACTTTGATCGTCGGGAAAGACCAGACAACGTTAACCCTGAACCAACAGCATCTATGTCAATAGCAGCAGCACAGTCAGCATTGTGAAGGTTTTAAACAGACCCTACAGTATCTACAGAAACAAAATGGAAGAACATTTTTCATGATCATTATTTATACACATGACTGTGACGCAATTCAAACATTTTTCAAGGTTGATTTTCAGCCATACATCATCCAATTTCACGGATCCTTCATAGATTTGATTCTATTCAGTGATTTATAAAAATGGCCAAACATTGGAATTGTCCTACTTCTTGAAAGCCTGTTCACACAGTCCAACAAAAGCAGGACATGTGAATAAGTCAGTAGGTATGCATTTATTTTAGAGCAGCTATGTAATGGCTGTTAAAAAAACACATCTATTTTGACAATAGTATGAATAAGGTCTTAGGAAACAAATGAACTAGCAAAAAATGCTGCAAAAGTGTACATCAGTGGGACGCAACTACTGTTAGTAAAGGTCCATTGACCAGGTTCTGCCATCAAGTAAAGGTCTGAGCTGAACATGTCCAGAATTTACAGTATTTTTTGGGCATAAAGACACGTCTGACTATAAGACGCACCCCAGGTGTGAAGAATATCGCCTTTCCAAGCCGCTTGACACACCTGCGATCAATCTTCTTAGCTCCCACTCACACGCCGTGAATGGACTGGGTTGATAGGATAATAAGAAACGAGCTTTATAAATGTTATATATTTATTAACCCAAGTGGGTCAGTACTAGGCACTAAAATATACAGACATATACATCAATGAATTATCAAGCAAATACAGGCAAAAGCAAAATACAGTAAAGAAAGTTAAATGAGACTAAAAAGATAGAAAGATACCAGAACAAGTTGATAGTCTGTTTCTCTAGGCCTCAGGTTTTGAGCCTAGGGTGCTTGTTTAAGTCCAAAAGAGCATGTGTCTCCTATATGCTGTCCAGAACAAATAAGAAGGCTTCAGGCCTCATTACTAGGCCCCAGAGGCCATGCTTCAGTCCACAGAACCACATGTACTCACATCTTTCCCAGGATAACAAGTGACCCCCTTTCCCTGGTCTCAGTGCATTTAACTATCCTGGTCTCTTACCTAAGTGATGTCACCAGGAGAAGCCCTGCCCTCCCTTTTACAATCACCATAACCATGACTCATCATAGTTCCTTGCCCAATGACAATAGGGTAAAGCAAGAGGCCTGATGGGGCTCGTGGCAAGCCCCCCATCGTGCAGACACCAAGAATGACACCCCAATCCCCTTTGGGTAAGGAGATCAGTGTCTGGACTTTTTCCGGGCTTTGAACAGTACCTTGTGTGTGTTTGAAACGTGCGCCTTGACCTGGCACACCTGAGGAATGTATCGTGGTGACTGTAAAAGGTTCCCCAGGAAAGATATTGTCATAAAACCATTTCCCTTTTGTACTTCTGGCTGGTGAACCAAAGCCTCTGGTTTGTTTGCTCAAAAGCCTTTCAGCCCCCTCTCAGCAGGAAACCCCTGCGGAGATAATGAGTTGTAACAAGGGTATGCTAATCAAGCCAGGGACAGAACAGCAAAGGGACTTGGTTACAAAGTAGAAATGCCACATTCCTGTGGCCAGAAGGGTTATTATGATCAAGTGATAAGATATGAAAGACCAATATCTGATTGGAAATCCATAACTGGGGCTCTCATCATCACACCAGGTTTAGACAAGAAAAATTAGGGAAAAATATGTCCTAATGTGGCATTATACTGTGTATGGGGGACACTAACTTGGCATTATACTGTCTGAGGGCAACTAACATGGCATTACATTGTGGGTGGGGGCACTAAGGAACACTATACTTTGGGTGGGGGCACTAAGGAACATTATATTGTGGGTAGGAACATTAAGGAACATTATACTGTGGGTGGGGGCACTAAGAAGCATTATACTGTGAGTGAGAGAATTAAGGAGCATTGTACTGTGCGTGGGGGCTTTAGGGAGTATTGTACTTTGGGTGGGGGCAAAAGGGAGCATTGTACTGTGGATAGGGGCATTAAGGAACATTATTCTGTAAGTGAGGGCATCATGGAGAATTAAATTAAGGAGTATTATAGTGCCCTCCAGTTGAGTATCCCTAGTGTACAGTCATGGCCAAAAGTTTTGAGAATGATACAAATATTAATTTTTACAAAGTCTACTGCTTCAGTTTTTCTAATGGCAATTTGCATATACTCCAGAATGTTATAAAGAGTGAACAGCTTAACAGCAATTACTTGCAAAGTCAATATTTGCCTAGAAAATGAACTTTATCCCCCAAAACACATTTCAACATCATTGCAGCCCTGCCTTAAAAGGACCACCTAACATCGTTTCAGTGATTGCTCCATTAACACAGGTGTGGGTGTTGATGAGGACAGGGCTGGAGATCAATCTGTCATGATTGACACCACTGGACACTTTAAAAGGAGGCTGGTGCTTGCCATCATTGTTTCTCTTCTGTTAACCATGGTTATCTCTAAAGAAACACATGCTGTCATCATTGCACTGCACAAAAATGGCCTAACTTGGAAGAGTATTGCATCTAGAAAGATTGCACCTCAGTCAACAATCTATCGCATCATCAAGAACTTCAAGGAGAGAGGTTCCATTGGTGCCAAAAAGGCTCCAGGGTGCCCAAGAAAGACCAGCAAGCGGCAGGACCGTCTCTTAAAAGTGTTTCAGCTGCGGGATCGGGCTACCAGCAGTGCAGAGCTTGCTGAGGAATGGCAGCAGGCAGGTGTGAGTGCATCTGCACGCACTGTGAGGCGGAGACTCTTGGAGCAAGGCCTGGTCTCAAGGAGGGCAGCAAAGAAGCCACTTCTCTCCAGAAAAAACATCAGGGACAGACTGATATTCTGCAAAAGGTACAGGGAGTGGACTGCTGAGGACTGGGGTAAAGTCATTTTCTCTGATGAATCCCCTTTTCGATTGTTTGGAACATCTGGAAAACAGCTTATTCGGAGAAGAAGAGGTGAGCGCTACCACCAGTCTTGTCTCATGCCAACTGTAAAGCATCCTGAAACCATTCATGTGTGGGGTTGCTTCTCAGCCAAGGGAATCGGCTCTCTCACAGTCTTGCCTAAAAACACAGCCATGAATAAAGAATGGTACCAGAATGTCCTCCAAGAGCAACTTCTCCCAACCGTCCAAGAGCAGTTTGGCGCTCAACAATGCCTTTTCCAGCATGATGGAGCACCTTGCCATAAAGCAAAGGTGATAACTAAATGGCTCAGGGAACAAAACATAGCGATTTTGGGTCCATGGCCTGGAAACTCCCCAGATCTTAATCCCATTGAGAACTTGTGGTCAATCATCAAGAGACGGGTGGACAAACAAAAACCAACAAATTCAGACAAAATTAAAGCATTGATTCTGCAAGAATGGGCTGCTATCAGTCAGGATTTGGTCCAGAAGTTGATTGAGAGCATGCCAGGGAGAATTGCAGAGGTCCTGAAGAAGAAGTGTCAACACTGCAAATATTGACTTGCTGCATTAACTCATTCTAACTGTCAATATAAGCTTCTGTTACTCATAATATGAATGCAATTATATTTCTGTATGTGATAAAAACATCTGACAAACACACATAAAAACCAGAGGGCAGCAGATCATGTGAAAATATAATATTTGTGTCATTCTCAAAACTTTTGGCCATGACTGTATATAGGCTGTAAAAAACGTACTTATAACAAAAGTATAGACGAGGACTTCCATACAAACAATTTTTTTTTATAATGGATATCATTATGCAAGTTATAAATAAAGACTTTGGTTTCTACAGTTTTCTTGATATACAGTAATACCTCGTACACTCGCGTTTCCGAATTTGCGAATTCACAGATTCGCGATATTTTTTTGGCAACTAACATATATAGATTTTGCTCTTTTTTTTTCAGATCTGTGAAATTTAATTAAAAAAAACACCTTCACTATTGGGTAGTAGCGTCCTGTTCGTTACGTACCTGGTAATTAGTTTCATTTTACTGTGAGTGTATAAGAAAAATGAATGAATGTATTAATATACAGTACTGTACAGTATACTTTAGTATACTTTAGTATACTGTACAGTACTGTAGGGTAAAGTTTATTGATATTTAGAGGTTAAACATTGGAAATCGGCATTGTAAGCGCTTCTAAGCGCTTGTACCAAACATTCGCGATTCCTCGCGATCCGCGACCCGCTCTGTCACCTAACCTCGCGAATGTACGAGGTATTACTGTATCCAGAAAGTATAAATTAGTTATTTTCTGTTTGCATATTAATGTAGAAACTAAATTCAGAATGATACCAGTTTGGAATTTGTTTCAATCTAACATTTTTCTTCCCAGAAAATATAACATCATCTACTGCATGTCTTTTCCCTAACAAAGTAATATAGTGAGTGAGTGGCACTAATTTATAACAAGAAAAAACAATTTGTCCAGCAGAGTAAGAGATTGGCATATGATGGGGCACAAATTGTTCTTATGACCATCCTTCTGGTATCCTGGGAAGAGACTGCTTCACAAATGAAAGTACTTTTGCTTTTAAAAATTGTAACAAACAAATACAAAATACATGTTCTGTTAGACCAATCTGAAAAAAATTGCAGGTAGCTTATATTGTGCTTTTTTATTATATTCATTTTCGTTGAAAGAATCAGGGATGTTTGCAAGTTAAAAAGATAAATGTATACTGTACTTCCAAGTGTTTATACATAGCTCATGAATGTTACATATTGTACACGACACATGCAAAAGATAAAAGTTCAATTAAGGCTTTACAATAGAGATTTCTGAATCATGTCCTTATTTCTCTATAGTGTTTATCAGAATTGACAAACTTTAATAAATGTATGGAATGCTAGACAAAGCATTGCTCATATATCATAAGTAAGAAACAACCATTATATTTATAAACTAGGCCAGAAAAAACTTACAGAAGGTAAAAAAATATGAGTCATATTGGTCTTTTATACATAGTAGCTCTGAAAATCAAATTTCATTCTAATAGTGTTGAATCACTGTGGGGGATTTTTGACCTCAAGCATTAAAAAGAGAAGCACTGCCAACCACGAGAGGATTTGACATGCTTACACTTTCAATAACTGTTGGCTAAATGCTCATTCAGCTGACAGCTTTTCCGAATACTACCCAATTAATATATAAAGAGAGAAGCTGGCACTGTCATTTTCATGACGACCTCGTATGATATCCAGGTATGGCAGATACAGATTGCTGTATCAAAGGGTTCACCGTAGTGCAGAGTGATAAAAGCCAAAAAATACTAGATAAGTATTCAAAGCACTCTCTGGTCCTTTCCCAAACTCCTTTGTTGTTCACAGCAGTCCAGGCATAAAAATGTACTGATGGTCATATTCCAGCAAACGGCCACTTTGAAAGTACACATGCTTCCTATGGCTGATTTTCCTCTCCAACTTCACCATATACATACACACTGGGTTTAGGTGAGAGTGTATGTCTTTTCACAGGAAAGTATATATTACGCCCCTGCTAGATAGCTCTAACAGCGCTAATCTCCAGGAAGAAGAAAAGGAAATTGAATTCTCCCTAGTATTAGTCCTCCCAACATAATCTGTCTAGGAAGTGTCAGAAGGTCTTTATCCACATTAGATAGGAAGGTAATGCTGCCAAAACAGTGGGTCCAAATGCTGTAGCCCCTCCAAACAATTGATCCACGAGAGTACTCCCCCTGTGAGATCAGGGAAGGAAAGAGGGGGTGGAGCGAACTGAGGGTTAATTGCTGCTTCCGATTACGTGACCCCAGGGTCGTGAAGAGGTACATCATCATCAACCGCCAGATCAAGTGAATTTAGACCCCTCCGGGCAACCCCTTTAAGTAAATGTTGTGTTTACACATCCTAGGACAGACAACTGTTTGGTTACCTAAATAAAAAATAAAAATAAAAAAATAGGTCAGTAATCTAATGTAGGTGAAAGAATGAGGACATTTATTAGTTGATGTGCAATATTCTAGTCCAAGCCAGTCCTTTCTCAAGAAAACACATATATATTTATTTTGGGTTTTGTTATGTGTTTGCTTTTAGTTATTTAAATCTCCATAAAAGCTAGATGACATCTAAAATAAATAATCCAAATAAAATAGACCAAATTTTGACATATAGCTGTATCTGTATTTTTCAGCCAGATGTTAAATACACACATATCATTGTAAGCTAGATAAAAAATATAAACCTAATAAAGACATTACACATATATGCCACCCTGTATACTGATGACTAAAGCTGTAATGCCAATCATAAATAAATGTCTACTTTATGTAATGCCATAAATCAGCATCTGTAGTCTGAGTTCTATCACTCACTGGTCCTTGACAATTTTCTTGAGCAATGTCAAGTGAAGTTGGATTACTATTACTATGTGTGAATTATTGATTGAAGTCACATTGCTTGATGATAGTTGTGCTGTGACTTATCCCAGAAAAAGAGATATTTCATTCTCACTTTACAAACAAAAATAGATTAAATAGATTTCCAGAACACCAGGCAAAAAGGCATGACTGTCACAAGAAGGTATCATATTAGAGGAAAAATATATTTCAATATTTCATAGGATACATCAAAAGAGTCATAGATGCGTATGACGAGGACATAGTTTTCTTTATACAAAACACTGGTCAGTATACACATGTAATATTATGTACAATTTTGGGCTCCTATACACACGTGGACAAAATTGTTGGAACCCCTTGTTTAATGAAAGAATAACCAACAATGGTCACAGAAATAACTTGAATCTGACATAAGTAATAATATATTAAAATTCTATGAAAATGAACAAATGAAAGTCAGTCATTGCTTTTCAACCATGCTTCAACAGAATTAAAAAAAAAAATAAAACTCATGAAACAGGCCTGGACAGAAATGATGGTTCCCTTAACTTAATATTTTGTTGCACAACCTTTTGAGGCAATCACTGCAATCAAACGATTCCTGTAACTGTCAATGAGACTTCTGCACCTCTCAACAGGTATTTTGGCCCACTCCTCATGAGCAAACTGCTCCAGTTGTCTCGGGTTTGAAGGGTGCCTTTTCCAGACGGCATGTTTCAGCTCCTTCCAAAGATGCTCAATAGGATTTAGGTCAGGGCTCATAGAAGGCCACTTCAGAATAGTCCAATGTTTTCCTCTTAGCCATTCTTGGGTGTTTTTAGCTGTGTGTTTTGGGTCATTATCCTGCTGCAAGACCCATGACCTGCAACTGAGTCCAAGCTTTCTGACACTGGGCAGCACATTTCTCTCTAGAATTCCTTGATAGTCTTGAGATTTCATTGTACCCTGCACAGATTCAAGACACCCTGTGCCAGATGCAGCAAAGCAGCCCCAGAAAATAACAGAGCCTCCTCCATGTTTCACAGTAGGGACAGTGTTCTTTTCAAGATATGCTTCATTTTTCCATCTGTGAACATAGAGCTGATGTGCCTTGCCAAAAATTTCAATTTTTGTCTCATCTGTCCATAGGACATTCTCCCAGAAGCTTTGTGGCTTGTCAACATGTAGTTTGGCAAATTACTTTTGTCAGATTCAAGTTATTTCTGTGACCATTGTGGATTCTTCTTTCATTAAAAGAGGGGTACCAACAATTTTGTCCACATGTGTATATAAGAAGGTCAAGCTAAACTAGTGGAGGTGTAGAGGAGGAGTGCCAATGTAATGAAGGGAATTGGTAGATTAAAGTTCCTAGAAAGTTGTAGCTATTCACTATGGAAATAAAAATTGCTTAAGGCTAGTTGCAGATGACCGTGTGTATTTTGCAGTCAGCAAACTAGTAATTAGTGTTCAGTTTTTGCGGACAAAGTGTCTTCAGTGTGTGTTCAGTGTGTCTTCAGTGTTTCTTCAACATCAGTGAAGTAGGTCCGCAAAAACGGACAGTGTATCTTCAGTGTGCCATCAGTTTGCGGATCCACCATAAGAAACACAGGTGACATCTAATGATATCCCTAGCTTGTCCGTTAAAACGGACGGCACACTGATGACACACTGAGTACATCAGTGTGCCGTCCTAGGTTTTTAGTATCCCATAGGCTTCTATGGATGAGTCCGTTCCACAAAAACTGAACAGAATTGGACCTGTTCTATCAGATGTGGCGCAGAATCACGGCTCGCACACTGATCAGTGACAAACATGATCGTGTGCACGTGCCCATACAAATGAATGGGTCAGTGTGCTATTTGCGAAAAACACGGATAGCACACGAATCTCGCCCACGGTCGTCTGCAAGGAGCCTTAGGGTGATTTAATTATAATAAAATATATATATATATACAGTATATATATTTATATGAATAAATATATGAATTTATATATAAGAAAATAGGAATTGACCATACAGAGACGATTTATCTAATGTTCTGTTTGTTTTTTGCTTAGGCCTATAACCATGGCAGTAGGTAATCCACTACTTCTGGATGGGGCTTCTTTACTGTAAGAGAAGTGATACTAAGGAATTCTCTGCCACTCAGTGGTTGATTTGTTTAACAAGTTTAAGAGGGACCTGGATATATTCTTGAAAGATTTACATTCATGTGTTATACTGTAGGTATTTGACTGCTGGAGATTAATATATTTATTTAATATTATTTTTTTTTGTCTTCTCATTCAACACTGCAGGATTACATTATTAACTATGTAAGTAGGGGTGGGATGCAGCCAGATCTCTCTGGTTCTGCTGATCTAGTTGTTAAAGTTACATCCACATCACAGAAACGGGAAGGAAGTAGGGCCTAACCCAGTTCTGCTACTTGTTGAACAGGTTGCTCCACCAGTCTCTGGTTGGCTTTTAGGCCACAGGACACATTAGGCCTGTGGCCTACAAACTGCCTGACACAAGAGGTAAATATCGGTACTTACCTGTCTGCTCCCCAGCAATACATACCACCACCCTCCATTTTTTATATTTTCCCTAACATTTAATAAAAATAGAAAAAAACTTGAACTAAAATGTGTACGGTCATGAACCAGGAAAAATGGTCCAGTCATGAAGTGGTTAAAAGAATGTATACTTTGCCCTAGTTTCCCTATCCACTAGTTTTATACATCTTATTCTTCAGCTCAGCTACACTGCTGTGCCTTTTTTATCCTTTCTCACTTGTGTTAATGTTAATGGTCCTTTGAAGCCCTATCACTTTGCTAGAGGATTGATGTAAGTCTTCTGCAATTAACATAATTACGAGCTTGATTATCTTCTAATTGAATTTTGAGTATTTGGTTATTTAGTGCACAAATTACAGCAAATTAAAGATTCTATGCTGTTGGTGACATGCTTTCATCTATATTTGCAAATTTTTTGTATTATTTTGTTCATTATTTGGGACGACCTGATTAAAAAGTTCAAGCTTGTGATATTACGTTGCTAAAATATCCTGATTATTGTGTGTTAAGGTTCCCATTTATTACTATAGTGAAATATTATTCTAGTTAGAGGAGAGATAAGAAACATTCTGCAATTAGGCTGCCTTCATTTACATGGCCATATTAAGCCATGTACTGTCAGGGCATATTTAAAAATAATTTATAATAAAATGATAGCAAGCAATACTGCTTATAAATAGTGTATAACATGTAGGCTTCATCACCATGGTCAACAGTAGAGATGAGCAAATCTGTTCGGAACAAATCAGGTTAAAACCGAATTTGATAAAAAAATTAGGATTTTAATGAACTGAAACCTTTTGTGGTTTGATTTGCATGAACTGGCTAAAATGATATATCCTTCATTTTAAACTATGGAGAAAGCAGAAGAATCAAATAACAGACTTGTCCATAATGCCTTAAAAACAGGTAGCCAATCATGAGGGACTGTATTTCAGAGGTCATTGATGACTCATAGGCAGTACAAAAAGCCCAAGCAGAAAGAGATGTCCATTTTGTGGGGATAGATTAAAGAGATAGGGTCTCAGACAGATAATACAATATAAGAATTCTAAATAGATAGGAGTCTTTCTCTCTCTCTCTCTTTCTCTTTCTCCCGTCTGTGTCAGTGAAGTGATATACTAGTGTTACTGTACGGCAACGCTCTCTATAGAGTCTCTCATAGACTCTCTATAATACGTACTGTGTCCAAGACCAAGAACAAACAATTGAGTCATGCCCTATGGCACTTTTTTTATACTATCTGGTGTAATTTGCCTATTTTTTTTTCTTGCCAAATGGCAAAACCCAGTGAAGTTCTATACACTCTCTCATATATTTCATATATCTATATCTCATTAATTATTTTTTTTCCTAAAAGTAGTAATGTGAAACACAAAAAGACACAGTAAAAAGCGAAAAAACTTCTATGGTGCAGTGTGTTCTTAAGCAGGCTTACAGTGTCCATATGAGGACATCCGCAGATATCAGAGTCAAACATCAGATTGATGGCAGTTTACAACTGTGATAACTGACTTTTGACACCTGATTTGACTGACACCTGACCACTGATTCATGACGTCTGACACCTGACCTCTGACACCTCACCTCGACACCTGACTTCGACATCTAACCTCGACACCTGACCTCAACACCTGACTTCGACACCTGACTACTGACACCTGACTCTGACATCTGACTCCTGATACTTGATTCTTATTATTTTCCACTTTCTTTATTTGCAACATTTAAGATATGCAGTTTCTGATTGGCCAACAGATGAGGTCCGCCCCATATATAACTCTACTTTACAGGGACTTCAGACTCCATTCCTCACAAAATAGTGGCAGAAAAATCATTTCAATGCATCAATAGGTACAGACATTTCTGACTTTTATTTATCCTAAATAATACTTCCTTTTTACTGCTCCCTTAGGGGGTGTTCACACCACTGTTGGATGTCTGTTCTGATAGGGTTTGTTAAAAAAAAAAAAAAAAGGGGGCACATATCATAACAGACAGTATCTGATGTTAATGTGTCCGTTTTTTAGACTGTCCAGGGCAACGAAGGAGTGGCTTCGTAAGAAGCATTTCAAGGTCCTGGTGTGGCCTAGCCAGTCTCCAGATCTCAACCCCATAGAAAACCTCTGGAGGGAGTTGAAAGTCCGTGTTGCCCAGCGACAGCCCCAAAACATCACTGCTCTAGAGGAGATCTGCATGGAGGAATGGGCCAACATACCAGCAACAGTGTGTGCCAACCTTGTGAAGACTTACAGAAAACGTTTGACCTCTGTCATTGCCAACAAAGGATATATAACAAAGTATTGAGATGAACTTTTGTTATTGACCAAATACTTATTTTCCACCATAATTTGCAAATAAATTCTTTAAAAATCAGACAATGTGATTTTCTGGATTTGTTTTCTCATTTTGTCTCTCATAGTTGAGGTCTACCTATGATGTCAATTACAGGCCGGCCTCATCTTTTTAAGTGGGAGAACTTGCACAATTGGTGGCTGACTAAATACTTTTTTTCCCCACTGTACAAGCCAGCCAGCACATACAATGGTGGAGATTTATCAAGTAAAATGCTCCATAATTCTGGTATCATTTTCACCAAATAAATTCTCTAACATGTTGTGCACCACATTCAATAAGTGATTTAAATACTTTCATGACTTGTGCAAAAAGGGGTGTGGATTCGCAGTAAAGAGGCGTGGTCGTCTGTTATACTGTTCACTTTTTTTCTGTGTATGCTCAGAAAGAAGAACAAAAAAATAAGCAAAAAAAAAAACGGACAGTCTAAAAAACGGACACATTAACATCAGTTAATGGAATCTGAAGCCCCTGTAAAGTAGAGTTATATAGGGGGCGGACCTCATCTGTTGGCCAATCAGAAACTGCATATGTTAAATGTTGCAAATAATAAAGGGGAAAATAATAAGAATCAAGTATCAGGTATCAGAAGTCAGGTATCAGAGTCAGGTGTCAGAGTCAGGTGTCAGAAGTGAGGTATCAGAAGTCAGGTGTCAGAAATCATGTATCAGAGTCAGGTGTTGGTGTCAGGCAAATCAGGTGTCAGAAGTCAGGTATCACAGTTGTAAACTGCCATTAATCTGATGTTTGACTCTGATATCTGTGGATTTTCTAATATGGACACTGTACAGGCTGTTTGTTATAACCCGCTAACAACCATTAGATAGAGTGGTTAGATAGAGTCATAAGAGAGCCCTGAGAATGTCATACACAACGTTTTAAAACTTTTTATTTGCATTTCTGGTTCAAAACAAACTGGATTGAACCGTATCCAAACTTTTGGTATTAACCGATTAACCCCAATTCAAACTATAACTTGAAAGGTTTGTTTATCTCTAGTCAACATTAGAGCTGGGTGAACCAACTCGTACCGAGCCAGGTTTGAGATCCGGGTTCGACCCAAATATTCTAAATTGTTCAGTTTTTTATGAAACCGAACAAATGGAGATTCAGCTCAGGTGAACAAAAACAGCTGCTGCATTATATTCTGGAGTCTCTTCAGACCCCACAGTATAATAGGTAGAGGCCCAGGGGAGGCGAAAAAAAATAAAAAACATTCATACTCACTTTCCCTTACCTCCTTTGGGCCTCCTTGTAACAATCGGCACTCTCCTGGGGACAACATGCACCTGGGGTATAACGCTGAGGCCTGTGATTGAGACACCAGCGGTCACATGGGCACGTAATGATGTCATTGAGCGCGCCCATGTTACCACTTTGACAGGCCTAGTTGGGGACCCCGAGCACATGACATCACTGAGGATGTGGAGAGAGAGCTTGGGACCCCACGAGGAGACCAAAAAGAGGTAAGGGAAGGGAAGTATGTATATATTTTTTATTTTTTTACACCTCACCTGGGCCTCCACCTATTATACTATGGCGTCTGAACAGACCCCAAAGTATAATAATGTCACTTTCACTTTGACAGCTAGATAGATAGGTAATCTAGGAGCCTTGAGAATGTTTACGTTTTAAGCCAATTTAAGGTGGGGTTCATACCAAATTTTTTGACCCAAAACAAATCTTGAACCTGCATCCCCCAAGGCTGAAATGAAATAAATCCTGAGAGGTTCGCCCATCTCTATTTAAGCAAATAATGAGAGCATGAAAATAATTATTTTGGACTCCACTTTGTGCCATCTATTTTTAAAAGAGCATTCCTGGGATTGTTATACTAATCCTAAGAATAAGTCATTAATGTCAGGTCAATGAGGTTCCAACACCCAGCACCACCACCAATCATCTGAGCGAGGGGGCTACAGCCTCCAGCCAAGCACTGTTGCCTTTTCAATATGTAACAGGCACAGCACTGTATATAGCAGAGAGGCTGTACCTGGAATAGGAATAACAAGTCCCATTCATGTGAATCAGAATGGGCTGCAGAAGAAACTTACTGCGGTGCTGCAATAGTGGTCTAACAATGAGGCTCCATAGCAAAACATGAGAACATTTGATTTTCCATGGCTCCTTCCATCATTTAAGATAGAGATGTAAGACAAACTCTGAACTCTTTGCACAAGTAGCGCTATTTATATATTTATATAGATCTATATATATAGAGAGAGAGAGAAAGATTGGAACTGGAAACATTCCTACTATTCCCCATGACTGGCTTTCCCTTGCAATGAATATTTATGTGAGCCTACCAATCATGGTTATTGGACTGGGAATTATTTTTGTGTACGTCAAATAATGATTAGATTCAACGGGATCAAATATCCTTGCCATGTATATGTAGTAATTATCCGTAATCCTCTATCTTTCTCTGTCAGACCACAAATCAAACACAAAACTTAGCTTAAATACTAAAAACTAAGTCAGGGGAAAATAATCATCTCGTTTGGCTGTATTATTAATTGTCAAAAAAAATTGCTACATTCATATAAACAAAGCCATTTGCATATATAAAGTTAAGGTATAAGGTAGAATAAACCTTGGAAGAAAATTGTATTTATCTGTAAATATAAAGGACATTTATTAAGGAGAGGATTGAGAAATCCCATATTAGATCATAGATAACGTTTACAGTATGTATTTGTGATGCGTAAATCATCTTAAATATCAGCGTAAATTAGTAAATTCCTATATAAACACGTAATTACCAGGGCTACAAAATTACACAAATCAAGCAAAGTAAAATAAGCTGAAGCAAAATAACATTCCCTGCCTCTCTGTTTATAACATAGAAGCTTTCCCTGTTTGCTAGTTCATAAAAAAATAATCCATTAGTCTCAACACTCTACCGGCTATAATCAAAAACATAAAATTGCCAGCAGGCATGGTTTATTTTAAAATACTTTCACTGTGTTCAAGATCTTCTCTGTTTTCATTATAATTCTTCAGTCCACTTTCAATTTATATTTCAATTAACTGGAGTAGAAATGCATGGGTAAGGCATTGCTTATGAGAAATCAATGAGGTTAAAACTTGAGCAGAAAAATGTACTTTGATAATGCACTTAGAAACCTGGATCTTATTGAAGGCACTGGTAACACTATACAGTTTGCTTCTTCTTCCTCAGACCATAAACAAGTATACAAATGTTTTGCTAATGCACAATATTGATTATTATTTCAAGGGAGTCATTTTTTTCTTCACACCCCTTTGAGTTTAATGTTATGCAGATGACCCTTTTATTGTGTGTTACTTTGTATAGTGTTGAAAAAATGTCTGGATTCGGACTGTGGGGGTAATGTCAACTGCAGTCAGGTTTGCAACATCATAGCATGTAGTCAGAGCTTCCTATGGCCGGGGGCCCCACATGACGTAAACACCGCGTTTTGGCCAAGGCAGAAACGCTGCGTAAAAAAACATAGCGTTTTACAGTCAATGCAGA
Organism: Leptodactylus fallax; assembly: GCA_947044405.1. Lineage (NCBI taxonomy): Eukaryota > Metazoa > Chordata > Amphibia > Anura > Leptodactylidae > Leptodactylus > Leptodactylus fallax. Next base: position 3,268,415 of record CAMRHE010000153.1, on the reverse strand, counting down.
AAAATACATGCAGCGGACATGCTGCCATTTTGCAAAACCATTACGGTATTGGAAATCGTAGCATCTCAATTATACCTACGGAAACACCGGTGGTTTCCCTATAGGTATAATGAAAGCAGAAAGTCCACAGAGCAAACCTCTGAAGACTTTCTGTAAAAAGGTTTTTCCCGCAGCGCTTTTTTGCTCCGGCCCGCTATGTGGGGCTTTAGCTTTAAACTAATGTATGGCTTTTAACTGCAGTGAATGGGTCACTGTACATATCTTGTCCAGAACATTTCACTCTGCAAAACTGGTGGTGCTCCAAAATCATTGACTACTTTGATAATACCTTCTGACACACATATTAACACCATGCCAGAAGATCAATTCTAGATTGATTTACCCTTATGAAAATTCATAATCCAAGAGATTTAAAAGAAGACATTGATACGATTTTCCCACGAAGTCCATTTTCCCCATGATGTCACTCTTGCAAAGGCAACAAAACCTGAGCCCTCCTTTTTCAGTTTTTCCTAATAGTGAGCATACGACCTATTTTTCTTCAATAACCACAAGGTATAAAATCAGACTAGTAATAAAGCCTTCCTCAGTTTACTGCCACATCTATATGATCATACTAAATTATTATGATTGGGACAACTGTTCATTGCCAGCCACAACCAATAATAGGGATGGATGATCAGCTCCTGCAGATCCCACAGAACATATTTAGTGAAATAGAATCTACTTAAAGAGTACCTGTCATTTCAAATATTTTTTTGTAAAGGAACACTTCAGATGAATTTTAGAAACTTTATAAGGTTAAGGCCCCACGTGGCGGGCTGGAGCAAAAAAGCATTGCGGAAAAAATGCACTGACAACGCATTGTGATTTTTCCCGCAGCGCTTTTCACAGGAAGTCCACAGAGGTTTCCTCTGAAGACTTTCTGCTTCAATTATACCTATAGGGAAACCGCCGGTGTTTCTGTAGGGATAATTAACATGCTGCCATTTCCGCAGTGCGTATTTTTTTGCAAGGTGTGGATGGGATTCACTTGCAGTGACTGTAAAAAGCCGCATTTTTTTCTGCAGTGTTTACACCACATGGGGACCCAGCCTAGAATAGTTTATATAACTCTATGGAGGGAGTAGGCAGAAAGGGGAGTGAGTAAACAGCAGAGAGAAACAGGCATCCTGGTGCAGACCACTGGAGCTTTATTCACATCTATAATGCTCACTCCTGCTAAAACCTGCTGAAAAACTGTTATAAAATAAAGGAATCTTATTCTTTCCTATAGCAGATTGTTTTTCTGTTCTTGTTTCTCACTCATATTATTACTCGTTTTACAACATTTCTTATATTCATCTGAACTATTCATTTGCAAAAAATAATTGAACTAACAGTTTCAATAATAAAAAATAAGGACATACTTTCCTGGATACCAATAGGACCAATAGAAGCTGTACATGTTGCCCACTCACAGAAAATGGTCTAAGGCTACCTTCATGCTGGGACCCCATGTTATGAAAACGCCATGATTTGGCTGTGGTAGAAAAACACTTCTGCAAAAACCACAGCATTTTACAGTACCTGCAAAGTGGATGGGATTCTGGCTAATCTTATCCACACATTGCAGAAAAATATATCCGTAGCAGAAATGCTGCGACTTCAAAACCATCATGTTTTTGTAAATAGCAGTATGTCAATTACACCTGCAGATACCTAGCGTTTTCCATATAGGTATAATAGGGACAGAAAGTCCACAGAGGAAAACTCTGCAGGCTTTCTGTGAAAAGTGCTGTGCAAAAATATGCGTTGTGATTCCGCCACGGTCTTTGGCTGCAGCTTGCTATGTGGGGCCTAACCTCACACAGATTTTCCGTAGAAAATGTCTGCATTAATTTTGCTCTTGGTGTTTCTCATTCACACAGCATTTTTCTTTTATTCTGCAATTTTTTTCCTATAATAAAGTCAATATATCTGCATTTTGCTATGTGGGGCCATAGACTTAAAAAGACATATGCCCTGCTGATGAATGCACAATAGTCAGTCATCCAAAATGAGTCTTATCTACCCCAGACCAATAGAGAGCTGCTCAGCTGAAATCAATTGATATTCCTGAGATTTGTTGGGCTTTGAAATGCTGCTAAAATGGAGCACTGAAATTACACAAATTATTCTGACATTGCAGTGTGTTCTGCTAGTGTCATAGATGGAAAAACCTTAGAATGAATATTGTTGGCCAAAGTTCTACTAAAACTAAGACCCCCATGTTGTGGAAACGCAGCGTTTTTTGCTGCAGATTTTGCTTTTTTGAGACAAGGAAAAGGAATGTAAAATATAATGGAAACACTTAGATGTTTCCCTTCTGTTAAATCCACTCCTGACTTTGGCTCAAAAAACTGCAGCAAAAACGTCAACAAAAAACGCAACATGGGGCCTTAGCCTAATACATTATTTGCATTGATAGCTGAGGAGCCACAGGTAAAATAACTGAAATCCTATATCAATCAACACTCCTAGCTGACTATTCAATAAAGCAATGTCCTGTCAGTTATTGTTTCTAAGTTTTATTTAATGGGAATACCACAATTTCATAGTAAACCAGGGTCTAACACCTAACTACTAAGGCTGCCACACCTGCACAATGTAGACCTGGAAGCAGCCCAGAAAACCATTTTGATGCTGGGGCCCTATGTTGCAAATATGCAGCGTTTTGGCCACAGTTTGAAATGCCGTGGCAAAGAACACTGCGTACTACAGTGCCTGCAAAGTGGATGGGATTCTGGCTAATCACACACATTGCAGAAAAAAAATCTGCAGTGGAAATTCTGGAGTTTCAAAAATCGTTGCGTTTTTGTATATCACAGCATGTCAATTATACCTATGGAAACGCTGGCGGTTTCCGTATAGGTATAATAGAAGCAGAAAGTCCGCATTCCGTGAAAACTCTGTGGAAAAAAGGCGATGTGTGATGTCTTTTCTGCAGGTTTTTCGGTTGTGGCTTGCTACATGGGGCCTTAACCTTAGAATTACAAACATTAAGACTGTGGTGTATTATTAAAACATGATTGTAAATCTAATGTGTCTTTTTTTTTTTTTTTTTTTATAAAAATTATATACCACTGTTCTTTTCACATGACACCTGGTAGTAAGTTCATTCAGCAATGATTTACATGTGACGGCAGATGATATATGGCAAATTGAAACATTTATATGGACTGTAATGAGTGATGGATGAGAGCTCTTCCTTTCAAAAATAAATATGTACATTTCTCACTACCAGGTTCTTAGATTTGTGTGTTGGCAGGAAAAATCTAGAAATGAATAAACATCGTCACCTAAAAATTCCTAGAAGTAATAGCTTTTTTATTTGTTAAATGTTATATTAATTCCTCCTTCAGTGCTGCTCTGTCCAGATTATATGGCGTTTTTGTTTGTCCAAAAAAACTGACATGCAACTAAGACTGACTGAATTACCACTGGCAAATTAAAGGGAGTCAGCAGGAAAATCGTTATCAAACTAAAAAGGGCGATGTCCTCTGCTGCCAGGGCTTTGGTCTCCGCTCCAGATAACCATGTCGCTCAAGCAATGAGAGGTGGAGCTGGGCGACAGAGGCAATTATTTACAGCATAGTGAAGTCCTGGTGGGGGAGGACGTGCCCCTTAGCTCTTTTCAGCTAATTTGCATAAGAATTAAATGCTGTTTTTCATGAAAATGAAGCTGCAATGCAGAAAAAAGTAGAAATCTTTGGAAAGTGCCAAAGCAGTCCTACAAGGTACTGTCATTAGACTGATACTGATTTTCCTGCCGACATACTCCCTTTAAGGCGAATATTTATTATGAGGATATTTTATAAAGTCAACTTTAATTTGCACTGGCACAATTTGTATCAAATTTATCAAATGACGCAGCGTTTTTAATAAAGTTGGTGCATCTTTAATTCTAACAATTGTATTCTGAGATTGCAAGAATTTTTTTTAATTTTTAAAAAGTCAGAGTAGATGGAGGAGGTAGGCGCTTCCCGGCAAGACCCTGACATGCAAATACATGTGGGGACCAACTGGCAATTCAAAAGAATTGCCTGGCAGCACAAAACAACATTGCATGCTATATGAAAGAACTTCATTCACAAAATGAAAGCCATCCTTAAAGGGGTTATCCAGCTTCCAAAAATTATCTGCAAATACATCCATAGTAGTGCTAAATACTCACTTTTCCATTGTGCACCCTTTGTTTGGCTTTATTTTACATGTTGCTCCATGTATCACTGTTATTTACATGCAATGAATCTGTGGACAGATTCATTATCATGATTCATCTTCCTGTGTACCTCTCCCTTCTCCACTCTCCCCTGCAATGAAATCACAGGTAATAAATCACACCCACATCTGAGGTCAAATTCTGCTGTGATGTTTGATTTGCTGGATGCCCTGCTCCCAGGAAGGGGTGATGAGCTTGCAAATGAAACATCACAGCTGAGGTCAATGGCCTGAAAATAAATCAAATAAACGGTGCTGAATTCAAACAGGATATATATTAAGAAGTGTTTTGTATTGATGCATCCTGTTATTTGGCCCATATTGTTTAACCTCTTACTGACATCCACCGTACTTTTACAGCGGATGTCGGGTCTATAAAGATGGCGGGCGCTCTGCTGCAAAGCGGATGCCACAGCTACCCAGAGCTAATGCCCGCGATCAGAGTTCGCTGTTGCCCCCTAATTTAAAAAATTGCCCCCCCTCCGCCAGGGCCGGTCACCACCAGCCCAATGTCTTTAGTGTTGCAGGCCAGCTCCCACATGGTGAGATCACTGCAGTCGACCTGTTCCCATGATGGCAGGGAACCTTATGAAGGCTTCCAGGTGTGTCATAGGAATATTACTATTGGGGCTGGTCTATGACCAGCCTCAATAGTAATGTAGAGAAACTCCCTAGACTGAAATACAGGTGTAATCAGGTTCAAGCCCCATGAGGGGGCTCATAAAATAGTAAAAAAAAAGTTGTAAAAGATATAAAACCCCCCAAAAAAAACTAAAAGTACAAATCACCCCCTTTCCCTAGAATAAAATATAAAACTAAAAAATTACTGTGAAACACATATATATTAGGTATATCTGTTCCGGAAAACACCCAGTCTACAAAATTATAAAAATATTTTTCCTGTACAGTGAACGCTGTAGCAGGAAAAAAAAAATCAAAAGTGTCAAACTGCGTTTGATTGCTGTTTCGCGTCTGATAAAAATTTGAATTAAAAGTGATCAAAGCAATAGACATTCCCAAAAATAGTATAACTAAAAAGTACAACTGGCCCTGCAAAAAAAGACGTCCTATGCATCCCGTACACATAAATATAAAAAAGTTACAGGTGTCAGAATATGGTGACTTTTAGAAAAAAAAATATTTGCAATGTTTTACATTTTTGTTAAGGGGTTAAAATATACATAAAACTATATATATTTAGTATCCCCAGAATTGTACCAAAACATAGAATACAGGTGACATGTCATTTTGGCTGCTGAGTGAACGCTGTAAAAACGAAGCCAGTAAGAAAGTTGCACAAATGCACTTTTTCTCCAATTCCATCCATTTCTCAATTTTTTTCCAGCTTCCCAGTACACTGTAATGAATAATACCTTATACCATTATGAAGAACAATTTGTCCCACAAACATTACGCCCTCATATGGCTCCATGAACATAAAAATAAAAAAGGTATGGGGTTTGGAAGGCGGGAGTCAAAAAGGAAAGTCGAAAAGAGTCCCAGGTGAGAAGGGGTTAAAAACTGGATAACTTTTTTAATGCAAAAGAGGCAAAACAGGACATCAAGAACTCAGGGTATGCAAAATTGTGAACTGAATATTTTAGTATTTCCTTAAGTACTGTAATTTATTAAATGATTGTGCTTTTATATAATGAGTAAAAGTTTCATTTTAAACACAAGTTATATTTTGTCTGATCTCTTATGCTTTTCTAATACATGGTACAAGCTATACAAAGTCTAGCTGGGGTATGCAAACGTATGAGCATGACTTGAATTGGTGCAATCATAGATGTTGTTGGTTCAGCTCTCCTGTGACATAACACTCAAATTGAAAAAAAAAAATTGGTTCCCTATTATAGAATATTTTGTGGCTTCTGGCATTGATTCTTTGTTCAGGACTCTCTAAATATCTTTAGGAAACTACAGCAAACGCCAGGTAAAACTTTTTAGAGCATTATACCCCTAGAAATCTCATTTTAACAAAAACTAAACCATTACACTGCAAGTTTTTGGTGGAAGTTTTTAATGTATTAAAATCCAGCTTGGTACTTTTTTTTCACTGTCATTTAGAAACTGCTGTTTTAATCCCTATATATCCAACTACTGCATTGTTACACGGTAGCTCCCACATAGAGGTTTTTCTGAAAGTCTGGACTGTGGATATGAGTTGCCATAAAACTATACTGATTCCCATTTTTGTAACCCACATTCATGGTTTTTCAGATTAATAAATGTATTTAATAACAGATATTTCTAACTTATTTTTTTTATCTAGAACTGAATAGGCATTGGGAATCCATTGGTTGCACATTATGGAGCTTCTGTTTAGTGTTATGCCATATTCAGTAGTTTGTATTACTGTCTAATTGTATCTTTTCATATCCAATTATATTGTAAAATTGAAAACTGTTACTATATACCGCAAAAGGTTTATTGTGTTAAAGTTAGAAGGGAGATAGGAATAATACATAATTCTGCCTTTGTCTTCTCATGACTCTTAGAACATATTAGGACAGATGGGGGCTGGATGAGAGGTATTTAAAAAACATCTTTGTTTCAATGATAATTGCAACATATTGAAAGAAGAGGTTAGCAAAGGTTCAGCATTCTTCTGAAGCCCTTTTAGTTCTGCATGTAGTCTAGGGTGAAACATTGACCAAAAGTACAAGAAAAGCCTTATTAGTGGTGTAAAATCTATGGGACTCTGCAGCAATTCTGTGGATTATTTATAGTTTACAATTCATTGGATTCATGAAAATACATTCCTTAGTGAAAAGGTGTAAAAAAAAAAAAATCTTATTTTTAAGCATTCTCAATCACCTTCTATTTGGGTCTTATCATCTATATATTATCTCACTTTTTCTTAAAATTAATCTCCTGAATCCAGTAAAATATTGAAATAAGCACATAATGAGTTATTTTACTAAACCAGATGTGGTGTGGGGCAACTATAAAAGGTCTGTGGAGTATATTATCACCAATGATAGGGGGAGCTTCACCACTGAGGCCATACTCACACTTTAAGCACTGAACAAGGAGAAGGCAATTGAGGCAAATCATATGCCAAAAGAGTGTTTTTTTATTGGAACATAATAGTCTGGATCAAGTTTACTTTGTATAATTTTATTATAGCTCCTAATATTTATAATAACAATAATAATAATAATAATAATAATAATAATAATAATAAATGTTGCCAAACTCTTCCAATTATCTGTCAAATCATGCAACATTAAAATACAAATATTAATGCTATTTTACTGTATATGGCTAAAGCAAATGAGATCAAATCAAAGAAACACGTGCATATTCATCTATATTTACTAGCCATAGATCAGTGCTTCTTTCATGCCCTGACAACTGAATTTTAAAGTGAATCTCCCCCTTATATCCCTATGTGGTTGTTGAAGACACTTAAAGGAGTTGTCCAGGCAAAAAATGGACAACCATTTTAAAGTTTAAATCAGCTGGGGGCAGTGAAAAAAATAAAAAAATGCATACTCACCTGTTCCCGTTGCTCCGGTGCCCTCCCGCGTCTCCCGGGCCTTCTGCTCTGGCAGGTCTCTTCCAGAGTAGGGCTGAAGCCGCTGATTGGCCTCAGCTGGCCTCAGGAAGAGGACCCATGAGCTCACAGGTAGTGACATTCAGGCCCTTCGCTGATTGGCCTCAGCGGTCACATGACCACTGAGGCCGAACAGCGACTTCAGCACAACTCCAGAGGAGACACTCCAGACCAGAAGAACCGGAAGACGCAGGAGGACACCGGAGCAACGGGGACAAGTGAGTATACATTTTTTTTATTTTTTTCACTGCCCACAGTTGATTTCAACTTTAATAGGGTTGTCCATTTTTGCATGGACAACCCCTTTAACATATTAACTACACTGTGGCACAAAACTTTAACTTAATTTTTTCAATGGCTTTGATTGTACTCTGGGATAAGCTATCACACTTCACACATCGCATCTGTGTCTCATCTGTAGGCCCAACATTCACTTGTGATTAATTTAGTAATATACAGTGTCGAAAGCCAAAACTGAGCTTCAGATCAACTACATAGACAAAAGATAACAATTAAGATAAAGTATCACCTGCAGTTGCTGTGCAACCTATAGGGACAACTCATGACATCCATCTTGTTCATCAAATTGGCAAAATGGTACTTAGGTCTTCTAAGATACTGTGCAAAAGTTTAAGGCAGGTATGAAAAAATGCATCACAGTAAGAATGCTTTACAAACAGACGTGTTAATAGTTTATATGTTTAACTGACAAAATGCATGAAGCGAAAGTGAATGAACAAAAGAGAAATCTAAATCAAAGCAATATTTGGTGTGACCACCGTTTTCCTTCAAAACAGGAAGTGGTGATATTACCCCCACAACATCATCGAGAGTGTCTGGGATTACATGCAGAAACAGAAGGATCTGAGCAAGCCTATATCTACAGAAGATCCGTGATTAGTTCTCCAAGATGTTTGGAACAACCTCCCTGCCGAGTTCCTGCACAAACTGTGTGCAAGTGTACCAAGAAGAACTGATGCTGTTTTGAAGGCAAAGGGCGGTCACACCAAATATTGATATGATTTAGATTTCTCTTTTGTTCATTCCTATTCAGCTAATTAATAGCAATTGGCTAATCCGGGAAATCATGTGCTCAATGTTTTTATATCTTTTCATAGGTTTGAACCAATATGGCTAGGGGTGCTGAACAATTGCCTATCACTGAAAAAGATACACATATTTCAGTATTATTACTGTTGATTTTATTAAAACACAAATCAAAACTGACTATTTTATGGTCACTATTTCTTCACTGACCTCTTATGTAAGGTCTGTGTGGTATATATATATAATATATATATATATATATATAAAATATATATATATATATTTCATTGCATGGGTTTAATTTCAAATTTTTCCCCCTCTGGTCCATTCATCCAGTTTGTGTGTCAATGCATTGGACCTTTACTACAACTAGTGGATTAATAAGCAGAGAAATGTTATGCTCAAAAAATATATACATTTCAAAAAATGTAATATTATTATAATTGATGTCCAATACAAGTTAAATGCGTGTTTTCATATATTTGCTGGTCACAGTAAAGCAGCTTTATGTAGAGAGTGTAATTTATTAATAAAGGATAAAAAGCAAAAGAGCTTACTTTATTCTTATACATTATTATACTATGTTAAAAGAGCTAAATGTTAACATATACCATTGTGCACTCAAGTCTTTCTTCTGACATGTCATATGGATATCAGGGAGGTTTAAGACCCATGCCAAACACAAGGGGGTTGCACCTCCATTAAGCCATTCATGCTGTTTAATTTGTGTTACACATATCTGGACATGCCTAGCCAAGGGGATAGGTAAGGAAGGACATATATTTAATTACGTGACAAGCATCGCAAATGCAGCACTTGACTTATAAAACAGGTTCACTTTTGCACTCCCAGTCAGTGCCAACATGAAAAATAGGTAAACTAGCATAAATGTTGTTTTAAATTGTACCGTATTCAGTTGCAGCCTGGATACCGTGGATTCTTTTCTAGGGTTCACAGGAGTATAAAAACCTAGTGAGTTAAGTTATCTCCTGTGAGATCTGCTGGGGTGGCTGCTGGATCTTCTTGCCCTTTTTCCCTCCGACACACCCCTTCCCCTCCTTTTAATTTTTTTTTCTCTTCTTCTCCCCCCTTTTTTTTCTTTCTCTCCTCTTCTGCCGCTCTCCTTTTTTACCCTTCTCCCCTCCTCTTTTTCTTTTTTCTCCCCACTTCCTGTTTCCCCCTATTTCCTCTTTCTCCTATAGTTTAACTATGCATTTGCCTCTTACTGAGAATGTCACTACAGATATTTTCCACCTTGTTATGCTGTTTATGTATGCATTTAATGCGTTGCCTACCGGCTCCTGTTCGAGTGGAGTCTGTTTTTGTATTGTATGTTAAGTCTGTTTATATGATATAAATAAAGAATTTCTAAAATAAATAAATAAGACAAGTTATGAAACTTAATAAACCTTTGAGTAAAATTCATGCTGTTAGAGGGGAGCAAGCTGTTTGGCGAAATTACATACCATACTTACAACCTCAGAATGCTGAAATTACCACACACAGGAGGTGTTCCTCCAGTTTTTACAAATTTAAGCAAATACCCAAATGATAGAAATGACACAAAAACAATGTTTGTTTTATAGACAGAACATTCTGTCAAGCCTCAAATAAATTAAAGTAAATTATTATAATTACTGGCATTTTCTCATATCAAATGTAGGGGAAAAAATAGCAAGTTACGCTGAAGAAAATATAATAGAATCACCTTGTAATTTGCATTACTAAAACAAATAAAAAGTCTAAAAATGCAAATTAGTCTGAAGATAAAAAAAGAGTGTTTACAAACTTGTTGAAATGTTACAGTATGGGTTATAAAAATTCAACATGGAGTGCACAGCAATATATTGGCTATTTGTAAAATTTGCTGCACACAAAATGGAAAGGTCATTGACAAAAAATAACGCAACCATATAGAAATATCAGATTGCTGCAAAACATGGCATGCAGTTATGTCTGTTGGGCAGATATGTAATTGATTACAGGTGTGGTCTGATTAGATATTGGGTCTTGCCACAAGATGGTGTAAAAGAACTTCCCCCTCTGCCCTATAAAAAGCTCTCAGAGGCTACCTTTTGGCAGTGTACTTTTTGGTGAAATATTGCTGTTGGCAATGCCTCTATGACACACTCAAAGACATTTTGCCCAGTTGACTTTGAAAGTGGGTGCATCATAAGACTAAGATAAGCAGGATAGTCATTTTGACAAAATGTTCACCATGTTGGCCATTATGACCAAGCTTTTAGGAGGTGTTGGAAAAAATGGTTACATGACAGCATGGAAAAAGAACGATCAAGCTCCTGATGATCAAGGCAGACCACCAATAAAGTGAATCATTGGATGTGGCAACAAGCAGCTCACACAGTTTCCTGGTCCACCATTCAGACACAGGTGGCACCTTCATTACACATCCTGCCTAGACAATTTCCAAAGCAGAAGGAAATTTGTTGCCATGTTGCCCATAACATGTCTTGCCATTGACAGCCATCTATCAACACCTTCCTTTGCAGTGGTGTCGAGAACAAGAAAAGAGGACTGCTATCAACTGGAACCATACTGTCTTTAGAGACAGATCTAGTGGCTCTTTGGGATGCAATGACGGTTGTGTTCAAGTATGGAGGCCTCATGTTGAGTGTTTCAATACTGCTTTAGCTGTGGAGCTAAACTCTGCCCCAGCTTCTGATGTTATAATCTGAGGAACCATAGTATATGACAGTCGGTCACCCCCAAGTTGTGATAGAAAAGGCACTAACAGCTCAGAGATATGTGCAGGACATACTGTAATCACATGTTTTGCCTTTCATGGCAAGGTTTGACCAGCTGGGACACCAGATTTGGCAACTTAAGAGTATGCTGGATCTTGATACGGCCCAACAGGGTTCTAGAACCTGCTTTCAATTGTACAGTTTCTACAATAAATTAATCCTATCATTCTAACAATATAATCACTTACATATATCATCATCGCATTCACACATAGAAAGTTTCATTCAATTCCAACAGCTCCTCCTTGGTGCATTATTTCTTTTTTTTGTCAATGAGTGTATTTTCTCTAGGGATGTTATCTTACATGTATCAGTTAGTCTGGTTCCCTCAGACCACCCTAGTTACCATGTGTCTTATGTCTTTATATTGTAGGTGTATTTTCACCATATTTTCAACAGGCTGTTAATACTTGACTTGTTTCACATCTATTCATAACACAATTGCCATAAGTTTTAGAGAATCCAATGCTTTGTATTCTTTAATTCTTTAACAAAAACTTATCTGAAAAATAAGACAAATAAAGGCAAAAAAACAAAACCAGTGCTAATACCTGAACAGAGAAAGTTTTACAATAGATTCAAGAGACGGAATCATGCAGTGTGAATGTTTGGACGAAACGTATATTTAGTAAGGAATCACCAATCTGCATTAGCCATTATGATGTTTGAACTCTTGTTTGATGCCATTTTAATGAAACCTATAAAAATGACTGCCTGAAGAAAACAATTACATTTACCTACTCATTTACGATATGGAGTTACATGTCAGGTGAAGGACAAGGTGAGATGGCAATCATTACCTCAAATGTCAATGCAGTCAAAATGTTCTCATTCCATGGATAGAAAATAGGTCTGGTGCTCATAAAGTCTTCTTTTAGGGAGATAAATGAAGAGAACAAACAGTGTTAAAGCGTTTTTTCAGAAATTCATGTCAACTCAATGACATGGCCAGCAAATAGTCTGATTCTCAATCCCGTTGTAAATTTATGGTGAAAACTTGACAAGGCTCTATCCTGGAAAGCTGCAATTGTCAACTGCTCTTGGATGAAGTTAGAAACAGCTTGTTGTAGAATATTTTTTAGTGAAATGCATAGACTTCAGGTCATCATAAAAGCCCAAAGAGGAGCAACAAAGAAACAATAGATTTTTTTTCATGTTGATAATTCCCTTATTTTTTTTTCTTCGCACTTAGTGCCTCGATGCTTTTTTTTTCTCTATTTGATCTGGAAAAACATATGATGTTAATAAAATTATTTTATTTCACTTTTGAGGCATTATTCACAAAGTCGAAATGTTTAGCTAATAAATAATATTTTGTGTCATGTTTGTGATTTGTGCATTTGCTACTAAGCTAAAAAAATGATTACATAATTTTTACAGGGACTGTAGTACAAATCTCCAGGTCCATTTCAGGACAAGTCCACCCACTCATAGCATAGATACTGAAGAAAATGAACATATATATACAGTACAGACCAAAAGTTTGGACACACCTTCTCATTCCAAGAGTTTTCTGTATTTTCATGACTATAAAAATTGTAGATTCACACTGAAGGCATCAAAACTATGAATTAACACATGTAGAATTATATACTTAACAAAAAAGTGTGAAACAACTGAAAATATGTCTTATATTCTAGGTTCTTCAAAGTAGCCACCTTTTGCTTTGATTACTGCTTTGCACACTCTTGGCATTCTCTTGATGAGCTTCAAGAGGTAGTCACCTGAAATGGTTTTCACTTCACAGGTGTGCCCTGTCAGGTTTAATAAGTGGGATTTCTTGCCTTATAAATGGGGTTGGGACCATCAGTTGTGTTGTTCAGAAGTCAGGTGGATACACAGCTGATAGTCCTACTGAATGGAATGTTAGAATTTGTATTATGGCAAGAAAAAAGCAGCTAAGTAAAGAAAAACAAGTGGCCATCATTACTTTAAGAAATGAAGGTCAGTCAGTCCGAAAAATTGGGAAAACTTTGAAAGCGTCCCCAAGTGCAGTGGCCAAAACCATCAAGCGCTACAAAGACACTGGCTCACATGAGGACCACCCCAGGAAAGGAAGACCAAGAGTCACCTCTGCTGCGGAGGATAAGTTCATCCGAGTCACCAGCCTCAGAAATCGCAGGTTAACAGCAGCTCAGATTAGAGACCAGGTCAATGCCACACAGAGTTCTAGCAGCAGACACATCTCTACAACAACTGTTAAGAGGAGACTGTGTGCAGCAGGCCTTCATGGTAAAATAGCTGCTAGGAAACCACTGCTAAGGACAGGCAACAAGCAGAAGAGACTTGTTTGGGCTAAAGAACACAAGGAATTGACATTAGACCTGTGGAAATATGTGCTTTGGTCTGATGAGTCCAAATTTGAGATCTTTGGTTCCAACCACCGTGTCTTTGTGATACGCAGAAAAGGTGAACGAATGGACTCTACATGCCTTGTTCCCACCGTGAAGCATGGAGGAGGAGGAGTGATGGTGTGGGGGTGCTTTGCTGGTGACACTGTTGGGGATTTATTCAAAATTGAAGGAATACTGAACCAGCATGGTTACCACAGCATCTTGCAGTGGCATGCTATTCCATCCGGTTTGCGTTTAGTTGGACCATCATTTATTTTTCAACAGGACAATGACCTCAAACACACCTCCAGACTGTGTAAGGGCTATTTGACCAAGAAGGAGAGTGATGGGGTGCTACGCCAGATGACCTGGCCTCCACAGTCACCAGACTTGAACCCAATCGAGATGGTTTGGGGTGAGCTGGACCACAGAGTGAAGGCAAAAGGGCCAACAAGTGTTAAGCATCTCTGGGAACTCCTTCAAGACTGTTGGAAGACCATTTCAGGTGACTACCTCTTGAAGCTCATCAAGAGAATGCCAAGAGTGTGCAAAGCAGTAATCAAAGCAAAAGGTGGCTACTTTGAAGAACCTAGAATATAAGACATATTTTCAGTTGTTTCACACTTTTTTGTTAAGTATATAATTCCACATGTTAATTCATAGTTTTGATGCCTTCAGTGTGAATCTACAATTTTTATAGTCATGAAAATACAGAAAACTCTTGGAATGAGAAGGTGTGTCCAAACTTTTGGTCTGTACTGTATATATATACTACCGTTCAAAAGTTTGGGGTCACCCTGACAATTTTGTGTTTTCCATGAAAACTCACACTTTTAGTTATCAAATGAGTTGCAAAATGAATAGAAAATATAGTCAAGACATTGACAAGGTTAGAAATAATGATTTTTATTTGAAATAATAATTTTCTCCTTCAAACTTTGCTTTCGTCAAAGAATGCTCCATTTGCAGCAATTACAGCATTGCAGACCTTTGGCATTCTGTTAATTTGCTAAGGTAATCTGGAGAAATTTCACCCCATGCTTCCAGAAGCCCCTCCCACAAGTTGGATTGGCTTGATGGGCACTTTTTGTGTACCATACGGTCAAGCTGCTCCATGGGGTTGAGATCTGGTGACTGCGCTGGCCACTCCATTACAGATAGAATACCAGCTGCCTGCTTCTTCCCTAAATAGTTCTTGCATAATTTGGAGGTGTGCTTTGGGTCATTGTCCTGTTGTAGGATGAAATTGGCTCCAATCAAGTGCTGTCCACAGGGTATGGCATGGCGTTGTAAAATGGAGTGATAGCCTTCCTTATTCAAAATCCCTTTTACCTTGTACAATTCTCCCACTTTACCAGCACCAAAGCAACCATAGACCATCACATTACTTCCACCATGCTTGCAAGATGGCGTCAGGCACTCTTCCAGCATCTTTTCAGTTATTCTGCGTCTCACAAATGTTCTTCTGTGTGATCCGAACACCTCAAACTTCGATTCGTCTGTCCATAACACTTTCTTCCAATCTTCCTCTGTCCAATGTCTGTGTTCTTTTGCCCATATTAATCTTTTCCTTTTATTAGCCAGTCTCAGATATGGCTTTTTCTTGGCCACTCTGCCCTGAACGCCAGCATCCCTGAGTCGCCTCTTCACTGTAGACATTGACACTGGCCTTTTGCGGGTACTATTTAATGAAGCTGCCAGTTGAGGACCTGTGAGGCGTCGATTTCTCAAACTAGAGACTCTAATGTACTTGTCTTATTGCTCAGTTGTGCAGCGGGGCCTCCCACTTCTCTTTCTACTCTGGTTAGAGCCTGTTTGTGCTGTCCTCTGAAGGGAGTAGTACACACCGTTGGGGGAAATCTTCAGTTTCTTAGCAATTTCTCGCATGGAATAGCCTTCATTTCTAAGAATAATAATAGACTGTCGAGTTTCACATGAAAGTTCTCTTTTTCTGGCCATTTTGAGAGTTTAATCGAACCAACAAATGTAAAGCTCCAGATTCTCAACTAGCTCAAATGAAGGTCAGTTTTATAGCTTCTCTAACCAGCAAAACTGTTTTCAGCTGTGCTAACATACTTGTACAAGGGTTTTCAAGGGTTCTCTAAACATCCATTAGCCTGCATTGTGTTAGCAAACACAATGTACCATTAGAACACTGGAGTGATGGTTGCTGGAAATGGGCCTCTATACACCTATGTAGATATTGCATTAAAAACCAGACGTTTGCAGTTAGAATAGTCATTTATCACATTAACAATGTATAGCGTGTATTTCTGATTCATTTAAAGTTATCTTCATTGAAAAAAACACTGTGCTTTTCTTTCAAAAATAAGGAAATTTCTAAGTGACCCTAAACTTTTGAATGGTAGTGTATATATACATATATAAATATATATATATATATATATATATATATACACACGTGGACAAAATTGTTTCGTACCCCTCGTTTAATGAAAGAAAAACCCACGATACACAGAAATAACTTAAATCTGACAAAAGTAATAATATATAAAAATTATATGAAAATGAACAAATCAAAGTCAGACATTGCTTTTCAACCATGCTTCAGCAGAATTTTTTAAAAAAGAAAACTCATGAAACAGGCCAGGACAGAAATGATGGTTCCCTTAACTTAATATTTTGTTGCACAACCTTTTGAGGCAATCACTGCAATCAAACGATTCCTGTAACTGTCAATGAGACTTCTGCACCTCTCAACAGGTATTTTGGCCACTCCTCATGAGCAAACTGCTCCAGTTGTCTCGGGTTTGAAGGGTGCCTTTTCAGACGGCATGTTTCAGCTCCTTCCAAAGATGCTCAATAGAATATAGGTCAGGGTTCATAGAAGGCCACTTCAGAATAGTCTAATGTTTTCCTCTTAGTCATTCTTGGGTGTTTTTAGCTCTGTGTTTTGGGTCATTATCCTGTTGCAAGACCCATGACCTGCGACTGAGTCCAAGCTTTCTGACACTGGGCAGCACATTTCTCTCTAGAATCCCTTGATAGTCTTCAGATTTCATTGTACCCTGCACAGATTCAAGACACCCTGTGCTAGATGCAGCAAAGCAGCCCCAGAACATAACAAAGCCTCCACCATGTTTCACAGTAGGGACAGTGTTCTTTTCAAGATATGCTTCATTTTTCCATCTGTGAACATAGAGCTGATATGCCTTGCCAAAAATTTTGATTTTTGTCTCATCTGTCTATAGGAGATTCTCCCAGAAGCTTTGTGGCTTGTTAACATGTAGTTTGGCAGATTACTTTTGTCAGATTCAAGTTATTTCTGTGACCATTGTGGGTTTTTCTTTCATTAAACAAGGGATACCAACAATTTTGTCCACGTGTGTGTGTGTATATATATATATATATATATATATATATATATATATATATATATATATATATAAAAAAAGGAAAAAGAATGCAGAGAAGAGAACCAAAAATACTCATATTGCGCAAAACATTTAGGGATGCACTACACGTAAAACACTCTGATGGATTAGGATTTTTTTAAGATATAGTAGATACGCTTTATTCTTAAGAATGGTGAAAAAAAGAGAAAAAATGCAAATGAAATAACTTCCATTGAGGGATACAGAAAAACTGTTACCTGTGTCTGTATATACAAACGAGATCGCAGATATCAATGTTGTTAATTATTATTTATTTATTTACTTATTTAAACAATAAATGCATCGTATTTGGTGCTTTATAAAATTAGATGAGCAAAGTGGGATCCCCACCTATATAAGTTTCCTATCTTTGAATATCCTTTGCATAACAGGTAACCAATGAAGGAATTCCTTATAGGGATCACTAACCATCTAAATGAATGAATTTAACCATCTAAATGAAGTATTTGGTGAAAGTTTGTACAGCATATGTTTTGGGAAAAATATTAGGTATGTTAAACTTCCATCCCTTCTTGAGATTAACTGAATCAGAGGTGTCTGCTGGAGCTTATTCTATTTTCCCTATTGAAAACATATGTACACTTAGCTGAATCAAGCATACATGTGTGTGAGTAGTTCACTAGGAATAGCTATGGGCTAACAGCTATTGAAAGCATATAATCAGCTTAAAGGGAACCTGTTGCTGGTTTAGGTGCCAGCTTGCCATTAAACAGCTGGGGTTTAGGGTTCCAAACCTCTGTAACAAAAAACTACTGGTATCTGAAGAAATCAAAGTTTGAAGAGTTCCGGGTTCTAATGACATGAGTCCACTGAGGGACTGTGGTGCAAGCGCATTGCAAACAGTGCCGAGGTCAGTATACCACACGTTACTGCGCATGCTCTGCACATTAGGCACATACACAGTGAAGCAGAGTGTGGAGCACTAGAGTTCCTCATTACACCCATCTCAAACGGCCCCCTGAACTCTTGAAACTTTGATTTCTGCAGATACCAGAGAAATGCAATGATGTTTTATAGAGGTTTGGGACCCTAAACCCAAGCTGCTTAATGGCATGCCGACAGTTTAGTCGTTCCACTCCAGTTGACAGATTCCCTTTAATGAGCACCTTTCACTACCTCCACCAACTTCAGTTCTTAGCTTCTGTTAATAGGTGCCACTCAGCCCAGATGAAATTTTTTCTCTAGCCCTCACCATTCCTGAGTAACAAGTACAGTTAGTTTTGGTGCCTGAAGTGTTATTTAGACTCTGAAATGTCAAAAGGGCAATGTCAGGCAGGGGGTGTGATTCAGAGTTCCAATCAGAGGCAGCCAGTATCAGAACTCAGAATCACACACCTTGTCTGCTCCTGACTGACACTGCCCTCCTGACTGTACAGAGCCTAAACAGCATATCAGACACCAAAACTAACAGCATTGCTTGCTCAGGAACGGTGGGGGTAGAGAAAAAAATTCCAATTGTGCCAGAATCAGTGGAGCAGCACCTATTAACAGATGTTAAGAACTGGAGTTGGTGGAGGTGGTGAAAGGTCTTCTTTAAGAGTTGGCATTTTAGGAACAAGAGAAAGGCTAGAATTTAAGATAGATTAGAGAGGTTTCAGTCTGCAGATTCACAGAAGAGTATGTTACAGAAATCTAGCCAGGATATGATAAGCACATTGACTAGTATTTTAGTTTTCTTGTGCCACCAATGCAGAAATGCAATTTGGCACGTTCTGGATGCATTGTCTGTGTTTCTTTGTAGGCTAAATTATTAAATATGATGTAGAGAAAAGTAAAAAATCTACCATGTATCTCCATTTTCATAACATTATCTACTGTTTTCTATTTCACTATCGTTCTCTTACCCAGATGGCTAAATAATTTAGTTATGCATGTCCCAATTTTTGAGAAACTGTTCCTGTAGATTGATTTTAAAATTTGTTAGTAAGATGTCCACAGCAATAAAAAGAGATAAATTATACATTTTTATATCTGTCAGCCTGAACTGGTAAATATTACTTGTCGAAATAAGATGCTAAAAACAAAATGAAAATGTAGCATAAAAAGTAATAAGTAACATATGCCAAAAAGATGTAATGATCTCAACTACATTCTGTCTCACGGAATTTAAAATAAATTATGTGAAAATGTTCATTCCTATGGGAGTCTCTTTCTGATATCACTGTTTTCTAATCAAAGTGGAATTTATATTGTTATGTTTTTACAGATTTTAATGTACAACATAAATGTATTCCAGTATCTCCAGAGAACATGTAGCATTATACATGAAAGTATTCAATATAAAGGAATTTAATGCTATATACTGTATTTTTATTGTAACCTCATTGGGAAGTGTGGTCTGTCACTTTTCTTTAATACTATATTAACGGCTCCTAAAATTTACTTAGTGCAGCTTGATCATTGTTGTGCTGTCATCAACTCTCAATTTGCATTCTACAGTATATACAGTGGGGAAAAAAAAGTGTTTAGTCAGCCACCAATTGTGCAAGTTCTCCCACTTAAAAAGATGAGGCCGCCCTGTAATTGTCATCATAGGTAGACCTCAACTAAGAGAGACAAAATGAGAAAACAAATCCAGAAAATCACATTGTCTAATTTTTAAAGAATTTACTTGCAGATTATGGTGGAAAATAAGTATTTGGTCAATAACAAAAATTCATCTCAATACTTTGTTATATATCCTTTGTTGGCAATGACAGAGGTCAAACATTTTCTGTAAGTCTTCACAAGGTTGGCACACACTGTTGCTGGTATGTTGGCCCATTCCTCCATGCAGATCTCCTCTAGAGCACTGATGTTTTGGGGCTGTCGCTGGGCAACACGGACTTTCAACTCCCTCCAAAGGTTTTCTATGGGGTTGAGATCTGGAGACTGGCTAGGCCATTCCAGGACCTTGAAATGCTTCTTACGAAGCCACTCCTTCATTGCCCTGGCTGTGTGCTTGGGATCATTGTCATGCTGAAAGACCCAGACACGTTTCATCTTCAATGCCCTTGCTGATGGAAGGAGGTTTGCACTCAAAATCTCACGACACATGGCCCCATTCATTCTTTCATGTACACGGATCAGTGGTCCTGGTCCCTTCGCAGAGAAACAGCCTCAACGCATAATGTTGCCACCCCCCATGCTTCACAGTAGGTATGGTGTTCTTTGGATGCAACTCAGCATTCACTCCCCCTCCAAACCCAACAAGTTGTGTTTCTACCAAACAGTTCTACTTTGGTTTCATCTGACCATATGACATTCTCCCAATACTCTTCTGGAACATCCAAATGCTCTCTAGCAAACTTCAGAAGGGCCCAGATATGTACTGGCTTAAGCAGGGGGACACGTCTGGCACTGCAGGATCTGAGTCCCTGGCAGCGTAGTGTGTTACTGATGGTAGCTTTTGTATCCTGTAGGTATAATTGAAGCAGAACGTCCGCAGAGGAAATCTCTGCGAACTTTCTGTCCAAAGTACTGCAGGAAGAACCGTGATGCGTTGCCGCCTTCACGTGGGGCCTTAGCCTAAGAGAGTTTTCTAGGCATGCTCTGTGACCTGTGTAGAATTCATTGTGTAGAGAAGGGAATAGATAAGTTGTGAAATCACCTATTGTGACCAGTGGATTCTGCATCTATTTGTAAGAGACAGCCAATGTTGTCTTAAGCTTCATTTGTCTGTATAAACTGTTAATGTTGAATGTATTTCTGTGATTCTGTTCCTTTAAGACAGCAGCCATTGTAATTGTGACATGATGCTGGAGTGAGACCCCCCCCTTTATGTCAGCCTGCCTGTTCTGCAGACAGAGTGTGAGCAGAGAAGCAGGAAGTGACGAGACAGAGAGCAGCAGCCATCTTGGCAAGTGTTGTATTGAACTGGTGTGGAGATTTTTCTGTACAGCTAAGCTGTATCTTGGTCCAGAGACAAACAGAGTGTAAAGAGACAACAGGACTAGTGAGTCCACGTGAAAGGAACTGTGCTCAGTGGCTGATCAGTGAGACTGACATTGTGACTGTGTATATGGATACCACAGATAGAGACTCGCAGTGCTGTTGATGTACTGGACGGCACCTGCTAAATCCCGGCTTACATCCCAGCTCAGTGTATGGATTCTGCAGGACTGTCAGTGTGCTGAGTGGAATCTGCTGTTGGATTACATTGCATTCAGTTGGTTTCCCTGTCTGTTAAAGAGGACTTCATTTCTCCCAAGATCCTGATAACCGTGAGGAGAGGACGCTTCACTATAAAAGAAAGGACCGACTTTGGGCCCCACCGCGCGCTTCTACGGACTGTAAGCGGTCCACCTGGACCACTGGGGAAAAGGGGGTGCACCCAAATGTGAAGTCAGGGTCAGTTAGGGATAGTTTTGAGTATATTGTTCATTCAGTGTCCATACTGCAGAAGTGGACAGAGTAAAAGTAGAAACCATTGCAGAATTTGCCTTGAAATTGTTCATGCTATATTGTATATTTTGCTTGTCTTTAGCCCTGTCATTTTACCTTTAACTAGCCTTTATTAACTTATAGTAAATATATATTTTTTTCTTGAACTACCGCGTGTGCGTTCATTTCTGGTTGCGGAGTCCAAACCACCTGCCTTGCTCTCGGTTCACAAATTGGCGTAGTCGGCAGGATCCGCTTACCAGAATGGACGGTGACGCACCCGTTCGGGAGAATGGTGCTGGAGGAAGAATGCCAGCAGGGGCTATAATGAGTCAGTTAGCTAAATTTGATGGCAATAATATGTCAGTGAGTATGTGGGTGGAACAGATACGAATGATACAGCGAATGTACCAGACCGCACCAGAAGTACTAGTAGAGCTAGCAATATTGACATTACAAGGGGATGCTAAGACCACGGTGATACTGAGGCCATTTGAACAAAGGCAGACATTTGAGCAAGTAGTCCAGATTCTAGAAACCATCTATGGAGAAACTGCATTGCTGGGGTCTCTGCAGGCTCGGTTCTTCCAGAGGGTACAACAGGAGAATGAAAGCCTTCCCCAATATGCAAATGCCCTACAAGAACTGCTCCGAGATATTCAAAGGAAGGAAAGAGGGGGCTCGCCAGCCTTCTGTAACCCTGATCGGACTCTCCGTGACCAGTTTGTCCTGGGGATACGTGACGGCAGTTTAACTGTGACTATGCAGGATTTTATACGACGAGAGACTGATGCTAAATTCCATGATGTACAGGTAGAGGCCATCTCCCGTGCCAATAGTATGGTCCCGAGGCCGCAGACCGCAGTTGGAGTTACTTTGTCACAGGGGGCTAGTTCTGGCTCAGAGACAGTAGAAAAAGGGACGGTTAAAGAAATTCTCACAGTAATGCAGAAACTGCAAGAACAAATGGAACACTTGCACACTCGTTGTGATGAGCAGTCTATGAAAATTGCAGACTTCCAGAAGACTGGAGATGAAAGGGTGAGCCATCCACACCCAGCAAGTCAGAATCACCCACCACCCCGCTGGAGGGGTGAGGATAGGACCTACCGAAGGGGTCCAAATCATTTAGTGCAGTGCTCAGGAGAAATCGAAGGGGCTTACCGAAGGGGCCCAAACAGATGGCCAGAACGACGGGGGATACGCTGCTGGGAGTGTGGACGGATGGGCCACGTTGCTGCTAGATGTCCAGAGCAGCGACAAACTTATGAGAGACCGCCGTTAAACTGAAGTCCCCTGCTGCTGAAGGGCGTGTAGTAGGGGAGACTGACAAGGAGACTATGTGGGGAGAATGCCCTGATGATGACCTGATCGCTGCAAGTCCTGTCATACAGGTGGAAATGGAGGGTATTCCGGTTACCGGGATGATTGACACGGGTTCCCAAGTAACGACCTTGAGTAGAGACTGTTATGAACGGTACTTCCGGCAACATGTGAAATATGATCCCCATACATTCGTACGAGTGGTCGCAGCTAACCAGTTACCAGTTCCGGTCGTGGGAGTGGCCTGGATGAATGTCCGGGTATGTGGCCAAGATCTAGGTAGGAAAGGCATTGTGGTGGTACAGGAGTCACATGAAGTAAAGGTCCCTGTCATTTTGGGGATGAATGTGTTAAAAGAATTAGATCAGATCCTCTTTGAAAAGAAAGGTCACGGTTATTGGAAAGAAACCACCACCCATCGGCCTACTCAAACAGCTTTCCAGCGGCTGATCCGGACATGTGGCTTACAGAAAAGTTCAGATGCACAGCGTCCTCTGGCTCGAATTTCAGTTCCTTTGCATACAAAAGTTACACTGCCACCCAGTCGGGAGACAATAGTGTCCATGCCCGTAGGCACCTGTCGGAAACTAGAGGGCATAGCTGTGTTGGTAGAACCACTGCAGGCAGCCGAAGGAGGTGTTGATCCGCTAGTGGCCCGTTCCTTGGCAATAGTTCGCAATGGAAGAGTACCACTTCGATGTGTAAACACTCAGGACCAGAGTGTGGACCTGACCCCAGGGAGGCTGCTGGCTAACATCTATGTGACTCCGGAGGAAGTAAGGAAAGTAACTCCAATGCAGCTGAAGCCGACTGAAAGGGATGAGTGGACCGTAACTGTGTCCATGGGAGAAGATGAGGAACCCACCTCTGAATGGAATGGCTGTGCAATTCGAGAACAGATGAAGATGGATGTAAGTTCATGTTCTCTGGAATGGGTGCAGAAGGTAGATGAGCTGTTGTGGGAGAACCAAGCCACCTTTGCACGGTATGCTGAAGATTTTGGATGTACCACAGGGATCTACCATGAGATTCCCACAGGAGACACCCCTCCAATTAGAGAGCGCTACCGACAAATTCCTCCACAGTTGTATCAGGAAGTGAAAGAACTGTTAGCTAAGATGCTACAGGGTGGGATCATCCAAGAAAGCCAGAGTCCCTGGGCGGCTCCTGTGGTGTTAGTAAGAAAAAAAGATGGGTCCATCCGATTTTGCGTAGACTATCGGAAGTTAAACGCTTGCACCGTACGAGATTCCTACCCCTTGCCACGGATTGAGGAGTCCCTCTCAGCGCTAGGGAGAGCCCGGTACTTCTCCTCACTAGATCTGGCTAGTGGGTATTGGCAGGTGCCGATGGCCACAAAAGACAAGGAGAAGACGGCATTCATCTTGCCCATGGGACTATACGAATTTAACCGGATGCCCTTCGGGTTGACAAATGCACCCGGAACGTTTCAGCGGTTGATGGAGAAATGTCTCGGTGACTTCAACTTTGAGTTCACTCTCATCTACTTGGATGACATTATAGTGTATTCTGCGACCTTTGAAGACCATCTCCACCAGTTGGGGCAAGTATTTCGAAGATTGCGGGAACATGGGCTCAAATTGAAACCCAGTAAATGTCGGTTGTTCCAATCTGAAATTGATTACTTGGGTCACCGCGTATCAGGAGAAGGGGTGAGACCATCAAGAGACAAGATAGCGGCTGTTCAAGATTGGCCGATACCGACTACCCTGCGAGAAGTGAGGGCGTTCCTTGGAGTAGCCGGTTACTATCGACGGTTTATTAAGGATTTCGCCAAGGTAGCAGCACCACTTAATGCTCTCCTACGAGGCACATCCGGTGGTCCAAAGAACCGGTCCGTGAAGTGGGGACCTGAACAGGAACAAGCCTTCCAGGCATTGAAGGATGCACTGACAACAGCCCCAATCTTGGCATATGCTGATTACCACTTGCCGTTCCAGCTATATACAGATGCAAGCCTGTATGGTCTTGGAGCAGTGCTTTCCCAGCTTCAGGATGGCCAGGAGAGGGTCATAGCGTACGGCAGCCGGTCTTTGAGAGATTCTGAAAGAAACCCCGAGAATTATAGTTCATTTAAATTGGAGCTGTTGGCACTGGTATGGGCCATGACCGAGAAATTCTCTGAATATTTGACCGGTGCTGAAGTTTTAGTACTGACTGACAACAACCCACTAGCTCACCTGGAAAATGCCAAGCTCGGGGCGTTAGAGCAGAGGTGGATAGCCCGAATGTCTACATTCAATTACCGCATTAAGTATCGGTCCAAGACAGAGAACCAGAATGCTGACGGACTTTCTAGGGTAACTGCCCAGACCCCCACAGAAGACGTGGATCATGAGTTGGAGCATGTGGAGGTGCCCGATTTCAGCAGATTTTCACAGGCCTTGACCGCCACTAATCAGTTTGAGATGGAGGGGACTGAAATGGCTCCTTTCTTTGGTCCCTCACGACAGGAATGGGCACAGATACAACAGACCCATGAGGGGCTGGCGCAGATGATCAAGTGTGTTGAGAAAGGCCAGAAGCCCTGTAGAGAGGAAAGAGAACGACTGACACGTGAGATATTATCTGTTTTGAGTCAGTGGGAAAAGTTGGAGATGAAAAATGGAGTGCTATGCCGAAAGGTCTATTTACCTTCTGAGATCGACATTCGATACCAAATTGTGGTGCCTAGTGAACTGGCTCGCTCCTTGGCAGTTGAGGCTCATAATAAGAATGGACATTTTGGTCATGAGAAGACCTTTCGTTGGTTACAGCGACTGATTTACTGCCCTGGTCTTCGTCAAATGGTCGAAGAAGTATGCCGCAGCTGTCGAACTTGTGAGATCCATAAGGCAATAGAACAGAGAGCTCCCCTGCAAACCATCGTGACCCAGGAACCTTTAGAAATCGTCATGATAGACTATCTAATGGTGGGCCCATCCAATAGCGGACACCAGTATTGCCTCGTAATGGTGGATCACTTCACCAAATTTGCGGTGGTAACCGCCACCAAGGACCAGACAGCTGAGTCAGCAGCTCGTGCTCTGTGCCAAGATTTCATTCGAGTATATGGGTGCCCCCAACGCATCCACTCCGACCAGGGCGCCTGCTTTGAGGGACACGTAATGAAAGAAGTTCAACGTATCTACGGGATAAAGAAGTCGCACACGACTCCATACCACCCTCAGGGAAATGGGGCCTGTGAAAGATTCAACAGAACTCTGCTACAGATGCTGCGGACTCTGGAGGAAGACAAGAAGTTACAGTGGCCTCAGTTCTTGTCTGAAATGGTGTGGGCCTATAACAATCAGGTCCATTCTACAACGGGGTACCCTCCTTATACACTTCTCTTTGGGCGGTCTGGGCGAAGTATAGGAGAATTACAGTTGAATGATGTGGATGGGTTCCCTCCGAGGGATCCAACCTCTTGGGTGCGGGCGCATCGGCAGAGACTTGAGACGATCCATCGATTGGTGCGGCAGCGCCTGCAAGAACATCCCCATCCTGATAAGACCCCAGTGCAAGAAGCACCATTGCAACCAGGCGACCTGGTGCTAGTTCGTGTCAAGAAACCCCAAGGGAAATTGGAAAGCAGATGGGAGGCTTTGCCGTATCGTGTTGTTGGCCGCAAGTATGCGAATGGGCCAGTGTACCAGGTCCAGAAAGAAGGAACTGATTGTGTTCGAGTACTTCACCGAAATATGTTGCGCCTGTGTCATTCTGAAGGGACAAATCATGATGGGCCTGCCAATGTGAATGAGCTCCCACAGTCAGAGAATGGAGGTGCGGAATGGGCCTCCGACGAGGAGGATGATTGTTGGCCAATCCCTGCTCCTGGGGATGTTCCACCTGTGACTACTGTATCTCCGGCCTGTGCCCCCTCTGGTGCGGAATCCGCTGGTCCTTCTCAGCCCATAGCTGCAGCACCCCATAATATACCACCGGTCCTCAGACGGACCACTAGGCCAAATGCTGGTATTCCCCCTGTTCGGTATGCGCAGGATGAGTTTGTTTGGCCTGCCATACATCGGTATACTACCACCCTGTGCATAAAAGTACAACCCTCTGGATATACAGTCATAGGCAGGGACTGCCAATCTTAAAGTGGGGGGAATATGTAAGAGACAGCCAATGTTGTCTTAAGCTTCATTTGTCTGTATAAACTGTTAATGTTGACTGTATTTCTGTGATTCTGTTCCTTTAAGACAGCAGCCATTGTAATTGTGACATGATGCTGGAGTGAGACCCCCCCCCCCTTTTATGTCAGCCTGCCTGTTCTGCAGACAGAGTGTGAGCAGAGAAGCAGGAAGTGACGAGACAGAGAGCAGCAGCCATCTTGGCAAGTGTTGTATTGAACTGGTGTGGAGATTTTTCTGTACAGCTAAGCTGTATCTTGGTCCAGAGACAAACAGAGTGTAAAGAGACAACAGGACTAGTGAGTCCACGTGAAAGGAACTGTGCTCAGTGGCTGATCAGTGAGACTGACATTGTGACTGTGTATATGGATACCACAGATAGAGACTCGCAGTGCTGTTGATGTACTGGACGGCACCTGCTAAATCCCGGCTTACATCCCAGCTCAGTGTATGGATTCTGCAGGACTGTCAGTGTGCTGAGTGGAATCTGCTGTTGGATTACATTGCATTCAGTTGGTTTCCCTGTCTGTTAAAGAGGACTTCATTTCTCCCAAGATCCTGATAACCGTGAGGAGAGGACGCTTCACTATAAAAGAAAGGACCGACTTTGGGCCCCACCGCGCGCTTCTACGGACTGTAAGCGGTCCACCTGGACCACTGGGGAAAAGGGGGGTGCACCCAAATGTGAAGTCAGGGTCAGTTAGGGATAGTTTTGAGTATATTGTTCATTCAGTGTCCATACTGCAGAAGTGGACAGAGTAAAAGTAGAAACCATTGCAGAATTTGCCTTGAAATTGTTCATGCTATATTGTATATTTTGCTTGTCTTTAGCCCTGTCATTTTACCTTTAACTAGCCTTTATTAACTTATAGTAAATATATATTTTTTTTCTTGAACTACCGCGTGTGCGTTCATTTCTGGTTGCGGAGTCCAAACCACCTGCCTTGCTCTCGGTTCACATATTTATACATGATAGCTATGATCATCAGTGTGCTGATAAGTGAGATGGCTGCTGAAAATAAATCTGCTACAGAAAACAGGAAGTGTCAGCACATTATTTGGCTTAGTGGCCAGACTCAGAACTGCAGGATTGTTAGGATTTTTTTTAAACATAAATAACGTGGAATTTAAAAAACAATCACAAAAAATAATTCATCATATGTTTAACAGAAAATTTGTTTTTAAAAGTAGGTCATTTTCTGGAGACACAATTCTTCAATAGGTAATTTTTTTTTACCAACATCTCAGAATGCATAAAAAACATGCTAGAAGCAATACTCAGCAATCCCTTGCTGCAACTGTTCCTATACTGCCAGGATCCCATCTGTCTCTACTTCCGGGTGTATCTTGACACAGAAGTTGGAACTCAGTCAGTTACTGGCTATGGTGGGAAACTGCTGGGGGTCATTTGTGTGTTCCTGTGCCTGTGTGCTCTGAGGAACCAGGAAGAAGAGATTGGCATGTGGCCCAGGTAGCCTCTTAACCCCCTGACAGTTTTGAATGTCTCCTGCTCAGGGTTTGAGCAAAGTACATAACAGTTCACCACAAGCTCGGTGAAACTACAAAGGTAGAAGTTACTTAAATGGCCAGGTAAGATAGTTCATCATCCTGTCTGGTACCTCCTTTGGTGGTGGACCTTTCTCAATGTGTTCATCATGTGTCACCTGTTTTTCCTGGGGACCCCTGAGTCTAGACTGGATCAGAGACTGAGTACCTTCCTGAGTGTCTCTGCTTTCCAAGGCAAGAATGGAAGCTGAAGCACCTCTGCCAGGCCATTCTCCTGGGGAAGTAAGTATGAAATTTTGTTTCTGGTAACTGAACTGCTCCAGGCTCACCGATTTCATCTCCCTCCCCAGTCTGAGTAAAGACGCTCCTTAGACTCTCACTCTGAGCCCTGTACACCTGCCTACTTCCACCCTGCTATGAGTCCTCTTCCTAAGTACTGGCATCTCCCAGATGCACACTCATAACCACAGCCTTCTCCTGTTTTTCACTTTTCCAGGTAACTTTACCCGACTAAATGGTGCATTGCTAATAGCAGAACACTAAATATTACTTTAGCATAAGCAGCAAGTCAGTATTTATGGACATGATTGGAGTCAATTGCAGTAACATATGACTGTCAAATACATAATGAAGATCACAGAATACAGATCTCATTTAATATTTTCCCATGTCAGCACTCTATTAATATTCCACTTGAATAGGTGTAGTGACATAAATGAAGTTGTGACAAAAGGGTACTAATCCCTAACAGTAACTTAACTCCCACAGCAGTATCAAATCATCCTTCTAGTCTATTCTAAATTCATGCCCTCATTCCCTAGAATTCTTATTCACAAAAGCTTTCTAACTAGATGTTGTAGAGCAATGGATAATTTCTCTAACCTGGGAATGGTAAAAGACTTAGTTTAAGCTAGACAACAATACCTGCTATGGCCTGAGACACCAAATAACCAATAATAAAAACTTTAGGTTTGTTTTCAATTAAAGACACTATAGAACAGGGTTTGGCAACCCCCAGCACGCATGCCAAGAGTGGCACGCAAGGCTTATCTCCCTGGCACGGCAGCGGAGTCCTCACCCAGCAGCTTCGATCGGACCAAACATGGCCGAAGCGAAACTGCTATTATTATACTGTGGGGTCTCTTCAGACCCCCGAGTATAATAAGCGGAGACTTAGGAGAAGTGATGAAACATAAAAAGCAATGATACTCATCTTCCCTGCGCTACGCGGCGGCTGTGCGATCTACAGGCGCTTCTGACAGCTGACAGCGCCTCAGGGGTCACGTCCGGCGTCATTACGCATAATGATGCGACGTGACCCTAGAGACCCAATCAGCGGTCGCTGATGTCAGGGAGAAGCGCCGAAGAGAACAGAGCGGCAGCGGAGTGCAGAAAAAAAAGAGTAGCATTGTTTTTTATGTTTCATCACTTCTCCTAAGTCTCCGCTTATTATACTCGGGGGTCTGAAGAGAGCTACGGAATATAATACCGTGTGCAGGGACCGCTATGGGACCTAATACCGTGTTCAGGGACCGCTATGGAGCATAATACCATGTGCAGGGACCACTATAGGACAAAACCGGGGGGGGGGGCCGTATGGGACCTAATACCGTGTGCAGGGACCACTATGGGACCTAATATCGTGTACAGGGACCGCTATGGGACATAATACTGTGTGCAGGGACCGCTATGGGACCTAATACCGTGTGCAGGGACCGCTATGGAAGATAATATCGTGTTCAGGGACCACTATAGGACATAATACCGTGTACGGGGGGCACTATGTGACATAATACCGTGTGCTGGGGTCACTATATGACATAATACCATGTGACTGGGCCACTATGTGACATAATATGGTGTTCAGAGGCTGTTATGGGATATAATACCTTGTGCAGGGGCTGCTATGGGACATAATAACGTGTGCAGGGGCCGCTATGGGACATTTTTCTGTATAACGGTGTGTTTTCTGCATTGAGGATGTGTTTTTGCACAGAAAACACAGGCATTTTTTGTGCAAAAATGCACCATGTGAACGCAGTTTTACATTGAAGTAAAAGTTCCAGTGGCCTAAGGCTATATCTGCATCCAGATACATAGTGTGTATTCACCATAAGGTGCTGCCATACGGTGCTCCTGGACACATACATTTACCACTAATTGGGGGCTGTACATGGACTTTCATTGCTTCTAATCGGAAAGTACAGGCACGTCCCAAGAAATAGCAGTAAACGCATGGGTCGTCAGACTTACAATTATTGACTGGCACTCCGGGTACCTCATCTTTTTTTAATTAAAATCGGCACGCCGAACAAAAAAGGTTGCCTACCCCTACTATAGAATATAAAAGTACAAACTATTTACAGTGGCATCCAAAACTTTGGACACCCCTGGTCAAAATGACTGTTATTGTGAACAATTAAGCAAGTTAAAGATGAAATGATCTTTAAAAGGCATAACATTAAAGATGACACATTCCCAATGTATTTTTGGAAAAAAAAAAATTACATTTTCATATTTTACATTTTCAAAATAATGAAAATGGCCCGATGCTAAAGTTTGGGCACCCTGCAAGGTCAGTACCTAGTAGCACCCCCTTTGGCAAGTATCACAGCTTGTAAATGCTTTTTGTAGCCAGTCAAGAGTATTTTAATTCTTGTTTGAGGGATTTTCATCCATTTTTCCTCCAAAAGTCTTGAGATTCCTGGCTCATCTTGCATACGCTGCTCTTTTGAGGTCTAACCACAGATTTTCAATGATATTCAGATCAGGGGACCTTGTGCTTTTTTAGGTAGTCTATGGTGGATTTTGATGTGTTGTTAGGATCTAAAAACTATTTAACTTTAACATTCTTCTGTAATTTAGTTTACTCACCTAACCCCATTCCCACTGAGCTGCCTTCAAGGATGGCTGTACTGCTGTCTCTGGTTCTGCCAGCATCAGTGACAGCCTGAATGTTGGGGCACAGATCTGACAACTCTGTGCTCCACTATTGTACTCAACTTTACTTAATTTTAATTAAACGGAGTCTACCACCACAAAAAAATGCTTCTAACCCCTTATAGTCTTTTGTAGGACGAGTTAATGGCATAACTTTCTTGTGTCATAGTGTAATCTTGCTGCAGAGAAATTTACTATTTATTTCATGTGTAATGAGCTTTTTGGAGTACTCAGGGTGGGCCACACCTGCCAAAGCACTCATTTTCCTTTGTGGTTGCTGCAAATTGCTGTGCATGGGATTTGTTAGTCTTTCTGTTTTGGGGGCAACCACAAATAAAATAGCTTATTTGCATATGGAACAGCAAGATTGTACTTTGACACAAGAAAGGTATATTAACTATCTCACTAACCAGCACTTCAACAGAATATAATGGGCTAGAAGCAATGTTTGTGACTTCCTTTACCTACTGTTTAGACCCATTTATACAATTTACATTTACATTCCCAATAATTTCTGCCTTGTAGGCCCGTGTAAAGGGGCCTTTACACCTAAATATGTGAATTTGGTGTACAAATTTCATAACTGCTTCAGATGAACTGTCATGTCAGTTGTATGCAACTTTTTTTCACCCTATGATTTTCCTTTTGAAATATCTGTCACACATAATTACAGAAGACCTGTCACTAAGCACAAGGTACTGAATGGCATACTGTATATCAATTGATTTTCACTCTTCCCTGATCAATTTTACATTTTTATTTTTAAAATACATCCACCCATTCAGAAGATATTGCCACTGGAAGATTATATGTAAATTAGCTCTTGTTTGCCAAGTGGGAGGTATCTAGAGATGTGCGTACAGCTTCAGCATAAGCAAGGTTTCCCAGAATATCCCAAATTTGGGATTTGTCTTGGATGAACTAAAATGGCCCCTGTGACATGCATTGAAATTATTATACTCTGGGGACTCTTCAGACCTCAGAGTATAATAGGTGGAGGCCCAGTGGAGGTGTGAAAATTTAATAAAAATTATACTCACCTTCCATTACCTCCTTTGGGAATTCTCGTGGCATCTGGAATTCTCCTGATGACGTCATGCACTTGGCCTCACCACTGAGGCCTATAATTGGGTACCCGGCGTGCCCAATCACAGGCCTCAGCAGTGACTCCAGGTGCATCATGTCACTGAAGAGACTGAGAGAGAGCACTGGAAGCTGCAAAGAGGCCTAAAAGAGGTGAGGGAAGGTGAGTATAAATATTTTTTACACCTCCCCTGGGCCTCCACCTTTTATACTCTGGGGCCTGAAGAGACAGAGTATAATAATTCCACTTACGGTCCATAATGAACTTGTTTGACTCAAAACGAATTACAGACTCGAGTCACCCAAACCTAAATGAACCTTGGAAGCCTCGGACATCTCTAGAGGTAACCCTTTATTTTCCAAGAGGAAAAAAAAGGTTCCCATCCACTTGGTGAATAAGAGTTAGTTTATATACAATCTTCTAGTGGCCAAATCTTTTGAATGGGTGGATGGATTTTAAAAATAACAATGCCAAATTGTTCAGGGGCACAGCAAGAATTGGGTGAGCTGCGGCATTTAGTATTTTGTTCTTGGTTTATGGATCCTCTTTAATGTCATCAAAGTTGCAGCTCCAGTATGATTCGATATAGTACTATGGACTTTGTTGCATTGTCTGCTGTAGCAAAGAGAAAACCAATCCTTACTTTAAAACATGATAAATGTAGCTATGTTTTATAAAGGTCAACCATTGGGAAGCTGTAATACCACAGAACTACTGTAACAAATAAAGTGTTATCCTTTCATTAGAAATAAATGAATGTAATAATTATTTTACATGAGCCAGTCTGAAACAAAATGCTTTCTACCCTGAATGAAGAAATAATCCTATAGAACGGAGCTTTGAAATGTTGAACAATGTTTCCATAGTTTCAAAATAAACTGTGAAGCAAGGACAGAACTCCTCACTTTGTTTTCCAGCTATGAATTGCTTGTCTGTTGAGAATAAATACACCACTGAGAAATACAGTGGAAATCTCATCTCATAGAACTGTTTTATGTAAATCGCTGGCATATTTTTTTTACTAGGACATGAAAAAAGAAAATTTCTCAAAATGGAAACACAAGTACCCATTACTTATTTCAATAAATCAATGTATTTTATTTTATTTGTACCAATGACACTACTATCAGCATTTTCCTAGCAAGCGGTAAATATGTGTATTTTTGCAATGCCCAGTTAGGCAACACTATAAGTTCTAGTTGTCTTATTTATACAAAACAGCAATTCTGCCATTTTTTTTTTCACATTTAAAATTTTTCACCTTTCATCATGTAGCATATTTAATATGCTACCTTTATTATGCAGGTCAGTATGATTACAGTAATGTTTTATCACTTTTGCACACTAAAAACACTTTTTGGGCAAAATAAATATTTTTTTTGTGCTGCCATATTCTGATATGTTTGTAGACTGTTTTTTTTTTTTGTTTTACAGTGTTCTTCATGCAGGTCAAATAATGCATTTTAGTTTGTAAAGTTTATAATAGACAGAGCAATAGCAAATATAGGAACCTTTTAATAGTTTTTATTAAAAAAAAATACATTGATAATAGGAAATATAATTCTTCTTTTTAAAATATTTCAAACATTTTCTTTTTTTTTTTCTTACTCTCACTTGGAAACTATGAAATTGCTTGATTGTTCATTTAATACATTGCAATATGTCTGTTAATGCCTGTCAATGTAAAACTGACAGGCATTCTTTTAAGTCCTTCTTCTAGGACTGGAGTCAGCAACCCTCAGCACTCCAGCAGTTGTGAAACTACAACTCCCAGCATGCATACTTGCTCTGCTGTTCTTGGAACTCCCATAGAGGTGAATGGAGCATGCTGGAAGATGTAGTTCTACAACAGCTGGAGTTCTGAACTACGATGACTCCTACTCTATGACCAAATAGGTATACACAAATGGTAGGTCTGTGACTCAGCTGGCATGATAACCAATTGGCACTTCTTTGAAGGGCCACTGATAATCACTCTATTTAATCCCTTAGGCCTCCTTCACATGACCATACTTTTGATCAAAGTACGGACACATGCATTTCTATGGGATCGGACACACCACTGTATTTTTGCACCTGTGTGTCCATGCCGTATCCAAGGACTGCAAACTATGAAGCATGTCCTATTTTTAAATGGAATGGGTTTTTTTCTTGACCCATTTGCGTTCCAAGTGTTGCAGTATGTTGCTTTCTTTAGGTTCTAGTGAATTACTGTAACAGCAGTGAGGAAGGGGACAAGACATGGTTGGACATCCTGGCTCGAGGAACCCCATAACATGTATGGTATGTACTCACTGGTATGTACTCTATGGTATGTATTCAGTATTTCTTTGTAAATGTGGCTGAATGGAGCACAGTGGACAACTGATGTATATCACATCTCTGTTACTGCAAATATAATGGCTGCAGATGTTTTGTGTTGGTATATCTCACTTCATAAACTCCATATTGTTTCATCCAGATACATTATTTATGAAGTGGGACTAAATGTTAACACCTTATTTTCACTAGTAAACATACATTGATATGTAAGCAGTCCTACCTCTCAGCACTTGTGGCACAACAGAAAACAGCAAATTATTAAGATACTTTAGTGGCAGGGCAGAATATGATGATAAATAACATGATGAATAAAATGAGTGCTTATAAACTCACACAGTGACTACAGTAAAAACTTCTCTATTGTTCAGATCTGGCCAGTTATAGGAATGTATGCACTTCTGTATTTAAATAATACTTATACATATTTTATTACTTATATACCAATATATTTGGCAGGGCTGTACAAGGAATGCTGGAATGGAGAAGGGATGTTTCACTACTTTTTATTATTCTTATACAACTAACACAGTAACTGCCGAAAAAAGTTCATCAAGTTCAACCTGTTCTAATACTTCTTCTATATCTCTTTTATGCTGATGGAGGACCTTTCTTTCATCTGGATTTAAAGGAAAAAGTCCTAGTTATAAATAGATCATAAGAAAGATCTCTATATTGCCCTTTTATATATTTACATTTATACATTGACATTCATCCTTAAGCTTCCTTACCTCCAATATACAACCCCAATTCCAAAAAGTTGGGAAGCTGTATAAAATGTAAAGAAAACAAGAATGCAACGATTTGGAAATCTCATATAACCATATTTTATTCACAATCAATATAAAACACTTATCAGAAGTTGAACATTACACATTTTTTCATTTCAGAAAAATATAACTCATTTAGAAATTAATGGCAGCAACACATCTAAAAAAAAAGTTGGGTCGGGGCCATATCTACTACTGTATAACATCCTGCCTTCTTTTTATAACAGTTTTCTTTACATTTTACACAGCATCCCAACTTTTTTTGGAAATAGAGTTTTAAATACACACAACCTTGATAATTTTCCTGGGAACCAAAAATGATGCATTATAATTGGTACATTGGTTTTGTCTTCTTGAAAACTGTTCAAGGTCAGCTACATAAAAAGTTGCAAGTGTGAACTGACTAGTGATTTGTATAGAGGTCAAACTATGTTCTCATGATCTTATGTCTGGCCGTGCATGCTACTGTTTAAAGGGTCGTCCAACTTATTTTAAAAATTGTCCGAAGGCATGGATGTCGATAAAATAAATTCAGAAAGGCTACTTGACTTTTTCATGTGGACCATTTCAGCACTGTCACTCTATTTCCGCACCCTGATGGACTGGAAGTGATGATGTCTTGTTCATTGTCATTGCCAACAATTTTGCTCAGCCGTCATGTTCCATTGATGCACATGACTGCCTGTCCTCAGTAGTCACATGTCTTTCGTGAACATAGGACTGCAACTGGCTACAGTGGTAACATGATGATGAATGGAACATCATCACTTTCATTCATGCAGAGACCAGAAAAAGTGGGGACAGGAATGATGGTGCCGGAACAGGGCATATTAAAAGGAGAGCCACTAAGTGCACAAACACTTTACATTTACTATCCCCTAATCCACCCAAAAATCCTTTTTCAGTTTTAGCGAGTGCTTTTTTTTTATTAGTTATATAATGGTGTAATTTTATTTTTGCCTCAAGTGCACAATTTTATATTTATATATTAAAGGTGTTATGCAAAGAAAAATAAAGTGTATTATCTTCACTGTATATACTTTATTACTAAAATATAATAATTACATTTGCAGGAATGTTAGAGCACTGCCTCCGCTGCTGCCACGCTGACTATGTGATGATAATGATCGACTATGCTTTATTCCAGCTGCAGGTTCAAAGAGTAAAACTGAGTTGATCATGTGATCAGGAGTCTGAGTGGCTGCATAGGAGGTAGACACCAGGGGCACCAAGGAATATGCAGAAAGTTATCATACTGAAGTCAGTCAAGTTAAACACTACTACATCTGTATTACATATAAAGCTTATTTTCCCTGGATAACCCATTTAAATGTAATTTACCATGTCTCTTCTTAAGCCTCCAAGTTGTTCATATCAATATAAAATCTGTCCTTCTCTCTGTTAATTTTCTACACAGTTTAGTAAATATACTTTATATTATAACTCATGTTGACATTTTTCTCCTTAAGTGCTCTGAAAAGTCAATAATGAATATGAAATTACTAAATATGAACCCTTGCGATAGATCACTAGTGATTGTGATCCAATCAGAATGTGTTCCAAAAATGCTCCATTTTCTATCCTTTAGAAAGTTATTACAAAAATGTTAACTCAGTCCAAGCATTCTCATTTTATGTGCCAGCAGTCACTATCATAACAGAAAGTTTAAATATTAAAAATATTGGCCGGCCTATAACAGTAATTCCCTCAGAACTTGGGGGTGACAATCTATAATCCACCCAAAAGATTACTTTTTAAAGAGTCAGAACTTGGGGGTGTAAACCATATAGAACCAGTGACTTGCCCATTGTAATATTTTAAGGCAGATCTGCAATTTCTACTTAATCATAGAGGTGACGTTCAATGTACACTTTAATTTTACCTTGCATTTCAGTTTTTTATGAGCATGCAGTTGGGAAGAAATGTGTTTAACTATTTTCTCACCAATCTCCATCTATAACCCACCCAAAAGATTACTTTTTAAAGAGTCAGCAATTTCATCTTAGTTTTTTAAACTTTTTAATAGTAAAGAAATAATAAAGAAAATATCTCTTTGCAAAGAATCTCACTGTCTCTAGTTGTGCTGCTAATAATTGAGGGTTGTTTTTTTTTTTGCATAATTTATTCTTTTATTTATTCTGTTATTCCGTTTCTAGTGGCTTTATTCTACCTCCATATTTTAGTTACTTCAAAGCTTTTTTTTGTTATTTATTTCCTACCTTATTTTTCTATATAGTCTCTCTAGTTTTTTCCAGTGTCTAACCTCTCTTGTGAACTTACCTTAGTATGAGAGGAAGTGTTTTCATTCTTTTATTGTTTTGATGCTGTTAGTATACATGTACTTTGTATTTTTTTACATTAGTAACACACTTTTTCTAACATTGTGGAAGCTCATTGTCTTCGGATGCTGTGCAAAAAAAAAAAAAAACATGGCATTTTACAGTACCAGTAAAGTGAATGAAATTTTGGTTAACTTCTCCTCCTTCAAAAAAAAAAAAAAACATTCAATAAAAAACATCTTTTTTTTTTTTTTTAAATATATTTTATTTTTTTTTTTTAACCTGCCGCACCCCTACCCTCTTACATTATTTTTATAAAAAAAAAAAAAACAGGGGAAAGGAACACCACCACCTAAATAAACTACCCACCAAAAAAATCCCCTCTTTTTGCTTTTTTTTTTTTTTTTAATTTTTTTTAAAGTTTTTTTTTTTTTTTTTTACATTTTTGCCCAAAAGTTTTGAGAATGATACAAATATTAATTTTTACAAAGTCTACTGCTTCAGTTTTTCTAATGGCAATTTGCATATACTCCAGAATGTTATAAAGAGTGATCAGCTTCACAGCAATTACTTGCAAAGTCAATATTTGCCTAGAAAATAAACTTTATCCCCCAAAACACATTTCAACATCATTGCAGCCCTGCCTTAAAAGGACCACCTAACATCGTTTCAGTGATTGCTCCATTAACACAGGTGTGGGTGTTGATGAGGACAGGGCTGGAGATCAATCTGTCACGATTAAGTAAGAATGACACCACTGGACACTTTAAAAGGAGGCTGGTGCTTGCCATCACTGTTTCTCTTCTGTTAACCATGGTTATCTCTAAAGAAACACGTGCAGTCATCATTGACTGCACAAAAATGGCCTAACTGGGAAGAGTATTGCAGCTAGAAAGATTGCACCTCAGTCAACAATCTATCGCATCATCAAGAACTTCAAGGAGAGAGGTTCCATTGGTGCCAAAAAGGCTCCAGAGCGCCCAAGAAAGACCAGCAAGCGGCAGGACCGTCTCTTAAAAGTGTTTCAGCTGCGGGATCGGGCTACCAGCGTGCGGCTTGCTGGGAATGGCGCAGGCGGTGTGGTGCTCTGCCGCACTGTGGGCGGAGACTCTTGGAGCAGGCCTGGTCTCAAGGAGGGCAGCAAAAAAACCCCCTTCCCCCCAGAAAAAACACAGGGGCAACACGGTTTTTCCGCAAAGGCACGGGGGGTGGACCGCTGAGGACTGGGGTAAAGTCATTTTCTCTGATGAATCCCCTTTTCGATTGTTTTTAACATCTGGAAAACAGCTTATTCGGAGAAGAAGGGTGAGC
This sequence comes from Leptodactylus fallax, assembly GCA_947044405.1. Taxonomy (NCBI): domain Eukaryota; kingdom Metazoa; phylum Chordata; class Amphibia; order Anura; family Leptodactylidae; genus Leptodactylus; species Leptodactylus fallax. The sequence goes on along the minus strand of CAMRHE010000153.1, from coordinate 3,229,017 downwards.
GCTACCACCAGTCTTGTCTCATGCCAACTGTAAAGCATCCTGAAACCATTCATGTGTGGGGTTGCTTCTCAGCCAAGGGAATCGGCTCTCTCACAGTCTTGCCTAAAAACACAGCCATGAATAAAGATGGTACCAGAATGTCCTCCAAGAGCAACTTCTCCCAACCGTCCAAGGCAGTTTGGCGCTCAACAATGCCTTTTCCAGCATGATGGAGCACCTTGCCATAAAGCAAAGGTGATTACTAAATGGCTCAGGGAACAAAACATAGAGATTTTGGGTCCATGGCCTGGAAACTCCCCAGATCTTAATCCCATTGAGAACTTGTGGTCAATCATCAAGAGACGGGTGGACAAACAAAAACCAACAAATTCAGACAAAATGAAAGCATTGATTCTGCAAGAATGGACTGCTATCAGTCAGGATTTGGTCCAAAAGTTGATTGAGAGCATGCCAGGGAGAATTGCAGAGGTCCTGAAGAAGAAGGGTCAACACTGCAAATATTGACTTGCTGCATTAACTCATTCTAACTGTCAATATAAGCTTCTGTTACTCATAATATGAATGCAATTCTATTTCTGTATGTGATAAAAACATCTGACAAACACACATAAAAACCAGAGGGCAGCAGATCATGTGAAAATAGAATATTTGTGTCATTCTCAAAACTTTTGGCCATGACTGTACATGAGTTTTAGCTTGAAACCACCTTCTGAGATACATAAACACCACAGCATTAAATCGGAGATGTAAAACTGCTATAAAAGCAGTACAGTACAATGTGAAAGAAAGTTCAGAATAAAATTATCAGTAAACCATCCAATTTGGTAGAGAATTTGCTTATCATATCAAATGAATAGGAATGAAATAACCAGACCACTCTTCTTAACTGCCCTTGTGGCATGATAGGTTTGTTTATAGGGAGTCTGCCATCAGAAACCAACATATCAAGCCAGCCCTGCAGATAGATAGGTTTGGTTATTCTGAATTAACCGGTGTTCTCCCCTTGTGAATTGCTGCCTCTACTGCTGAGATATCACTATTTTTGTCAATATGTAAATTAGCTCTTTAGAGCACCAAGAGACATTACCGCTAACCTCTTTCGAGACATGGTAACACTCTCATCGCTCCAAAGTCTTAATTTACATATTGACAAAACAAGTGATATATCAGCAATGAAGGCAACAATTCACAAGAAGAAAACACTGTTTGTTCAGCTGACTCTAACTTTTCTGAAGGCTGGGTTTATTTGCTGGGTTCTGGTTTCAAATTCCTTTTAGGTTCACATTAGAAGAACCAGAGAGAATCTAGATGTTACATCTGGAACGCAGTCACTAGATGCCAGCCAGAAGGAGGCCTATGTTGGATTTAAAACCCAGTAGCATAAAAAAGTGATTCTATCATATGGATGCCATTCTTGAGACAAAAAAAAAAAGAAAATGTTAAAATTCTATTGAGATACCTTTCAACGTTTCCTTATTCTCCAGAGATGGAATTTAGCATAAAAGTTGCAACATGATCTTATATGATGTGATGACACATTTCTCACATCCGATTACTTTATGTGCTTGTACTCCAGCCAGTAATGTAACCTGCTTCAGAGCCTCCTTGTTAATTGAGAGATTTACTGTCTCAACAAATCCACAGTCTTTGAAAAAAAATTGTCTTCCACAATCCAATGTAACACATACTGGTTGCAAATCATCACTGTATATTTTGTGTTTACTTTGGAAAAACAATGCCAACTTTTTAATAAAAAAAAAAGTCTCATTACATTTTTGTGAAACGCAAAACCATTACATTCAGGCCATTTTGCTCTCTAAAGAGACTGACATAATATGAGTGTAATATAACTGATTGATGGAAAGACATAGCCAGGAATACTGTGCTATAATATTAAATTTTCAGGTTGGTTTGCCAAATATAAAGTGAGTTATAATGTTAAACAAAAAAGGTAATGTCATATTATAGTTGCTTTTATTTCTTTTTGAAGAGAGAACAATATCGTAACTCATAGTGAAGGTCAATGTTTATTTACGTGCATGGAACAAATTCAGTTGCTGTAAAAAATGTTTTATGTCAGGTAAAAGAAAAGAATGTTTAATTTTGTATGAAGTCAAACATAACAATCATTCTTAATATGTCTTTCTAGATTTAGAGTTCTAATTGAGAGGCTTAGATTTATTGGCGTACTTAGACATAAATGATAATGCTAAATTTTCTCTGCAGCTTGGGATGACCTTGAATAGACTGTATCATAATAATAGCAATAATAATAATAGTAAAAAAAATATATAAAAAAAACAGTTCTCTCCTTGAAATGACACTGTCATGTCACAGCCCGGCATCATTTTGGTCACTGTGTTCAATATGTGAAACAGTAGAACCTGGCTAGAACATAAAATACAGAAACAAATAAATCATAAGAATGTTGCTTAACTGCAAATGTATTTATAATGGAAAATGTAGAAAGAAATGCATTGATTTCTCTGTTGATTGACAACTCGGCTCAGAGCATTGCTCATCTTTATACATTTTGAGACAAAATCCATTATCTTTCATTGTTAGTTGAGAAATGAAAGGTCTGTTACATTAAATGAGGTGCATCTTGAAGCATGTGAGTCATCATTGGTTTGATGGTTGTACAGATTAGACCTTTGAAAACTTTAACTCTGCTGCCAATTATTGCTATTATTCAGATACATTTTCTAAAGAAAATGCAGATCTAAAGAAATATAAAATTGTACATACAGTTTAATGGAAAAGATTAAAATGTAAGATTACGTACATTATTTCAATATTGTTTTTAAAGTCAGTTTGATACATTTTTATTGTTTTCATTTAATTTTAAAGATCTAGATAGCAGTAGACCTACAGTGCTGCCCCCATCCAGATCTCCCCATGTATTATATGTGTTATACATGTAAATATTTAACTATAGACAAGGGAAGAATTTTTGTGGTGACTACTTCAGGTTTCTATTAGGGATGAATGTATACAGATTTCAATTCAAATAATAATGTGAAATTTTCTTTAGACAGTCTACATTTCAAGACATAGTCAAAGGAATCATCTGTTTAAAAAAAAAAACCCAAAAACAGCAAATTCCATTGATCTTTGTTGGTCAAATGCCATATTACTGGCATCCCCACTCAGAAATTGAAGCCATTATACTATACTTCTGGCATCACCACTCAGCGATGGAAGCCATTATACTATACTACTGGCATTACCACTCAGCGATAGAACCATTATACTATACCACTGGCATTACCACTCAGCGATAGAACCATTATACTATCTATACTACAGGCATTACCACTCAGCGATGGAAGCCATTATACTATACTACTGGCATTACCACTCAGCGATAGAACCATTATACTATCTATACTACTGGCATTACCACTCAGCGATAGAACCATTATACTATACCACTGGCATTACCACTCAGCGATAGAACCATTATACTATACTACTGGCATTACCACTCAGCGATAGAACCATTATACTATACCACTGGCATTACCACTCAGCGATAGAACCATTATACTATACTACTGGCATTACCACTCAGCGATAGAACCATTATACTATACTACTGGCATTACCACTCAGCGATAGAACCATTATACTATCTATACTACAGGCATTACCACTCAGTGATGGAAGCCATTATACTATACTACTGGCATTACCACTCAGCGATAGAACCATTATACTATACCACTGGCATTACCACTCAGCGATAGAACCATTATACTATCTATACTACAGGCATTACCACTCAGCGATGGAAGCCATTATACTATACTACTGGCATTACCACTCAGCGATAGAACCATTATACTATCTATACTACTGGCATTACCACTCAGCGATAGAACCATTATACTATACCACTGGCATTACCACTCAGCGATAGAACCATTATACTATACTACTGGCATTACCACTCAGCGATAGAACCATTATACTATACTACTGGCATTACCACTCAGCGATAGAACCATTATACTATCTATACTACAGGCATTACCACTCAGTGATGGAAGCCATTATACTATACTACTGGCATTACCACTCAGCGATAGAACCATTATACTATACCACTGGCATTACCACTCAGCGATAGAACCATTATACTATCTATACTACAGGCATTACCACTCAGCGATGGAAGCCATTATACTATACTACTGGCATTACCACTCAGCGATAGAACCATTATACTATCTATACTACTGGCATTACCACTCAGCGATAGAACCATTATACTATACCACTGGCATTACCACTCAGCGATAGAACCATTATACTATCTATACTACTGGCATTACCACTCAGCGATAGAACCATTATACTATCTATACTACTGGCATTACCACTCAGCGATAGAACCATTATACTATACCACTGGCATTACCACTCAGCGATAGAACCATTATACTATACTACTGGCATTACCACTCAGCGATAGAACCATTATACTATACCACTGGCATTACCACTCAGCGATAGAACCATTATACTATACTACTGGCATTACCACTCAGCGATAGAACCATTATACTATACTACTGGCATTACCACTCAGCGATAGAACCATTATACTATCTATACTACAGGCATTACCACTCAGTGATGGAAGCCATTATACTATACTACTGGCATTACCACTCAGCGATAGAACCATTATACTATACCACTGGCATTACCACTCAGCGATAGAACCATTATACTATCTATACTACAGGCATTACCACTCAGCGATGGAAGCCATTATACTATACTACTGGCATTACCACTCAGCGATAGAACCATTATACTATCTATACTACTGGCATTACCACTCAGCGATAGAACCATTATACTATACCACTGGCATTACCACTCAGCGATAGAACCATTATACTATCTATACTACTGGCATTACCACTCAGCGATAGAACCATTATACTATACTACTGGCATTACCACTCAGCGATAGAACCATTATACTATCTATACTACAGGCATTACCACTCAGTGATGGAACCATTATGCTATACTACAGGCATCACCACTCAGCGATGGACTATTATGCTATACTACTGGCATCACCACTCAGCGATGAGCCATTATGCTATACTACAGGCTCACTTCTCAGTGGTGGAAACTTATGCTTCTCTGGCATCCCACTCGCGATGGAAGCCATTTGCTATCTACAGGCTCACCTCTCAATGTGGCCTTATGCTATACTACAGGCATCACCACTCGCAGGACCTTATGCTATCTCTGGCATCCCACTCAGCGATAGACCTTATGCTACTACAGGTATCACCACTCGCGTGGACCTTATGCTATCTACAGGCATCCCACTCAGCGTGGAAGCCATTATACTATACTCAGGCATCATCACTCAGCGATGGAACCTTTGCTATACTCGGCATCACCACTCAGCGGGGGCCTTATGCTATACTACAGGCATCACCACTCAGCGTGGAACATTTGCTATACTACTGGCATCACCACTCAGCGTGGAACTTATGCTATCTCTGGCTCCCTCGGGGTGGGTTTTTTGCTTCTACTGGCTCACCACTCAGCGTGGAGCCATTATGCTATGCTCGGGCTCACCACTCAGCGATGGACCATTATGCTATTCTACGGCTCCCCTCGCAGGTCCCCTTCCTGCTTTCTCTGGCTCCCCTCAGCAATGAAAGTCATTATGCTATACTACTGGCATCACCCTCAGCGATGGAAGCCATTATGCTATACCACAGTCATCACCACTCGCGTGGAACCATTATGCTATACTACTGGCATCACCACTCAGCGATGGAACTATTTGCTATTTACAGGCATCACCACTCAGCGTGGAACCTTATGCTATACTACAGGCATCATCACTCGCGTGGAGCCATTTCTATACTACAGGCATCACCACTCAGCGATGGAACCATTATGCTATACTACTGGCATCACCACTCAGTGATGGAAGCCATTATGCTATACCACAGTCATCACCACTCAGCGATGGAACCATTATGCCATACTACAGGCATCACCACTCAGCGATGGAACTATTATGCTATACTACTGGCATCACCACTCAGCGATGGAAGCCATTATACTATACTACAGGCATCACTTCTCAGTGATGGAACCATTATGCTATACTACAGGCATCACCACTCAGCAAAGGAACCATTATGCTATACTACTGGCATCACCACTCAGCGATGGAACCATTATGCTAAACTACAGGTATCACCACTCAGCGATGGAACCATTATGCTATACTACAGGCATCACCACTCAGCGATGGAAGCCATTATACTATACTACAGGCATCATCACTCAGCGATGGAACCATTATGCTATACTACTGGCATCACCACTCAGCGATGGAGCCATTATACTATACTACAGGCATCACTTCTCAGTGTGGACCATTATGCTATACTACAGGCATCACCACTCAGCGAGGGAAGCCATTATGCTATACTACAGGCATCACCACTCAGCGATGGAAACATTATGCTATACTACTGGCATCACCACTCAGCGATGGAAACATTATGCTATACTACTGGCATCACCACTCAGCGATGGAAATATTATGCTATACTACTGGCATCACCACTCAGCGATGGAAGCCATTATACTATACTACGGGCATCACCACTCAGCGATGGAACCATTATGCTATACTACAGGCATCACCACTCAGCAAAGGAACCAACCATTATGCTATTCTACTGGCATCACCACTCAGCAATGAAAGTCATTATGCTATACTACTGGCATCACCACTCAGCGATGGAAGCCATTATGCTATACCACAGTCATCACCACTCAGCGATGGAACCATTATGCTATACTACTGGCATCACCACTCAGCGATGGAACTATTATGCTATATTACAGGCATCACCACTCAGCGATGGAACCATTATGCTATACTACAGGCATCATCACTCAGCGATGGAAGCCATTATACTATACTACAGGCATCACCACTCAGCGATGGAACCATTATGCTATACTACTGGCATCACCACTCAGTGATGGAAGCCATTATGCTATACCACAGTCATCACCACTCAGCGATGGAACCATTATGCCATACTACAGGCATCACCACTCAGCGATGGAACTATTATGCTATACTACTGGCATCACCACTCAGCGATGGAAGCCATTATACTATACTACAGGCATCACTTCTCAGTGATGGAACCATTATGCTATACTACAGGCATCACCACTCAGCAAAGGAACCATTATGCTATACTACTGGCATCACCACTCAGCGATGGAACCATTATGCTAAACTACAGGTATCACCACTCAGCGATGGAACCATTATGCTATACTACAGGCATCACCACTCAGCGATGGAAGCCATTATACTATACTACAGGCATCATCACTCAGCGATGGAACCATTATGCTATACTACTGGCATCACCACTCAGCGATGGAAGCCATTATACTATACTACAGGCATCACTTCTCAGTGATGGAACCATTATGCTATACTACAGGCATCACCACTCAGCGATGGAACTATTATGCTATACTACTGGCATCACCACTCAGCGATGGAAGCCATTATGCTATACTACAGGCATCACCTCTCAATGATGGAACCATTATGCTATACTACAGGCATCACCACTCAGCAAAGGAACCATTATGCTATACTACTGGCATCACCACTCAGCGATGGAACCATTATGCTAAACTACAGGTATCACCACTCAGCGATGGAACCATTATGCTATACTACAGGCATCACCACTCAGCGATGGAAGCCATTATACTATACTACAGGCATCATCACTCAGCGATGGAACCATTATGCTATACTACAGGCATCACCACTCAGCAATGGAAACATTATGCTATACTACTGGCATCACCACTCAGCGATGGAAACATTATGCTATACTACTGGCATCACCACTCAGCGATGGAAATATTATGCTATACTACTGGCATCACCACTCAGCGATGGAAGCCATTATACTATACTACGGGCATCACCACTCAGCGATGGAACCATTATGCTATACTACAGGCATCACCACTCAGCGATGGAACCATTATGCTATACTACTGGCATCACCACTCAGCGATGGAAGTCATTATGCTATACTACTGGCATCACCACTCAGCGATGGAAGCCATTATGCTATACCACAGTCATCACCACTCAACGATGGAACCATTATGCTATACTACTGGCATCACCACTCAGCGATGGAACTATTATGCTATACTACAGGCATCACCACTCAGCGATGGAACCATTATGCTATACTACAGGCATCACCACTCAGCGATGGAAGCCATTATACTATACTACAGGCATCACCACTCAGCGATGGAACCATTATGCTATACTACTGGCATCACCACTCAGCGATGGAAGCCACTATGCTATACCACAGTCATCACCACTCAGCGATGGAACCATTATGCCATACTACAGGCATCACCACTCAGCGATGGAACTATTATGCTATACTACTGGCATCACCACTCAGCGATGGAAGCCATTATACTATACTACAGGCATCACTTCTCAGTGATGGAACCATTATGCTATACTACAGGCATCACCACTCAGCAAAGGAACCATTATGCTATACTACTGGCATCACCACTCAGCGATGGAACCATTATGCTAAACTACAGGTATCACCACTCAGCGATGGAAACATTATGCTATACTACAGGCATCACCACTCAGCGATGGAAGCCATTATACTATACTACAGGCATCATCACTCAGCGATGGAACCATTATGCTATACTACTGGCATCACCACTCAGCGATGGAAGCCATTATACTATACTACAGGCATCACTTCTCAGTGATGGAACCATTATGCTATACTACAGGCATCACCACTCAGCGATGGAACTATTATGCTATACTACTGGCATCACCACTCAGCGATGGAAGCCATTATGCTATACTACAGGCATCACCTCTCAATGATGGAACCATTATGCTATACTACAGGCATCACCACTCAGCAAAGGAACCATTATGCTATACTACTGGCATCACCACTCAGCGATGGAACCATTATGCTAAACTACAGGTATCACCACTCAGCGATGGAACCATTATGCTATACTACAGGCATCACCACTCAGCGATGGAAGCCATTATACTATACTACAGGCATCATCACTCAGCGATGGAACCATTATGCTATACTACAGGCATCACCACTCAGCGATGGAAACATTATGCTATACTACTGGCATCACCACTCAGCGATGGAAATATTATGCTATACTACTGGCATCACCACTCAGCGATGGAAGCCATTATACTATACTACGGGCATCACCATTCAGCGATGGAACCATTATGCTATACTACAGGCATCACCACTCAGCGATGGAACCATTATGCTATACTACTGGCATCAACACTCAGCGATGGAAGCCATTATGCTATACCACAGTCATCACCACTCAACGATGGAACCATTATGCTATACTACTGGCATCACCACTCAGCGATGGAACTATTATGCTATACTACAGGCATCACCACTCAGCGATGGAACCATTATGCTATACTACAGGCATCACCACTCAGCGATGGAAGCCATTATACTATACTACAGGCATCATCACTCAGCGATGGAACCATTATGCTATACTACTGGCATCACCACTCAGCAATGGAAGCCATTATGCTATACTACAGGCATCACCACTCAGTGATGGAACAATTATGCTATACTATAGGCATCACCACTCAGCGATGGAACCATTATGCTATACTACAGACATCACCACTCAGCAATGGAACCATTATGCTATACTACAGGCATCACCATTCAGCAATGGAACCATTATGCTAGTAGTACAGCAAATGAATTAAGCTACTGATTGGCTGCAGTGATCACGTATTTAGACATACACCAGGGGGATCACTGGAGCATCTTTGCTAGAATGGTGGGGGGTTGAAAAGATATTGTTTTTTTTGCAGCATTTACTGTAAACGTGGAGATAAATCCTTTAAAAGTTATTTGTGAACCTACTAAAACTATTAATCTATTTCCTACCATCATTTTTTTCTCTGCCTTACCATACTTTTAGAAACTTATACTTTTAGATACTTATAGAATTTACAGTTTTCCTGAAGTATAGGCAGTTGCATGACCCAATCGGGGAATTTATGAAGACAGATGTTTTATACGACAGTCTTTATCTATTCCCCGCTGACATCACATGCGCCACAATTATTAAAAGGTGCACACAACTTAATAACTTGTGAGATCCTGTGTGTCAGAAACTGAAAATTTTACCAACTAGGAGCTGGTGTAGATTACAATTATAATTGATATAAACTATACTAAATGTGTCAAGCCCCACAGGCCTTTCCCCACTCAGCCCACTCCTTGCTCACTTTGCAAACATTTTGTAGAATTAGTATAAGTGATGATTAATGGGTACAATGTCAAATTTGTTTGCCCAAATGTTGTATGTGATTTTTAAGGCAATTAAAACTGGTGTAGCAATCTTATTAGATTCCCCCCAATATGTTCTACCCTTGTCCTTTTGTTTTGGTCTATTCCTGCATTTTCATGCTATTTGGAACCTTGACATTTTGTGTACAGTAGTTTGTATCTTCACCACAAGTCATGTTCTATTTATATTTCTTTCTGAAATGTGAAAAGCTGATATGAATTATAATGTTTAGTTATACTTACATGTATTAATGTTATAACAGGTTGAGACAACTATTAAGTTATTAGGTAGTTAGTTTTGTTCATGGGTGATATGATTGTCTTCAATAGTTTTATTCATTAAAGGATATGTCCACCTTTGCACACTATGTCATTTTTAGATCTAATATGAACGTGCCGATTACTCTGTTTATCTGATAAAGTGATGGAAATCTCCTTCTTCTAGTCACACAACTACCCTCTAGCAAAATATTAAAATTCTAGGTGCTTTAAGATGCCACTAAGGTGAGCTTAGAAGCTTACTGAATACATTTTTAGTGACTTCAACTTATGGCGCAAGCTTCTCTAAGAAAATCTTTTGAACTCAATAAATATGTAATAAAATAGAAAATTCTGTTCATTGCCGTACCTTCACTTTAAAACTTAAACAAATCTAGTAACTTGTTTGCTCATGTTTCTTTTAGCTACTGTTACCTTTTGTTTAAAGATTAGAAATCAGAAAATGGAAAAAAAGTAAAAAAGGGAAAACTATTTGTATTTTTTTTTATGACCTATTACGTATATATGTAGTATGCTTTCTGATATGGGTGAAGATTGCAATTCCTGTAAATTAACCCTGTGAGATCATTGAAGTTTGTAAACCCATTTGCAGTATACACGTACTGTTAAACGCAAAACACTTCTCTTTCTCAACTCAGGAAATTTTACACTCATGTTGAAAGGTCAGTCAAGCTCAAAATAGTCACTTATCATGGAACATGATGATAAGCATGTAAAAAAGGCAAATAGTACAACCATGGTCAACACTGTATATGACATATATGATATGACATTGCATGAAATATATAAATTATGTATTAAATTAGTCAACCTTTGTGGATTAAAACAATTAAAAAAGAGGCTACATCAAAAATATTTCTTACAAATAGCACTTACTCATAACAGTTGTAGAAAGGCAAACGATAGCCAAAACACAATCAAAGAAATACCAGATGACTACATAACATAACATGGCACCAAAGTCTAAACACATCTTTATTATGTACAGATGGTATTTGCATCTTATAATATATAGCATGTGTTGATAACATTGCATTGCTACTGGCTCTTATTCTAAGTTTCTTTAATAAGTCTGATACCGTAGAGTATATTTTATCTCCTTGGATATTGTCTGAATTTTTGTTCGCCAAATTATTTAACTGGCTTGTAAATAGATTTAATTTAATAAAGTTCATTTTTGGATACGTCCAAAAACTCATCTCAAATTTTAACTTCAGCATAAACAAATGTACTTTACATAAATTGAAAATGCTTAACACTTTCATGTACCAATTTGCTTTCAAGATGGAAAATCTGCATATAGCTCAATTCTTACAATAAAGGAGTGTTTCTATCAGAGTCTTATGGCATAATGCTAAAAGGTGCCATAACATTCTCATCAGTGACTGTCCAATCTATGAGATACCCACCGATACTAAAAATGAAGGATCCAAGATCCTTTTGACTTTTGTATTGCACAGCAATGTGTTTGCCCACCTAATGTGCAAGGAATTACAAAACAGCCTCACCCAAGTGAATGGGGCTGTGTTGCAGTTTCCTGCACAGTGGGTGGCCAAGAGTGTTGAAGTACAAGGAAACATGGTAAAGAAACAGCAGTCAAAGTCCCATCAATCACTATGTGATGATCTGTCCTCATGCTACACTGTATGGCTGGAAAATATGTCTAATGTATTTAAGTGTCTTGAATAATATAAATTAAAGGGAAGCTGTAACATTGAACATGCTTTGCTTTCTGATGACAACATCTTATAGAACTTAAAAAGGAAAGGATTCAGTATTATTTGAAAATTATTATTAACCTTGATATCAACATTGTAAGGTTATGATAAAGGTATGAAATAACAACGGTATAGTGGGCACATAGCCAGGATACCACAATAATGACCAAATCCATGGATAATAACAGCAGAAAGAAAGAAGAGGGCAAAATAGGAGCAGTGGCAGAATCTCAGATTCAGTAAAACATAACTTTATCGAGCCAAAGACATATGCAACTTAAAAAATACCAAATTAGTTTTAGGACCAGGCATAGACCATGATACGGCTCATAGTCCATAGACCAATCCAATCATAATAGATCTACATAACACCTCTAAATCCTAATAACACTATATAGCTGTTCAAGAGATATGGAATACTATAAGGTAGCCATCATATTGTACTTATCAAAAAGAATGTAATGTTATGATATAGAGTGAAAAAGCATAGTGCAAAGTATTCATCCCATTATACTTATCATGAGGCAACAATTGGACAGTAATATTTAGAATTCAAACATGCAATGAAATTGGGATATATGAAGACTGGTTCTTGTTTCTGCCCCTTGCATATCACTGAGATACATTTGGCTTCTTCAGGGGTCTTATGTTAAAAAGAAGTTCCCATTACATTTATTTATGACTACATATAGAGGAAACACCTGCACTGATGCCCAACTGTGAACCTATTTGTTGGTGGTGTTGTGAGGTGGGGGCACCATGCTTCATACTTCTGGTCCTGTTCTAGCCACTTCAATACTAAAGTGATCAAGGTTTCTAAACATATGAATGACCATATCTTTGATATGCGGCTTAAGCTAGCTCTTCTCTATTAGTGTGAGGCTCCTCTTCAGGCATCTGTTACAATTTTTGGTGATGGTAGTATGAGCCTCTACTCCATTGTATTGAAAGAAAAGTGACACCCCCTTTTCTTTAAGGTTAACTAAAGTGAACAATCTGATGCGCCTGGAAAATCTTCTATACAAAACTTACCACTCATGGATGGCTTTTTATTCTTCTTCTACACACCATTCTCTGATGGGGAACTACAGATGCAGCACAGTTTAACTACACAGTGGTACCATATATTAAATTGACTTTTTGGTAGATTTAAATGACTTTTGTTGTCTTCGGTGACGAGTTATCGCACTGCAGTGCATTATCAATGTAATATTAAACTTTCCTAAGTCTGTTAATGCCATCCTTCCAGACCCAGATAATTTTCCAAAACAAAGGGGAAAATTATCCATTCAAAAGGGGAAAGTATTGTAAAATAAATAAATAAAATTAAAAAAATTACACCAAGTACATATTTAATACAATACATTTTTACATATACAATAATATAACCTCTATCTAGTTGGTATGCTCTAAACATGAAAATACAGTACAGACCAAAAGTTTGGACACACCTTCTCATTCCAAGAGTTTTCTGTATTTTCATGACTATAAAAATTGTAGGCTCACACTGAAGGCATCAAAACTATGAATTAACACATGTGGAATTATATACTTAACAAAAAAGTGTGAAACAACTGAAAATATGTCTTATATTCTAGGTTCTTCAAAGTAGCCACCTTTTGCTTGGATTACTGCTTTGCACACTCTTGGCATTCTCTTGATGAGCTTCAAGAGGTAGTCACCTGAAATGGTTTTCACTTCACAGGTGTGCCCTGTCAGGTTTAATAAGTGGGATTTCTTGCCTTATAAATGGGGTTGGGACCATCAGTTGTGTTGTTCAGAAGTCAGGTGGATACACAGCTGATAGTCCTACTGAATGGAATGTTAGAATTTGTATTATGGCAAGAAAAAAAGCAGCTAAGTAAAGAAAAACAAGTGGCCATCATTACTTTAAGAAATGAAGGTCAGTCAGTCCGAAAAATTGGGAAAACTTTGAAAGTGTCCCAAAGTGCAGTGGCCAAAACCATCAAGCGCTACAAAGAAACTGGCTCACATGAGGACCGCCCCAGGAAAGGAAGACCAAGAGTCACCTCTGCTGCGGAGGATAAGTTCATCCGAGTCACCAGCCTCAGAAATCGCAGGTTAACAGCAGCTCAGATTAGAGACCAGGTCAATGCCACACAGAGTTCTAGCAGCAGACACATCTCTACAACAACTGTTAAGAGGAGACTGTGTGCAGCAGGCCTTCATGGTAAAATAGCTGCTAGGAAACCACTGCTAAGGACAGGCAACAAGCACAAGAGACTTGTTTGGGCTAAAGAATACAAGGAATGGACATTAGACCTGTGGAAATCTGGGCTTTGGTCTGATGAGTCCAAATTTGAGATCTTTGGTTCCAACCACCGTGTCTTTGTGCTACGCAGAAAAGGTGAACGAATGGACTCTACATGCCTGGTTCCCACCGTGAAGCATGGAGGAGGAGGTGTGATGGTGTGGGGGTGCTTTGCTGGTGACACTGTTGGGGATTTATTCAAAATTGAAGGAATACTGAACCAGCATGGTTACCACAGCATCTTGCAGCGGCATGCTATTCCATCCGGTTTGCGTTTAGTTGGACCAACAGGACAATGACCCCAAACACACCTCCAGACTGTGTAAGGGCTATCTGACCAAGAAGGAGAGTGATGGGGTGCTACGCCAGATGACCTGGCCTCCACAGTCACCAGACCTGAACCCAATCCAGATGGTTTGGGGTGAGCTGGACCGCAGAGTGAAGGCAAAAGGGCCAACAAGTGCTAAGCATCACTGGGAACTCCTTCAAGACTGTTGGAAGACCATTTCAGGTGACTACCTCTTGAAGCTCATCAAGAGAATGCCAAGAGTGTGCAAAGCAGTAATCAAAGCAAAAGGTGGCAACTTTGAAGAACCTAGAATATAAGACATATTTTCAGTTGTTTCACACTTTTTTTATTAAGTATATAATTCCACATCTGTTAATTCATAGTTTTGATGCCTTCAGTGTGAATCTACAATTTTTATAGTCATGAAAATACAGAAAACTCTTGGAATGAGAAGGTGTGTCCAAACTTTTGGTTTGTACTATATGTATTACAGATATATGGTATCGGGTTTCAACATGCCTAATCCTTTCATTCTGATAGGAAATAAGCCATTGCCAGAGCTGTCTATTAACAGCTTTCTCCCCTCTCCCCATAAAGAACACAGTCACACTGAGCCAAGTCTGAAAAATGCCATAGAGACAAGATGAAGACAGTATCCAGAGTCTTAGCTGGCACGGTCCCTGTCTGACCACAGTTCCTAGAGCCGTAATGGATATATAAATATTGAACATGCCGTATTACAGAAATAATGCCCTGTCACTGATGCACTACACCCCTGGCACAGCAGGCTTTACAGCAAACTCATAGAATGAGACTATTAGGGACAGACAGATTAACTGTACAAATACATTAAAATTCAGTTTATACAAGTCGTTTTTTTTAACTTTAAGATGGTGTCAAAGTCCAGTCCAGTAATAAAATGGACAGTGCCAGGAGAAATGAGTGTACTGGATGAAAATAAAGTGTAAAGTA
Organism: Leptodactylus fallax; assembly: GCA_947044405.1. Classification (NCBI taxonomy): domain Eukaryota; kingdom Metazoa; phylum Chordata; class Amphibia; order Anura; family Leptodactylidae; genus Leptodactylus; species Leptodactylus fallax. The sequence continues at coordinate 3,213,006 of CAMRHE010000153.1, read as the reverse complement.
TATATTTTTTATAGTGTGCGTCTATTGTAAACTCTTCCAATACCTTTGTGCACCTCTTCACTGGTCTGCTTGAACAATTCCCATTTATCATTGTCCCTTTATCATCTTTCCAAATTGATTTCTCTATCTCATTACTACAGTATGTTTTTCTAGAGCTTGACTTATTGCTGGGAGCTCTCCTCTATTACACCAGAAAATGTTACACTGCCAGTATGCTTTATTCTTTAGGTTATTATCTATATTTCACTGTTAGGTATACCTCTTTCTTCTATTGCTGTAGCCAGGTTTTTATCACTAAACAAACCCTCTCAACATGAAGCCTTCATCCTATACTATCTTCTAGTCAGCCTCTGACTTCTTGTAACCTCCATAGCTAACCTTCCTGGGGTTACAAAGGTTCGTCTTCAGCTCATCATTCATATTATATCTTATTCTCTGCTTATCTGTAAAACAAATCAGATTTAGTTCTCCATACTCCTGAAATAAAATGGAAGGTACTGTATAGTTCTATGCATTTATGAGCACAGCAGTTATACATTATTATAGCATTAAATGTCAACTTTTGTACAAGTTTATATTAAAGTAAAGGATATTTTGAAAAGAATAACATGTTACATAGTTACACTACCAATATTTCTGCTCTCAATAGGTGATTTTGCTTCATGAAGAATTTATGATTTAAATTTATCAAATCTAATTTTAGTTATGTTCTCATGGTGGTGGGACAGAACTGAAGGTGCCCATAGAGTTTCATTAGCCATTAGTTGGACATTCATTCAGCCAGCAGTCACTTCTCCTGACCAACCAATACACACTGTACTCTCGGCTTAGTCAAGTATGCATGTTTTTAGCAGGGAGAGAGGAGTCCGCCCTTGCAATCACCTTTAAAGGGAATCTATCATTAAAAAAAACAACTTTTAAGCTAATGGCATGTTGGAATGGCCTTTAAAAAGGCCATTGTTCTCCTACCTTTCATTGTTGTCTTCTCACAGCCATTTCTGCAAAAATCCATTTTTTCAATTATGGAAATGATCCTCATGGAGCACCCAGGGAGTTCCTCCGTGGCAGCGAGCACCCACTGCGTCATCGCTTGTCACCGCCCATTAGTCTGTTGTGGTGACTCCCATCTTGATCTTCTCTTCTACTTCCTCTGACGCAGCACTGGATGGCAGTGACTGCGCATGAAGGGCTGCCATTTTCTGGTGGTCTGTACTGCGCCTCTTGTGAAAGACCACCGGAAAATGGTGGCGGTCCAGCACTGCGTCAGAGGAAGTAGAAGAAAGAACATACAGAGAAGACCAAGATGGGAGTCACCACAACAGACTAATGGGCGGTGACAAGCGATGACGTGGTCGGTGCTCGCTGCTAAGGAGGAACGCCCCGGGTGCTCCGTGAGGATCACTTCCATAATTGAAGAAATGGATTTTTACAGAAATGGCTGGGAGAAGACAACAATGAATGGTAGGAGAAGAATGGCCTTTTTAAAGGCCATGCCAAAGTGCCATTAGCTTAAAAGTTGTTTTTTTAAAGATAGATTCCCTTTAATGGCTACTTAACTTCCCTGAGAACACAAAGATTGTGCATTGAAATGTAATACCATCCATTGGGGAAGAGTGGGGAGGCCCCTATACACATTAGATGGTTGGAAAATCACTCAAAAAAGCGGAAAGTTTGCTCACCATTAATCTTATAGCTGCTCTACAGAATTGTCCTTTATACCCCTCTTCTCTTTAGGATTCACTTTTTGGCTAAATCAGGGGTTTTGCTATTATCTGGCTCTAGGGTTATAGTATATGATCTAAGTAATTGGTTCTCATGGTGCCAGCTGTTACTATAGTCTTCCCTCTTTACCAGTGCTCCATGGTACCCATGGTCTAAAACAATTAAAGCATAACTAACAAATTTACATTTTCTGGCAATATTTATGTAATTAATACATTTTGCAATATACTTTATTAACAAATTTTGTCTTTTTTTTTGTGAAATTCTGCATTTCTTTGTTCTTCCCCTTGCTTCTTTATTGAGCACTGTTCCCATGCTTCTCACTGTGTATGGTGTATGGGCTTGTGTGTGTAATGAAGAGAAAATTAGGGTGGGGGAGGGTCATTTCAAACAGTGATATATATGTAGAAACTTGCTTCTGGTGTCAGAGGTTCTCATCTTCCATCTTCTCATTAGTTTTGTCTATACTATTTCCAGAGATATCATCAGTTGAAAACACAGTCAGGATTGGGAGTAGCTGCATATAAACATCTCAATCCTGACTGATTGAATCTCTGGAAATAATACAGTTGGAACTGCAAACTATGTCATATGAAAGCTGAGAGTTTGCTCTTTCATATGACACCAGAAGCATGTGTTGATGTTTTATAATGTCCAAGACATAACTGTTTGATATGACCCTCCCCACCCTCATTTTCTCTTCATTTCACACAACCACATACACCAAATACACAGTGAGAACAGAACAGAAAAGCAGAGTGTAACATGAAGATTTCTCAGTAAGGGTTCACTTACTATTTATCATAGTGAATCCTGATGGTTCTTGAGCTTGCTCCATAGTGTATTGACTTATAATTTGCATTGTGCCTTGGAAAACATGGAACTTTGGTGCTTTGTTTTGTCTATGATCACACTGCTGAATGCCATGCTAATCTCACATGTTCTCCTCCAATAAGTTCATGGGGTCTTATTAACTCTCTAATGACATTACTGAGGTACAAAGTGCCCTGTAGTGTAACTAGAACCTAATGAGTTAGAAAATAGGCTTATTTAACACAATTGAGAAAACTGCTGTCTTTATATCGTTGGCAGGTGTACTTACATAGGATATACAGTGCTGGCCAAAAGTATTGGCACCCCTGCAATTCTGTCAGATAATACTCAATTTCCTCCAGAAAATGATTGCAATCACAAATGCTTTGGTAATAATATTTTCATTTAATTTGCCTTCAATGGAAAACCACAAAAAGAATTGTCAAAAAGCCAAATTGGATATAATTCCACACCAAACATACAAAAGGGGGTGGACAAAAGTATTGGCACCCTTTGAAAAATCATGTGATGCTTCTCTAATTTGTGTAATTAACAGCACCTGTTACTTACCTGTGGCACATAACAGGTGGTGGCAATAACTAAATCACACTTGCAGCCAGTTGAAATGGATTAAAGTTGACTCAACCTCTGTCCTGTGTCCTTGTGTGTACCACATTGAGCATGGAGAAAAGAAAGAAGACCAAAGAACTGTCTGAGGACTTGAGAAGCAAAATTGTGAGGAAGCATGAGCAATCTCAAGGCTACAAGTCCATCTCCAAAGACCTGAATGTTCCTGTGTCTACCGTGCGCAGTGTCATCAAGAAGTTTAAAGCCCATGGCACTGTGGCTAACCTCCCTAGATGTGGACAGAAAAGAAAAATTGACAAGTGATTTCAACGAAAGATTGTGCGGATGGTGGCTAAAGAACCTCGACTAGCATCCAAACAAGTTCTAGCTGCCCTGCAGTCCGAGGGTACAACAGTGTCAACCCGTACTATCCGTCGGCGTCTGAATGAAAAGGGACTCTATGGTAGGATACCCAGGAAGACCCCACTTCTGACCCAGAGACATAAAAAAGCCAGGCTGGAGTTTGCCAAAACTTACCTGAGAAAGCCAAAAACTTTTTGGAAGAATGTTCTCTAGTCAGATGAGACAAAAGTAGAGCTTTTTGGGAAAAGGCATCAACATAGAGTTTACAGGGAAAAAAAAGAGGCCTTCAAAGAAAAGAACACAGTCCCTACAGTCAAACATGGCGGAGGTTTCCTGATGTTTCGGGGTTGCTTTGCTGCCTCTGGCACTGGACTGCTTGACCGTATGCATGGCATTATGAAGTCTGAAGACTACCAACAAATTTTGCAGCATAATGTAGGGCCCAGTGGGAGAAAGCTGGGTCTCCTTCAGAGGTCATGGGTCTTCCAGCAGGACAATGACCCAAAACACACTTCAAAAAGCACTAGAAAATGGTTTGAGAGAAAGCACTGAAGACTTCTAAAGTGGCCAGCAATGAGTCCAGACCTGAATCCCATAGAACACCTGTGGAGAGATCTCAAAATGGCAGTTTGGAGAAGGCACCCTTCAAATCTCAGGGACCTGGAGAAATTTGCCAAAGAAGAATGGTCTAAAATTCCAGCAGAGCATTGTAAGAAACTCATTGATGGTTACCGGAAGCGGTTGTTCGCAGTTATTTTGTCTAAAGCTTGTGCTACCAAGTATTAGGCTGAGGGTGCCAATACTTTTGTCCGGCCCATTTTTGGAGTTTTGTGTAAAATGATCAATGATTTGACTTTTTTTTTCATTCTCTTTTGTGTTTTTTCATTGCAAGCAAAATAAATGAAGATATTATTACCAAAGCATTTGTGATTGCAATCATTTTCTGGAAGAAATTGAGTATTATCTGACAGAATTGTAGGGGTGCCAATACTTTTGGCCAGCACTGTAATATGTATACTAGCAGAGGATAACATATTATATTATTGACACTAATGCGGCTTTAAAATAAACTTGCCATGTTGAAACTGCAGTCCAATCTTAAACCAGTTTAATGTACGGTACATACTATATTTGTAGGATAAGATTAAGTAGAATTTGTAATTAATTCATTTAAACATCTGCTCATTCAGGAAATAGGAGTCCAGTGGGCGGTCCTACTGAACAACTGACAGTCTTCCCTGTATTAGTGTACATATAGAGATAGCTGTCAATCACTGAGTAGGACCGCCCACTGGACTCCTAATCTCAGAATAAGCAGAGGTTTAAATTAATAAAAGACAAGTTCTACTGAATCTTCTTCTGAATAGATATCAATCTCATCATCTAATTTTGCTCTAAAACAGATTGGACTGCATTTCCAATGTGATGGGTTCCCTTGTCTGATGGTATACATTTGAACTAAATAAAGTATACTATCAAAAAGTCTTCAAATGTGTGCAGTTTCAGCAGCTGAGTGATGTTTCCATCAAGAAGATGTGTTAGAGAGGTATACAGTATACAGTTTTCTATAGTGGCATCAGATCCATTTTTCTTTTTTAAAAAGGAATTCAATAAAGTTTTGCCTTTTTTAGACACATCCATATATATACTGTGCAAACATAATAAAATACATGTTTTTCTATTTGATTTCCACTATACAGATCCGTTTTTCTTTTTTAAAAAGGAATTCAATAAAGTTTTGCCTTAAAGATTGTTTTTATGGTATCCTGTTGTTTTGAAAAGTTCTTCAATAAATCTCAGATTCTTGTTGTAGGGCCACCAGGAAAGCCAAGATGCACAAATAGGTAGAAAGTTGTCTTAAAGCATCACAGAAAATAACCACCTATAAAATATAACCTTTGTTTACAATACCCCTAACAAACATTATGCTAGAAAATACCAACACATATGCAGTACTGTGCAAACGTTTAGGCGGATGTGGAAAAATTCTCCAAAGTAAGAACACTTTCAAAAATAGAAGTGTTGGCGGTTTATTTTTGTCATGTAACAAAAGTAAGTGTACAAACAAAAGAGAAATCTAAATCAAATCAATATTTGGTGTGATCACCCCTTGGAGGAGGAAGAGTCCTGGAAGTGATAATGTGGTCCCACAGAGTCATTATCTCAAGATCATTGAGTCTGTCTGGGATTACATGAAGAGACAGAAGGATTTGAGCAAGCCTATATCCACAGAAGATCTGTGCTTAGTTCTCCAAGATGTTTGGAACGACCTTCCTGCCAAGTCCCTTCAAAAACTGTCTGCAAGTATACAGAGAAGAATCGATGCTGTTTTTGAAATTAGTTAGGTGGTGTTCACACCACATATTGGGGTGTCTGTTAATACCACTCTAATCAGTCCTTATCTAGAGTAGATAGGGTACAAAACAGCTTCATCTAAAAACATCAATGGGAAGCCAGGTAAACCATCCGCAATGTATCTTTCTTACAATGTCCATGGTATTACATCAAAGCCCGAAAGTGCATGCATGCAACCAAATTTAGTATCACCTAATATTGTACAAAACCCAATGCAAATAGGCAAACAAGTGAAAGCAAAAAGCTAAGTACAAATAAACTAATAAGCAATTCACACCCAATGCATTTCCCTCTTGTGATGAACCCAAGAGTTCATCAGGGGTAGGGTTATTTGGTAATGTTAATCATTAGGATACCTCAATGTGTTACTCTATTCTTTTAACAGAATGGCACTTTTATACCACCCACTTCCCAGGTATTGGATACCCCAATATATGAACCCATTATTAAAAAAAAATAGGCACACTGTCTACATTCAACATTAATGTACATTACTCGTTCTTTGATGCACTTATATAACAGCTTTGTATGAAATACCACTCAGATATCCCAAACAAAACATACAATAATCTGATTCAAAGAACATGTATCTGAGCTTCAGTGTGCCAGGAAATGCTTTGCAACCAGGGAGCTAATGCCGCCATTAGATGAGACCGCAACTGATTTCCTTTCCACTTCTGGAATAAGAGGGTAATATGTAACGTCCAATGGACGTATACAACACAACCTGACATATGATGCATATGGTCTTCAGACCTTCCAGTGGTATGCCAAAAACAAATCTCTGCCACACATGCCCTGCAAAAGTCTATGGAAACTGTACACTGCTCATTGGAATAATGGCATATAAGGCCGGGCCATTTGCGGACCTTCTGTGAAAAGTGCTTTGAGAAAAACTATGATGCATTGCCACCGCGTTTCTTCCCGCAGCGCTTTTTTGCTATGGCCCACTACATGGAGCCTTAGCCTAAAACTTAAACTGATTTATTAATATCTCTCTTTAAATTCTCTATAAAATGCTCGAATTATATTTTGAAGACATCTTTGCATAAACATCTAAGTAGAAATACATCTCTGTTCAATTTAACAATTCAGTTTATACCTTATGAAAAACAATGAATTTAGTAATTAAACTTGCTTTAAAATAATTAAAACTAGTGAACCCCATCAAAAGTTAAAGTCAATTAGAATGCTTAAGTGTACGCATGAAGATAAACAAATTATAAGAAAGATGCAATGTACATTGATCATTTAAGAAATAAACCGTATTCAAAAATACCATTGCTGCCCTTGTCTCTAATTTACACAAGGCTACTAAATCAAGCATTTGCAATGAATCAGAACTGATACAAATTGTTTTTGACTTTTTGAGGTTAAGTGGTAGAGTGGTGCACTCGCAAAGCTAACAACACAAATTTAAATCACAAATCACAAAGTGAGTAAAGTATAAGAAGATTCTGTTTTTTTTTTTTATAAAAGCCTTTTGTTGAAGGAAGATAGGAGTTTGCCCTTTAAAGTAATGATTTTTTCTATAGAAGTGTGTCCTTTTATTTGTTTATTGATTGCTTTGCAGCTAATATAGTATATGGATCTTGTAGAGAGTATGTCCAATAAAAAATTGTATATTATATCATATGGGACTATATAGGGACAATAAATAAAAATGTTCTCTGGAAATAATTTTTTTTTTGTCACCAAGGGCAGAGATTTATAAACATTGTCCCACTACTTTTCTCCCATAAAGTGTATGCCAAATTCATCAACAGGTGGTATGTTCTACCCATAATTCTGGGAAAGGCTAAAACTATGCCAGAAAAGTCTTGCCATTGTTGTACACCATTTTCAACATAGAAAGTGCTTCACAAATGGAATTTAGCTGAAATATCCTATTATTAAATTCATTTGCATTATGTCTTGGCCAGGCAACATATGCATTACAAGGTCTGCAATGAAACCACTGATGATAACTATGTTGAATTGTTTCCCTCTTTAAATTAAAATGAAGTACACAAAAAATGCATATGGAGGCTGAAAGACCTCTCCACTTTGGCAGTTCTAGTGTTCCACTGGGAGCACTACAAGATATATATATATATATATATATATATATATATATATATATATTGCACTATGTATGATGTTTTTGCATTGTAACATGTACACTGCCGTTCAAAAGTTTAGGGTCACTTAGAAATTTCCTTATTTTTGAAAGAAAAGCACAGTTTTTTTCAATGAAGATAACATTAAATGAATCAGAAATACACTCTATACATTGTTAATGTGGTAAATGACTATTCTAGCTGCAAATGTCTGGTTTTTAATGCAATATCTACATAGGTGTATAGAGGCCCATTTCCAGCAACCATCACTTCAGTATTCTAATGGTACATTGTGTTTGCTAACTGTGTAAGAAGGCAAATGGTTGTTAAGAAAACCCTTGAAAACCCTTGTGCAAGTATGTTAGCACAGCTGAAAACAGTTTTGCTGGTTAGAGAAGCTATAAAACTGACCTTCCTTTGAGCTAGTTGAGAATCTGGAGCATTACATTTGTTGGTTCGATTAAACTCTCAAAATGGCCAGAAAAAGAGAACTTTCATGTGAAACTCGACAGTCTATTCTTATTCTTAGAAATGAAGGTTATTCCATGTGAGAAATTGCCAAGAAACTGAAGATTTCCTACAATGGTGTGTACTACTCCCTTCAGAGGACAGCACAACCAGGCTCTAACCAGAGAAGAAAGAGAAGTGGGAGGCCCCGCTGCACAACTGAGTAACAAGACAAGTACATTAGAGTCTCTAGTTTGAGAAATCGACGACTCACAGGTCCTCAACTGGCAGCTTCATTAAATAGTACCCGCAAAACGCCCGTGTCAACGTCTATAGTGAAGAGGCGACTCAGGGATGCTGGCCTTCAGGGCAGAGTGGCCAAGAAAAAGCCATATCTGAGACTGGCTAATAAAAGGAAAAGATTAATATGGGCAAAAGAACATAGACATTGGACAGAGGAAGATTGGAAAAAAGTGTTATGGACAGACGAATCGAAGTTTGAGGTGTTTGGATCACACAGAAGAACATTTGTGAGATGCAGAACAACTGAAAAGATGCTGGATGAGTGCCTGACGCCATCTGTCAAGCATGGTGGAGGTAATGTGATGGTCTGAGGTTGCTTTGGTGCTGGTAAAGTGGGAGATTTTACAATGTAAAAGTGATTTTGAATAAGGAAGGCTATTACTCCATTTTGCAATGCCATGCCATACCCTGTGGACAGCGCTTGATTGGAGCCAATTTCATCCTACAACAGGACAATGACCCAAAGCACACCTCCAAATTATGCAAGAACTATTTAGGGAAGAAGCAGGCAGTTGGTATTCTATCTGTAATGGAGTGGCCAGCGCAGTCACCCGATCTCAACCCCATTAAGCCGTTGTGGGAGCAGCTTGACCGTATGGTACGCAAAAAGTGCCCATCAAGCCAATCCAACTTGTGGGAGGGGCTTCTGGAAGCATGGGGTGAAATTTCTCCAGATTACCTCAGCAAATTAACAGCTAGAATGCCAAAGGTCTGCAATGCTGTAATTGCTGCAAATGGAGCATTCTTTGACGAAAGCAAAGTTTGAAGGAGAAAATTATTTCAAATAAAAATCATTATTTCTAACCTTGTCAATGTCTTGACTATATTTTCTATTCATTTTGCAACTCATTTGATAAATAAAAGTGTGAGTTTTCATGGAAAACCCAAAATTGTCTGGGTGACCCCAAAATTTTGAATGGTAGTGTATATAGGGTTTATATGGAGTGTAGTTTTTCCCTTAAATGAGCTGTACCACTGTGAGCCAAGAGGAGATTTGGTATGACCCAGGCAGTAAATTCTGAAAAGGAGAAGTAAAGTGGGATTCTTCTCTGTTACTTGGAGAATTCAAGAAGTAAAAGGCTGGAGCCCTAGCTAATCTAGAAAACCCTTATGTAGCCCAGACTGTGCAAAACTAACAGACAGGAGAAATAAATTTACCCCTGTTTTAGTTGATAATTATATTTCACTGGTACCGCACACTCTTTGTAGGTGGTGGTGGTGCTAGTTGAGGGGTTCTCCCGCCCTTTCCACAGTTTATAAGAATCACTGCACACACCGTTGGGTTCTTTAGCAACATTTATTTTCAGTTTTTTCCAGAATCAAGTTGGTTGAGTTCATAGTCACTGTGACCAGTTTAAGTTCTACTCCCAGCCTTTGGGCTTCCTCCAATGGGTTGCTGCACTTCTATCCTAGTGAGTATTTATTAGACTAATTTTACTGTTTAACTTTGTTAACATAGGCTGCTTACAGTATCAGTGCTGCACTGTATATCCTAGTTCATTATGTCTGTTAGTTTTACTTAGTAAGACATTGGATTAGTCCATTTGCCAATCCTTTCTATGAACCTTAGCTGGTCCTCTGTATTACTTGGGAATGTCATCTGTTATAATCTGCTTGTGTAGGGTTTGTCCATTCAACCTGAGCTTGTTCTGTTTTAATTTATGGATTTCAAATAAAGATTTTTGGGGACAGTCATAAAGCACTTCATACGCCAATCCATATGTCCCCTGTGGTAGTAGGATGCAGTTAATTCATCAGGAGTCTGTGTTTCATCATGAGTTGAGCCCTTGAGGAAGCCTCGCAGTGCAGATACGTGTGGGGTGCTGCGCCCTAACCCCTTTCTGGCACAAAACTGCTGTAGGAAGGGATGGATATTGGATATCTTTGAATTGTGTCTACATTGGCTATACATTTTATGTGTACTTAAATTAATAAGGTGAAGTACTGTATGGTCCACATTATATTTATTGAGTAAGTATGGTTAGTGGTGTATTACAGTTCATGATTCAAGTATAGATCTTCTATCTGTTACTGAATATCTATACCTATCTATTTATTAGTAGACACTTATATGTAATGGCCTTTTGGATTGTTCGTTGTGGGCTTTCCTATTTGCATGCCATATCTCTTTTTTCGACCTGGTGCATCCTTGCTGGTGTTATATTTTGATGTAATTTACTCCACAAAATGCATAAATGATGATGAATGGGGTGTGTATGGTGGTTCCGCTTATACCCCACCAACTTTCAGAAAAAATGTTGCAATTGACGTTAAATAGTCACAATTTGCGGATTTGGGACTATTTCATACCAAAAAACTGGCATAAGTACAGTAATGAATTCCATCACTGCATATTTTTACTAAGGAGATTACGCTCTAGTAATTTTCTTTTATACACTTATACGAAGACATCATGACATCAAGGTGGTTTGATCTAAAATGTTTGTCTTTTGTTAAAGGCTTAAACAGTTTTTGAGCCACTTTTTAAAAACTGAATTATGACATTATTTACCATTAGCATTTTTATATATGAGCCCTTCTATAATACTAGTGTATATGAGCACAAACAAGTACAGTGGCATGCAAAAGTTTGGACACCCCTGCTCAAAATGACTGTTATTCTGAACAGTTAAGCAAGTTGAAGATAAAATGATCTTCAAAAGGCATAACATTAAATATGACACATTCCCAATGTTATTTTTTGGGAAAAAAAAAAATTCATATTTTACATTTTCAAAATACAGATGGTGTTATGTTTGCTTCAAGAATTTGCTGAAACTTCATTGAATCCATTCTTCCCTCCTCCTGTGAAATGTTCCCCGTGCCACTGGCTGCAACACAACCCCAAAGCATGATTGATCCAGCCCCATGCTTAATGGTTGGAGAGATGTTCTTTTCCTGAAATTCTGTGACCTTTTTTCTCCAAACATACCTTTGATCATTGTGGCCAAAGAGTTCTATTTTAACCTCATCAGTCCACAGGACTTGTTTCCAATATGCATCAGGCTTGTTTAGATGTTCTTTTGCAAACTTCTGATGCTGAATTTTATAGTGAGGATGCAGGAGAGGTTTTTTTTCTGATGACTCTTCCATGAAGACCATATTTGTGCAGGTATCGCTGAACAGTAGAACAATGTACCACAACTCCAGAGTATGCTAAATCTTCCTGAAGGTCTTTTGCAGTCAAGCGGGGTTCTGATTTGCCACTCTGGAAATCCTAAGAGCAGCTGTCTCTAAAATGTTTCTTGGTCTTCCAGACCTTATCTTGTCCTCCACTGTTTCTGGTAAATGCCATTTCTTAATTACATTTCCACCTGAGGAAAGGGCAACTTGAAAATGCTTTGCGATCTTCTTATAGCCTTCTCCTGCTTTGTGGGCCTCCACAATTTTCATTTTCAGAGTGCTAGGAAGCTGCTTAGAATAACCCATGACTGCTGTTTTGGGCACAAGGTTAGAGGAGGCTGGGGATTTATAAAGCTGTAAAATTTGTATCATTTTGCCTTTCCAAATGATGATAGTGAACAAGCCATAACCCTAACTGGCTAATGAAGGTATTAGACCTTGATCATAGTTATCTGAGCACACAAATCTACAAGGGTACCCAAACTTTTGCAAGGTACTCCTTTCCTTTTTTCACTCTAAAATTGTACTGAAACATAATAATACACAGATATTGCTTTAAATTATAGACAAGTGTGTTTAATATTTAACTTTATGCCTTTTAAAGATCATTTCATCTTCAACTTGCTTAACTGTTCACAATAACAGTCATTTTGACCAGGGGTGTGCAAACTTTTGCATGCCACTGTATAAACTGATAAATAATGGTGAGACCTTTAAATATGGTTCACAATTGATATTGGAATTGATGATTTTATGCCCAAAAAGCTGAAGCTTAATGTAATGTTTGTAAGCCATTTAAATAATAAAATACTACTTGTATATTGGATTTATCACACGGTCTAACCCCCTAGTGGGACTAATAACTAATTTTAAATTCTAAAAGAGATGAAAAAAGTTGATGTTTGCAAGTCTGGAAAGCATTACGAAGCCATGCCCGAAGGAACCCATACACATTACTAAAGTCATCCAAATGGCTGATTTCAGCATCACTGGATGAATAATATAAATGGAACCCTTGTGACTCTTCCCCAACACATGATATTGGGGAAAGTATAATTTGACTTTTGACTTTAGTTTTCCCTGGGGTAGGACACTGCTGGAGGTGTCTGGTAGAGGCTTATGGCAGTCAAATAAACATGCTCAGCTGAACTAGGCATGCATACAGTGAAACCTCTGGAGAAGACCATCTCTTTGAGAAGACCACATCCTTATCCAGACCACAGTTTCTGTGACATATTTTCAATTTTCATATTAACCATCTCCTTTGAGAAGGACACCCCTCTAGAAGACCACTTTTGAATGCTATTTTGGGTGGTTGTCTCGAAGAGGTTTCACTTTACAGTGAAACCTCTCCAGAGGACCATCTCTTTGAGAAGAAAACCCCCTTATCCAGACCACATTTTCTGTGACATATTTTCAGTTTTCATATTAACCATCTCCTTGAGAAGGTCACCTCTTCCACTTTTGAATGCAAATTTGGGTGGTCGTCTCAAAGAGGTTTCACTGTATATGCGAGTTTTGGGAGGAATAGCTCTTGGTAATCAAGCTGTGAATTCCAGTTTTTCTTCATAAAGAGGACCTTTCACCACCTCCACCAACTCTTTGCAGCCTTCAATTGGTGTTACTCCACTGATTCCGGCACAGATGGAATTTTTTTCTGTAGCCCTCAACATTCCCAACCAATCATTTTTGTTAGTTCCAGCACACGTATGTTCTCTGCTGTTAGGTGGACAGTCCCTGTCTGTCTTCTCCAAGCCAAGAGCTGACATTAGAGAGCTGAACTAACTACACTGATTTCTTGGGAATGGTAGGGGCAGTGAAGATTTGGTGAAATCTTAATATTTAAAAGAAGAAGGCTTGAACAGTTTTAAACTTCTCAAATATGGACATGCTGACAAAATTACTGTAAGTGTTGAGCAACAACTTATATAGTCATATATAAATATTCCAAAAGAACATCTAAAGAACTTTATAAATCTCTGATCTCTCCTAATACCAATGTTCATGTTATCAAAAGTGTGGGCTGAACTGGTTTCATGGGAGTGTGGCACATATGCAAAAATAAATATCTGTCTTATGCTGAAGCCGACTGGGATACTGACAAAGTTGTTGCTAGATTTATATGTCACCTCAGAACCTTCATTCATAACACACAACACTAACCTTTAATAGTCAAGTGTCATATAATGTCAGTTCTTGACTTGGGTAAAAGCGCATGGCTTACTGCAGTACAACTTTATATTCTTCTACTACTGCTTCCAACTTCCACTACATGATCTATAATCCAGCCTTGACCCTGAGAAGAAGATGCCCTTTCCTGCATGACTGCCTATAAGCATTGGCCTCTTGTTCCTGATGGGAAATCTGGCACTGTAAGATCTTATTATCTAAAGCAAACACATCATACCAACTGTCAAACATGAAGGTGGTAGTGTCATAGTATGGAATATTTGTTACTTTCGATCTGGATAACTTGCTGTTATTGAGAGAACCATGATACACCATTCTGCTATCTCTTTCACCCATCACGATCAGCTGACAACTCTCAAACTTCCATTTGCTGGAGGTTATATAAATGATATATGACCTTATAGACTATAACTTTCTGTAACATCTTTCAAGGGGTTATCACAAGACAAAAATGTATGACTTATTCTACATTTCCTGCATGTCTTCCTTTCATGATATTGCCCACAAACACCCTTGGTTGCAAGTATACAAATATGCATGTCAATAACTATCTGTGTAACAGGATTGTAGTCCAAGACCAGTGAGTCACCGTTCAGCTTCAAGAGAGCACTTTTCATTGTAAACCTGCAGGAACAATGACAAAAAGTACAAAGTTTACTAGTGCAGTTTTAACAGAACAAATTAAAGTGGTCACAGGTTAAAGGGGTTATCTTGCTTATCAGGGTTATCTGCAAATACATCCACAGCAGTGCTAAATACTTACTATTCCCTTCTGCATCCTTTTCTTGGCTTTATTTTACTTGAATCACCTTGTATCACTGTTATATCCAATGAATCTGTGAACAAACTACATTTTCCATGATTCACCTGCCTCACTCTTTGTGTTTTTTGCTCACAGGGGGGAGGGGAAGTGAGCTTGCAAATGAAACATCACAGCAGCATGTGACCTCAGGTATGGGAGTGATTTATTACCTGTGATTTCATTAAAGGGTAGAGTGGAGAAGGGAGGGGCACACAGAGAATGAGAGCAGGAAGATGAATCATGAGAAATGTAGTTTGTCCACAGAATCCCTGCATGGAAATAACAGTGATACAAGGAGCAGCAAGGAAAATAAAGCCAAGAAAAAGGATGCAGAAGGTGACAGTATTTAGCACTGCTGTGGATGTATTTGCAGATAATTTTTGGAAGCTGGATAATCCCTTTAACTTCACATTTTACAGAGGGCCAGATAAACTAATACTGTTTTTTAGACAAAAACAAAGTTAGACTAGACAGTTTTCAACTGCACCAGATTTTCTAAAGTACCTAATTCTGTTTGAAAATTTGGAGTACTTTTAGACTGTCTAGTCTCCCTTTAACCAAATTATGTGTAGAATTTTTGCACAGTTTGCATATTAAGCTACACACCCTTTCAACAAGCTCAACCCTCTTGTTGGATGAGGTTCAGAAACTATTAGAAAGTGTCTAAAACACATAGAAAATTAGATGTAAAGAATGTACTACAGGTTTTTGGCACAAATTATAGCAGAATTCTGATGCATTTTTATTAGTTTATCTGCCCCACAGTATACAGTTTGTGCTTTCACTGTATGCAGAAGGATGGTTACTTTTTTTTAACCAGGGACCACTTGGACTTGTTCGTAGCCAATTCACTTACTTTACAGGGCTTCTCTAAAGGTTGGCCTTCGCCTCTGGTTCTGCAGTCTCTTTTCCTCTAACTGGATGCGTATAACTTGTTTGACTATTTTCAAAGAATGCCTTGGGCTATCTCTGACCTACTTCACTCTATCGGTCTACTTGCCTACAGACCTTAAAATACTCTTAAAATGACCCTTTCCAGGGAAAAGAACAATTTTTCACTATCTATTGATTGCTTGCTCACTTTCAGGACTGATGTTCTCACAAAGCCCACAGAGTCTCCATCACTCAATTTTGTTCGAGACTGAAGTGCTCACACAGCCTATGTAGTTGCTCTGAGTTGGCTTTTCTCAGGGCTAAAGTCGTACACAGCCCATCCATAGGACACGTCCCTCAGTCGGCTTACTGACTGCTTCTCTGTGATGATACTTAGGTCTTGCTACACTGTAGTTCTGTAAATCTGGGTCCCTCTTGCAACTTCAGAAATCTCAGCAACTCAGCCCAATGATTCCTTAGCAGACAAATTGAAGCTTATTTTCACAAGTGTGCAACAAGCCTCTTAGACACCTCATATGGTATACACTGTACACTCTACATCTGTTGCCAAACCTTACCCTGAAAGGAGTTATCCAGGGTTAGAAAACATAGCTGCTTTCTTCTTTTCAGGAAGTGACATCACATCCATTGGTCACATGGTATTGCTGCAGCTCAGACTCCCCCCCCCACCAAGACTGCAGAACAGTGTTTCAGCACCACAACCTCTCTTGATGTCAGGCTCTTTCAAGGACAACAATAACTGGCGCCTCCTTTGCAAGCTAGTCAGGAAACCACCATCTCTACTGCCCAGCTACTCTGGCAGAACATGGCGGTATCACCTGTATACAATATGTACAGTAGGGTTTAAAGGGATTCTATCATTAAAAAACACGTTTTAAACTAAGAGCACGTAGGAATAGCCTTTATAAAGGCGATTCATCTCCTACCTTTATCTTGAAGGTCCGCACCGACGTTTTTGAATTTTTATTCAATCTTCCCTGTGCTGAGAAAGCACAGAGGGCGTTCCCCCTGTGCTCAAAATGCACATGGGGCGTTACCCCTGTGCTCTGAGCAGAGTGTTATCATCCAATCCAGCACCGCCTTTCTTCTGCTCCGTTTGTGTAAGAGACCACCACAAAAATGGCCAACGGACATGCGCAGTCGGCTGTTCTGTCGGCCATTTTGCGGTACTGGATTGGATGACAACGCTCTGCTCAGAGCACAAGGCTAACGACCCCTGTTCATTTTTAGCACAGGGGGAATGCCCTCTGTGCTTTCTCAGCACAATGAAGAATGAATAAAAATTCAAAAATGGTAGCGCGGACCTTCAAGATAAAGGTAAGAGATGAATCGCCTTTATAAAGGCTATTCCTACGTGCTCTTAGTTTAAAACGTGTTTTTAATAATAGAATCCCTTTAATGGGTAGCACAGTTGATTGGCAGTGCTGGGGTCCTGGATTCGAATCCAGCCAAGGACAATTTGTATGGAGTTTGCATGTTTCCTCTCACACGCGAATGACATACTGATAGGGAATGTAGATTGTGAGCCCTACTTGGGACAGTGAGTTGGCGCTATATAAGTAAGCAAAATTAATAAATAAATAACACATTTTATACATTTCTGCAAAAATTTAACCTAAAACTACCTCAGATTTTTTATCAAAAATTAAACCAATCAAACAAACGAGTCAAAGATATTAGACCTTGCCATTTATATATAGAACTAAATGCTCCAATATGACGTATCTGTGAGTGTCAAAAATATGTGAACCTTTAGGATTAGCAAATAATTTGAAGATGAAAGTAGAGTCAGGTACCTTTAATCAATGGGATGTCAACCAGGTGTGAGTGAGTAACCTGCTTTATTTAAACAATAGGGAACTATCAAAGTTTGATCTTCAAACACATGTTTGTGGAAGTTTTTCATACCATGAACAAAGGAGGTTTCTGAGGATCTCAGAAGAAGAGTTGTTGATGCTCATCAGTCTAGAAAAGGTTACAAAACCATCTCTACAGAGCTTAGACTCCACCAATCCATAGTCAGGCAGACTGGGGGGAATTCATCAATCCTTCTATGCCACTTTTCAGCTGTAGAGGCATGATATTATGGAGCACATTTACTGCAAGGCCCAATCCAAGTCTCTGTTGCAACATTGTGCAAATGTGGGTGGAGTAGGGCAGTCCAGGGTGGTGAAGGCCCAACATATTCATTATAACTTGCACTATATGCAGACATATCCATTATATCACGCATGAGATATAATCGAAATGTACGTCAGTGACTGGCGTACGATACGTTAAGGGGTCATTGAAAGACATATGAAACTGTCTAATCATTTCTGGGGCATATATGTGATATGAGCACGCCCTAATGTTAGCATTAGAGATGGGTGAACTGAAGGTTTGTTTTGAGTTCAGATGGTTTGGCCCAAAAATTTGTTTTATAGTAAAATATCGATGGTATTGCTCTCTCTGGAAAGGTGGTGCTTGTGTACTTGGGTTCTTCAACCCAATGCAACTAAGACAAGAAACCACAGCACACACTCTTTAACAAATCAGTCCGATTTATAGGACAATTCACATATATTGTGTAATGCATATATAATGTAATATTCCACAGGATGTAAGCATAGCCTCCATCCACCATATGGGAGATAATTCAAAAAGGCAGTATCCAGATTAATATGCAACAATTATAACCTTTGTCAAACTCTGCAAAAAAATAAAAAAAAACATTAGTATGTAAAGTCTTGTATGATTAATATAACCATCACAGTGGCGGATATTTAGATGTCTACTCAGGATGCGTACATAGTATAACAATACTATAATGCTGGAAATAATACATAATATATAATCTGTGATAATACACCACACAAGTAATGAAGGTATACAATAAACATGAGAACACTATAACTGGATCTCCAGGCAGCAGGCTCTACACAAATCATAAAGAAATGACAGGAATCCTTCCTTACTGTAGGTAAGGAAGAAAATCTCATTTGCTACCCCAGAAGCCAGGAGAGACCTCTACTAGGCCGACACATCGCAAGCACCCAAATTCAGCCCTGTTCCCAGGTGAGTCAAGACTATTCGTGAACATCTCATCACAGTACACCTGTACAGCTCAAAATTCTGGGAAAAGATGATTTCCCGATTCTACTGCCTGCTGAAGCTAAAAGCACACTGCAGCAATGTAGCAGAGGTTGTGCCCCCCCCCCCCCCCGCACAATCTATGCCTATCCTCTCTATATCAAATCTGGGTCTGAGGGTCAAAAGTCAATTTCATCCACATCACTAACCATCTAGTGCAAGCAAATATCTTATTAGTAGAAAGGAATATTAATAATTTATTGTTACAAATCACAAGAGGCGATCTACGGTACTGGTCAAACATTACACAGGAGGCGAGAAGAGTTGAGGAGCAACCCTGGCCTCATAATTTAACCAGCAGACAAGTGGGATGCACTATTAGTCATGTTAAACGTGATTATATTGAGGAAATTAGATCCCAACTCTCTGATACCACAAGCTAAACACTGCTCAATGGAGACCCTACAAAGGCCATAGCACTTATAATCTAAACCATCTTCCAACATCATCCTGCCAAGGGTACCATAGTAAATCCATTACTAATGTTTTTTTTTTTTAATTTTGCTTGACCAAGGTTATAATTGAACCAAAATGTTGCATATTAATCTGGATACTGTCTTTTTTAATGATTTCCCATATGGTGGATGGCAGATATGTCTACATTCTATAGAACATTACATAATATATGCCTCAAACAATATATGTGAATTCTCCAAACAATTGCAAAGAGTATAATAGATGGAGGCCCAGGGGAGGTGTAAAAATATAACAAACAGTTATAGTCACGTTTCCTCACCTCTTCTGGGCCTCTTTGCAGCATCCAGTGCTCTCTCTGGGTTCTCTTCTGGCCTCTTCCTGTGTGACGTCAAGCACGGGTCACCCTTGAGGCCTATGATTGGCCACAGTGGTGAACCCTGGGTGCATGACATCACCCAGGAGGCCAGAAAAGGCCATAAGAGGACCCAGAGAGAGCGCAGGACACGGTGAGGAGGCCCAGAAGAGATAAGGGAAAGTATAATTGTTTGTTAGTTTTTTACACTTCCCCTAAGCCTTCACTTTTTATACTGTGGGGTTGAACCTGAAACTTTTGGAAAATTTCAGTTGAATCTAGTTTGATCCAAACTGCTGATCTCTGGATACAATATATTCACACATTTTTTTAATTTGTTACAAAAATGTCACTGAAAATCTGCAACAACATGTGTGGAAATACCTTAAAACTCCTGACATGTACCTTAAAGAGGACCTTTCATGTCCACATGAAAGTGCGGTTTTATATACCGCTAGAAAGTGACAGTGAAAGCCGTTAGTTTCGGCACCAATCTCTCCCCACTGTCAGAAGGGCGTTCCTCATAGCTCAGCGTCATCACTGGGCTGAGAGGAACACCCCCGACTGTACAAGGCTATGTTACAGTACTGTCAGGGGGGGTATTCCTTACAGCCCACCGATGACACTGAACTATGAGACAGTGAAAGAGATAGGTGCTGAAACTAATGGCACTGATAACTCCTCCCAGCCAAGATAATTCGTTTCTTCATGTATGTAAATGAGCACCACGGAGCACCTGGGGCGTTCCTCCTCTTCTGCGAGCAGCCACCTCATCATCGCTTATCACCGCCCCTTCGTCCGTTGCAGTGACTCCACTCTTGGTCTTCTTTCTTCTCAGTTCTCGCCGGCAGCGCTGTACAGCAGTGAATTCTCATGCATGCGCAATCGGCTCTGCCAGTTCGGGTTCGGACAGAGCTGACTGCGCATGACAGGCTGCCATTTTCCGGTGGTCTGTCACAAGAGCGTACTGTTGTAGAGCTGACTGCGCATGCTCACAGTGCTGCGTACGAGGACTTAGAAGAAAGAAGATACAGAAAAGACCAATAGGGGAGTCGCCACAACGGACAAAGGGGCGATGATAAACGATGACGAGGTGGGTGCTCGCAGAAGAGGAGGAACGCCTTGGGGGCTCTGTGGTGCTCATTTACAGTGCCTTGCGAAAGTATTCGGCCCCCTTGAACTTTTCAACCTTTTGCCACATTTCAGACTTCAAACATAAGGATATAAAATTTTAATTTTTTGGTGAAGAATCAACAACAAGTGGGACACAATCGTGAAGTGGAATAAAATTTATTGGATATTTTAAACTTTTGTAAAAAATAAAAAACTGAAAAGTGGGGCGTGCCAAATTATTCGGCCCCCTTAAGTTAATACTTTGTAGCGCCACCTTTTGCTGCGATTACAGCTGCAAGTCACTTGGGGTATGTCTCTATCAGTTTTGCACATCGAGAGACTGAAATTATTGCCCATTCTTCCTTGGAAAACAGCTGGAGCTCAATGAGGTTGGATGGAGAGCGTTTGTGAACAGCAGTTTTCAGCTCTTTCCACAGATTCTCGATTGGATTCAGGTCTGGACTTTGACTTGGCCATTCTAACACCTGGATACGTTTATTTGTGAACCATTCCATTGTAGATTTTGCTTTATGTTTGGGATCATTGTCTTGTTGGAAGATAAATCTCCGTCCCAGTCTCAGGTCTTTTGCAGACTCCAACAGGTTTTCTTTCAGAATGGTCCTGTTAGGGTATTGCCAGACGTAGCAATACCCTACACTACTGCAGGGGTCAGGGAGGAAGGACAGAGACAAGTGAGCCCTAATCTCACCCCAGCCACTGTCCCTTCCTATTGCCTCAGTTACCCTAAACGGTAAAAGGACAACCTGAAGACGAGCCCTATGCTGAGTAAGTGACAACACTGAACAAAGACAGAACAAACGACACAAAGGGAGCTCAGGAAGCCAAAGATTCGGTAACAGATGAGCAATGCAGCACAAAATCACAATCCAAGAGAATAGTCACAAGGCAAGCCAAAAGGTCAGAGAAATAGCACAGTAAATATCAAGGGCACAAAGAGAGCAGGCAAAGTCAGAGCAATAACCGGCCACTTAGTGAGAAAGTGACATCCCGTATATAGAAAGTCTGGGCCCAGCCCCAGACCTGATAGGTACACAGGCTGTCAATCACACAGGCAAGGAAAAGATTAACTCTATGCAGTCCAAAGAGAAACAATGCTCAGAACATGGGTGTGGCTGGAAATCCATTACACAGCAAGGGAACTAGGACCATGTTCAGACTGAGCAACAAGAAACCTACGCAGGGAATCAAACTGAACACGCCTCCTTCGCCGCAGCGTGCGAGCGGAGGGTGGCGCAGAGACCCGAGCAGGCAGAGACGTTACAGGTCCTGTATTTGGCTCCATCCATCTTCCCATCAATTTTAACCATCTTCCCTGTCCCTGCTGAAGAAAAGCAGGCCCAAACCATGATGCTGCCACCACCATGTTTGACAGTGGGGATGGTGTGTTCAGGGTGATGAGCTGTGTTGCTTTTACGCCAAACATATCGTTTTGCATTGTGGCCAAAAAGTTCGATTTTAGTTTCATCTGACCAGAGCACCTTCTTCCACATGTTTGGTGTGTCTCCCAGGTGGCTTGTGGCAAACTTGAAACGAGACTTTTTATGGATAGCTTTCAGAAATGGCTTTCTTCTTGTCACTCTTCCATAAAGGCCAGATTTGTGCAGTGTACAATTGATTGTTGTTCTATGGACAGACTCTCCCACCTCAGCTGTAGATCTGTGCAGTTCATCCAGAGTGATCATGGGCCTCTTGGCTGCATTTGAGATGAAAGTTTAGAGGGACGGCCGGGTCTTGGTAGATTTGCAGTGGTCTGATACTCCTTCCATTTCAATACGATCGCTTGCACAGTGCTCCTTGGGATGTTTAAAGTTTGGGAAATCTTTTTGTATCCAAATCCGGCTTTAAACTTCTCCACAACAGTATCACGGACCTGCCTGGTGTGTTCCTTGGTCTTCATGATGCTCTCTGCGCTTTAAACAGAACCCTAAGACTATCACAGAGCAGGTGCATTTATACGGAGAATTGATTACACACAGGTGGATTATATTTATCATCATCAGTCATTTAGGACAACATTGGATCATTCAGAGATCCTCACTGAACTTCTGGAGTGAGTTTGCTGCACTGAAAGTAAAGGGGCCGAATAATATTGCACGCCCCACTTTTCAGTTTTTTATTTTTTACAAAAGTTTAAAATAACCAATAAATTTCGTTCCACTTCACGATTGTGTCCCTTATGTTTGAAGCCTGAAATGTGGCAAAAGGTTGAGAAGTTCAAGGGGGCCGAATACTTTCGCAAGACACTGTACATACATGAAGAAACGAATTATCTTGGAATCGGCTGAGAGAAGAAAACAAGGAAAGGTAGGAGAAGAATGGCCTTTTTAAAGGCCATTCCAACATGCCATTAGCTTAAAAGTGGTTTTGCGAATAATAGACTCCCTTTAAGGACTGTGCTTTTGCATAAATCTTGCCAGAATTCTGAATTTTCATTTTCAATTTTTGTTACTTTAGCTGTAAACAGAATCAATATAAAATATTTATTACACACATATATGTTTTAATTGCACAAGACCATAAACAACAAAAACTGATTTGCAAACTAGCGAAATGCAATTTGGTAAAAAAAAACAAAAAAAAAAAAAAACTAAAATAATGAAGTCCTCCTGAATACACACATATTGCCATTTAAGTGAATCTGTATACACCCAGCCTGCATTATGTATCCTGTAGTCTGCATTATGCATGCTGTATACAGTAAACTGCAAGTCTATTAAGTAGAGGAATGATTGCAATGTAACCAGAAATAATCATGTAGTGACATAATCCTCTCTGCTGCTGGACTCTGCAGCGCATGGATTTTCAGGACAAAGAGAAAGTTCCCTTCTGCCAGTAGATGGCGCTGTTTAGGTCAACAGATCCAACGTGTCTAATAACTGAAAACACTCTGCTCTCCATACACACACAGCGTCCCTCCTCCTCTAGCAGAGCACGGGGCAGCCATTCCGCAAGCTGGGGAAGACAGATCCCCTTGTTCACAGGAGATCAGCCACGATCCGGCAACTTCAAAACGGGATCTGGAGGGAGAACGCAGGAGCTGATCGCAAGGACACGGTGACTACTTTGTGCCCTACTCGTGCACTGCTGGTGTCACCTTGCTGACTACTCCTGTAGTGCCCTGTGGAGTTTATCAGTGACTTACAGTACATTGCAGTCTATGTCAGGAGTCCACATGCAGCAGTGAAGGAGGCTTCATCCCTGTCCTGCATCTTGGGCTCTTCCTGCATCACTCTGTCTTTTTCTACTACTGGACATACAACTAGCTTGGAGTTTCCTTGATGTGTACAGTGCAATGGATGTGAGATTTTACCCACCACCAGCACAGGCTGCTGCAGCTCCTGACACCCCCTGTTTGGGACCATCCCCCCTGTTTGGACCCCTACTATTGTAACAAGGTGATTTCCTCTGCTTCTATTGCCTGTACTTGTCTCTATTACTATGCATGCACACAAAGCCATGTACTGTATCTGTACTGTATATGCCTTGCCCTGGACTTTGTGTAGTGGATGTGCTGCTGGATGCTGTTTGCAATTGGAGGGGTCACACACATCTCCCTATTAGATGAGATTAACTCCAGACCATAGATATTACTTCCATGTGAATGAGCTGGGCTGTGCTGTGACATTTGCAATGGTGAGATCTTGTATTGACAGCATTCACTCTATTTTATTCAGCTTGCACTGGGTATATAGGTGGCTTGCTTTACTTGGGATTGCTGAGTTTTGCTGTAACGCGAAAGTACATTGCTAATCTGAACTGATACTGTATATACAGTACTGGCGAACTGTGCAGGTGACCACATGACCTGTGATGGTGTATCTAATTTAGTGTGGGCATGTATCAATACGATCACTAATCCATAGGATTGCTTAAAAGTGCCTCTGCTGTTGTTCCATCCTTTGCGCCATATTCCTCAAAGTGTCTTGCAACACTTACAGAAGGTTGCACATGTTACGAGAGTGTCCCTTATATGTGTAGTCATCATGGCATAACTACTTTGCATGTCATACGACTATCTAACCACGCCCCTTTCTAATGACAAAAAAAAAAGAGAGTATGGTCAGAGCCGGCAGTAGGTGTCCCAGAAAAAGCTATAATTCATTCATAAATGCGACGCCTAATTTTCCGCCTTTTGTGCAGCACTTTGATACATGTGCACAGAAGTTGCACTGACGTCTGGCAGTGCAAACATCACAGCCTCTATTTTAATGAGCCTGAGCGTACAAGGCATTACTTATTACCGTTATTATAACCGCCAGTCAGGACTGGCACCGTGGGATTTAAGTTGCCCAGAATTGTGGAAGTCTGGAGTTATTTTATATCATGACTGTATTACTGCACAGTGGCAGCAGGCGATTGTGTGCATGAATTACACTCCGCTGCACTGATGTGATGAGGTTTGTGTGCATGAATAAAAATAGCTTGTTTAGCACAAAATTCTTACATGACAAAGGCAGCTTTCCAGGCTTACAACTATGCTGGGGAAAGTGCTGTGTGTGTCCTGCTAAGTGGCTCACATTAAAAGTTTAGCATTGCAAGTCACCTTGGACTTGGTATTATTGTATTATTGAGTCTATTAGTCGTAATCAATGCTGAAAAATACAGATAGCTGTCTGAAATACATCCATTAAATACAATATATACTTATAGGATTGTGCGTTATGTTATTACATTGTACCTAAACGCACTAGGGCTATGTACATGGTAGAAAATGTTCTAAATTCTCCCCACTTCCATAGGGTTATGTAATTAACCCTGGTAATTACTTTTCTGTTACTGATAAATGCCAGTGACGGCGGCGCACTTTCATGTTGCACACACAATACAGTATGCCGTATGATATGTCTCAATGTGGCAATTATTATATTCTGTTTACAAATTGTCCTCTGGTATCACAAATGTATTTTTCATCAATGTACTGTAGCCAAATGTAACAATAAACCGGTAATGTAATTGAGTTCAGTGACCTTACAACATGTAACCAGATATGTCTTCAGCATTAGCTAAGTCACTAATTGCTGGTATTAAGAACTACTTCTTAATGTTGGATCCTCATTTCATACATATATAAGCCGCTTGCGTTTTCTATCTGATGTCTTTACTGGCTTCACCTTCCATTAATATACATTATCCCAGAGGAAAGGCTTTTGTCCTTGAGTATCAATTCTAAAAGAAACTGAAATTCAGATCCTGACAATATATTTTTTAAGACACAGTGCTAGGAGATATTGTAAGATTGTATCTGTTTATGGGGTAGTGTTTGGATGTGTAGACAGAGGATGCTGAGTGCTTTGACTCTAATGTAAGATATTTCTGTTAGGGTCAAGTTAGTATAATATTTATAGATTTGTGTATTACTTTTTGTGTAGATTGTGTCTAATTGTCCCAGCCTTTAAGTGCTCTCATTATGTATCATTATTAAGATGATAGACACAATGAAGATAGATCTGTGCTGTTCTGCAGTCACTACAGCCGTGCTGGTTGGTTAGTGTTTGTAATAGCTGGAGGATCTGATAGCAGCTTGGACAAACTCATTCAGACGCCTATCTTGTAATGCTTGTAGCTTGAGGGATAGCTACCTATCAGACATTTGTCCAGCTATCAAATAGCAGCCACTAATCAATACAAGGCTACTTTAAACATCAAGTTCCTTAGCGCCTGACTTAACAATACATCCAGAATAAAAATTGACAAAGGTGTCAGACAAATTTAGATAAATGCAGTTGTTATGGAAGAGTAAAAAAAAAAAGAAAAAAAAGAGACCTGTTCACATTGCTCCTGGGTATCTTGCCATATGTAATAAGTGTGCTGTGTTACACATTGGGGTGTTGTGTTTATAGAATGTTCCTCTGTATTATGAAATGTCTATTCACATAAAAATGATAGCAGTATAATGATATTTTGACACTTCTAGCAGATGTTAGTCTCGCCGATGAGAGGGAGTCTGACCCCTGCCATCAGTCGGAGAGAAAATAATGGTCTACACCGCTTCCTATGGTGAGCCTCAAAGAAGCGTGCACTAGATTTTGTGAGCTAAGCTCCTTCAGGAGAAAATGAAGTCTACAACCCCTTCACTTTCTACTTATACAGATATTTTACCTCTCAGGGTAATGAAAGCGTGTGGAGATGTGCTTAAAGATTACTTTAGCTTGCAGTTGTAAAATAAGACCCCTAGACCTGGAATTTTTTTAATGTTTTTGAAATTCCTATTTCTCAGTGACCTATAGAAATATTAGAAATGAATTTACAATGGCTAATTCTATCTGCTCCACTGCTAGGGCTGCATCATGGTCTGCGCATATTGTGTTACATTATAAACCATAGTTATTACTTCTCCTAAGCCTGCCCATCAAGCCTTGCTATTTTTTAGATATTCTTTCCACCTCTTCCCAAAACATGCTATTATGTTGTCGGATATGACTAGCATTTAAGATATTACCTTTCATAGATGAATGGATTGAATGTGCAAGCTTGGAATGATTGAACATTTGTGTTCTTCTCTTTCTACTGCATTAATGTATTGTTACAAAATATCATTCTTTTTCATTGGCCACAAATGACTAAGAAAGATTTTTGTTGAATTGAATTTTCAGTCTAATTAACTGTTATTGATTTGCTTGTAAGTGGAAATGGGCAAAGTGAGAGATAGTCTTTTCTTCTTCTAAAATAATGGGACTCTTTAGGTGATGGCTAGCGGAATCGCAAAATATTCTCTTATTTACTGGTGAAGGGGTTTCATTATCTGTGGATAGATGTTTAACAAAAGTGTATGGTGATAGATCTTGTAAAAAACAATATAATGTAATAGGGCCCAAGGGTGTTCCAAGCACTGAAACCCTTTTGGGCTACTTGTAGTTTGTAGCTGGTGGTTATGCCCTTGCATCATAGATTGAAAATATTTTATTATTTTGACACGTGTTCCAATAAAAGTGTTAATATTTTGGTGTTTTCTTTGATAATTTCAAGATCAGTTTACACCAAATGTGAAGTGTTCACATTTAGCACTTGACATCTTTTTGGGTTACATTTACAAGCCCTGGTATAGTTCAGTAGTCATGAATTATTGACTGTGATACCATATTTTATATGACGTCATATAGTAGTTTCTGATCTTGTCATCTAGTTTTAGCTAGTATGACACACAAAGTTTGTGACAATATAGCCAAATGCATTATATACCTTTGGTCTACAAAAGAAGTTGTTATTGCTTTGTTGTTCACCATTTGTTGACATCCCTGTTGTTCCATTTTATGAATTGCCAACTAGATTACCTGTAAACTTGGTCAAAAAATTATGATAGGTGTATATATTGTGAGAAAGTGATCATTACCAAGAGTGGACCAAACTTTTATTTCTCGGCCAGAGAATTTGCCATGTGTATACAGCCACTCTCCAAAGAAGAATCTTACTACGTATTAAACTTTCTCAAATGTTCCCATTCACTGTGAGAAAAACTTTTTCTTTGAGAATGGCTGCAAGTATATAGTCAATTCTTGTTTTTGGCACCAGTGAGGTTCCAAGAAGCCAGACCCGTGCCAGGTTTATTTTCATGATTGACTGGTCCTAACAGTACAAAAGTTTGTCACATGACAACCCCTTCAAGTCAAGAAGTTGTACATGAAGGACTGGTCATTCTTTCTGTGCATATATGAATTATAACGGGCATTGGTGCATTGACCATGATGTGGATAGAGTTTTTTGAATTTTTGCAGTTTGGTCCCTCTGACTACATTGCCTCTTGGCCTATGTTGTAATGCATTTGACTGATGTGTAATTCAGAATATGCATTTATTAAAGTGAACCTGTCAGATGGTTTCTGATGTCCTGTCTGAAAGCAGATCATGATAGAGATAGAGAAGCTGAGCTCTGTGATATATTGCTTGATATAATTTTCAGTAGGATTAAAAAACCGAATAAATTCTGACAGGACTCCTAGAAGAGACAGCATGAGTCCTGGTTATCCCGCCAGCACATAAGCTAATTGACAGAATTCTCAATACACACAGTGATACAGCAAAAGCTGTCAATCACTAGGTGTGGGTTAGGAAAACAAGACTATCTATCCCTTCTTGGAGTCCTAACAGAATTCCTGTCCTAAAACATATTAACCTATACTGTATATAACACAACTCAGCTTCTCTTTGTCTACCATATTTTGCAGTCAGATAGGTCAGCAGAAATCACCTGACAGGTTCACTTTCAGTCATACCTATGACCCAAAACGTAACTCAATTGCTGTGAATTTTCCAAGAGGTATTTATTACCAACTTTAATTATTTGCACTAAATATACCAGGCAATAATGAAACAATTTTATCCAGGTCAATAGGAATGTTTTTCTATGTCGACTTTAAGTCTGTGTTTGATGTATGGACATTTGTGAGCAAAAGTCAGGTCAGTGTAGTTTTTTCATTTGCATAATACTTAGGAATGTTATGATTCACATGGATCTGGCATTCATCCAGGACAAAAATGTACACCTTCTCAGAGACTACCATCTGCCATGCAAATTTGTACACAGTAACAAAAGTCTAGTGGAAAATGTAAAGAAGAGAATGTGCGACTTTTACATAGGCTGTACAGAAAATGTCCTTTGTGCTGTAAACAGTTTGGCACATGTTCACTGATGACCCCCACAAGTGAGTGGGTAAAGATGTAGTATAATATATATATATTTATAATATGTAGTATAATGTGTATAAGTTTATAAGATATAGTATAATATGTATACGTTTAGAATATGTAGTATAATATGTATAAGTTTATAATACGTAGTATAATATGTATAAGTTTAGAATATGTAGTATAATATGTATAAGTTTAGAATATGTAGTATAATATGTATAAGTTTATAATACGTAGTATAATATGTATACGTTTTGTATAATATGGATGTGTAAGATCAGTTTGTTGTATTGTCTTAATGTTTAAGGGGAGCTTTAAACAATATACTTACCCTTTATAGAGATATCAGCTCTGAAACATACAGAATTGTGAATGCAGTGCTAGACTACTGTATAATGTAGGGTGTACCCCGGTACCAGTGCAAGAAGTAACTCGGTGTTTACAAACATATTTCATTGACATATGTATGGATGATATTACTTGAGTATGTCATCAGTATTTCATTAGTATAAATATGGATACTGTCTACTAGGGAGGAATGGAAGTCATAATACAACCCATAGTAATTCTGAGAACTATTTATGCAGCCCGAATAACATACAGATGACATATGGATGCATATTTTTAATACTATCCATAGACTTACCTATAGAGTTTACATTAGCTAAATGAAGGAAAGTAACATATGCTACATTTATTAAATATGTTTATATTTATGTGCTCACTTGAATAGATTCATAGATTAACTGCTCCATTTTATGAACTACAAAATATACATGTAATACTGCTGAAAAATAAGGTTGAAAATGGTGTAAGCCAACTTTTGTAATTACTTCCCTCCCCATGACATACTATTATGGTATAGGCGGGTGGTAGTTAAGGCAAAATAATGCACTAGTACTATTGATCTAGTGCCATTATCCACAGGTGTCAGTTGTAACAAATATCTGATACCCTGCTACAATAGTTGTGATTGGTAATTTCGCTTTTTCCTCCTTTTAACCACTTAGAAACAACAGTCATTTACGGCCGTGACATATAAGGAGTTTTTGAATGTAAGTGCCTTCTCAGCAGCAATGCAAGAACATGATCACAGAGTGACATTGGTTTGTTATGGTGACTAGGAACCTGTTAAAGGTCCACCATGTTAGCTATTTCTGTTGGCCTATTAGATTCTGCCACAGGCAGAGTTTAAAAGGCTGACTGTCCGCCTTAACTATCAGCCTAGACTAAATAGCATAATGCACAGTGATACAGAAGCATTGCAGGTACAGTAATATACGTCTGATTAGACCCAATAGGGTTCAAAAGACTAAACAAAATATATAAAAAAAAAAATAATAACTTTTTATATATTAAAAATACAAACACAACAAAACTAGGAAAACTATGCCAAAAGTGCTGTTTTTGGTCACATCACCTTCCAAGATGGAATAAAAAATTATCAAAAAGTTGTATGTAACCAAATGGTACTAATAGAAACTACAATACAATAAAAAAGTTATGGCTGTCTAAGTATGGTGGTGCTAAAACGAATGACTTTTTTTTTTAAGAATAACTATGTTTATTTTGCAAAACTAAAAAAGAAAACTTTATTAATTTGGTGACACCATAATCGTACTGACCCACAGAGTAAAAATAGTATGTTATTTATGCTGTACAGTTACATTTCCATTAAATTTTCTTTTTTTCTGATCTGTAGTGGGCCCTACGGACTACAGAAAAGGGTTTTCTACTGTAAGGGCAGTTGGGGATTTCTACTAGTGGAGGTTGTGATTGGTGTTAAGTTAATTTGAAAAGGAAAACTTTGATTGACAAGGGAGGGTCATTTAGGGGAGTAAAGTGGAATTTAATTAGCATATTTGACTCTTTTTATTACTTTATTTGGCCCCTCAGTAATAGCTACAGTGACCCATAAATGTGCCATACACAGTTCCCTGATATTAGCCAAGTACACTCCATGACAGCCAACATGCCACATAGCAATGTCAGCTAAAATGCTACCGCAGAAGCACAAGTTGGCTGTTTTGGGCTACCCCAGGTTCCATAACCTATACAGGGAATGGAGCCGGAAGCAAAAGGCCATGCCAAAATACTGCAGCTCTGCAACTATTTATTCGAATGGGAGGAGAACTGTACTACTGTAAGACCACCACTATACAGTACAATATATGGAACCTTCTGCATTCTTCTCCATCCAATGTACAAATTGCCATTCTAGAGGCAGCCCAAAACAGCTGACTTGTACAGGGTCCAGTTGCCATAAGTATTAAAATTGACCAGATGACCAGGAAACTCCTCTAACCTGCTCAAGCAGTCATTGGCTATGCACACACAACTCTCCTCCCAAAGTCAGAGTTTGGTGTAGGAATAAGCTTGCCCTACCGATATAATACATAACAGATGTTTATCATCTCAGGACAGTTTATGCCATCCTGGACTATCCTACTGAATTAGAATTGATCTGGAACTGTAGGCAACCTTCCATCTAGAACTACCATAAACATTTGCTATTTCATTAAGTTAAGACAAGCTGGTTACTCTAGGTTTATACTGGATTTAATTAAGTACCTTTGTAGAAAACTAGGTGCATGATGTCACAAAGCTGAAGTAATGGAACGGAGTTGGATTGAACATGCCATTAAAAGCTTGTCCATTTTATGGTGGTGCAGTTTTTGTTGTCTATTTTATTTCATTTAGTAGATTCATTCCAATGACGTACATGTTGTATAATTAGTAATATTTCCTCTTTAAGCATATTTACATATGGTATTTGAGAACTGCCATGAAAATCATATTATCCATGTTTATAGTGACATAAAATACTTTCATTCCTTTCAACCATGACTGGCTGATTTAATATATCTTGTACGTGGTTTGAGTTAAGCCGTTTAAATCAATATTGCATTATGTCAGATGGGTTCATAAAAGTCTATTTTAATGGCCTCAGCTGTTCTTCAGTATGATTTTTGTTTAATGTACAGTATTATAATTTCTAGTCATTGAGCTTCCAAGGGCTCTTTTTGATCCAGTGTTTGATTTGTTTCCCTTGCCCATAATGTTAAAAGCGTCTGTATTTCTGAAACATTTGTGCTCTTGGCAACTTAAAGTATTGAGATGGAGGGTGCAAAATACTTTTCAGATGAGAAGACTCCATCCATACCAAGTCAAAACAAGCTCATTATCGATACACATGTCATATCTAGCTAAGGGAATCTGTCAAAATCCTTCAGCATTTGGATCAGTGAATTTGTAGACTGTCCTGCTACTATTTATTGGCCGGTATGTTTTAAAAGCACAGCATGATGATGTTTATGCAACTAAGCTCTAGAAACTGCTATTTGCATCTTGGAACCTTGGCCGAGATCCTAAAAGGCTTTAGAAGGAGACTCTACTGTGGTTTCTATTGATATTTTAAGTATTTGATCAAGGATATCATAGTAACAACTGGCATTGTGCTATTGCTTCACTATGGGACATATATCAATAGGGTGAACAATTTGTAAATCAAGTTTCAAATGAGAAGCGTTGAAATTTGTAACATATAATACTCCGGAATACAACTAGTAAAAAGCTAAAAAGGATATAAACAATAAAATAAAAGGACACTGAAAACAAATGCTCCCAACTGGTTAGGCTTGGATTTTTTTTACTTCTAGTTGTTGATTTAGGGGATTACTGCCTAATGCATTATTTAAACCTTGGTCTGGTTTCACCCCTCAAAAACCTTGAATGCAAAATGATGACATTCTTTATACAAAAAAAAGAATATATTTCACCATTTGACAGATGCAGTCATGACCATTATTAATAAAAACCTCTTCACAGTGGAGGCTTAATATCAAAGCTAATGATTTATTTTATGTTAATGACTTTCTGCTGGAGCATAAAAGACTATTCATAATGGACTTTTCAGTACTCTGTTCAGTTACTAAGGCTAATGGGGTAATCTTTTCTTTGCCAGGTTTGAGCTTTTGAAGTAAATCATGCTGTTACTTTTATAAGCTTAATTCTTGAAATTTATTGCAAAAATCTAATTTTAAAGAACTGGTTGTAGAATTAATTATCAAAGAAAAATACAACTGCATATTAAATAAGCAATCCTTAAAGTGTTAAAAAAGATGATCATATTTAAGCAAACATAGCTTTCTTTATCATGTTATGAATCACTCGTGGGATCGGACCTTTTTGAAACATGTAAATTCTTTTGCTTGTTTTATCAGTAGACTAGTTACATCTGGAGTTACACAATCGTCTTACACCAAGTCATTTGCCTTGTAAAGTTCACATCAAGTGCTAATCATGAGTTTTGGTCATTAAGTGGCTCCTATCTCTCTCCCCTGATACCCATAAAGGCCGATTATATTTGTGGCACCAGTTCAGGTGCAGCTGCTGGGCATTAATAATACATTACAGTCTCTCTAATAAATACAACAAAGGTTGTCACCTTAAAAAGACTATATCACTTACATTCATCTCTGTTCTGCATTATTCAGATTACGTGTTCGGTGTAGCCAGGAAGCTAATAATTGACGATGGAGACAATTAATACAGATTTTATGCAGACATGCTCCTGTAAACACTATCATGTTTAATCTTGTAATAAGGGAATAATTAATTGTTTGGGATGGCTGAATAAAAAAAAATGAAAACAAAGACACTTAGCACTATCTAAGCAAAAATCGTGTCTTATAGGGAGTTTGTTACCAGAACCCAGCATATCAACCCATCCCCGCAGGTAGATAGGTTAGGGTGACCTGAATCAACCAGTGTTTTCCCCTTGTGATTTGGGGGCTCCATTGCCAAGATATTGCTGTTTTTGTCACTATGCATATTACATAGAAGATGAGGTTGGATGAAGACACAGGTCCATCAAGTCCAACCTATAACCCTACAGTGTTGATCCAGAATGAGCTCTTTAAAGCAATTTCTATTGCTCCAAAAAGGTAAGTGGCAATGCCCACTTTGCTCCAAATAGTTAATTTGCTTATTGATAATAACACTAGTATCTCTGCAATGGAGACATGATTCGCAAGGGAGAAACACCATTTGTTTTAGTTGTCCCTATCTGCATAACTGGGTTGATATGCTTCGTTCTGGTGACAGACTCCCTTTAAAGAGTTGTTGCTATCTCAATGTTCAGATCCCCAGACTGGGGCTTATGAAAATAGTCGAACGCTGTTTCTGTAACACCCATATAGGTAAATGGGGTTATGGATACACTGTTTCATGGGAATTACGGAAACAGCGTAGAACAGAGGTTTCCGTAACTCCCCACAATCTCACGGAGGATATGAAAGTCTGAAACAAATTATTTAGGAACACCATGCTTCGGAGGAATACCTTAGCTTGCTTGGGCTTTGGTCTCGATTCTAGATTCCTCTGAAAAACATGTTTCCCCTCATTTGTATATGAATAAACAGCAATGTACATGAAAGTGGGGCTCCAAATCTGAGTAACAGAGATATATTTGGAAACTGTAGAATTAGCTCTACAAGGTACTGGGATTAGGTTTATAAACAATTTATTGCTGACAGACATCCTGTTTTAGCCCACTTCAAGTGAATGACATCCTCCATACATAGAGCAAAGTCACCCATACCTGCAAGGCGGACTTATGTTATTTGTGTTATTTATGTTACTTATGTTACGATGTTGGTAAAAAGCAGGATTGATGTTGTTTCTCAGGAGACATAATCTGCTGTCAGTAATATCTGGTAACAACCTACTCCATTCTCTCTATTAAACAACATTCTGTATAAGGAAGGGTCAGGAGGACTAGCTGCTGTATATGGATACTTTTTAAACTAAGGATTTTCATAAAGGGTCATCTAGCAAACATTTGCTGTCTGGCTCCCTGCTGGTCTCTATTTTTTGGTGTCACTTGGCACAAAGGAAATGCCCGCTTAGACAAACAGGAATTGAGGTCATCACCACAACAACCTGCATCTTCTAAAATGTCTTTCAAAAATGACAACTTAGTTTCCTGTTTCAAAAGAGTCTTAAGGGGTGGAGTAATGCAGATGTGCACCTGTCCTGAGCCCTCTTACCCAATTAACACTACATTAAAGGGAGCCTGTCAGCAGTAAATCTGTTATAAAACTAATCCCAGTACCTTGTAGAGGTGAATGTACAGTTTCCATATATGCCTCTGTTATTCATGTTTGGAGCCCCATTTTCATGTAAGTTGGAATTATATTCATATGCAAATGAGGGGAAAGTGCTTTGGAGTTGTGCCTTAGTTTGACTGGACTTTGGTCTCAGCTCGAACTTCCTCAGCAAAGCACTTTTTACTATTTGCATATGAATAAGCCAGCAATTTCCATGAAAATCGGGCTCTGAAGCTGAATTTGGAAACTGTAGCATCACCTCGATAAGGTACTGTGATTAGGTTCATAACCAGTTTGATGCTGACAGACTCCCTGTGATATATTTTGAGGATGATCTAGCTCTATGAGCTGCAGCTTAGTGTCTATCCAATAGGTTCAAGTATGCCTCAGGTCTTACAGACTGGCTTGGAACAAATTCATACGTAAAAAAAAAATATGAAAACAGAAATTCTACAAAACTACTTAATCTACTTAAACTGTTCAGCCTTAAAGTGTCCAGAACTATGTGGCCTTTCCATCACCTTTAACAATAGAGAACAAAGTGAGGAACCTCTACTCCGCACAGTTTATCCTACATCATTTAACCTTACAGAACATCACAAGTATTTTCCCATTCACCCGTCTATTTTACCCATCTGATAAAATAAAATACATTTACAAAAAGTAATGGGTGCTGATAATGGAGCCACCTAACAGCTTGTGCTGTGGCTATGCAAAGGCTTACTCTATGTAATGCGGATTTTAAGTCCATAGTCCATATCTCACAGAGCATGCAGACTCATTTTACTGCCTGAGAGATGAGATAATAGTTTCCCAATCACATTCCCAATTGGATGGCCAAAAATTCAGCTGCTTTGGACAAGCTGATATCTCCAAAAGAAAAAATGGATGCATGGGCTAATACTCACACTGAATACTTCACGAACTGCAAAGCAAACATAAGTGCTCTGCTGGTTAACTATTTGGGGATTAAGGATAGCCCTTGAGTATAAAGAAAACCTAATAGTTCACAAGTATACCAATATATAATTGATGTGCATTGTATGTAGTCCAGTACCCAGTGGTGAATAGCTACCCAAGCCCATAAAAACAGTGACACAGTCATGATATTATTTGTGATATGTTTAGTCATACATCACATTTGAACAGTCTCAATATACACATACAATATAATGTGTGTTACACTGCTTGTAGATGCAAAACCCTCCTATAGATTTTCAGCTTTTGTCTTACCATCTACCAGCTACCAGTTTGGGATGTTCCTCAATGAACCTCATGGCTCATGTTGTAAAGCAAACAAAACCTGCAAGGTGACATGTCAAGAGTCCCTACAGTTCCATATTATGAAGCTGTTCACACTCTACAGGTGCATCTCAATAAATTAGAATATCTTTGAAACGTTCATTCATTTCAGTAATTCAGTAATACAATTCCTAATCAGCGTCTTCCATGATTGTGTGTCCTACTGAACCAGACTGAGGGACCATTTAAAGGCTTAGGAAACCTTGGCAGGTGACACACTGAATTTACAATACTGAACTTTTTTACAATATTCTAATTTTCTTAGATTTGGGTTTTCATTACCTGTAATCCATAATCAACATTTACAGAAATAAAACACTTGAAATAGAACACTCTGTGTGTAAAGAATCTAGAAAAGAATCTAGGAGGTCACTTTTATAATTTAATTACTGAAAAAAATAAAAGTGTCAAAGATATTCTAATTTATTGAGATGCACCTGTATATGGCAATATTTGGTGCAAAGTTTTTTTGGGGAGAGTACCTTTATAGTAGGTCATGCCACAAAAAATGTACATAGCACCTAAATTTACATAGAAAATCTACACTACACAAAGTACAGTTTGGGCCAAAAGATTTTAACACTGGACCTTAGCACAGTCTCTTACATGAAGACTTATATTCTATAATATATAACAATGAAATGGTTTTTATCTTTATTGAATCAATACTTACCCTACATTCACACCATAGTCAATATCCCCCACATGACAGTCGTATTAAATGCAATGTGTGTGAATAGGGGCTATTCACATGACCGATTTTTTTTTAACGGTTTCCACGGACCATCAAAAGGGGGAACATGTTCTATTTTGCTAAATTTTCACGGATCCCTCCATAGACTCAAATGTATGAGGGATATGTGAAAAGGGGTGCCCCTCAAGTGCAAAACGGTCATGAAAAATTGATGTTTTTCACGGCTGTTTTAACCATCAGTTGTGTGAACATAGCCTTATTCTGTACATCCGGGAATTGTATAAATAACTATTCCATAATGTACAGTGGCAAACAGCTATAGTTTGTGGGGGAACTGGCAACAGATGATCAGTTTTGCTACAGTGTCACCACAGTGACAATGTAAAATGAAACAGTGCCTGTTAAAGTCAAAGGGCTCTCTTTGCAATACTGATGTACTGGGTTCTCCAAAGACAGAGATGCTCTTTATAGTCTTTCTTGTCTCACATTAAAGTGACCATTCACATTAGATTGAAGCTGGTTGATGGTTGAACAACTGCTAAGCAAATGATCATCTGGTGATCAAACATTTGACAGATACAGCCATAGATATTTTAGACCATATTGCCCATTACAGTCGTTCAGACTGGCAATACACTTTCAGTGACATGGGGACAAATGAGAAACATTCCTTCTGGGTACATTCTTTCAAGGATAAGAGATCTTTAAAAAGAACAAAATATTGTTGATCTATTGGTCAAAAATTTCAAACATGGCCGACTTCTTTCCTAAAAGAAGATGATTTAGTGGTCTCTAAATTGATAAGTTTGTTAAATTTCACTCAACAAATGTTTGGTATGGTTGAAATCATGGCTGGTGAGTCGCAACAACGACCACTTACTCCGACTCCTCTGTTTTTCCACAGCCCGACTCCGGTTCTTTCCGGATCCTCCAGATTTTCTAATTAATTAAAAAGCTAGAAATTTAATTCCTATAAAAGTAAATATACAACTAACTATGTATCTGAAGAATTATAAAATATTAATAATTGTGTAATATAATTCAAAATAATCATTTTATTTTGAAGCCAGTGATGGAATTGGAACTTTTTTCTGACTCTGACTCTACCCAAAATTGGTGTAATGTACAGTATATGGCCTCTCTTCTTTTAACTTGATTTTATTTTTTTAAACCAGACACCCCCTTTAAGTCGGATATTCTCTCCAATTCTATACAATACTATTCTACATTGTTTAGTATTCTATACTTTATCACACAAGACTGTATATAAATCAGTAAGGTTTTTTTTATTCCATTTTCATTTTTTAGCAAGTATGTCAGCTATTCCTTGAAACACTGCTGAATGACATAAAATATATACACTTGGTGGAGAGAAATGTATCAAGATTTTAGCTCTGTAAAACATGCACCCAGTCCATAAGTGTAAAAACCAGGCTTTTATGTTGTTTAAGGCTTAGTGTTCTGACTGATGTGAACCAGAATGACATTGGTTTATTGGTGAGTAAATGAATGGGAGTACTTTGGATTTGGATGGCTGCCAATTTTGCACAAACAAAGAGGCTAACCAAGGAAAGAAAGATTTGACATTAAATGCAAGGCACAATTATTCCATTGGTGGAATTCTACTTTCAGAGGCAAACAAAATGGGAAAAAAAAAGTTGAAAGTTTTCCAAGTTTAGGGATGCAGATTTGGGCTCTATTATGATTTTTCTTAATCTCATGCTGCGTCAGTTTCTGTAAAAACTGTTTGGTATACAGAGTCTCTATAAAAGTATTCACATTGCATCTCTGGTTTTCTACATACCACACTGTGCCCTGGAGGTATTTGGCACAACATTATAGTTGTCCACTGCTGGAGTTCCCAAGTCTATCTTTATCAGATAGAGGAAAATAGTAGTTTAATCAGTCCTGGCACTTTCAGTGTGTAACATTCATTAACAAGGCAATTTGTCATGACTATTAACAGTCAGGCTACATCTGCTGTCTATCTCTCACCCTCCCTGTCACACATGCTCTTTCTACCACTTTCCCTCTTTCTTCCTCTCTTACTCCTACCTTTTCCATCTTTCACCTTCTTTCTTTTCCTCACTCTTCCTAGTTCACCCACCCATCCCCTTTCTCCTCTGTTTTGTCTTACTCTCTAACTGCTCTATTTCTCTCTGTCTTTTCCTTTCTCCATCATTCACATGTTTCACTTGCTCCTCGGTCTTTTCCCTCTTTTACTTCCACCCATACTCCTCTTCTTTATTCCCCCATCTTTTACTAGCACCCATTTCTTTCCATTTCCCTACTCTCCCCCTCTCTCTTTCTGATATCCTTTCTCTTACCCTTTCTCTCTCTATTTCTCTTACTTCAACTCTTCCCCTCTGTCCTTTTTGTCTCTCTGTCTTTCTCACTCTCTCCCACCCATCTTTTTCTCCCTCTTGCATTTTTACTTCCACCCTCACTCCATCTGTCTTCCTCTCTCACTACCACCCTTTACCACCTCTATTCCTCTATTTCTCCTCTCTTACTCTTTCTGTCTCCCACCCACCGTTCCGCCCTCCTCTGGCTTTCCCATCCTCTCTCTCATTTCCAGCCTCTTCCTTGAACCCCTTCTCTGTTTACCTCTCCCTCCTCCTTGTCATCTGCCTCACTCTTCCCTACCTTTTCTCACTCCCACCATCTTCTTCTTTTCAACATGTCTCTCTCTTTCTGTCACTTGTATCTTTTTCTTTCTCTCACTTCCACCACATCTCAACCTCTCTGTCTTCACCTCCCCAGTCCCCCTGTTTTCTCTTTATCTTTCAGATCTCTCTCATTTCTCTCCCTCTCTCTCCTTCACTCTTTCACATCTTAGTAACTATATAAGAAAATATCTCAGTATATTGAATTATAAACTTTTTCATCCAAATTATACTCTGCCGCTAATGACTTGAAGCAGACAAAAGGATTTAACAAGCAGGACACATTATTCCAGCAATGCAAAGCTTTTTATGAATGTGTATTCTGATAGGAGAATAATATGCTTCTGTTAATTAATTCTGTTTTGTGCACAGCCTGTCTTTTATGTTCACCTATGAAGGATTAATTTGGCTAATTGATTTTGTGTGAAAATAATGAAATAAACATATTTTCCGTCAGTATTTCTTTCTTGTTTAAAGATGAAATGCCATATTTTTTGAAAAATGTATATGCAATATAAATTATTTTTTATCCTATTAAACTTTAGAATTTTTGAAATGTAAGATTTTTGATTTTTTTTTCACCATTCGCCATTAACAGATCTAACTTTTTTGATGGACATTGTTCATCTGTTCTGTCTATGTCTGTTTTTTGATGGTCGAATGTCATCTATTTTGTATCCATTTTCAATGGGCTGTTAATAAAAACAGATGAATTTCATTGGTCTTTTTTTTGACCCAACCTACATATGTGCTGGGAAAATTTCTGGCACATATGCAAAACATATCCTCATTGATCAAGAGTGTTCATCACATGTAAAATATGTATGTGTCAGCTATGCTATTCCCTAGAGATAGCTCTAGTAAAATAATGTATACTAGGCAATATATGTTTTTTTACAATGGTACCCCTGTATGTGACATATGCAGCTGTATAACTATACAGTGGCATACATCCAAGACTTATCCCAGAGATATATGTTAGGAAATGGTACCAACATAGCATGTGTTAACTGCCGTAAAGTTCTGACATGATTTTATTATACTTACTTATATAGTGCCATCATATTCCACAGCGCTTTACAGATATTGTCAATCACTGTCCCATATAGGGCTCACAATCTATATTCCCTATCAGTATGTCTGGAGTGTGGAAATGATACATAATCCAATAGGCACTGTATAATGGGTCAGTTGGAAACATTTGAAGGCTGGACCACTACCAAAAAATTTCCAAACAACCTTGTCCTAAAAGTTAAGTAGATGTTTAGCATACTGGGAGTGATGTGCTCACCAGAATACAATGCACTATTGTAAAAGCTACATCACATTTTATTAGAAAAATCTATCATACTAATCATCCAGATCTGCTCTCCATTATGTGCGATAATGCAAGAAAATAACACCGCAGGAAAATATGTTGCGTAAATTGCCTGCAGAACAATTTTCTGCTTCTTACGTTTTTTTTGCAGTGTTGTTTCTTTCTTTGCTAATACAGAGGAGAAGGAGACTTCAATTATGTTTTCACAATCACTTTATTATATGAGTTGAAATGTGCTCCTGACACTCATATTACTCTTTACATATAACATCTGCAAAAAGGTGGTTGACGCCTGTCAACGGCTCTTCCTCTGTATTACCAATGTTTGCATTGTGCGTTGAAATAAAACTGTTCGCATATACGAGATTCCTTTCCTTCCATCTGTAACAAACTTTGAAATGTTTCAGCAACATATATATAAGTATTATCCAGGTTGGAATTTATATTGCTTTTCTACAGGAGTTATGCATTTACATGTGTAACATATTACCCAAACTCCATGTTAATGTAATCATAAAGTGGGGCCCGTTCAGGGTTAGAAAAGGAAAAGCTGACATCAGAAAAGAACCACTAGGTCTATGTAGGTTACACATTGTTATTTTTTGCATGTGTGTATATATGCTGGTATTTATATCTACACAGTGTCATAAAAAAGCATTTGTTCTCTTTCTGATTATGTTGTTGCATATAGGTCACACTTACCAGTTTCAAACAAAATATTCAAACAAAATGTAATATAAGTGAATGTGAAATCCTTTTTTTAAATGTAATTTTCTAGCAGCAAATAATAACACCCCTACACATAACACATGGTTGTGATGCCTACACTAAAAACCATTGCAACCAGAAACATCCAGTAAGCAAAGATCAGTCTTTCATGTCACTATGGAATGAAGGGACTCATATCTCATTATGGTGGAGAACCTTTACGATCTTGGTTGAAATTACATTTGTAGTCAGTGTGTGGAGGTTGTTGTTTTAGAACAGAATAATGAGTTTATGTGCCCAGTGGTCTCTGCCATGATTTGTGGTATGGCGTGGGCTTTCATTGATGGGATACAGAACTGTCGATTGATAAAAATAATTTTCTGACTGTATGTGACAGAGACC
Source organism: Leptodactylus fallax (assembly GCA_947044405.1). Lineage (NCBI taxonomy): Eukaryota > Metazoa > Chordata > Amphibia > Anura > Leptodactylidae > Leptodactylus > Leptodactylus fallax. The sequence continues at coordinate 3,170,469 of CAMRHE010000153.1, read as the reverse complement.
AGATGAAGAAAACAGCACCGTAGATGAATATTTTCATAACTACCTGTGTATGGAAAAGTGTGTGTGCGCGGGGACAACGACCACGACATGCATACTAACCTCAGATAAGATAACACTGATAATAGTACATTGCTCTCAAACTCTCAATACAATCTGTACAGGCCTAAAGAATACAAAGACTAAGGGAACGACAAGGCACAGCAAACATCTTCGCAGTCAGCACACATGGTGGTCCACTCTGCCAAGTCAAGAATCTCTTGTTATATCCAAGTGGCCATGCCTCCAAGGCTATGGGAGACACAAGTCATGCAGAGTGCGCGGGCCACATCGAGAGGGAGATATAAAAGGAAGCGAAAGGCCAGCTGAATAAAGAGGGGTGTCCCCTGCAAGTACTTTCTACTTGTATGCATCGGGGAAGCATTGGGATAAAGCTCTTTTGATTGTCTCAAAAAACTGCTGAACCCTCTTTTCCCTGTGAAGGGAAGCCTCAGCCTAGTCCATTTTCAGCAAGTAAAATAGTTTGCCCAAAAATAGCTTTGGGGAAGGGGGGGGGGGGTCTCAGTTTGAAGCCACATCTGCACTGTAACCTTTACTCCTCTAGTTGCAATGTAGTGTATTGGGTACATATTTTGTAAGATGCATTGAGGTTGAGGTGAATACTTGGATATGATACCAAATGTGGATTAGTGTACTGACTTCTGAAATCTTTAGTGCATGGCTATCTGTACTCTAGGACAAAGATTCCCGTCAAGTCAGTGAGAAATCTCCCCAATTATATATCTTGTGCTAAAAAGGGATTTTTTTTCTCAGCCTCAGAGCAAACCGAAGTGTTTTCATATCTGATTATTTTTCTCATTTACATTTTACTTCTTTATTGAAGCTTTTCCACTAATGATAAACTAGGTCAAATGAACACGAAAACATCCTTGTTAACTGGAAATTAGGTCCTCTAAATCTACTTTTTCCTACAACTGCAAATATTACACTTAAAGTTATATAGTTATTTATGTCATTTTCTTGCACATTACATAAAGGTATATTCGCATTGGCATAAAGTGATGGCATATTGCTAAGCTAGTGGTCTAGTAGCTAGTTTCTGTATTCTCTCTTAGGTTTCCCCTGCACAGTGGTGCTCCTAACCACCTGACTTGAATGGAGCTTGCTTCTGTTTCTCCTCTTCCTTCTCAGGATAAGTGGGTTTGCAGAAGTCAGACCCACATTGATCATGAAGTTATGGCATATTCTAGCAACGTTCTGTCACTTTCTAGGATGTTACTATCCCTTTAATTATCTGTCAAATGTCATAACAGCAGCTTTCTTAAAGCAGTATGCATTCACAATGATGGCAGTAATGCTAGGTTCACACCTGTGCTCGGGTTTCTGTTTTGGTGGCCCGAAAAATGGAAACCCAATCTGCTTAAAAAGCGGTTACCTGCGGAAACCCGTGGACCCCATAGACTGTAATGGGGTCTGCTGGGTTTCCGCCAGCAGGGCCAGAGAGAAAAGTCCTGCTTGTAGGACTTTTCTCTCCAAATTTTTCAAGTGGAATAGGGGACAGAATCCCTGAACGGAAAGTGAGTGCTGGTGTGAACTCAGCCTAAGACATATCAGAAGATATCATCTGTGAAGGTCAGTGAGCTTGGACACCATCCAAGGTTTGAGGTGAAGAATCTGAAATACTTTGGATCCTCTTTGATGTCCATCTGAGATACACATAAATCTGAATCATTATTCCTCTTCTGGATTAGTTAAGACATATAAATACAGTAGGTGGCCTTCTAGTTTACCTCCCATGTGCAAAAAAGGTAAATATGTGGTTTAAAGAAGAAAAGAGTTTAGTTATATGACTGTTTATACAACCTGAAGTAGCCTTATCATGGAAGAGGATCTGCTTGGGCAAGATACATGGATAGTCTTGTGTATGCTTATGCACATTTTACGGAAACCTGCAAATAGAAGCCTCCAAATTCACATTTTAGGCATAACTTTCATGTACATAATATATTGCAAAAGAAAAACACTTTACTAAAGCGAGAATTACAAAACCAATTTAAAAAGTTTATGTAACTGAGAATTTTACAGTTTTTACATTTTAACTTTAAATTATATTCCGAAGATGAACTACTGGGACAAAATAAACTGTAAAGTATATAATCTTGAAAACTTGCTAATGATTTATGTTGCGTTACAATCCTCCAGTTATTTTCTCTACATGTCTGAATCTTTCTAATTCCATTTATGTAAAAAAAAAAAAGAATCAAATGGACTATTAAAAAAACACTGAAGTAAAGTTTATTTATGACCTCCTCAACATGTTCGGTAATCCAAACCATATTGAGTTTTTTCTGTCTTATTTTTTACTATACTTGAGAGAGTTGAAATGGCATAATAAAGAAATATGCATACACACTTTATGAGAGAAGAATGTTTTTATGTTATTATTGCATCTTGGAAAACTGACTCAATTATCATTTGTTTCCGAGACTCGGAGTTACTTTTTCATTCTGTAGAGCGCCTCATTATCTGTCAGAGTGCATCTCCTGATCTCATAATCCTAATGGTGGAAAATACCAGTGTTTAACAAAATGATACTGTTTTGCAGAGAAGATTAAAAGTCATGTTCAATGCCATGAATGGTTAGAAAAGTTAGAGGTATGAAACATGGCTACTTATGAAAAGTTGGTCTAAAGTATAAGCATTATGAGTAAAAAGGATATAACACCTGTGACGCTAGGTTCACACCGCTTAAAAAAGAGGTTACCCGCGGAAAACCGCAGATGCCATAAACTGTAGTGGGGTCAGCCAATTTTCCGCAATGCTTGCAGCACTTTTCTCTCCGCATTTTTCAAGCGGAATGGGGAACAGAATCCCCCAGCGAAGAGCCTTAATGTTTATGTCTTTAAATCATGTTTTTGTAGTTATGGTTTGTTTTTCTACCATATTGTGCTCACAGTAAAGTTGGCCTTAGGCCCATTTGCACATCATATTTAGGATATCCTTTCTCCCATATTTGTACTTTGGGATCTAGAGGAGGAATAGATCATAATATATGTTGCCAAATATTTTTCAGAAGTATTGCCCACTCTATCCCACTCACTATTAGGCTTACCACACTTCCAAAAACAGCCACTCCAAAATCTAGAAACTAACTGCTAAATTAGTAGGAGTCTCACCACAGTCACAAGAATGCGGATCCCAAATTCTCTGTATGAATGGAGTAGCAGGTCTCACATGTGCAACTACTGCTCCATTTATTTCTAAGGGATTGTGGGAGAAAAAACATGTACAGCTTAGCCAATTCTGGCAGACCAATGGAAATAAATGTAACCAAAATGTAGATAACTAGCCTGACTCTCCATTTAGAAAGGGGTGCTAGAGACAGGGCAATTTACTCAGAAGTCCACACAAAAAAAATCAGTTTACATAAAAATTGGAGTGCCGTGGTAATTTTTTGGGTATACTACTGGAAAAATTCTTGTTCCATTGACACCCACCTATATTTTATGGGAGCATTTATATAGAGGTGTACATATCTTTTTCTTATTTTTGTACTCGGTATTCCAAACCATTGACTTCAATTATTTTTCACAGCCCAACTCCAACTCCTACTATTCAAAAATAACTGACAGTCATAGTCAGACAGATGCAGTAAAGCGTCTCTAAATCCTGCTTTAAAGTAAATATTCAAGAAGATATGTATCTAAATAATTATACAATATCAAGGAACATTATACTGTGGATGAGGGCACTAAGGACTATTATACTGTGCATGGGGGCACTAAGGAGCATTATACTGTGTATGGTGGCTCTAAGCAGCATTATACTGTGGGTGGGGGCACTAAGCAGCATTATACTCTGGGTGGGGGCACTAAGGAACATTATACTGTGGGTGGGGGTACTAAGGAGCATTATACTGTGGGTGGGGCACTAAGGAGCTTTATACTGTGTGTGGGGGCACTAAGCAGCATTATACTGTGGGTGGGGCACTAAGGAGCTTTATACTTTGCATGGGGGCAATAAGCAGCATTATACTGTGAGTGGGCGCACTGAGGAGCATTATACTGTGCGTGGGGGCACTAAGCAGCATTATACTGTGTGATGTGGGGGCACTAAGAAGCATTATACAGTGAGTGGGGGCACTGAGTAGCTTTATACTGTGCATGAGGGCACTAAGGAGTATTATACTGTGCGTGGGGGCACTAAGCAGCATTATACTGTGTGGTGTGGGGGCACTAAGAAGCATTATACAGTGGGTGGGGGCACTAGGGAGCATTATGCAGTGGGTGGGGGCATTAAAGAGCATTATACTGTGGGGGCACTAATGGGACATTAGAGTCCCCACACATTATAATGACCTATTATTATAGGGGGTAACGTGCAATTACCAAAATAAATCTTTAAAGAGATTATCTGGGGAATAATACAGTTTACCTGTGCATTCCCAGCACTGGTTACACTTTATTACTAATATACACCCCAGTCCCCTAGAGCCCTGGTTATTACCATTGCGGAGAGCAGCTGAGGAGGACAAAACTCTCATTCCTCTGCCTATCTGGCTGATGTTTTGACTCCTACTCACAAGATTGACTCCACTCTACTCAGTGGAACTGTGGGCCGAGTATAGGGGAGTCGCTGAAGTCAGTGAGATTTGGAGCTGTAGTGGGGAAGACAGGAGTAAGAAAAAGGAATGGAAGGTAATAAACAGGGCTCTGGGGTACCAGGGAGTGTGTAAGCAATAAAGCTTATCCATTGCAGGGAATACACTGAAAAGCTTTATTATTCCCCAGATAACCCATTTAAGACAGTCCTGGGTGCTATTGGCCCCTAGCATGTCTATGTATATTATGCTACTCTTCCCATTCGGCAGAAGGAATGGCCTTGGCTCAGTTTCAATAGGTGATAACCCAAACTCGTAGCACTCACAGATGATATCAGAGAATCTTTCTAATAAAAAGTGATTGCCCAAAGCAGACAATCCCTTTAAGAATCAAATAGTGTTTCTATAAGCCATATGTAGTAAATGTAAATCTCTAGTCCTATTTCCCAGTTTAAGGTCTTTGTCTTCCCTGTCCCTAAATTATTATTACAGTCTGGCATATGGCATTGTGGCAAAGGAAACCTTTCATATCTTGTCATGTAGATATAATTAATATTAATGTTTCAGTGTTTCCAATCTATTATACATTTATTACATGCTATTTAAACCACTTTCTAGTTATGAATTAATTGACTTAAGTTATATTTAGCTGTATAAATGAAATAACAGAGTATTTATCTGCCATTCAATAAGTTATGAACTCTTTTTTTTTCCTAGCTCAGTCGGCTTTCTAATTACACATTAATTATGTTATACAAAATGTGAATTGATTGTTAAGAATACAAGTAAAATAATAACTGAAAATAGGTTTGTATATACCGTATATGCCGGCGTATAAGACGACTGGGCGTATAAGACGACCCCCAACTTCTGCCCTAAAAATATAGAATTTGGTATATACTCACTGTATAAGACTACCCCTCTCCCAAATGAAAAAAAAGTCTGCTTTGATTTCAACATGTTAATTTTAATTCAAATGCATATGACATGCAGGTACTGTATATAGCAGCAAAACTGTCACTTATAAACATAAGGTTGTTTCAAACATGTACGGTAAAGCTAAGCTCTTCATTAATATCACAGCATGGATGCGAGGGGAATCTGGCGTTACTGCACCGCCAGCTTTCCCCTCGCATCCATGCTGTGATATTAATGAAGATCCGACATGCTTCTGTAAGTGCCGCCTGTGACCCCCAGCTCTGTGACGCCGACCGCTGTGACGGGGCGGCTGCATTAGCATACAGTGCGCCGCCCCGTCAGCGCGTACTAAGCCTCTTCTAATGACTGTGAGAGGCGGATTGCCGCGCATGCGCGGCGGTCCCAGGAAGCGGCTCTCTACGCGCTGATGGGGAAAAAAATCACCTCACACAGTGCGGCCCCCGTATATCCGGCGTATAAGACGACCCCCCACTGTAGCCATTATTTTAAGGGGTTAAAAAGTCGTCTTATACGCCAGTATATACGGTATGTTAATGGGAATATTATAGAGGGTGTTGCCCAAGATATTATGAACCATGGATACATTCCTTGGATCACATCTATTTATATATGTCTATTTATGAATACACAAGTACAGATTGTTAGTAAGGAATTTACACTATGCTGTTGTGTATTAAAGGGGTTGACTGACTCACCATTTGCAGGCCCCCGTATCAGCAGTGGCCCTGTAACCACTGATACTGGCCCTACAAGCAATCTTGTTTTTGCTGACATCACATGACATGCAGAGGACAACCATGTAGGGTTCCCATTTCCCCAAATATAGCTTAACCATACTACTTGACTCCAACTCAAGTAATCTTGTGACGTCTGGTATAATATTTTTAAATTAGACAAACTCTATGTTTTTTCAGTTACAGCTCATAATGTTCCTGTTGTCCTTTTAGGCAATCCTGATAGGTTATTTGTATTGAAATAATGATAGAAGAGAGAAACTGAGGTTTATATGATTTGGAGTAAAACAAAAATAGTAAAAATTTTAAGAGGACTCCTAGAAGAGACTGCTGGAGTCCAGATTACCCTGCCTCTACAGAGTGATTGCCAGCTTTCCTTGTATCAGTTTGATAGTCCTGTGTGCTAGAGGCCCCAGTATGAATATGTATATGCAGCAGAGGAAAGGAATAGCCAGACTCAGCTTCTACTGGTGATAACCCAAACCCGCACCAGGTGACATCAGAGAATTCTTCCAATAAAAATTGATTGTTTAAGGCAGTCAATCTCTAAATAGAATTTCCAAACCCTCGCATTTATGGAAATCGCAGCATGTCAGCTATAGATATAATTGAAGCAGAAACAATTTTTATGAAAAGCACTGCGGGAAAAACCGTGATGTGTTTCCACCACGGTTTTTCCAGCAGCACTTTTTTGCTTCGGCCTGCTATGTTGGGCCTTAGCCTTTAGGTCTTTGTCTTCCATTTCCTTAAAATATTATTACATTTACAGTTTGAGTACACAGAAGGCTGTCACTCATAGGGTGAGATTTATCAAGTCTGGCATTTCCTACACTTTGATCTTCCCTGAGCCAGAGGAAGATACTCCTGTTGTATTAAATGGTTTGTGCTTGTTAATAAATTAGTTGCATCTCCTGCCCTCCGTGCACTAGAATCTTAAATCTATCATTTATACCAATTTCTGGCATAAACGATAGTAAATTTGTCAGGCTGTGGAAGTCCATGGTCAGGCATTTCCCCTTCTGCTAAGTGCTACCCCATCATGCCGCCATTTTGGAAGGCTGCTGTGCAGAGTGCAAATGGGCCAAAAGTCGCAAATATTGACACAAAAACAGCCATCCACCAAAATGTATGACTTTTAACATACATTTTACTTCACAAACTAGCGTAAAATATATGATAAATCAGCCACACTTTGTGTAGGCATGGTAAGCAGGACTACTATTGGTTTTCCCAGGAGTCCTGTTGGGATTTTTTTTCAGAAATCCTGCTCCAAAGCATATAAACCTTAATGTCACAGAGCTCAGCTGATCTTCCTTTATCATATATTCATCTAATTCCAGCACACAGAGCTCAGCTCAGCTGATCTTCCTCTATCATGTTTTTACCCCAAGACAGCAGAAATAACCTTATAGGTTCCCATTAAATGGAATGCAAATAAAATATTGTAATGACATTGTTCTGTGTGCCCGAAATATAACTATTTGAAGTGACACCCCACTTCAGCTTCCCTGCATTAGACTGCAAGAGACTGCCCACCCATAAGTGCTATCAGAAAATCAAGTTGTTCAAAAGTTTAGTTACGCTTTAAGCATTAAAGGGATTATCTGGTTTCTAACATTGATGGCCTATAACCCCTTTTAAGTGCAAAACTACATTATTTTATATTTTTCACAGTAATGACACAATTGTTCTCTTTATAAAAATGTTCCTGCAACGGTAATTCAATCTATTCCATTATTATGTTTTTCTAAAAATAATTAAATTAAACTGTAACCAAAAACTCAATGAATTAACCCATTTGGTAGGGGGGTCAGGCTAATCCAGTATTAAGCCTGTAAATCAGTGAACTAGAAGCCAATGGAAACTGTATAATCGTCTGTATTATAATTAGTATTGACTTGGGTCACAAGAATTGCCACATTCATTGTGTATAGGTGGCAGGTGCCTTTTACCGGGCTCATAAATTGACTTGGGAATGTTTTACATGCATCTTGATAAGTTGTGTGAAGATAATTGGAAAGTGTTCATAGCGTCAACTAGGATTAAAGCAAAGCATGAATACTAGTTTGTGGTTAACCTCATGAATGTATGCAGTGTAAACTGATAATGGAAATATTTGGCTCAGAAGATATTTGGTTCCTAGCTGAGTTGAAACAAGATGTAGAAACTGATAATGTAGGAGAGTGTCTTACTACATGCAATTTCCTTTTCTCAGCAAAATCTTAGAACTTTGTGAGAAAATGAGCTAGGTATTATAAATGGAAAAATGAAATATAATTTTATATGAGAATCTTATATATTTAAATCAGGTCTGTCACCAGACTACTGTATGCTACCCTGTAGTCTGCTGAAGTGTGCTGGAGTAAGATGCGCCAAATTTATTAAGAGTCACATACCTCTTAAAAAGGTTAGGTAGAAAAATACAGCTTACTAGTGCATTTCCTGCACTGCATAAGCTTTATTACTAATATATACTGGTCTCCTAGAGCCCTGATGATTACATTTATAAAACTGGTTGCCAGAAGTCTGTTTGTATTGTCTCCCCTGCTTTCTCTCCAGCTCTCTGTGATGTCACTAACTTTGCTCTACTCCTGCTGCAGGTTCATAGAGTAGAGCAGAGTCGGTCATGTAACCAAGAGTCGGAATGGCAGCAGGAGAGACAGAGAAATAAACCTCCCCAGCTTCACTCTGCAAAGGTAATGGGTTTTGGGGGGACCAGCATGTATATTAGTAATAAAGCTTATCCAGTGCTGTAATTTCAGTGGAAAGCTTTTTTTCCACCCCATAACGCCTTTAATAAATTTGGCAGCTTGGTTTTGTGGGCGCCCTAAAATGAAATGTACACCAGCTGGCATAATTTGTTCCATAACATTATACCAATTTCTGGTTTAATTATAGTAAATCTTTTGTGTTATGGGAGGCCCTGCTCCCTGCTGCTAAATAAAAGTTGCAAATGTTGCTAAATTATGTGCCATGCTGCCCCATGTGTAAAAATAGGGTACGCCAAATATGTGTCTTTATAATGTTAGAAAACTGCAGCAAAGACCTAGATGAATGCCTTCAATAGCTTATGAGTCTGGCAAATTCATGAACAGAGTTCTTCCCTGCCTTTCCCCACCTCCCTTTTTCCCTCATCATAGTGATTAATGGCAGGCTATATATATAGCAACCTGTCAATCACTGTGAGGAGGGGGACAGAGACGAGGAAAGTTGGGGGTTGCATTTTGCTCATGAATACCCTGGACTCAAAAACTATGTGTTTTCTTTGTTTTCTCCTAATAATATTTTTGTGCCATTTTGGCTACGAGAAGTAGGGCCAGTCCTAATGTTATGCTGCCCTTACATATGGTAACATAGTATGATGAAAATTTCACTTTAATTAAAACTATTTTTCATAATTTTTGTTCAAGAAAGATGCTTCATTCTATTTTTTATTCTGGAAGCAAAATCTTCTAAATAGCAAGAAGCATAAAATATTTTAATTGTTGCCATTATTACTAACCTTTAGACTGGTAAGAGAGAGAACCACTAAACCTGTAACATCATAATTATACTACAGTGGTGGGAGAAGATGTTTTTTTTTTTGTTATAATTGGATATATATATCATTTTATGCTGCAATCATCAGGCTTTGCTATGGGTAATTAAATTATAAATATTTTAATGATTAAAAATCCCATCAGTATCAGTTTTGTCGAATATGATTTTTTTTTAGAATATTGGATGTTCCTTGTTCTGTATACCTTCAAGTCTTACTAGGCAATAACTTATAGTCATTTACCGTATTAGGCAATTCAAAGTTAATAGATGGGAGTTTGGCTGTGATTGACTTCTATTCAGTGGACCTTACTAACAAAAAAAGGAATTGTCCATTGTCGACCATCCCTTAACAGGAGGTCTGTCACCAGAACAGTCCCTATTGTAGTATAAACATAGTCAGATAGTTGGGGTTCACGTAAATAAACATTATTTTCTGCTCCCCAATTGGTGCCTCCGTTGCTGAGATATTATCTTTCCTCCTGATATGCTAATGAGCTGTTTGGTGCACCCATTGCTCTAATCGCACCAGCTATACTTTGCAACGTGCAGTCCCTCCATCCCTCCCACCCTTCTATAACTGAAATGTACTGCCTGGCCCTGTTAGTCATAGCAGGGAGGTAGCGCTCTGTTGTCATGAGAGCAATGGTGACACCCTCATTGCACAAGATAACTCATTTGCATATCAGGAAAAAAGCTAAAAATCTCAACAATAGAAGCAATGATCAGGAAACAGAAAAAAAACATTTTATTCATGTAAAACCTGGCTGACTGTTGTTATAGATCTAGGTGACTCCCTTTAAGTAATAAAGCTTAGTTATGCATACATTATTGTAACAGTTTATGGTACATCAAATCTGCTACTTTTATTCCAGTATTAACTGGATACATCAGCAAGAAAAAAGGGTGATCAGCTCATGCTGGTGGCCAGATGTGTTCATTAAGGGGTGTCGTAATATTGCTATGGCATCCTTTATTGTCCTATGGTGTATACAACAAAGCCACCTCCATGGATCATGTACAGTGGTATACGATGTCTCTATTGGTCCATACAGAGCTGTATCCTCCTCTAGAAGCAATGTGTTTTCCCCTAGAAGTAATATATTCTCCTCTAGAACTAATACCCCCTTATAGTTAGGGGTTCACAGAGAGTAGTCACAGCGGATTAGCTACAGTAGCAGCATTGTGGCTGAGAGTTAAACAAATCTCATCCAAATTCTGCAACTAAAGCCTGCAATGCAAAAAGGCCATGCTCTTAGGATAGGTCATTAATTGTAGATCCATGGGGGTCTAACATCTGGGACCCTTGCTGCATCACGTTCATTGGTCACATGGCTTGATCGAAGTGAATGGACTGAGCTGTAGTACAAAGCCCAGCCGCTGCACAAGTGTATAGAGCTGCGCTTGGCAAGTACTGAAGAGGATGCAGCACTCAAACTAAAGCTACATCCTCTTCAAACAGCTGATCAGCAGGGGCCCTGGTATCAGCCCCCTGCTCATCTTTAATTCAGGACCTATTCTAAGGATAGGTCATCCATTATAAAGCCTAGAAAACTCCTTTAAACCAAAAGAATATAATTTATTACAGTGGCTTTCACCTGCAATTCCTGCCGGTGTGTTAAAGCACAAAACACCCACCAGATTCTGGGTGGCCTTTGCAACTACACCTTGCAGGGAAACGAGACAGAAATTTTCTAATGCAAAATTCGGTAGTGTGTGGTCATCTGCATGAGCCTTCAAAGGGAATTGTAGGGAAGAACCAGGATACCTATGGAAAAACCTCTGCACAACTTCAGTGGACATCCTGTCCTCATGCCACCACATTAAACTGTCGTGACTTATGGGCACATACAGTAGATACAGTGCACACAGTAGAATATACTTCAGGATAGAAATGTGCAGATGTAGTGCACTACACTCCAGTAAATTGTACTGTAGCTTGTGCTTGTATAGTTAGTCTAATTATTATGCCAGTGACAAGAAGAATCTTACTGTGTAGCTCATGCAAAGTGGAGTCAGATTGGTTGCTACAATTATGGGTCTTTTATAATTTTAGCATTATATTTGTGGCTCATTAGTATATAACACCTTATAAATCCCATGGATATGGTCCCTGAAGATGTAATACATTCTTTAAATGTTAATAAACTAAAGTAATCATGTGCGTAACAAGAAGCTACATATTAAAGCAGTGTATCTTCAAGATAATTTACGTTATGACTTTTCTGCTGGATTGTCTGAGCTGATCCAGTTTAATATGCTTTGTTTGCAGACAGATTTTCACTTGTTTAAAAAAATGTTCTAGATAGTGTTTGAAAAAGATTTACGGCATAATATATTTTACACCATAGCTTGTGGAGGCTCCAGAAGAATTTATAATATTGCAGATTGTTTAGTTAATGTTTCAAGCTAATAAATGATTCATGTGGCAATGGCTCTCTACTTTTTACTAACTTCATTCTACCATCAACAGATTAGATTAAATCCCCATTTACGGTATTATATTAATATTTTCAATGGCAGACTAATCCAAGAAATAAATGTGTCAGTTTCTATGGATACGCCGTAATGGGTACATGCATAAGAAAGTGGCTCGAGGCCACACAAGAGGCTTAATGTACAGATCTCATAGGAAGACATTATTTATTGCTAAAGTATTTACCAATCTCATTTTTACTTTTGGTCATTTGACCTCAGCCAATTTGCTAAACTATTATTCGGTTAACATTGTCAAGCACACGCATCTATAGTATATTACTTTATATAGTTATTGTAGGCTAAGGATAGAATACCCGTTTAATGGGGGAAATGCTAGTAATAATGGCCACAAATAATGGCCTTAAAGTTTTCAGGCATAATATATAATATATTAAAAAATATTAAATAGTTCAAATTATGGCTCACAGCGAATGTGCAGACCTGTGAAAATAGAAATATACAAAAATAAAATGGTATAAATAAATTTATATAAATGGCTTTATGTTTATTGATTCCAAAAAGAATATTTTAAAGCATTTGTGACCCTCACAGTAGTGTGACATGAAACTGGCATGAATATTAAGTCCAAATTGCAGAGTTTGAAATTTTTGCATTAACTTATATTCCCATTCCTTTCTCTCCCTTTGCTTCTTAAAATGTCCCATTAAAACCACAACCTGCAAATCTTCAATAGAGTGGTGTGAGGGTCAGGGCTGTGGAGTCGGAGTCGTGGAGTCGGACTCGGTGCCTATTTTGGTGGAGTCGGAGTCGGTATAAAATGGACCGACTCCGACTCCCAAAATATATAATAAATTGGTACAGTTAGTAGTACAATGCAGTATGTGCTGAATATATTTTCATAAGAATTTGGGAAAATGATGAAATGTTGAAAATGATGAAATGTCCTGTAAAGGTCTGTTCTATTCCTCATATAATGATGGGACTGAGTTCTGAGTGAACCTATAAGGTTTAGCAGTCCAGGGCTGTGGAGTCGGAGTCGTGGAGTCGGAGTCGGTGCCTATTTTGGTGGAGTCGGAGTTGGAGTCAGGGGAAATTGAGGAGTCGGAGTCGGGGCTTTGGCGTACTGACTCCACAGCCCTGGTGAGGGTCACAAATCACCACCTGATAGCAAACAGATAACAGCAAGAATTACTGATCCCTCTGTCACCTCCCACAAGTTTCCAGATTGTTTATTTTTTGACCTGTTGTAAATAACTTCTCTACTTACAGTGCCTTGCGGAAGTATTCGGCCCCCTTGAACTTTTCAACCTTTTGCCACATTTCAGACTTCAAACATAAAGATATAAAATTTTAATTTTTTGGTGAAGAATCAACAAGTGGGACACAATTGTGAAGTGGAACGAAATTTATTGGTTATTTTTAACTTTTGTAAAAAATAAAAAACTGAAAAGTGGGGCGCAGAATATTATTCGGCCCCCTTAAGTTAATACTTTGTAGCGCCACCTTTTGCTGCGATTACAGCTGCAAGTCGCTTGGGGTATGTTTCTATCAGTTTTGCACATCGAGAGACTGAAATTCTTGCCCATTCTTCCTTGGAAAACAGCTGGAGCTCAGTGAGGTTGGATGGAGAGCGTTTGTGAACAGCAGTTTTCAGCTCTTTCCACAGATTCTCGATTGGATTCAGGTCTGGACTTTGATTTGGCCATTCTAACACCTGGATACGTTTATTTGTGAACCATTCCATTGTAGATTTTGCTTTATGTTTGGGATCATTGTCTTGTTGGAAGATAAATCTCTGTCCCAGTCTCAGGTCTTTTGCAGACTCCAACAGGTTTTCTTCCAGAATGGTCCTGTATTTGGCTCCATCCATCTTCCCATCAATTTTAACCATCTTCCCTGTCCCTGCTGAAGAAAAGCAGGCCACCACCATGTTTGACAGTGGGGATGGTGTGTTCAGGGTGATGAGCTGTGTTGCTTTTACGCCAAACATATTGTTTTGCATTGTGGCCAAAAAGTTCGATTTTGGTTTCATCTGACCAGAGCACCTTCTTCCACATGTTTGGTGTGTCTCCCAGGTGGCTTGTGGCAAACTTTGAGAAATGGCTTTCTTCTTGCCACTCTTCCATAAAGGCCAGATTTGTGCAGTGTACGACTGATTGTTGTCCTATGGACAGACTCTCCCACCTCAGCTGTAGATCTCTGCAGTTCATCCAGAGTGATCATGGGCCTCTTGGCTGCATCTATGATCAGTCTTCTCCTTGTTTGAGATGAAAGTTTAGAGGGACGGTCAGGTCTTGGTAGATTTGCAGTGGTCTGATACTCCTTCCATTTCAATATGATCGCTTGCACAGTGCTCCTTGGGATGTTTAAAGTTTGGGAAATCTTTTTGTATCCAAATCCGGCTTTAAACTTCTCCACAACAGTATCATGGACCTGCCTGGTGTGTTCCTTGGTCTTCATGATGCTCTCTGCGCTTTAAACAGAACCCTGAGACTATCACAGAGCAGGTGCATTTATACGGAGACTTGATTACACACAGGTGGATTATATTTATCATCATCAGTCATTTAGGACAACATTGGATCATTCAGAGATCCTCACTGAACTTCTGGAGTGAGTTTGCTGCACTGAAAGTAAAGGAGCCGAATAATAATGCACGCCCCACTTTTCAGTATTTTATTTTTTACAAAAGTTTAAAATAACCAATAAATTTCGTTCCACTTCACAATTGTGTCCCACTTGATGTTGATTCTTCACCAAAAAATTTAAATTTTATATCTTTATGTTTGAAGTCTGAAATGTAGCAAAAGGTTGAAAAGTTCAAGAGGGCCGAATACTTTCTCAAGGCACTGTATATTGCATTTTGTTATTTTTAAGGATTCTAAGATCCTTTGAAGGTCCATGTCGTTAGTGTATAAAAACTCTGTGAATTTTCAGTTTCTTGTATAACACCATATCTGAAGAAGGGAGCAAGTACTCTCGAAAGCTCACCATCAAATATACTCAGTTAGCCTCTAAAAGATATCACCTGATTTCTTCACTCTTCCACTACTTTCTGTGGCTAACATGGTACAACATTATACATGCCTATTTTAGTAACTACTTGTATACCCCATTAAATTATTTTGGAGCATCTTTTCCACAACACCATGTTTTATAGTTACTTTGTTATTCTCATGGATATTGCTAAATTATTCGACAATGAAGGGATGATATTCCCCTTGTCAAAGGGCTGTGTGGCCTACATAGCCAGCAGAGATTGGACAGTGTCAGAATGTGTAGGGATACATCCTCAGCTGGTAACACCCAGTTGTCAATTTATGTATAAATTTATACAAACAATAACAGAAGATCAGAGAGTTTCAGTACAAAAATTTTTATAATCTGCTACCTCTTGTGTCACCCCCTCTACCTCATAGATTGTAAGCTCTTGCGAGCAGGGCCCTCAGTCCCATTGTGTGAATTGACTATTTCTTTGTAATGTATCTCTTTTATGTGTACTTGAACCCTACAAATTGTACAGTGCTGCAGAATATGTTGGCACTATATAAATAAAATGTATTATTATTATTAGTCAACAGTGCCAGAAGGTGCAAAATTAAAAAATAGCCAGTACTCACCTCCACCTTTTCCCAGCCACTGAAGTTGCACAGTCCACTCAGCTATGCACCTCCTGGTTTGTATTACAACACATCAGGACACCGCACCCCAATTGGTAACACATAGTGGTCAGATTATTGGAGGAATGACACAACACAGTGTAACAAGAAGGTTGACCCACAAAAAAATCTGTAAAAAAATATTCACAGACAACCCCTTTAAGTAGACTTGTTTACATGAGCTGATGGGTGTTCTTTAAATACTGTAGAATAGGAGATCCTGACTGTAGTGATATATTGCTTTATAGTAGGTTGATGCAGAAGAGAATTGTTATCTTTGTTCAATTGAATCAACAGTCCTGGGATCCTCATTGTGCAGAAAGTCCTTGTTCCATCGTACCCTAACCCTACTTGACGAAAGACAGTTGTCTCTATAGAATAGTAGAGAGTGTGATGAAGGAGATGGAGAAAGTGGTGTAAATGTTGTATTCATCTGAATTACTCTCTCTCTATTTGTTTTGCAGTTTTTGTAACCTTTATTTTGATCTCGGCCTTTTATAATTGTAGCGGTAAATGTTTACCGTTAAACAAATCGCGCATTTATGTCCGTTACCTTGAAATGATTTTAGTCTAGCTAAGTTATTTATACTATTGTGTTCTGCATTACTTTGTCTACCTACCCTGTACATGTATATTTGTAGTTAATATATATGCAAGCAGAAACTAAGTATATTTCTTCTGTAATATTTTAAGCATTCTGGCTTGGGTTTTGTAGTGTAATTGTTTTATTATGTGTTGTTGTTGTCATTAGGCTTTGTCAGTTTTGGCAGGTAATTAAATGTAGGAATAATTAACTGTCTAAAACCATGTAACAGAGCTTTTTCTTTTTGTATTGTGATGTTAGGAAGAAAAATAAAGGAATAAAATGCTTGGAAAGCATTTTATCTCCTCTTTGTAAATTGTCTTTCTGCTTTGTTAGGAGACAGCAGGTGTCTTGCTTTCATCACTGTGTAATGATTGAATCCCGTTACTTTGTTTTTTTGTCCCATACAGCTTAATTGTTATTTTTCTCACAAAAGAAGTTTGGAGGGAACCGGTAGAGTGTAGATGTCAAACACAACCTTCTGCATGTATTCCTGAGCTGTATGAAAGAAAGCTCTGACCTCAGATACTAATGAAAACTTGTTAGAGAAAATAGTCAAAATATGAGGGTAATTCAATATGTTCTCAGCCATTAGTGAAAATTGAAATTAAAATGGACAACCTTTGGCTAACTGCTGGATATCTAACACAATATGCATTATCTTCCATCTACATGCTATAAATGGATGAGGTTGGATTGAACATGCGACTCGAATAAGAAGAAAGTTTTACAAAGCTGTGCATTATGGTTTCCAACTTGTATATTTTCTTTAAAGCTAGTTCGTTTTTTTTTTTTTTTTAGAGGAGAATGTATGTACTTGGTTGGAGAAATTGGGTTAAATGTTTTTGCTAGTCTTATACATTATACATTATATATTTTTCTAAGACAACCTATTCTGCCTTCTGACCTACTCTAACTTTGTCATAATTCTTATCAGTTAATCTAATTTTCTTATCTTAGACACACAGTAGGCTCATTTTCATAGGAAGCTAATGAATGGAGGAAAGTGGAGAACCAGGAGGAAACGTAGGCAAACATGGGTCTAACATACAAACGCTATGCAGATGTTGCCCTTGGTCAGAGTCAAACATAAGACCCTAAGTCACATAAGAACCTAAGAGGAACTTTGATAAAAGTCAATTACAGCAACATTATGGTTTGCAATAAAAATGTTGCAATAAATGCATAATACTTAGCTTTGTGTATTACTGTTACTGATATGGTTCTTCTGATTCTCAGACTCCTCTTTATTTCTGTAAAATGGCCACCAGTTTCTTAGATTCTGCTGTACACACTCTCAGGAGGACTGTCTCAGACCACCAAAGCACAGTGTGCATACAATAGTCTAAGAAGATATTTTATGTACTAATACAATGCAAGGAATAGATTTGCCAAAATTCTGTCATGTTTAGGTACAAATGAACAACTGCTGTATGCCTATGTTTTCCCTTTTAGTATAGTAAGTTATACAAGTCTGCTTTTACTTGGTGTACCCAATCAGGATTTCCTAAAATTAATTATGCTTAAACAATGCTTCATTCACTTTATTCAGCCTCCAACCTGACTGACCTGCTGATTCACATACCAGCAGGAAGTCTTTTTTTATATAAATCTATGAGAGCCTGAATCATACGTACTCATAGACTCACATAGAAATCAGTAACTTCCGGCTGGTCAAGATGGGCCACCTTTCGGAAGCTAAATAATGATGCACTCGGTCAGTGAACGTATCATCCACTTTGTATTAGTATGCCCTGAACTACAGGCTAAGACTTCCCACTGTGGGACTTTAAGGGTAAGTTCACAAGGCGGAAAGTAAAGAGGAATTTGAGGGGAACTTCCAGTTTTTCGTCCTCCGGCTTTCCGCCGTAGCTTTTACTCACTGACTAGGCTGCAATGAATCAGTGGAGTTCTGTGCGTGGAATCCTTGGCAAGATTGAGCAGGATGCTTATTTTTTTCAACATCCTGCTTCAGTCTTTTGCTCCCATTGAATACAATGAGAGGCAGGATCATACCAAAATTTGGCACTGATTTTGAGACAGAATTCTTCTTAAAATCAGCACCAAATTCCGCCTTGTGAATATACCCTAAAGGTTCACGGCATGAAAAAAAAACACTTGTGGCAGCATATTATCGATCAAAGCTAATATTAATGAGAATTTGCGCTTACACATAAATAGACTTCCTGATATAGACGATTGTGCCATGACAGTATTTATTTAGATTATAGATGCAACTTTTTAGGTGTAACCGTTTTTATTGTATATGGAATGCCTTTTTGTTTAGGTAAGTAGAAGGCCTACAGGAGGTGTAGTTAGAGGTGAAGTTCTTTGTAAATTGATGGAGAACCTACCATTGAAAGCTGCTAATTTTGCACTTTGTGTTGGTTGCGTAATGAGTAATTGTATACACATGTGCCTGTCAACTGACATGTGTCTAGTGAAAGGTCAATAACATATGACATGATTCCTGGTGTCATGGAAATAGCGGCTACAAGGTAGCAGAAATAGCGGCTACAAGCAAATACAAGGAACTCCATTCCTGAACACGTACAAATACTATATGATCACTTGACTTTAAGTTTTCCATTGGAAAAATGTTTTTGCTTTCTGTACCGAAAGCATGATTTATAAACTCACAGACCATAAAATAAATGTACAATATATGTTATGCCAATTTCAGTGTGTATATGCACCATCTTAATATCTTAAATGTGGCCCTATAAATGGAACAGTAGCACCGTCTACAATGCTCACAATACTTATGTTTAATACAAAAAGAAAATTGAAAATCTTTGCTATTTTTCCACTGTGTTATTTTATTTCATGGCCAATATTACATTTTAATGAAGTGAAACCCACATTCTCATTCATCCACTGTACAGTACATTGTACGTGACCCAACACAATTAATTGAAAGTTGTCCCGTTTCCAAGTAGTGATTACTATTCACACTAACTTCAGTTATTTGCCTTTCACATAAGTTATAGCATTTTCCACACATGGCTTATTCGTGCAAATTTTAGAGCAGTGCTTCCTGAATTTAAGTGCTAAGTAATAGACATGAAAAGAGTGAGCCTACGGCTGATTCGAGGGGCTGGGAGTAGAAAACATTGCTTGCAGTACAAAGGACTTGAAAGGTATGCTCAATCATGCATTAAGAGACCTTATGCATTTACATTACAGTTTACTAGTTGTATTCAGTTAATTTGCTATTTTGGTTTCTTATGTGCAGCACATAATTACTAATATAGGCTGCCAGAAAAAGCTTTTAAATTCAGTCTTACCACAAATATGCAATAGTATAAGTTTATGAGGTTTTGACTTATGAATGTATGATTGTTCATTTTTCCAATGATTCTGGCTCCATAAATAGAGCCCTGTTTGAGTTAATAGTTCGGTTCTTACCATGGCAATCTGAATGCTTATATGTAAACATTTAGTCATGTTCCTGTATTATCTAAGTAGCAAATGAGCACAGCACCTTTAGATATGCTATCCCTGTGCAAACAAGCAGCAGCTGCACTATTGTTCTTGGTCTGCAAATAAATATAAATTTTAATGACCCGGTAAAGAGATAAAGCTAAGCATAATATGCTTGAAAAAGTCTTTGTGTAAAATGTAATATCAGAGATAAATGCGATTTATATATTAATGTCAGAGTACTGTATTCTGCAGAATGACTGTAAAGTGACACTGGAGTTATGATTTAGGGTCTGTGTGCACCTGCTTGTATAGTACAATATAATGTCATTATATTTAAAGCAACCCTTCGGTTCGTAACAAAAATTTTCACAACAAATGTGTAATACATGGTTAAAATACCCGGCCCCTTCCTTGTTTTTTTTTTTCAACTGTAATTTTTTTTTATTAAGATGTTTTCAATGTAATAAACAAAATACAAAAATAGTACAAATTAAGGTGCAGCATACAAAAACGCAAAAATAAGACATGAAAAAACAATGTGACAATGTGCAAAAAATATGGCACAAGGACGAAGGGGGAACACATAAGGTAGAGTAAGGGACAGGGGGATAGGAATCAGAGAACTTGTAAAATACAGTAAGTATCCCATTGGGACTAGACTGAGTCAAAAGCGGCAACAGTATTGTTCATGCTGGCTCTAATATTCTAAATTACATCTTTGACATGAACAAGGAGATCTGTACTGGACGAGGGGTTAGTTGACTTCCACCGAAGAGCTATTAGGGACTTAGCCGCAGTGCAGAGGCAGTGAAAGAGTTTGGAGGTTTTATTACCCAACTGCCTTACCCAACTTCCTCCTTTTTAAAGAGGACCTTTCACGTCCTCATGTATATGCGGTTTTATATACCGCTAGAAAGCCAACAGCGCGCTGAATTCAGCACACTGTCGGCTTTTCCGTTATGTGTCCCAGGGCTGGAGATATCGGGGGTCTAAATTTCACCGTTCACTGTCAGAAGGGCGTTCCTGACAGTCTAGCTGCGCTGTGAGGAACGCCCTCCCTGACAGTATTCCTCCATAGCACTGTACTGGGGGGGGCGCTCCTTACAGCTTAGCGTCATCGCTGGGCTGTAAGGAACGCCCCCTCTGACAGTACTCGACTATGGACAAGGACAGAGAGAGGGGGTGTTCCTTACCGCCTAGTGATGACGCTGGGATGTGAGGAACGTCCCCCCAGTACAGTGCTATGGACGAGTACTGTCAGGGAGAGCGTTCCTCACAGCACAGCTAGACTGTCAGGAACGCCCTTCTGACAGTGAATGGTGAAATTTAGACCCCCGATATCTCCAGCCCCGGGGAACATAACGGGAAAGCCGCCAGTGCGCTGTCAGCTTTCTAGCGGTATGTAAAACCGCATATGCATGAAGACCTGAAAGGTCCTCTTTAAAGGGAGTTGACCACCTCCCTGAAGTATATTCAACTGTTAACACCATGTTATAGAGCACATTGCAATGATAAACAGCATACTTCTGGTTAAAGGGGTTACCCAGTATAACCCCTTTTTTATATGAGGCTGGGGAAGGTGAAAAAAATGTAAAAAAAAACATGCTCAGCTATCCCCGGTGTTCTGGTGTCTCCCAGCAGTGTCCAGTCCTGCTGCTCTGGTGTTTCCTTCCTGCGGAAGTCCCCACCACCCGTGACCTATGAGGCCAATTGGCGGCCTAAGTAAAGGGACATGGCATGTCACAAGTAGTGACGTCCTGTGTTATTTACTCAGGCTGCTGATTGGCCTCAGCGGTCATGTGCGGTGGGGACTTCTGCCTGAAGAAAACACTGGAGCAACAGGAAAGGGACACGAGACGCCACAGTGTGGCGGGGACTTTCGCCCAAACAAGCCAGTAGAGTAGCAGGACCTGACTGCACTGGGAGGCACCGTAGCACCAGGGACAGATATGGGTTTCTTTTTTTGTTTTGTTTTTCACCTTCAATGAACACAAAGGATTGAGTGGGTAAGAATTATTGTTGAGCTTGTTCATTTACATTAGATTGTTGATATTGATGGTATATTGTACACCTGTGAGGAACTAGTGTTTTGCCATCATTATGATAATATATGGACTCTGTCGTGAGTATAACTTTCTATTCGTTCATGTTTAAATCAGATTCATTGAAGTAATATTGTTTTTCTTTTAATGTAAAATAAGAACACCCTGTTGGACACTTTCAGACTCTTTCTACTATGTACAGTGTGAACTATGAATGAGTGCTGTATCCCGAAAAAAAAATGTACTTTTTGACTTCTTTAAAATAATATACAACCATCTTTGTATATTTTTACTGTGTTAATAAGTAATGTTCTTTCTGGACATGCTTAACAAGATGTTAGCTACAGTATATTACAGCATGTCTGTCAAATTTTCTAAACAAAGTCCTTTTTCAGGATCGGTAGCCACTGCTTCATTTCCGCACTAATATACTGGCATGTTTAGTTTTAATCAGTTATGCTGCCAATGATCCTTACAGCAATATATTATTACACAAAACATTCCAGATTGTGTTGGCATCCGAGGGGTTAAGTTGAGATTGTAGAAGTGTATTCGCAACCAAAGGAGCCTTTATCATGTAAGTAGGTTAAAATTAGAGTTGTAGAGCCCCAGGCTTCGTTTTGTTCAGTGTAAAAAAAAAAGCCCCTTAAGTGGCCTCTTTTACAAAGTTGAGATCCTTTGCTTGTAAGGTTGATTTAGATTAACATCAAAATAGCCTCTTTATATTCTTCATTGATGTAAAATTCTTTATGGCAACAGAAAAAGTTACAAATTTAAATAAGCAATATTGTCTATTAGAAAAAAAAAATTACAAAAGGATTTGATTTTTATTTTCTACAAATTTTTCTGATTGGTTGAATTTTTTAACATTTTTCAGCCTGGGTTCACACTTACAGTATATGATCAAAAATTACTATGCATATCAATAACTGATCCTTGTAAGTGGACACAGTTGGATCTATTAGATTATAAAATGATCCAACCTGCTGAAGGTATTCTGACCCAATCACCTGAATGGCTTTAATGATAGAGTAAATGCTGATTGTCATAGAAGACCTCATTAGGGGAAATAGCGGGATTTTATTTTACTACAATGCAAATTATTTTTCCTGTAATATTGTAAATAAGCAGCTCAGATCATCCTTCTGGTAATGAAGTGTTGGGACATTGAAAATCTTATGGCATAATTCTGCTATTAATATTTCAGATTAAATCTGTAATACTTTCATGATTGTACCAAGTTATTTCTTCTTTTTCTACACGTAATGCACATACTGTAATGGCTTTATAATTTTTCTGGTTGCCCTTGGAAACAGACCATGGATCCACTGCTGTCAGACATCTGTGTTGCATGGATGTATAATATGGCACTCCATTTCAAACAGAATCTGGGAGTAAAAGAATTATGGCATGTCCCACCACAAATAATAATAATAATAATACATTTTATTTATACTCACAGTCTTCTCAATCCCTGGCGTTATAGGGAGATGTCATTTATGATCAGAAGGAAACAGGGTGCCTGAAGCTCCTCACTCCTACCGTGACTACGTAGGTTAATTTACATATAACTTTTTATGCTTTCAAACATTTATAAATACTCTTTACTGCGACATAAAGATTACCAATGGGCACCAATGGAAAGGGAATGACTTGATCCTGACCATAATGGGTCCAGTTTATGGTATAAAAACCACCTAACAGGTTCCCTTTAAAGCAGACCTTTCACCACCTATTCAAGTTCTTAGCATGTTAATAGTTGCTGCTCCACTGACTCTAGAGCATTTGTAATTTTCTCTCTAGCCCCCACCATTCCTAATCAACAAGCACAGATAGTTTTGATACCTGATATACTATTTAGGCTCTGAAAAGTCAGAAGGGCAGTGTCAGGCAGGGGGCGTAATTCAGGGCTCCAATCAGATGGGGCAGCTAAAGCCAGCTTCCTTCACTTCTGGGTGCAGTGTGACATCAGACATGCACAGTACAGTTAATAATGTGTGCTGAGGCCAAGGAGAGAGATGTCAGTCAACTAGGGGCATAAATGAGCAGCAGTTAGCTTCAGCAGATAGTGAAGCCCATCGATGGAAAGCAACACCCATAAAACCCTTTTCTACTCATTTGCATAGGGCCCTGAATAAGAAATAGGTCATTGTAAACTGTTCTGACAGCCCTAGAAAGTACTGTGATTAGTTTATATCTCAATTTTGTGCTGACAGACTCCCTTTAACTGTGCTGAAACTAACAAAAGTTTAATTTGCTCAGGAATGCTGGAGCTACAGAAAAATTACCAAGTATGCCAAAATCATTGGAGCAGCACCTATTGAAGTTGGAGTTGGTGGAGGTAGTGACAGGTTCTCCTTAAAGAGCACTCAGAGTGTTTGTTCCATGGCTGCCCATTGATTCCAGTGGGTATTGTGTAATACCTCATTTCCCCTGTGGTGGTGCTGTAGGAAATTTGAACACTTGCTTTCCTGATTTCCCTGCAAATTACAGTTTATTGCTGGAGGGGAGGGGATGTCTGAGAAGTGGGGTAGCCTGTAATGTATCAAAAGGGGATTATATAAAGTGGAAATGTTTTTTAAACAGAATTTTTGGATGACTTTGTTTTGGCAAAGCAGCAAACTATTTGGATTGCATGTCTGTTATGAAATAATCGGTGACCCTGGAAAAATGCCTACATAGGGTATCCTTTAAAATATTAAAGTATGGCATCCTGGCTGGCTGGATGCATTATTCCATGTAATCATTGTCACTACATCCATGTTTCCAGAAGGATATTCACAATGCTAACCAGCCAGTAGATGACTGTACACTTGACAGGACAAGTATTTGCTGCTATCAGACAATGAACTTGACTGCCAACAATGTTTGAATAAAAAGTTTTGACAAATCAGTTGAATGCGCTTCCTTTATGCAACCTTTTGTAATGTCAGGTCTACTCTGTGTCACTGAATAATGATTTCTGTGCAGAATTTTTTCCACTTGAGAGCAAAAAGTCTACTGGAGAAAATGTAGTTTAAATGGATCCTGAATGTAGTTGGGATGTAACAAAATCTTAAGTATACACATCTGCAGAATGTCAGGGATGATTTCAGCTTTTTAGAAACAGAAGGATCTCTTCAGTAATTTTACCAGATGTTGGCCTGCATTCCCAATCAGCTTCATATAGTATATGCTGCATACAATGCGATGTAATGCGGCTATTGAGTCACTATTTAATATCTGAAGTAGCGGTAATGGCCTGCCACTCTAATTTTAGTTTTATTGAAATGTTGTAACTATAAAACAGATGTACAGTGCATTGATTTTATTAGGAGCAATGGGTTTCAATGAAATAGATCCAGTCTTTTCCATTGCTCTTATGTAGAACTTAGTCAAGTAACAAATGAAGTAACTTTCTTTTGCACAGTATGTACTACATATTCTGTATCCTGTTTTGCATAGTGACATGAGATTAAAAGGAGAGAGTCAGTTAGCTAAAACACGGCACATTAAATTAATGTTGGCCTATGTCAACTGGATTGGCCAACCATCTAATGTATGCAGGGGGGTTGTCACCAGGGCCACTTTAACCATAGGACCAACGGTGCAGCCACATCAGGCCCTATGGTTGCAGGGACCCCCTCAGCTGACCCGGATCGAGCGGGACAGTCCTAAATATCAGGTGCTGTTCCGGGCAGCAGGCAGTGATTTCAGCTCCTGTCTGTGTCCTTAGGACACAGATAGAGGTTGAGTACAATAGTGTAGCATGTAGCTATCCACCTTCAGCTGATGATGTTTGTGGCAGGAAAGCGCAATAAACGCCAAGCCGCAGACATTACAGCCAGAGCCTGCAGGTGATTCAGTAAGTATTCTTTTTTTTTTAATGTACAATTGGTGGTTGAGGGGGCAAGGTAAATTAAATTATGGGTGGTGGATTGGGGATGGGGCGTTGGTATTTCAACATGCCTAATCCTTTTGGCCGCAGGTGTTTGGCCGTGCCTCAATTCCTTCTTAGTTTTCAAATGTTATATGCATTTTTATTAACTTCTCTGAAATTATGATTTTTACTACATGTGTTTTTACTGTATATTTAAAAACACCTATTAAAATTTATAAAAAAAAACATTGCACAAAATGCCATACCGAGATCCAGCTAAGCTTTGCCACTGACAATGCCCAACAAAGACACAAACCAAAATACAGTGGGGCAGATTTGTTAAGACAAATGTTTCATACACCAGTCTTACTAAAAGCCCCAAATGGCGCAGGGAACAAGTCTCTTCATAAATCGACTGACTATCCCAGTGCCAGAATGGAAACTTACGCCAGTTAGGAGCTGATATAAATTTCCATTATAGTTATAATGACTATGTCCCCACCCACATTCGCCCAGTGTAGCGAGCGAGGCACAGAACAGGGGTTATAGTGCATGCTTGTTGCAAAGAAGAGCCTTGTGCCAAATGTGCGGCACAAAATTATCCCTTTATGTAATTCTCCTTCAAATACTGTAACAACTGGTTACAGTATTTTTGGTTCATCCCAAAATATGCTAAAAAAAGATAAACATTAGTAAATCAGAAGTTCTTAATGTAACAATTTTATGAATCCTAATACAGTATGTAGACAGCGTAAACTTAGATCTGGTAATCTGAGAACGCACCAAATGTATCCCAGTGGTTTGCACTGTTTGATAAATATAGTGCATATTGCTAGACATGTTAGATACTTTACTCCATCTGTTGGTGGACATACTATGCAGCAAGATTTTGTGCCAAAATTTGGTGTACTTTTGGCGTATGTTGCGTTTTAAGCCAGCCCTTTCTATTAAACCACGTGACTTTTCCTCTAAATCATGAACCATGAACCTTTCTCATTTAGCTTATTAAAACTCAGTGTTTTATTTTCTTTTTTTTTAACTTTTATTATTTTCTCATTTTTTCTCTTTTGTGGTGGCAGACAGTTGGGAAAAAGAGCCAATAAGACAAGTACTGCTCATGCATGTCAGTGACTAGTCCAATACACAAGTACCATTTATCTGGGAATTGTTAAATCCTCAAAGTGACTCAGCAGAGACCCAGCTAGTGTCCATGTTGTGTCGAATACATGTTCTTGCCCTTATACTGTTCCAAATAACCAGTAGTCCTACAGGACATATCCCTATGCCCATCATGTACAGAACATTATTGTCGGACTATACAAGGAAAGACACATCAGTAGTGCAATGTTATTATTTCTCTTTAATTCTGCAAGACACTAGGGATTTTTTTTGTATATTTGCAGGACAACATTATTGGAAAAGAAGTCAGTAGATGTTTTATGTATAGTTGGGATGAGCTATGTAAAATTCATGTCTTCCTTTACTAATGTGCAGTAGCCTTTCCTACAGAACAGGTCTGTGGATATTCACAACAGAAATAATTGTTTTTCTTTTATCATCTCTTTAAATCACTTCCTTGTGACCTTCACAGAACATTGTTCTTATTAACATTAAATGAATGTCAATCAAGTACTTAAATTGGTCTCCATGGTAGTTCTCAATTAAATTAAATATCTTTTTCAGTGCTGCACACGGCAGACAAAGGAGAGAATTCTACATTTATGCTATCATTTTTCCATGGGTTTTTAGTATTAACTTCATTTACATCAGATACGGAATTATTGTTTGTACATCAAGACCTCATTAATAGATCATCTCTTGGTGAAACAGTTTTATGTCAATGTGTTGTGAAATACATTGTATAAAGTTCAAAAACTAAAAGACCCCCCTGACATGCATGTATGCCCATACAGCTGAAGGGTTTGTTACATCAGTGACTGCTCCTACGTCACCAGTACTGAACATATGACTGCTGAGGCCAGTGATTGGTGCAGAGAACAAGTAACCTTTAGAATTTCCATGCGGTCTAGACCCAGGTCTCCAACAGGTCTCCAGCTTCCTTGTCCATCCCTACACACACAAAATGTCTGACTAAAACAATGACCCATCTTAGTGATTGGTGGAATTGGATATCATTTTTTTTTTTGGGGGGGGGGGTTTAATGCCACTCTGCCATTTCTTTTACCAAAAAATTGCATTGGGCTTGCCAGATTACCCCTATTTGTGTATATAATATTAGTCATTATTAACATATTTCCAGTTGCACAGAGCAGTTCTAATTGAAGCAATATCGTCCTGGGGTGCCTGGGGCCCACTATACAGCTAAATGCAGATATTGCCTTCCTCCTGATTTTTTCAGTATTAGGCTACTGATTCGCTCTTGCCTTAGATTAGAACCACCTTGACTCTTCCAGCAAGACGATTGGTGATGTGGGCTCTACAGTGACAGTAAGGAAAAGGGTTAGTGGTCGACCTGCCTCTGTGCCTAGATGTCATCTCAGCTACCTAATTCATATATATATATATATATATAACTGCATAGCTTGTATTGTATTGTACCCAGTTTATTATATGGGTGCATAGACTGGATGTGATGCCGTACATTGCCTATGTATATATATAGTGCAGTGAGAGTACTGTGCCATGTACCACTTTTGCAGGGGTTGGGAGCTAGGGCCTCACCAACTTTCCTAGGCAGGGGTCCAGCAGGGAATTCACCTGCTCCCCTGTGAGTCAGTCCAAACCTGAATACAGTGTGAAAAATACTAAGGAACTGGAATGTTTCAAAAACCTTTATGTGTCTTTCATGGTTTCTACCTGTAGGGCAGGTTCTGTTTTTAGTGATAATATGACCAATTTAAAATGAGGTAAAAAAGCTAACTTTAGCACATTTAAAGACTTCACAAAGATAATCATACTGTTATTCTTATTATTTGCTAACCTATCTGTTATCTATTTAGACATGGCGAGTGTGTGTTTGTGTTTCTATATGGCAGCATGTAATGTCTTTTAGGTCTTTGTTCTATAATTGCATATTTCTCAGTATAAATGGTCTGGAATTGTTCTGAATCTAATCATGTGCACATTTAGAAGGACATGTTTATATTCAATGCACGTATACATTTAGATTGAGTTCCATAAAATGAGGTTGCTTGGCAAGAAACACTTACATTTTATGAGCATTATTAATTAAAACAAGTCTTATTTGGTTAATTGGATATTTATATGCAGATATTTTTATTTTACTTTCGGCAATATATAGTAGCGACGTCAATATTCCTCATTAATCTTCTGTTTTGTGACCACTTTTAGTAAAATTTTATGCTCAAGTTATATATAAAATGTGCATGTTCTTAAACAAATCTGCCTCAATTATACTGTACAATAATCCCGCAGAGGTCTAAAGTAGCCATAATAGTGTTACACTTTATCTACTAAAAAGAATCCAAATAGAATACTGTATTTTTTGTACTATAAGACGCACTTTTTTCCCCCAAATGTGGTAGGAAAATGGGGGTGCGTCTTATAGTCCGAATGTGGGGTGTGTTTTTTTGCTGTTTCGCCTCTGATTTGAATAAAAAGTGATCAAAGCAATAGACATTCCCCAAAATGGTATAACTAAAAAGTAACCCTGGTCCCCGCAAAAAAAGATGCCATATGCATCCCTGTACAGCAGCAGGGCCACCTGTCAATGTGGCCTTGTAGCTGTTGCAAAACTATAACTCCCATATATTAAATATTTTACCACATTTTTTTGCTTCAAGATTTTTTTCCCTATTTTCCTCCTCTAAAACCTAGGTGCATCTTACGGTCCAGTGGGTCTTATAGTCCGAAAAATACGGAAATTGTAAATGTCATAGTGTATTGAACACACAAAGAGTTACAGTATATATTCTTCAAACACAGTATATGATGGAAGCAATTATATTAAATGGTTATCCACATTTCAAAATTGATGGCCTATCATTAAGATAGGCCATCAATGTTAGATCAGTGGGGGTCCGACTGTCAGGACCCCCATAGATCAGCTGTTTTGCCTTTGCAGCACCCATAACCACCACTATCGATACCGAGAGTGATCAGCGCAGTGCCCAGCAACAATGCCGGGAGGTGTGTGCCATGGCAAACAGGTGATCTGCTGATAGTCCATTAATTTTGAGAGGTGGATAACCAGTTTAATGAGTGTAAGCAGGTTCAATGGGTGTAAATTGCATTTTGGGTTTGGAGTATGCAGGGCATGTTTTTGCTATGACTAGACAGATGCCCTCATACGTATTTAGTCCCTCCCTCCTATAAACCATCCACATTGGATTATGACTTTTATCTATTTCATAGCCCAATACATCATGCATGGCCACTTTTGTAGCTTTTCTTTGCAATAAATGCTTTTCAGTTTTCATTAGAGAGCATGTTGAGGTAAGAAATGGGAATATCACTACTGAACAGAGCTGACCGCATTGGGAATTCCTATAATATCCCTGCAACCAGGGTATCTTGAGAGGATCCACAGTATGTCTAGTTGTCTCAATTAACCAATGAATATGGCAGATTAGCTCTACTGTATTTCCCGTGAATTGCTGTGAAGTCTTGTGATTACAATAGTTTGTGGCATAAATCAATGTGTGTCAACCTGAAATAAAAGTTGCAAGTAACCTTGCACCCATTGCACGAGATCTAAAATGGTTGGACTCTATGAACTGATCCTAACTTATATTAGCATAGTTGTATATAGGGTAGCAGCGGTAGAGGTAGGATCCCAACCCGTCGTATAACTATACAAGAGCCTCGCACACTCAAGTTGGTGAAATACTGTGATTTTCCTAAATTGTTGGAAATACAGATATAAGTTACTTTTCAGCATGGCCGCATTTCATTGTGCACCGTCTATCGTTGGCAGCTCTAGAGTCTGACCAAAACGCCTTGTATATCTTGCTGCAATTCCACAATAAAAGAATATTACGGTATTTCACCAACTTGAGTGTGCAAGGTTCTTGTATACTTATATTTACATAGTGGTCCTCAATCTTTTCGTAGGTCATAAGCCACTATTTAATATAAATGATGATGTTAAGCCACATTAAATAGTGAATAATCCTATTAAATATATGACTAAGTAATGAAGCTTTTACTCAACTGTGAGTAAATAGCTTTGACCCTAGTACCAAGAACTAGTATTGCTGTAATATTAGTACAACAACTACCTCCACATATCCTAAAATGAACTGCACATAAAGCTCATTGGAAGTGCAACCAGACAAAAAAGACCAAAAACCAATAGCAAAAGACGTATATGTATAAAATTACAAATCTTTATTAGATATAACAAAATATAATTTAATATTTATTATCTGCTTTGTGTTATATATATTTTTCAGTTTGTCTGTTATAACTGGTATGACTCACTGGATTAAAGTTTAATGTTATTCTATGTACAGTGCTGGCCAAAATTATTGGCACCCCTGCAATTCTGTCAGATAATACTCAATTTCTTCCAGAAAATGATTGCAATCACACATGCTTTGGTAATAATATCTTCATTTAATTTGTCTTCAATGGAAAACCACAAAAAGAATTGTCAAAAAGCCAAATTGGATATAATTCCACACCAAACATAAAAAAGGGGGTGGACAAAAGTAT
The DNA here is from genome assembly GCA_947044405.1 of Leptodactylus fallax. Classification (NCBI taxonomy): domain Eukaryota; kingdom Metazoa; phylum Chordata; class Amphibia; order Anura; family Leptodactylidae; genus Leptodactylus; species Leptodactylus fallax. The sequence continues at coordinate 3,139,017 of CAMRHE010000153.1, read as the reverse complement.
TGGCACCCTTTGAAAAATCATGTGATGCTTCTCTAATTTGTGTAATTAACAGCACCTGTTACTTACCTGTGGCACATAACAGGTAGTGGCAATAACTAAATCACACTTGCAGCCAGTTGAAATGGATTAAAGTTGACTCAACCTCTGTCCTGTGTCCTTGTGTGTACCACATTGAGCATGGAGAAAAGAAAGAAGGAAAAAAAAACTGTCTGAGGACTTGAGAAGCAAAATTGTGAGGAAGCATGAGCAATCTCAAGGCTACAAGTCCATCTCCAAAGACCTGAATGTTCCTGTGTCTACCGTGCACAGTGTCATCAAGAAGTTTAAAGCCCATGGCACTGTGGCTAACCTCCCTAGATGTGGACGGAAAAGAAAAATTGACGAGAGATTTCAACGAAAGATTGTGCGGATGGTGGCTAAAGAACCTCGACTAACATCCAAACAAGTTCTAGCTGCCCTGCAGTCCGAGGGTACAACAGTGTCAACCCGTACTATCCGTCGGCGTCTGAATGAAAAGGGACTCTATGGTAGGATACCCAGGAAGACCCCACTTCTGACCCAGAGACATAAAAAAGCCAGGCTGGAGTTTGCCAAAACTTACCTGAGAAAGCCAAAAACTTTTTAGAAGAATGTTCTCTGGTCAGATGAGACAAAAGTAGAGCTTTTTGGGAAAAGGCATCAACATAGAGTTTACAGGAAAAAAAAAGAGGCCTTCAAAGAAAAGAACACGGTCCCTACAGTCAAACATGGCGGAGGTTCCCTGATGTTTTGGGGTTGCTTTGCTGCCTCTGGCCCTGGACGGCTTGACTGTGTGCATGGCATTATGAAGTCTGAAGACTACCAACAAATTTTGCAGCATAATGTAGGGCCCAGTGTGAGAAAGCTGGGTCTCCCTCAGAGGTCATGGGTCTTCCAGCAGGACAATGACCCAAAACACACTTCAAAAAGCACTAGAAAGTGGTTTGAGAGAAAGCACTGGAGACTTCTAAAGTGGCCAGCAATGAGTCCAGACCTGAATCCCATAGAACACCTGTGGAGAGATCTCAAAATGGCAGTTTGGAGAAGGCACCCTTCAAATCTCAGGGACCTGGAGAAATTGGCCAAAGAAGAATGGTCTAAAATTCCAGCAGAGCATTGTAAGAAACTCATTGATGGTTACCGGAAGCGGTTGTTCGCAGTTATTTTGTCTAAAGGTTGTGCTACCAAGTATTAGGCTGAGGGTGCCAATACTTTTGTCCGTTTTGTGTAAAATGATCAATGATTTGACTTTTTTTCATTCTCTTTTGTGTTTTTTCATTGCAAGCAAAATAAATGAAGATATTATTACCAAAGCATTTGTGATTGCAATCATTTTCTGGAAGAAATTGAGTATTATCTGACAGAATTGCAGGGGTGCCAATACTTTTGGCCAGCACTGTAAATGTGGTAGATAATCCCCTCATCACCGTTTGTTTTCTACCTGTAGTGTATATTTAATGCCTTTTTCCTATCTATATATTTGCACTGATGTGTATTGCTCAATTTTGATAACTATATATATTTTGTTATATCTAATAAAGATTTGTAATTTTATACATATACGTCTTTATTGCTGTAATATCTCTGGTGCCACTGGTACACAATAGTATCAGCAGCTGCCAACAGTCAGAGAGCCAGGTGCAGGGGCCAAGAAGCGCATGTGTCTGCAGAGCCAGTGGTTATAGAGCACTTCTATAGGTAAACACTGAGATCTATCTGCTCTGTTAACTGATGGTGTCTAGATTTGACCGTTTACACAAATTCATGGTATTTTTACCATGGGTAAAGTTTACAGGCTAGGGGCTAATGTTTATGGACTAATTTCAGATACTTTATGTGTTTTAGGAACTATTTGTTCTGGACCACGATGTGACCCCTATGAAAAGATGTTTATTCCAAAAATTACTGTGTATGTACACCCAGTTTATGTCTTTTTAAGCTAAATTATGACAGATTTTACACAGATTTTTAACAAGAAAGTAGTCTGCGTCCTGGTACTCTACTTCTAACGTTCTCAAATTCAGAAATATTCCCTCTATTTTTAAAAAAACATTATTTGATGGCTTATATTGAAAAATACTACTTACATAACGGTAATGTGTTGTGTTAAGGGATTTAGACAAATAGTCAAATGGAAAAAGAACTAAAGTAATTTTGAAATTGCTTTTGTAGGATTATATTAAATACAGAAAGTCTGTGTTCTAAAAACAATGAAAAGTGCATTTACAAAATGTAGGTCACGCAAACACTCTATATTTCCATGAAATTGCCAACTTGCATGTTTTGTTGGCATCACATGAATTTGTGCACTTTGTACAACCACTTAAATCATTAATACCTTAGGGAATGTCAAGTTTTAAGTTACATCTTACAGTGAAGAAAATAAAGTATAGGGAGGCAATTATTAGAACCTTGTTTGACGTTTTCTTTGTCCTTGGATAGATGTAAGAAATACGGTCACTCTGAATTATATGTACAGCCTTTTTACAGTAAAGGGACTTTTACAGTGAAAACCTTCCTTGATGTGTATGGTATAGCACACTTTTAATGTAACATGGATCAAACTGGGCTAATGGCAGAATATTATGACTTGGGGAGTGTCACATTTTGGTAATCATTTAGTAGAAGCGTTCCCAGTAATACAGTAAACTGTATCAAAGGTGTCGTGTTGCCAGGAATCCAATTGTTGATGGGCAATTTGTATTTGTATTAACTTTATAAAATTTTTACATTTTTTACAATGACTCAGTATAAAAAAAGCTTCACATAACAATGAATAAAAGAAATAATTCATCAGTAGTAAATGGCATAGTCCATGTGACAATGTGTAAAGTACTCAGAGTTAAATTTACCATGAAATAGTGAACAGCCATAGTTTTTGGAGGAGTCAAGGGTAAGGCACCTGGCTAGGACAGTCTCTGGCCTATTCCTCTTGGTGAAAAAACTGTGTAAGTTCTTTTACGCTGTAGCACCAAGAAAAAGATTTAGGGCCACTCTAACTCATACTGTTATGGTAGCAATGTCGTAGGGGACTTCTTAAATTGAGTGGACATAGTCTTAAATTCCAATTTCATTTGAGCCAGGATAATTTGACAAGGAATATGGCAAGTTTTGATTTTCCCTGTAGCACCACAAGAGGGGAAATGAAGCATTACACAAACCTAACTGAACTGTCCTTGTCACTCTCAGAGGTGTTGGGTCCTCCAGAGTGAGATGCAGCGTTTGTAACCACTTTGCACTCCTAAAATGAGGATCCTGAAATTCTTAATAGTCTTTGATTATTATTTCCAGTATGTTGGGGCAAGCAAAACAGTTATGCAGAAAAATTCCAATCTATCGAAACATATTTCGCCCCAACATCGTTGGCTGGTCAGCTTTACTGAACTACAAAGCTTATTTTCCATTTAGCTACACCTCAGTTTCCTCCTTATGTCTGTATAGTGACATGATATTATGGTGCCTTTGATTTTTTTTTTTTTTAATTCTGTAATGTTGACTACTTCACTGGGACTCCAACAACTCTTTTGTGTTCTTTTGTGCTTCGCTATTGTGTCTTGCCTCTTGTTATATACAGTCTATCTTTTATCTCACACTAATATAGGTTATTGAAGCAAAATCCATCAGGGAAATGTCTTTTGTTTTTCCCTAAGAATCCACGATCCTTTGTATTCTTTCAGTGAATAAAAAGTGAAATAATAAAGAAAGGGTATCAATGGCTAGTGCAAACCAAGAAGAATCTATGTTAGGTGTTAATTCCATGATAGTGGATCTTTCTGACAATATTGTTTCTCTAGTTTAGCTGCTCCTCTCCAGGCAACATCACTTATGGTGGTGGCAATTGTAAAGTGTTGGATTCTTACTTATGTATTGTTTTTGGCACTTAAATGTTCTCACATTCTCCTCTTGTCGGTCCAGATTTGAATGTGTTTTGTTTTTTCCTTAGGTTTTTATTTTTAATTTCTGTTTACTTATTGCTGATACGTATGATTGTATGATAATACATACTACAACATATGTAGCACTTACTCATACAGGAACGGATACCATGATTCTGAATACCAGAAATAAATACAGACGTGGACAAAATTGTTGGTACCCCTCGTTTAATGAAAGAAAAACCCACAATGGTCACAGAAATAACTTGAATCTGACAGACTGGAATTTGCCAAACTACATGTTTACAAGACACAAAGCTTCTGGGAGAATGTCCTATGGACAGATGAGACAAAAATCTAAATTTTTGGCAAGGCACATCAGCTCTATGTTCACAGACGGAAAAATGAAGCATCTTGAAAAGAACACTGTCCCTACTGTGAAACATGGAGGAGACTCTGTTATGTTCTGGGGCTGCTTTGCTGCATCTGGCACAGGGTGTCTTGAATCTGTGCAGGGTACAATGAAATCTCAAGATTATCAAGGGATTCTAGAGAGAAATGTGCTGCCCAGTGTCAGAAAGCTTGGTCTCAGTTGCAGGTCATGGGTCTTGCAACAGGATAATGACCCAAAACACACAGCTAAAAACACCCAAGAATAGCTAAGAGGAAAACATTGGACTATTCTGAAGTGGCCGTCTATGAGCCCTGACCTAAATCCTATTGAGCATCTTTGGAAGGAGCTGAAACATGCCATCTGGAAAAGGCACCCTTCAAACCCGAGACAACTGGAGCAGTTTGCTCATGAGGAGTGGCCAAAATACCTGCTGAGAGGTGCAGAAGTCTTATTGACAGTTACAGGAATCGTTTGATTGCAGTGATTGCCTCAAAAGGTTGTGCAACAAAATATAAGGTTAAGGGAACCATCATTTCTGTCCAGGCCTGTTTCATGAGTTTTTTTTAATTCTGTTGAAGCATGGTTGAAAAGCAATGTCTGACTTTCATTTGTTCATTTTCATAGAATTTTTATATATTATTACTTTTGTCAGATTCAAGTTATTTCTGTGACCATTGTGGGTTTTTCTTTTATTAAACGAGGGGTACCAACAATTTTGTCCATGTGTGTATATCCTATTCAGTTTTTGTTGTAGATTGAATAATCTTTCATCTAAGACAGTTTGTATGTGAATTTAGGAGAAACACAAGTTGCTAATGGGCAAGTGGTTTAAAAACTGAGTAGATGTAATTTGTTAGGACAATAGTGCATAAATATGGATGATTCTGCACATTGGAAAAGTTATGCTAGTCATTTTTATAAGGAAACTAATATCTACCTATCAAAATCTTATGTACATGTCACTTACATGTCAATTTCAAGGCAACAACTTGCTTGTTAGATTTGAACATTGCGATTCTTTTGCTTAACTCTGAGTATTATTAAGTATATTCAGATGTAGCTTAAGTTTAAAGAAGACCTTTCATTACCTCCTCCAACCCCAGCTCTCTGAATCCTTCTATAGATGCTGCTCTACTGATTCTGCTGCAGTTGGAAGTTTTTCTCTAGCTCTGACCATTCATGAGAAATCATTTCTGTTAATTTTAGCATCCAATATGCTAATTAGACTATGTACTGTCAGGTGGGTGGTCCCTTAGTCCAACACTACCTCTGTGACAGTAAGGAGCCTAAGTAGCATATTGGTTGCTGAAATTAACAGAAAAAATGGTTTAATAATGGTGGAGACTAGAGACAAGAGTCCAACTATAGGTTGAGATATACGAGGTGAAAAGTCCTATTTAACTTAAATCAGAATGTGTTAAATAAACAATTCCAGCACACTTTAACTTGACTATTTCAAATTGTATGGCTTTTCAATGGCTTTTGTTGTGTGTTATCTCACGGCCACAAGTTATCAGAATCAAGTTAAAATTTGCTACAACAGTATTTTAGGAGTTGAGGTCAATGTAGGGAGGTATGAATAAGGGAGCTATATAAGTGCGTGTCCTGGGCAACATGTTTGGAAAATGCTCTCTATGCAACTGTTTCACAGAATTGATCCTTGAACAAATGGAGAGCAGTTTCTAGACAAGATGTCCGGTAGAGGCTCATACACAACTTCCCTGCTGCTACCTCATAGTAAGTGATATCACCATTGATTATTTCCACACATTTTGTTGCTTTTTGTTGTTTATGTATGGCTGTTAAAACCCCTTTAGGCCGGGGGCCCCATGTTGCAAAAACGCCATGGTGTTTTATAGTACCTTTACCTGATTCTGGCTAAACTCATCCACACGTTACAGAAAAATATCCGCAGTGGGAATGCTGCGATTTCAAAAAATATCACATTTTTGTAAATTGCAGCATGTCAATTATACCTATGGAAACGCTGGCGTTTTCCGTATAGGTATAATAGGGAAGAAAGTCCGCAGAGGAAAACTCTATTGAATAAAATGCGATGCATTTCCGCTATGGTCTTTTCCACAGCGATTTTTGGCTGCGGCTCACTACTTGGGGCTTTAGCCTAAAGTGTTTAATATGTAATGCCACTTTAGCTGTCATCAGTTCAGTAGCTTACTACTGTTATGTTAAAAGACGCTTGGCCACCTACTAGGAACCCTCCTGAAAAGGCTCCATAGTCATAGAGATATCCAATGTCCTTTTTCTGTACATTGTAGTCTTAGTTGTCAGAAGCATTTGCAGGTAGTGAAGTAAGCAACGCTTTATTGTTCAGAATGTATAGGGGAAGGCCATCTTTTTTATTTACTTGTACTCACAACAAAGTAACATGAAATCAAAGACACATAAGAGAAATATCAGCAGGATCTGCCATGCACAGGGTGGCCTGTGCAAGTTCATTGCTAACTTTGAAGACATTATATTCATACATATTCAACTCTCAATTGGACACACTTTTAATCTCATATTTTTCATACATTATGCTGTTATACATGCACCAGATTATTCACCGCTGCTTGGGCAATACCACTATGAGGATTGATAAAATATTTAGATAATCATAAAGCATTCATAAGATTTAATCTAATAGAAATGCATTTTATCAAACCCAAAGCAGTTTGCTTATGCAGCATTATTTATTTGTATTTGAATGCATATCTTGTAAAACATGTCATACTTCTTTTTGACACATTTATTGATTTTTTTTAGCTCATGAATGTTTTATCGGTAATACTAGAAAATCTTTTAGGTGCATTTTTAAACTGCAAATTAATGGAAAATTCTATATGAGTTGCCCCTATTATAATCTTTCCTATAAGAAACTAATAGCAGAAACTGATGTTGCATATTTCGAAGAATCCCTGTCTTCCTCTGCAGTGTGTTAAAAGGCTTGAACATATACACTACCGTTCAAAAGTTTAGGGTCACTTAGAAATTTCCTTATTTTTGAAAGAAAAGTACAGATTTTTTCAATGAAGATAACATTAAATGAATCAGAAATACACTCTATACATTGTTAATGTGATAAATAACTATTCTAGCTGCAAACGTCTGGTTTTTAATGCAATATCTACATAGGTGTATAGAGGCCCATTTCCAGCAACCATCACTCCAGTCTTCTAATGGTACATTGTGTTTGCTAACTGTATAAGAAGGCTAATGGATGTTTAGAAAACCCTTGCGTAAGTATGTTAGCACAGCTGAAAACAGTTTTGCTGGTTAGAGAAGCTATAAAACTGACCTTCCTTTGAGCTACTTGAGAATCTGGAGCATTACATTTGTCGGTTCGATTAAACTCTCAAAATGGCCAGAAAAAGAACTTTCACGTGAAACTCGACAGTCTACAGTATTCTTGTTCTTAGAAATGAAGGCTATTCCATGCGAGAAATTTCCAAGAAACTGAAGATTTCCTACAACGGTGTGTACTACTCCCTTCAGAGGACAGCACAGACAGGCTCTAACCAGAGTAGAAAGAGAAGTGGGAGGCCCCGCTGCACAACTGAGCAACAAGACACATACATTAGAGTCTCTAGTTTGAGAAATCGACGCCTCACAGGTCCTCAACTGGCAGTTTCATTAAATAGTACCCGCAAAACACCAGTGTCAACATCTACAGTGAAGAGGCGACTCAGGGATGCTGACCTTCAGGGCAGAGTGACCAAGAAAAAGCCATATCTGAGACTGGCTAATAAAAGGAAAAGATTAATATGGGCAAAAGAACACAGACATTGGACAGAGGAAGATTGGAAAAAAGTGTTATGGACAGACGAATCGAAGTTTGAGGTGTTTGGATCACACAGAAGAACATTTGTGAGACGCAGAACAACTGAAAAGATGCTGGAAGAGTGCCTGACGCCATCTGTCAAGCATGGTGGAGGTAATGTGATGGTCTGGGGTTGCTTTGGTACTGGTAAAGAGGGAGATTTGTACAAGGTAAAAGGGATTTTGAATAAGGAAGGCTATCACTCCATTTTGCAACGCCATGCCATACCCTGTGGACAGCGCTTGATTGGAGCCAATTTCACCCTACAACAGGACAATGACCCAAGGCACACCTCCAAATTATGCAAGAACTATTTAGGGAAGAAGCAGGCAGCTGGTATTCTATCTGTAATGGAGTGGCCAGCACAGTCCCCAGATCTCAACCCCATTGAGCTGTTGTGGGAGCAGCTTGACCGTATGGTACGCAAAAAGTGCCCATCAAGCCAATCCAACTTGTGGGAGGGGCTTCTGGAAGCATGGGGTGAAATTTCTCCAGATTATCTCAGCAAATTAACAGCTAGAATGCCAAAGGTCTGCAATGCTGTAATTGCTGCAAATGGAGCATTCTTTGACGAAAGCAAAGTTTGAAGGAGAAAATTATTTCAAATAAAAATCATTATTTCTAACCTTGTCAATGTCTTGAATACGTTTTCTATTTATTTTGCAACTCATTTGATAAATAAAAGTGTGAATTTTCATGGAAAACACAAAATTGTCTGGGTGACCCCAAACTTTTGAACGGTGGTGTATTTACATTTTAGATAACTCCCAACCTCCTCTCCTTCTCCCCATTGTATACACATGCATATGTAGCTCTGCCAAGCATGTGTAGCTATGTAAAATGTGGGTTTATATGGTTTTGGAGCAGGATTTTTGACCAAAAAGAAGAGTAAGGATAGGTGCCCCACATGGCGTAAAAGCAGCAGAAACACCACAGAAAAAACTGTGGTGTTTTACAGTCACTGCAACATGAATCCCATCCACACCATAGGGAAAAATACATGCAGTGGAGATGCTACGGTTTACAAAACCGCCGCGGTTTTGAAAATCGCAGCATGTCAATTATACCTATGGAAATGCCGGCAGTTTCCCTATAGGTATAATGGAAGCAAAAAACACATGTGTCACCTTTCTATGCCAAGCTGACAGTACTAAATACATATACACATAAGACAAGCAAAAGAGAACGAGGGGGAAGGGATAGAGGGTAGATGCACCCATAGTTAATGATTGCTCTAGGGTGATGCTCATTTTAATTTACTAAATAGGATAGTCACCAACTATTCCATTCAGATACCAGGTTGTATGATAAATGGGTGGATTTTCATTTGGAGTCTAGTAAGAAGAATTTTGAAAGAGCTTTCCCAACATTTACAGTATCTCAACTCTATTCTCCTTTACTTCGATGCTTCTATCCGGTCCATTTCAAACAAGAATGACAATTTACCAGGATAATTGATGGGTTGGGGAATTACAAAATGTTGAACAACATACCGTATATATGCTATGTCCACTTTTCATTCAGGTTTTGTGGAATATGTATAATAAACTTAGGTACAACCATAGGTGACATTCAGCCTTCAGTCCAAGAGTAGCATTGAAAAGATGATATATGCCTGTGTAAGAACTGCATTTATATCATGTAATTAACGTGCCAAGCTATGCTTTAAACAGAGATGTGCATTCTATACATGCTTTGTGTTCTTGTATCCTTTGTTGCAGCTTATCAAAGAAGTGTATCCACAAAGAAGCTGCAACACCACCATTGAAATGTCTTTCAGATCTGCTCATTATAGCCTTGTAAAGCCTCAACAAACTTCACACAGGTTTTTGTTAGTTAACCCCTGTTGTACATGGGCCTTTCACACTCACTTTAGGCTTTCTCTTTGAATAGTAAAATTACTTACATGCAAACATTAAAAGAACATTCCAGTTAAAAGTAACTAAAAGTCCTAATACGGAAGTAAAGTCCCTTACTGACTTGTGCAAGAAAATTAGAGAATCGGATTGCAAGGGGCGAGGTTTATGGTAATTTATGTTAGATGGGGACAGGGCTTAAAATGTTGATTTGGGATTCAAGTGTAGGCAAGTATGATAAGGTACTATGTGACAAGAAGTTATAGAATTGTGGGTCTTTATTTTTTTGCCCCACCTTTCTACATAGAAAGGGGGTTATACTTATAGTTTGCCTTACCCAAAAGGTGTAGGTTCAGGGCTGTCCCTCACTGTTTTTTCCAGTGACCCGGAACTCAGACTCTCAGGGCATTCCGCTTTGTGAGTTCCATAGGAATGCATTGGGAGTCTGAGTTCTGGTACACTGATAGAGGCAGTGAGCTCCAGCAGATCGGAAACAGGTCACAAGGGGCAGTGCTAGGCACTGTACCTCCTCAATAAGGCAAAATGTATATTTAACCCTCACAGCACCCTACTCAACCACCTGTGTAGAAACAAGGGAGGATCAAAGTGGACTGTTTCTGTAGGGGGGAATTCCAAAAGAACCTTTTTGACTTTGGATATCAGTATTGCTCACAATATAGAATCTCTCTAGAGAGAGATATTAAAGAAACACTCTGGAAAAAATTAAATGAATTATAGACTGTCTGTGCACATTAATTTGCTGACTGCTAAAAACTATTTTGGCCTAGAGCTATCTCTCCTAGCACAATCCATCCCTGTATAACATGCACATTAGGTTTGATCTTGACCTCTGGATGGTATATACAGTCATATGAAAAAGTTTGGGCACCCCTATTAATCTTAATCATTTTTAGTTCTAAATATTTGGGTGTTTGCAACAGCCATTTCAATTTGATATATCTAATAACTGATGGACACAGTAATATTTCAGGATTGAAATGAGGTTTATTGTACTAACAGAAAATGTGCAATATGCATTAAACCAAAATTTGACCGCTGCAAAAATTTGGGTACCCTTATCATTTTATTGATTTGAATACTCCTAACTACTTTTTACTGACTTACTGAAGCACAAAATTGGTTTTGTAACCTCACTGAGCTTTGAACTTCATAGCCAGGTGTATCCAATCATGAGAAAAGGTATTTAAGGTGGCCAATTGCAAGTTGTTCTCCTATTTGAATCTCCTCTGAAGAGTGGCATCATGGGCTCCTCAAAACAACTCTCAAATGATCTGAAAACAAAGATTGTTCAACATAGTTGTTCAGGGGAAGGATACAAAAAGTTGTCTCAGAGATTTAACCTGTCAGTTTCCACTGTGAGGAACATAGTAAGGAAATGGAAGACCACAGGGACAGTTCTTGTTAAGCCCAGAAGTGGCAGGCCAAGAAAAATATCAGAAAGGCAGAGAAGAAGAATGGTGAGAACAGTCAAGGACAATCCACAGACCACCTCCAAAGAGCTGCAGCATCATCTTGCTGCAGATGGTGTCACTGTGCATCGGTCAACAATACAGCACACTTTGCACAAGGAGAAGCTGTATGGGAGAGTGATGCGAAAGAAGCCGTTTCTGAAAGCACGCCACAAACAGAGTCGCCTGAGGTATGCAAAAGCACATTTGGACAAGCCAGCTTCATTTTGGAAGAAGGTCCTGTGGACTGATGAAACAAAGATTGAGTTGTTTGGTCATACAAAAAGGCGTTATGCATGGCGTCAAAAAAACACAGCATTCCAAGAAAAACACTTGCTACCCACTGTAAAATTTGGTGGAGGTTCCATCATGCTTTGGGGCTGTGTGGCCAATGCCGGCACCGGGAATCTTGTTAAAGTTGAGGGTCGCATGGATTCAACTCAGTATCAGCAGATTCTTGAGAATAATGTACAAGAATCAGTGACGGATTTGAAGTTACGCCGGGGATGGATATTTCAGCAAGACAATGATCCAAAACACAGCTCCAAATCTACTCAGGCATTCATGCAGAGGAACAATTACAATGTTCTGGAATGGCCATCCCAGTCCCCAGACCTGAATATCATTGAACATCTGTGGGATAATTTGAAGCAGGCTGTCCATGCTCGGTGACCATCAAACTTAACTGAACTGGAATTGTTTTGTAAAGAGGAATGGTCAAAAATACCTTCATCCAGGATCCAGGAACTGATTAAAAGCTACAGGAAGCGACTAGAGGCTGTTATTTTTGCAAAAGGAGGATCTACTAAATATTAATGTCACTTTTCTGTTGAGGTGCCCATACTTTCGCACCGGTCAAATTTTGGTTTAATGCATATTGCACATTTTCTGTTAGTACAATAAACCTCATTTCAATCCTGAAATATTACTGTGTCCATCAGTTATTAGATATATCAAATTGAAATGGCTGTTGCAAGCACCCAAATATTTAGAACTAAAAATGATTAAGATTAATAGGGGTGCCCAAACTTTTTCATATGACTGTATCCCTGAGAAAAAAATTGACCTGTTTAAATCCAACTGTCCAATCTGCCCTGAGCTCTGCCATTGGTGGATATTTTGGATGCCCCCATACAATAGAAATGGTTAGATCATCCCGCTAGATTTGGTAGGGTTACTTAATGTAATGTAATGTGTATGGCCTGCGACACCATCATGTGATGCAAAGATTAAGAACACATCTATAGGCACAAGGTATTGAGTTTTTCTGGTTTATTTCTTAAATGTTTACAGTAGAGTTGTCACAATTTGATAAAAGGTTGGTAATAGCAAAGTGTATTCATTGAGACAGTACAAAGTATAGTCAAAAGTGTCCATAACAGGTTAAAGGATTTTGCATATTTTTCGTTGCTCTATGAAGATTTTTGTATATATATATTTATATGTATGTGTATATTTATGTATATCACTAATGATTATGAGTTGTCACATTGTGTTAAATGTATAATAGAAAAGAATGTAAAGATTAAAGAGATTAGCCACTTTCATCCTCTTGACCGTGCTGCAGGGATCTGGTTCCTTAGATATCCTAGCAGCACATGCAGATGAACTTTAACCTTCTCCGGAGCAGATGGAACATTTTGTGAACAATTAGCCATGTGTAAATGTTAAGTTGTTTACCTTTTGCATACAGTGACTAACAAACGGACGGCATATGCTGCTCCCCTTGCATGTTATCTGGTTTTATTGCGATTTAATACTGCATGTTCTGCAAACATTAAAAAAGAGGTTATCCACATGGCAGATGTATTAAAAATCTGCCGGGCTTCATTCTCTATTCAATTTCTCTATTTGCATTTTAAAAGAAATACAGCTTCGTCGACAGGAAAACTTTCCATTTCGCCTGCGTTGCAGGTTGAGTGCGAGGTGCAAGTATAGTATGATATCCCTGTTTATGTACATAAAGTTGCATTTCAATTTGCGGCAATTAGTCGGTATTAATCGTGACTTTTCAGACCTTTGCAATCGGCAGTTATGAAAAACAATTCTGCTTAAATCCAGTTCTTTTAGTATTTTAAACAGATGGCAAAGGCTTTTCTCCTGATTATAACTTTGAGGCATGCTTTACTAAATGGAATCAGCGGGGTTCATTAAGGTCCTATTTGATGTATCAGTATTATAAAAATACCATGTTAATTATACTCAAACGTTGCAAGTTACCTCCATTTTCCTGCAATCAGAAGATGAGAGAAACCCTGTGAAGCAAATTAGTCCTAATTGAAAGAGGACTGATTAATATTTAAATAAGGCATTGTGTGAGTGATTCTGCCATGAGAAAAATAGGCTGAACATCTGAATTAATTGCATAGCAGGTTAAATTAAATTTTATATAATGGGCTGGAAGATGAGTTGGCACAGCGCTTTAACGGAGAATACAATGGCATGCTGTACCACTCTTTTCTTTTGCTCTTGGCTACATTCCATTTAGACCCTTGTAGTCTTTAAGCCTTTATTGTTTTCCTTTTAACGCAAACAAAGGGTACAAACACAAAATGGTAACATTTACAAAAAAAGTTAAGCCTGCGAAGGGGGAAAATGAGGGTGCAACACCTGTCTGCAGTTTTTTTCCCATATTCCCCAGTGCCTTCACTAGGTCGGAATAGTCAGGTTTTCTCATACTTGCCATGTTTCATAATACTTCATGTCATAAAACGGCACAGGTAGGGGCACCGTGCTATTAGTAGGTTATATCACTGTCTGACATTTTCACTCCACAGGATCATACATGTGGTGCTTGTTTAAAGTGATTGGGTTACTTAAGGGTCCCTGTAAGGGATATTTAATCCAACATAAATTACTTATGCACTTTGCTAGCGTTCAAAGGAAGAGTGTCACGTTGGTCTTGTTGGCAGTTTTCCAGTGAAGAGCTGTTAATTACTGTAAAGCTTGTGAATACATTTAGTGCCCATTGATGCCAAAGGGAGGAAAAATATCTGTATTCCATGTTGCTAGCAATACATTTGATAAAAAGAGTCCAAGTTGATTCTGTTTGCAGCCTTCAAACAAATGAGCGTATTATTTGTTGCCTTTTCATGCCTCTAGTTACATTAATTATCTGTTTATGTGTTAATAAACCATATGTAATCTGTTCATTTGACTTGTGTATTAAGTATACAGTAACAGTTTGATAATGTTGAACAAACAAGTTCTGGGTTACCAGATATATCAGAATGTAGACTATGTAAAAGTGACTTACTTAGGTAGATCAAACTTCAGCAGTTGCGTTCTACTCTTCTTTATGCACTGTGTAATCTCTTGACACCACCTGCATTTCTACCCCCACAAATTCAATCTGATTTCTCACAGATGCCACACTATCAACATTTCTATACTGCAAAGTTCCAGACTAATATAGATTTCAAAGGCCTTTTGACTCAACAGTATATTATATTTAAGAAGCTTTAAAGGGGGCTTCCAAGCCTATGAAAGCATAAAAAAGTAACTACATGTATCTGAACTCACCACATAGTTCAAATATAGTTATTTTTAATTGTCATTATGTTATCCTACTTTGTAATGCATCTCTATTTTAATACTGCTATGCTGTAGGTGGGAGGATTCCAGTTTCAATGAATGCCCCTCACATAGACATTGCCTCCATTTACATCTGCCTCCATACCCTTCCATTCAAAAGTTGTAAATACTCACTTTTGTCACACAAAATACTGCTCTGCTACTAAGAAACTGTTCTGCTGCCCAGCATGAGACATATGATCCAAATAGAGTTTAAAAGGTAGGGGAAGATCCAGGAATCAGTGGAAATAAGAGGCACATGATGTGTGACCTCACGTACATGAGGGAGGGGGAAAGGTGAGATAACCACATGTTTAGAGTATGCAACATGAAAAAAACAGGAGATAAACACCAGGAGTAATGTTATGTACCTGCATGTGAGACTGGCCTACAAAGACATCTCAGTTAAAGAAAGTACACTTGGAAGTAAATATTCTTATTACTGTACATGTAAATTGTTTGTACACAATTTTAAAGACCAAAAAATATCCTTAAAGTGACCAGATCTCCTTAAAATTTGTAAAGCCAAGAGATCCAGTGTGGATGCCTAGAAAACTTTTTGGTTCCTTTATACATAGTAGCAAATAAAGCTGCGCAGATCAGAGTTGTCACAGACCTGTTTCAATTTGACGTGATGTAAGGAAGAGAGTCCACTACTCTAGCTTTGAGCCTTTTGTGTTGACTTTGTCATGTACATTGTAAAGTCATTTTACATTATTATGTTATAATTCTTATCGAGTTTCTTCTATCATGTAGGAAAGACACCGAGGTATTTATCTTACATTGTTATTTGAATAGTGACAGATTATTGTACATAAAGTCTTAATTTGCTGTATTTACGAGGTATTTCAGTTGCAAGAAGTTACCACCAAAAATAGGGGGTAACTTGCTGATTGGTGGGGAGTCCCATACTTTGCACCCAAATTTGAACGAAACAGCAGGATGGACAATGCCCACACCACACCATTCATTTCAATGTAAATTGTTAGACATAGCTAAGTACAGTGTTTTTTTGGCTATTTCCCGCAATCACATTGGATTAGATGGAGCAGCGTGTGTGCTACGTGTCCTTCCACTCCATTCAATATAGGGTGAAAAGCGACTCAGTTCTTATGCTCGGAGGGGGCCCATTGGTTGGACCCCCACTGATGAGCAAGTTTCTCCTTATCCTTTGGATGTAGTGTAATTTCTTGTTACTTTAAAGTTAAAATGCAGTAGCTGGAGTCCTGACATTTATGGTTTACTCAGTCAAGTGTGCATGTATTTTCAATGCATAAAGGGGGACAAGTCAATCTAATGCTTCTCTGATGGTGACTTATCTCAACAAAGATTGGGCATGTTGAAATATAACAGCCCAATCTTTCTTTTCATTGACTTCTACCATCAGGGGCAGACCACTATAATAAAATAGATAATTGTCTGGTCCCAGATTGTTTAGCTGCATATTCATCTAATGTGCATGGACACCTATAGAAGTGGTACTTGTGGAGATGGATAATTTCAATATTCTTCCCTTTACTAGTGGAGAACTTCTTACACAGTGTAAGGCAGTTACTAAAGCAATGGAAACGTGACATCGTAAGGAAACAGCATAGATCGCGGTCAGCCTTACCTGCGTTTTTTTTTTTTGGGGGGGAGGTTGGCAGAATCTCCCTCAGAATCAGCAAAAAATTCTGTGAACATACCTTAAAGAGAATTGTTATGACTATTTTACGGGGGCTGTGAGCATGGCCTTTCAATCTGTTTGAGCCCTTATTGATTTTATGTTGTAATTTTCCTATACCAGTGAATATCAAATTTTATCTAAAGGTCAAGTTACAATTTAAAAATTAGCTAATATTTTTGACTATTTATCCAATGCGCTTATGCTATAAATATAAGATAAGAATACATTTAGGGTTTAGCATTGTTATTGCATTTTTAGTTTGTGTTCAATTCTTACAATGATGGCATAATAATAAATGTTGAGTTGTCTTTTTACATTACATCAAGTAGAAAAAGTAAAGACATATTTTTAAACATTTGTAAATGTAACAATGTGTCTGCTGAAAAGAGAAAAATATAATTACCTAAGTAGTGTCTGTATAAACAACATAGTAACATTAGACAAGCAATGGTTTTATCAGTCAGATCCATATGGTAGATTTAAGAAACAAAAGAATGTAATAGTGAGACAAATCCCATTCTAACTTGTAATTTGATTCTTCTTTTCTGAGAATGCAGCAGGTTGATCTGTTGTATGCCCTGGAGTAAGGATATTAAGTAGAGAAGAAGGAAGGTTCATAGGCAACATAACATGATAGTTTATGTACTGACGATGTAAACTTAGAAGTTATTACGATTATAAAATAGCAGTAAAAGTAGCAATGTTACAACGCCAAGCAAATACAATAAATGATACTTCTTATCTTACATAGTCTGAATACGTAAAAAGTTTCTAATATGCTTTCCTTTGGTCCATAACTATTAATATTATAGGCACTAAGTGCTGCTTTCAGAGTTAACCCTTACAAAACTACACAAACTACATCTTACATCGTAATCAACAATTCAGCACTATTTAGGTTAAAATATAATTTTAATAAACATATTGGGATTTGTGGCTAATTAACCCAGACACAAAAGATATAAAGTCTGTTATGGAGAAATGCTAAGTTGACGATGATATTCATCTGTATGGTGGTGACCTGTTTATTTATGAGCCCCATCTGGTTATTGTCCCAAAAACCAAGCTGTGTACAGAGAGAGGCATCAAGATGATCCCAAAAAGACAATGCTTGGCCGAACGTGCACAATTTTTATTTTATTTTTTTGTTGGGACCCCCAGATACCTCTGGCAGCAGCGTATCTCAAGTGTGAACAAATGATTAGGTGCACTAAAATTCAACATGTTGATCCTTCTTGCCCCTCACATCTGCATTCAGAGGAAGGTAGGAAAGCCTGCATTAGGTTGTTGACCATTACCATCAGTACTGCTGTTATCTAATATATATGGTCATCTTAAAGCTTTAATAGGACGGTATAGGAAAGTCCTGGGTTTTAACTAAACAGTATGTTTAGGTGCCCATTAGAGATGAGCAAAACGAAGCTGACGAAGTGGAATTTGATCCAAATTTCAGGAAATATTTGATTCGCATCGAATCTGGATTTCCTCACGCTTCGTTACCACGCCTCGTTGTTGAAAATGGCTGCTGCACATGATAAGACATGGGGCAAGGAACTCTGGGAATGCTGGATCGCCCACAATGCCATGCGTGTAGCCAATCAGCAGCCAGCCCTGTGATGTCACAGCCCTTTATAACCCCTTCGCGAGTGCCCATGGCATGTTTGACCGCTGCATCCAAGGTGTTAAAACCCCCAATCAGTTATGGAGGAGGGTGTTAGCTGTAACTGACAGCTAACACCCTGCTCCATAACCCATCGGGAATTTTAACACCTTGGATGCCGCGGTCAAACATGACCATGGCATCCAAGGGGTACCACCATTTTGCCACCCACTCATACACCCTTGCTCTCTGCAGACAAGAGAGCCGCAATTTAATTTGGATCGAATGGAATCATATTGGAAAATTCGGCAAAGTTGCCGAATCGAATTTTTGTAAACTTCGCTCATCTCTAGTGCCCATGTTCGGTAGCACCTAGGCTTGGCCAAGTTGAGCTCTTGGGATCGTTTAATAGGCAATGTTCTACTGATTTTGGCACAGTTGGAATTTCTTCTCTAGCCCCCACCGTTCCTGAGTTATAAGTGCTAATTGTTTTGGTACCTCATTAGATATTTAGGCTCTGTACTTTCAGGAGGGCGGTGTCCGGAAGGAGCAAGGGGTGTGATTCTGAGCTCTGACACTTCCTGCCGCTAATTGGAGCTCTAAATCACACCCCCTTGCCTGCTCCTGCCTGACACTGGCCATCTGACAGTACAGAACCTAAGTGACATATCAGGCATCAAACTAATGGCATTGATTGATTGGAAACAGTGGGAGCTACAGGAAAAAAAAATCACCTGTATCAGAATCAGTGAAGCAGGGCCTATTAAAGGATGAAAAGAACTGGAGTCAGTGGAGGTGGTGAAAGGTCCTCTTAAAAACAAGCAGAAACAGATGACAACAAAACACATTGGGTAAAATGGTAGAGCAAGTAGACCCTGTAGTTTCTTTATTTTAATTACAGATTCCTTTTTCCTTTCCCCCCTTAGAAATCGGCATTGTAGGGCAGAGCAGAGCTGAAGGATGTGCAAAAAACCTTGAATACATAATGTCTATGAAAACTAATGAACATGTTGTTAAAATGCTTAAAATCATAATATTGATACAAATAATTTCTCCATTATTAATAATTTGTTGGATATGGATAAGATCGCTGGATAAAACACAGATGTATTTTACAAACACCTATGTCAAGTCTACAATTTTATGTGTAGTTTACATGTGTTAAAAATCTTTATAAGTTAATATACTATAATAATGTATGCCCTGTGAAGTGCTTTCTAATAATCCATTCGGATAAGATATTTACTATACTGCATTTCTTACCAGATACCGAGGACTTTTTTCCATTTTATAAAGTCAGTTAAACCATTATAGTCTGTTGGGCTTGGCAGCCATTTTGTCATCATTCCAAAACATATCTAAACAGAAATCACCAGAACTCAACAGCTTAGAGCTGTCACAGATGGCAGTTTTAATGCATTCCAATTTACAGTAAGTCGAGATTTTGCTTTCAATGAAAAAATAATTATATTTTTGGGATGAAATGGAAATGAAAATAATTATTACTGTTTCTCTTATTTGTATCCAGTACTTTATAGTTTTTACTTCTAAACTAAGACATCTGATTTTTTTCTTCTAAATACAACATGTTTTTGCACTTTTTATATATGAAGTGACGTCTTACCTATTTGTTCCATCGGATATTTATATCATACACATATCCAGGTATGTTATTTTTAATGTATGCCGATCGTGTGAGGCCAGCTGGATACAGTTCAGCTAAAGGAACAGCTTACTGTTTTGTTCTTACAGGTGTTGTTCAACTAAAATAAATTTGGTTCCAAATTATAGATTTTGACAATATACACGCTTTAGTAATATATTGTTATTAAAAATACTGAACACCTAACCTGACTTTTTTGCACCTTCTTTCTTGACAAGGAGCTTTTCTCTGGCACAGAAGGAAATGTTGCCCTCCTTTCTGTATTGATAGATTGTCACCTTACAGGACTCTCACACTGCTCCTGAGATGTCTATGAATATTTCAGACAATATTGGCATAGCTGCTGGTCACCGCTTACTTGTGGAAAGATTTTCTCAGCCTAAAAGCCCCAATAGCAGTGTACTTGTTCACATGCACAAGTAATGGTATATATTTATAGAAAGATATATTATCTCTGTGTGTCAGTATCTTAAAAGTGTATAAAGATATATATAATGTATACGTACAGAATATGTATTATACAATGTATATATATATCATATGTGTGTGTGTGTTGCTTTCCTTTTCCTTCGCTTTTTTCTCTATATAGTAGTAGTTTCTGTCTGCAAAGAAGAACATTGTTATTGTCGGGACTAAAGAAGAGCGAATTTTTAAAAAATTCAATTCGACTGATTCGACGAAGTTTCCAAAACAATTTGATTCGATCCAAATTAATTTGTGGCGAATCGTGTTAACCCCTTCCCAACATCTGCCCTAATAGTAAGGTGCTGCCGGGAAGGACTTCCCACAAACTACGGCGGAAGCATTGTGCTCAAACAGTTTCTGCTTTGTGGGTGTCAGCCATATGTAACGGCTGACACTGTCTTCTAACACCCGGTCGGAGCTGAGCTCCGATCACGGGTGTTAACCCCTGAGAGGCATCCTGATGGCCCCCCCACGACGTTTTCGGGGGGTGCTGCTGCTTCTAGTGACCCCGGGTCTGTCCCATTGCTGTCCCTCAGCATACCTGGTTGATCCTGCCTTGAATTGATACTGTCAGCCTGTGCATCTGCATGGGCTGACAGACTCCTATACACTGCAATACACGTGTATTGCAGTGTATACCTATTGAAGCAGCGATCAGAATATCGCTGCTTCAATCCCCTATGGGGACAAAAAGAAAAAAAAAAAAAAAAAAAGAACCCCTTTCCTAGAGCTGGTGCTATTATTATATTATTATATTATTATACTCTGGGGTCTCCTCAGACCCCAGAGTATAATAATCAGAGGCCCAGGGGAAGTGATTAAAAATAACAAACACTTATACTCACCTTACCTCACCTCTCCTGGGAATCCGGCTGTCTGAGCGTTCTCCTCGCTCCTCTTCTTCCTTGCGACTGAAGTCCTGCTCCCCAGACATCACTGCCCCAGCAGTGAAGCCTGGGGAGCAGGACCTCAGTCACTGGTTTCGTAGTTAATGCTGAGCCCAGGACACGTGAGTATCAGTATTTTTTTATTTTTAATCACCGAGGGGGGTGCCGAGGGGGACAGGTAGCATGGCGGAACCGCTTGGATGCCGATGTCAAGTTTGACTGCATCATTCAAGGGGTTCAATACATCAAAGCATGAGGAAATCCGGAATCGATGCGAATCGAAGATTTCCTGAAATTCGAATCAAATTCCACTTCTTCAGCTTCGATTCGCTCATCTCTAGTCAGGACCTAAGGAGGTGGCATGAGACAAAAAGATTATATATATTACATTATATGGTGTATTTGAATAGTCACTAATGAGAAGCAGTTGTACTGGAAGCTGCAAAAATGCAAGCCTAGAACAGGAAATATGCAAAGAAATCAAATTCCCTGCAGCTTCTATGCAACCTAGATTACAGCGTAACACCAAGCCCAGTAGACAAGTCATATTCTACAATATACTGTAGTCTATAGTCTTGATGTATTTAATTACCATGTTGTTGCCTTTCTGTGACTCGCATTCTATAGTGGTCTAAATTACTGATTTGCATATTAGGTAGGTTCATTATACATGTTATAGATAGTATTAGAGAAGGAAACACAAAACTTCAGATAATGCATGTTCAAACTTATTGCTGCTAAATATTGTAATATGTGAAGTACAATTCATAGATAGAAGAACAAAATTTTATTGATGAATGTGCGTACTTCAATTTCTACATATTACATATCTTTATCTATCTATCTATCTATCTATCTATCTATCTCTCTATCATCTATCCATTTAAAGATAAATACATACAACATACCATATCTGACCATTTGCTTCAATCCATAAAACATTTTGCACATAGTTGCCTATACATTTTTTGTGGATTCTATCCATACTGTTTTTACAGTTATTTTTTTTTTCATTTTGCAGGATGTTGTTTTGTCTGTACTGTGAATTTAAGGTTGTATATGTTTGACAGTTCTTTTGTTTCTACCAGTAGAAAGGTAGGCTAACTGTCCTACATCTGTCTCTTTCCATTAGCATACTCTTCCATTTGTGCGCTTGCTGCAATCCATTGTGTGCATTCGCTGAGATAATAAAGCCTTTAATATGATCCAGATTCAATGTTTCAGTGTAGATGCTTGTTTCAGCTTGATAATAAACATTTATGTTTGCCAACGGCTTCTTTTTCTTTTACATTTGTGTATCATAATGGTAGTATTTTTGTGCTTATAAAACTGCCTTAGTTTTTAGTTTTATGAGTAAGTAGTAATAAACTCAAAAACCAAGTAACCTTAAACTAAATCTGGCCATAAACATTAGATTTTACTCTGTGGATACAATGTAGTTTGATGAAATCCATCAAAATCTACGTGACCTGCCTACAACTAAGGGACTGGTCCTACTTGTTGGATCTTAAACTTTTTTATTTATTTGCTTTTCCAAGGTAGCAGAAGCGCCTGACTGTCACTCATCTCTCTATATGATGTGATGCTTAAGTTTAGTGCTGAGGAGTATTTCTTTTCATGAGCTTGTAGTTGTTGGCCAAACAAGTATTTGAAAGCTATGAAATGTTTGTGTTTGAAGATATGCATTTTTTTTAGTAATATAATATATGAACTATATACATTAGATTCAGATGTTTTTTTGATGTATAGCTATCACAAATCTGTTTTTAGTATTGGCACTGTCAGAATTTTATCTCCAGGGTTCATGACAACTTTTTTCCTACGCTAGGTTCACACTAGCATTCGGGTTTCCATTCTTTGGGTCCACATGGGAACGCGAAAAACAGAAACCCAATGCACTTAAAAAGTGGTTACCTGCGACAACCCCTTGGACCCCATAGACTATAATGGAGTCCGCCAGGTTTCCGTCCGAAAAATGCTTGCAAGACTTTTCTCTCCACATTTTTCAAGCAGAATGGGGGATGGAATCCCCGAATGGTCAACGAGCGCAGATATGAACCCAGCCTTATATACTAGTAACTGCTGAGTTTTTGTCAGGCCACACCAATCCTTCACATGTTCTTCATTTGGAAGCATGAAGTTACAAAAACAAAATACTGTTTACATGTCTGATGATTAAAAATATAACAGTCTTAGTCCATTACTTGGAAGTGTTAGACGTTATTGACCAGTGGATGTCTTAGTTTAATATTTATCTTGACTCTGTCGCAACTCCACCGTTAAGATACCTTCTTAGAGATTTCATGGTTAGGCTACCACGGTACAAAAAAATGCGTAAAATGCATAAGTTCCTACTAAGTAAACATTTTCCAAATGATTATTTGGGATTTTTTGGATATACTTAATAGAATTTAGTTTTCTATTGCTTACATTTTAATATTTAATATTCCATTTAATATTGACTACAGAACACACAATAGGAATAACTTTAGAAAGAAAGTAAAAAATTGCCATTCCTTACATGGGAATATGTTTCCAATGATACCAATAGTTAAGGAGGAACCTATACTTAAATCACTCTGTGCACAGCTAAGACCACATTTAATGAGCTTCTAACCATCACTTTCCTATAAGAAAATGGAAGGATTCGCCTACAATTTACAATATGTTAAGGCACTTACCATAGATGAACAATAGAATATGACAGCTATAGTTATATATATGCTATCCCTTCACACTAAAAATATCCTTCATATGCAAAAAAAAAGCTTATCTAACTATACAAATGTCTATCTGTAAAAGGTTTTGTTCACACTTTTTTATGGTGGCCATGCAGCTTGAATAGCTGTTGGTTCTTCTTCTGAGCAACATCTATACCTCCTGATGGCGCCTCACAGACCTGTTCCCAGACTCCTCTGACAGTGGCTTATCTTCCATGATAACAAAGCATCTGGTATGTTGAAAAACCCAACATGTCAGATCCATCTTCCATTAAGTTGGCACACATCCACAGACATAACATGGCTGTCCTGTCGATATGGGCAAGTTCAGTCAATTTTGTGTATTTGTATGATCACATTTATTCTCTTTTAGTCAGGGGTTTATTTTTTATGACAATTATTTTATGGTCTGTAGTACTATACATGTTGGTAAATATACGTGGAAGTTATACCCATATGGTAAGATATACCTGAACACAAAGGAGTCCCAATGGACCCATGACATCATAGTTATCTTGACTCCATTATAGAGGACCTTTCACCACCTCCAGTTCTTTGCATCCTTCAATAGGTGCCACACCACTGATTCTGCAGCAATTAGAATTTTTTCTTTAGCTCCTCCCATTCCAGAGAAATCAGTGCTGTTATTTTCAGCACAGTTATGCTCTATACTGTCAGGTGGGTGGGGTCAGGCAGTAGCAGACAGACAGGCACCACCCACCTGACAGTGGAGAGCAGCATAACTTGTAGCTGCTCCAGAATCAATGGAGTGGCACCTATTAATGAATGCAGGTTTGAGGTGGTGAAAGGTCCTCTTTGAGAACAGTAAGCCATAACAGTCTAGCAGTTTTAGGATATTCTTCCAGCTTTTATCCTCGGTGATATTATGAAATACTCTATTTACAACCCACAGAAAGGTCTATTTCATCTTACCTTTACTCAAAATATGTAGAAAATCCATTTCTATAACCTCAGCTGTCTCGAAGTTGAAATGAACTTGTATTTACTTTGTTTTATATTTGTTCAACTTTCTTTTAATGCATTTTTGTGTTATAATAATTATGTTTAAGACTGCTATGATATAGAATAAATACTGCTTTCATTACATAGGTTTCATTAAATTTCATGGCTGACTATATGGAAAATTATGTTCTGCATTCGCTTTGAAGCTTCCCTTTTAGCTGGTGGGAAGTCAATGGCTTTATGAAATTATATCCATTTTTCCACTGTTATTTTAAGATTTTACAGTTGAATTTTATAAGACTGCTGCATTTCTTATTGTCATGTTATTTTACTGTTAGAAATGTAAAATGTAAGATCATAAACTGCTGAACAAATTTAGTCATGAGAAATGGCTTCTGTATACAGATCTGTTTATAGAGCCTATAATGTCTTAATTTGTCCTTTAACTTTCTAAATGTTGAACATTTTAAATCCTCAGAATTTATCCCATTTCTGTATGTAATTATTGTCTGTACACTTAAGGATATAGTGGAATACAATGAATGTGTTATACAATATGTGCCTATTGGTGGATATAGACAGTTTCTAATATTTGAGTGTACTATAAAATCTGATTTATTGCAGTAATATAGACAATTATATATGTTTCTGTGTACTAAAAGCCTTATTCCAGATATTCATGGGAGCATTTCTTTACAATACCAACATTTGTTTTCTTATTTACTTTTGATTTATATAACACTATATCACCAGGGTACACTGCAGTACTGTACAGAAATTGTAATAACTCACTTCAGTCCCTATACACAATGGGGCTCACAATCTACATTTCCCTATCTCCGACACACACATTAGGGCCACTTTATAGAAAGCTAATTAACTTTTCAGTACAGATGAGTATTTCCTGAGTTTTCCTCTTGGTTGGACATGTCAGGATATGTCTGTCACAAAAATACCAGCTTTTCAAGACAATATTGTTTTGTGTTATTGTGTCACAAAGTGATAGGGCATGTGTCTAGGTGTGGCAACCCATTGGTTGTGTTGTTGTTTGCAGCCATTTTGTAATATTGTATTATCACAATATAGTATTGTACTCAATTTGTTTCATGAGAAATTGGAGTCCTTAACTAGCTAACATCTGTTTGTTTTTGGAGCATGACCACAAACCAGAGTAGCTGGAGGAAACTCACAAAAATTCAGGAAGTGCATACACACATCATATTGACCTTGTTCTAATCTGAACAGAGGACCCAAGTGCAAGGTAACAGTGCTAACCACTTATGGTTCAAGAATGAGAGTCCCTAGTTGCATGTGCACCGTTCCTGACCATCTCCGGCAGTTCCTAGAGAATGAATGCAGCATGAGTGTCATTACCATGATCGGTGGGGGTTCCAGAAGTCATACCCCACTGATCAGCATGTGAATAGGGAATAACATTAAAACATTGATCTGTAGTAGGTCAATGCCAAATCATTTCTTCTCATGGGAGATAAGACGCCACCAGAAGTGTGTGGAAATAGCTTATTCTTCCATTCCCACTGAGAACACATGCACACTTGGTATGACCGAGCCTTACACCAATCATATGGGAGAAATAGCTCTTGGCTGCATGGACATTGACTGACAACTATTATAGTTGTATACTCACCTATAGTGTAGTATTGTTTAGCTTTGGTATGTGTAAAAGAACCATTAGTACTCCATATTCTATTACAGTGGTTCCCAGACACTAGTTTAGAAGCCATGTATGGCTCCCAAACCCATCTGTGTGGCTAGCCATAGAAGCCTTCAGTTATTACCATAAGCATTGGTTGTAATATGATATAAATACTGGAAATTTTTAATATATATCTAAACCTCTTAGCAGTGCCAGTTTAGATGGTATAATGTAATCCCAGTAGTATAATTATAGTGAAATATCTACAAATCTTTTTGATTTCTTAACCTATTTCTCCAAATTTGCTTTTTTCTTTTAAACAAATGTGGCTCTTGAACCCCAGTCAAAGCTGAATGTAGCTCAAAGGGAACAAAAGTTTTGGAGTCTATGTTCTGTAGGTTGCCAATAAAGGGGATGAATAATCATGTTAGCTCTGTATCTATTCCAGTGTAGTATATAGTAACATGGTGGGTTGAAAAGTCTTCTTTAGGTTCAATTATTTCAACGTACAAACCCTAGATGATCAAGACACCCTTTAAATGGCATAGAACCAATTTGCCATAAAGTAGAAAAAAAAATTTCTTCCTGACCCCCTACTGGCAATCATGCAATTCCCTGGATCAACATTCTACATTAATACCAGAATCCCTTGTGTTACAATAACCAAAATGTATACTAAGCTATGTATTTATTTTCTAGAATTTATTTCCTTTTTTTATCTTCCTAAGTATTAAAAAATATTGAGCTTCATTATAAATTAATATTTGGCCAAAATCTAATAAATTCAGATCGTCCCCGCTATATTGATCCTATATAGCATGCTGCAATCCAAAGATATGGCCTGTTTATGATGTGGGTAGTTTTTGATACCATCAGCAGATGCATTTACTAGTGAAACACTTTTCCATTTTTCGACATAAAAAGTGACCTCTGATACTGACATTGAATAAGCCCCAAGCCCCAAAAACATGATATAAGCATTTGTTAGTTGGGCCTTATACAAATTAGATTCTAGCTCTCTGCCTTCTAAGGTAGGTTAAAAATGAAGCAAAAAAAAAAAAAAATCTGATTTGTTCATATGATACATATTACATAAATAATAATATAAAATAATAACATAATATAATACACTAGAAGATTGCCTTAATGCACAGTCAAGCATCTATCAACATTTGTTCATGTTTTTACATTTTTTTTATGTTTTTTTAAACAAATAAGATAAAAATACTTGATATAAAATGTTATTTTCCATATTGTACATCCTGTAGATAAAACATGATTAAAGTAGCGAAATGCGTTTTCATCTCATCTTTTATCTAAACTGGCCTTGTGAACAGCAGTGAAAATATGTTCTAAATTTACATAAGAACATTTACAAAAGGGATTATTCAAACCTTTGCATTAAATGTCATTTGGAAAAAGTTACTAAATGAAAGAGGTCAGAAGACCAAACATTATAATGATGTAATATAAATACAGCTTCTGCTCTTAATGGAAGGTAGACTAGTGGCTTTGTTTACATAATTTGATATTTTAATCCAGATGGTCAAGAGAGATTGAAGAGCGTAATCTTCTATAAACTAACAAAAAAGCCCAGACAATTAGATTTGGTTTATTTGAAACACATATTTTTCATAGAAATCAATTACGTGAATAAGTTATTATTTTCCTTTATGTTACCTTCTCATGTCTAAACCACTGACTTATGAATTCTCTTTTTAAAACATATTAAAAATGTAAATTTGTATTTATTTCTGGAGCTATCTAGTCAAATGACCATATTTTAGTGATTTTAATC
Source organism: Leptodactylus fallax (assembly GCA_947044405.1). NCBI lineage: Eukaryota > Metazoa > Chordata > Amphibia > Anura > Leptodactylidae > Leptodactylus > Leptodactylus fallax. Next base: position 3,110,593 of record CAMRHE010000153.1, on the reverse strand, counting down.
TTTTCCAAACAGATCTTTCAAATCATTGGCAGCGTCTGTTATAACCTTCACTTTTTTACCCCGCATTTATTATTATTTTAGCTGTTTACTTTAATGTAGCAATCAACACAAAAGATTGCAGTTTTTATTTCAGCTTTTTTTTTTTTTACAGTTATGTGTTTTTTTTAAACAATTAATTTACATTTTAGAATCCTACTCTTGAAACTGCAAATGAAAATCGGCTCTGGAAAGATTAATTCAGTTCTGCTCACAGCTGCAAAGATTGTAGAAATAAATATCATCTTGCAATAATGTATTCTTGACAAAGGGCATAACAAAAGAATGATTTCCACTCAGAGGCTGTGAGGATATTTATTTTGCATGTTGGGGGAGGGGATGTGGCCTATTGCTTGGGACCCTGACCTAGTTTCTTAGCTGCTTATTATTCAGCTATATGTTTGAGGAATTGGTGTAATTTAATTTGGCATATTCTTCTGCATGTCTGCACCTAGCAGTAGGTGCTCGGTAATATTAGAAATGTCCCGTGCTGAATTACATTTATTTAAAAAATCCTATTGCACTCTTAAGTCAAAAAGAGCTGTTAATTGTTACCAGGGAGCTGGCTGATTGCAGACGGGATGTCTCGTCCAGAGCCTTGCCATAATTAGTAACCACTGTTGACATTTAGATTTAAATTGAATTTTCTTCTAATTAAACCCAGAGGGGGTTGATCCTTTCAGATGTACAGGTTAATAAAATTAGTCAGAAACTGTTAAACAGTAAGCTGAATTCTCTGTGCAAGTCATCCCTGTGTACTGCTAGTCTGTAATTAAAATAGAACTATTTGTTGCCCACAGGAGCCCGTGCCCTACAGTGTTTTGACAGTAAATGGTTAAATCACAGAACATTGTGTTCATGTTTTGTTATCATCTGTTATCATAGTGCTTACTTCATATGAGCATACTGGTAAAGAATGGAAACATTACCCAGAAGGGAGCTACAGATGTACGAGCCATTAAACGAATGTTTGTTTCACGTTAACAATCGTTCATTTACTTTGTACGAAAGTGGCTACTTTGTAACTCCCCATAGCACAAAACTGGTGCATTGAACATTCAGATAACAACATATGTAAATATATTATTGTATACCATTTGGGAGAAACCGATGTGTTTCCTATAACTTTTGCCAAGACTGTGAAAGTCTTCTGTCTCAGAGTCCTTGTGGAATATTTGTTGCAAAACATACTGTGCAAGCACATGCATGACTGTCAGTGTCAATGACTGTAAGGTATACAACCATGTCTAAGTCAATGGCAGAGGTGGTTAACTTACCATATCATGGAGGCCTCAGATGTGGGCCATGGCCTGTTAAAATAAAGGGAGTTTGTCACCAAACCAAAGCATATCAACCCAGCCCTGCAAATTAGTTAGGGTCATTTGAATCAAATGATGTTTTCCCCTATGAATTGGTGAATCTGTTGCCGAGATATAACTGTTTTTGTCAATATGCAAATATGATCATTGGAGCAATGAGAGCTTGGCTGTTGCTCCAAAGAGGTAAGTGACAACGCCCTCACTGTTCCAAAGAGATCTTTTGCATATTGACAAAAAGTGGCATCAGAGTCACTGATTCCCAAATGGAAAACACTGCTTGTTTCAGGTGACCCTAACCTATCTGCAGGGTTGGATTGATTTGCTGGGTTATGATGACAGACTCCCTTTAAATGCCACATATCTCCTGTTTGCTGTGCAGAGGAGGTCACACATTTGATCATTCTCCAACAAGTTGACTTTGGTTGTGCGATAGCAAGTCTTGGAAAAGTTGTGCAAAACAAGTTGTATGAGTTGCCTGTCACTTTCTGACATGCAAATATTTCAAAGCTCTGATCTGGCTGTATGAATACAGACCAGTTACAGGCAAGTTACCATTGAACGTGACTTTCATTCCGATCTGTAATAGTGAAGTCATATGTAATTCGTGACCTGTAATGAAAAACACAAAAGATTTGCAATATTTGTGACAATTATGAAACACACAGCTATAATTGTATCCTCTATAGTGGATACAGAAAAGCCAAGTGAATGTTTCCATCTTTCTTCATAATAAAAGTAGCCAACTCTAAATTGCCAATGGGGCATCTGATGTTAGAATTGGAGGGGTGTCAGGAAATCGGACTTCAATCAGTCAAATGTTTATGGAAGGTTCTCTATACAGAGTGTCAAGCATATGCATACTCTTAAAGCAAACCAGATTACACATACAATTCTTCTGAGATTCAAGCCAGGGCTGTGGAGTCAGAGTTGAGACCAGTTTTGGATGGAGATAGAGTCAGAAATAAAGTTACTGGATTCAAAATAAAATGATTACTGTAAATGATATCATATAATTATTGACATTGTATAATTAATTAGATGTATAGTTTCTTCCATATTGACTTTCTTAGCAACTAAACCACCAGTTTTTTCATGAATTAGAGGAGCTTTGATGCTTCTGATGGCTTTTAGCCATTTATGAAGGACTCGGAACAGGAGTTGTAGTTGAGCTGTGGAAAAGTAAAACCAGAGTTGGCGGTTTAGTTTGCCAACTTCACAGACCTGATTCAAGCCCATATACTGCAAGGTGCCAGTCACTGACCCTCTAGGGCAAGGGTCAGCAACCTTTTTAGTCTGAGGTGCCAATTTGGAAATAAAATCAAAAGATGAAGTGCTCAGTGTCGCCCTCCTACATCAGTGATTACCAACAGGGGGCCTCAACACGCTAGAAGTATTTAGAAGGATGATCCCACGCCTTTATGCAATGTTATTTGAGTCCTTAGGATGTTTTTTCACTTTTGGTAAAAATTATTTGGTAGGGGTGCTCCAAGGAATTTTTTTTTTTCAGGGGGACCCTGAGTCTGAAAAGGTTGGGAAACACTGTCCTACATAAAATTCATATAACACAAACCATAACTGCAACCAGTTAGTTAGTCGATTCAGCTTACATTTCAAATGTGATCCCAATGCAAAATGATTCATATTTGCAGTAAGCCTGCTTTGTGGGGGCAGAGGGTGTCCATCACACAGCCTAGTCTTTTTGCTGAAGAAATCCAAACAAATTTTTACAGTCTTATTGAAATGAATGAAGGCAAATTTAGCTGCCATATTATACTTTGCACAGGTAATTGCTGTCCTTTGACTAGTCTACTGGCCTGGACACTTAGACATTGTGCCTCATGTTGCCCACCCCCCAGTGCATCCTCGCGTCCGACTGCATTTACATGGACGATTAGAGAGAGATTGCCACCTGGAGCAGAGAGAGTCCTGTGCCAGGTAGATATGCCTTGGGTGCCGACTCCGGCACCAGTTCTGGGGGTTGCTGACCCCTGCTCTAGGGCTTGCAGTCCATACCATATGGCTAGTGTTCTGTCACCACATACCCAAGTACAGAGTTGTAGAACATCAATGACCTTCCTCACTTTTCTGATAAAGGCCGGATAGTTTTTGCAGTGCAATATGATAAAAATAACCTCTTTGAAGAGAAATTACTAGTATTGATTATAGACATCTTAGATCCAGATCTTATAGACATTTCTGGTAAATACTGGGATTACTCCAGGGAATATGCTTACTGCACTTTATACATATCACAAAGCGTATTTAGATAGTTATGTCAGGTCCCAATCTTCAGATTAGTGATCCCATTGCCTCCAGTGTTATCAGAGATGTTTTCTATTGATGTATTTTATCTGGAATGTGGTTTCAAATGATTTTCACAAGAGTGTTGGTCTGAACAAGCCCTGAGCTAGATGTGCTGCTAGTAGAGGGAAATAAATACGTTGTTGCTAGGAGAACCACATTGGTTGACCACTGTATGAACCGTTATTTTTCAGGTTCCTCATGAACTTGCACTTCATTCATGCGATGTGTCTCCATTTTCTTCTTCTGTAGTTTAATGCTTTGCCTTTACACCCTAAGACATAATTAGCAGGTTGAAGGTAAGTTAATTATCTGTGAAGATCTGTTGGATTCACTTTCTTGACCCTCGATGTGTAAGGTTAAAGGACACAAGTGTTTGAGACTCTTTACAATTTTCTTTCATGATTGATGACAGTAGAATGAGATATGAAAGATTTATGCTTTCCACCAAAGGAAGTTTTTCAATCTCCGCTAAGCGCAATGCCTAAATGAACCACTTGCAATGGAATCTATACTTGAGTTAGCTTCTCACTCATTAAATCATGGGACAAGACACTGCAGTAATATATTATACACTTAGTGACAAACCTATTTCAACACAGTGTATCCTACTAAATGCTACAGTAGATGGGTTGTGTTAATCATAATGTGAAAACCCTTCATTGTGACTTTGCTAAAACATGGGAGTCATTTTGGAAGAATCTATTTTCAGATACAGTGGGACTAACCTCAGAAACAGTCCTCACTAAAGCTAACCCTATCTAAAACATCCTATTTTTGACACTGAATACAGTATATTCCTTATTTTATTGCATACCGTGTATGCTCCTGTATTACTCCTTTTAATACATGTTGTTTTAGGTTTGCTGATTCCTTGCTGATCACCTTCTTAATATATCTTGATAGTGGTCAGAACTTCAATTTTTGGTGCAGGGCTCCAAAGTCAGAGTTTTGAAACTTACTGCATTTTGTTTTATTATTATTACGTTCTATGTGTAAGCAGCATGTAGTAATCTCCTGAAACAATGGCTGCAGGGAGACATATTTTTATTAGGTAAAGGAGTTATCTGCCAATAAAAGCATGAACAAAAAAAACCCTATTTCAAACTCTCACCCTATTCAGATGCCTCTCCCATCTGTCTGAGGCAGGTGATCTCTGAGACCAGTGATTGGTTGAGTAGTTATTTCCTATGTTGAACCTATATAGAATCCATGCCACTAAGACATTACACCATCACACTCAAAATATGCAAAATCTTAAATATTTATTGAAACAAGGAAAAATTCAGAATTTAAAAACATTAAAAACACAAAAAGTGGAGGTCGTGGCGTCATCCGGGCACATAATGATAATAAACATCAAAAAGATGACATGCCAAACCGCATTAGCAATGAACAATGTAATTATCAATATATCCACATGTGCAAATATCAGTTATTTCCTATGTGTCTAAAGCTACCAGACAGTAGAACCCGGAGTGGGACCTAGAAATCATTGGAATGGGAGTGGCAGGGGAACAGAGGTGTGATTTTTTTTGTTTTTTGTTTTTACACAATTTTGAGCCTTTGCTAAATATTTTTTATTGGCTGTAGAAAACCTTTAAATAAGCATTCCTGTAAAAATAAAAATGCCCTCACCATAAAAAAACATGTAGTGTCTAGTGTAGTGTTGCTGAATAGCATACTAACAACTTTATTATGAAGTTATATACTCCCCTCCAAAGCACTGACCTCTTCGCTGTTTTTCTGATGTACACATTGTTTCATCTATGAATAGGAGGCCACACTCCCATACAGGCCTATTAGAGCCCTAGTCTGACTCCCATAGACCTACACTAATAGTTTGATATCCTGTTCATACAGGAAATACTGTGCTCATCAAAGAAGCAAAGAGGATGTCTGCACTCCAAAGGGGAGCACATAACTTCACAATTACTCTGTGAGTAAGACTGCAGCACAGAATCCATCTGAAGTAAGGCTATAGCATAGAGTCCATCTGAAATTATGGACGAAAAAGTCTGGCAAGCTCAACTCATACAAAGGTGTCAGTAAGAAAATAACGGAGACCCGACATCCTGTTATTGTCATTGGGGTCCCTTGAGATACATTGTTATCTGTCATTAAACAGATCCGTTTTATTGTTTGATCTGTTTTTCTGGTCCTACAATGGACAACGCAGGTGTGAACGCACTATTAGTCAATTGCCCTACTCACAGGCTCATTTTCAAATAGGGGACAAAATATTATTTTACTAGAGTGCTTCTTTTTTTTTTTTTTTCAATTCAAAGTTTATTGATTTTCCAAAAAGACATAAAATACAGAATACAGAAAGTACAGTGAAAATATATAGCTGCAACGGCACCAGTAACATTTTATACTGTAAATAACGGGGAGATTCCGAGTAGAGGCCAAAGGACGAGAAAAGGGGGGAAGAAAGAAGGAGGAAGGAAGGAGGGGCGAGACGACAAAACCAGACACAGAGCAAAAGGGAAGAGAAGGTGAAAAAAGAGAATTAAAAAAAAAAAAAAAAGGATTATTAATTGGGGAGGGGGGATGGGGACTATACAGCAACAATATCTGGGTCAGGGGAGGACCCCAGGGATGTATACTAGAGTGCTTCTTTAACTCTATATCTATACCTGAGATTTGAAGGCTGAGTATCAAGAAAAACAAAGATCTTATACCACATATATATATATATATATATATATATATATATATATATATATATACAAAATGAATACATATGTGTTTCATGTATAGCATAAATATGCATTTTCTACTCCAGTATGTGAAACATAAAGAAAAACTAGTAAGTGACATGTTTTCCCACCATGTTTTTTATATTGTGATCAGTGGAGTAGAAAATACATCAGTTGACCAATCACATACAGACCCGAATATTAAAAAATGGAGCCTTAAGCTATTATATCACTGTGTCAGGGTATATAGATATAAAATTGAAAATACATTATAGATTTTAAAAAGTCTAATTTCATCAAGTAGTACTAAAAAACATACCACTCTATTAGTTTGCTGGACCATTAAAAACATTTACGTATATTATGTGTAGGTTATTTGCTGTTTAATAAATCATTAAACATTATTTAAAATTCCTTTTGGACACTTCATTAAAAATTAATACAGGCTTAACTAATTATAATATCAAAGAAGAGACATAGGCTCGTGCTATACTCAAAGCTCAACATTCTGATTCACAGATGTCTTTTGTAATCAAAGCTATTTGTAGATCTTATAATTCTGTAGAACAAACACTAAATATAATATAGAACAGAACAGCCCATTAAAAAAAAATCTTCAGTTCACATGCAGTGTATGATAAATTGCATATGTCTTCCAAGCTTTTCAGACTCATTAAATACAAATCATTATGCTGATATTACTTCTTTATAAGCCTTCTAGGAACATGGTAAATTATTTTTTTTTTATTGCCCCGATGAGAGAAAGCAACTCAATGTAAGCTATTAAAATAAAGAGTGGGAGGGGTTGATAAAATAACTACTTATCAGGTGAGGAAACTATATGATTTTTTTGTTTAAGATTTGATCATCACCCCCCCACCCCAGATATATTAGAACATGGAATACTGCGGTAGAAAAGTGGTTTAGGTGTCATGGTAATAGTATGACTATTTTTATCTCGCAGTTGTAAACCATAGCTTACACTGGCTGAAATGACATTGAACTGTTTCTCTGTATGATGATTTACAGCTGGGATAGTGCATTTGTAAGACCAGATGTCACATTTTATGTATTGGAAAGTGTCAGTCCTGATGACTTATGTCTAAAGATCCCAAGCTTGAATCAATAGAATGCAGTCATTTCCATTTCTTCGAAGACTGTTTCCGACATAATATGCACTATATTTCAGTCATTTTAATGATACTTTGAAGCACTGTATTTAATAGAAACTGTAAAAAAGGTTGTATTTTATGTTCTGTTTTGTGTTTCACCCCAATAATAGCAGAATTTCAATACATGCCCACACAAAAAGAAAATGAAAAGATAAAAAATTAAATATAAATATTACAACAATAAAAATGGAACGTGCCCCTTTCTATTGTTTACATGGTAATACTTGCTAGCGCACAAGCATTTGACTCTAATAATCCAGAATTTTTTAAGAGAGATATTATTTGATATCATAACAGTTTTCTGTTACTGTAAAAGGAAAGGGTAAAGAGGTTAACCAACTATTCTGAGAAATACAGGCTTCACTGGTCCTGCGTAGTGATACATGAATGCTGGCAATCTACTGATTCATAAACCTCTGAGGACTGATCAAAGAAAATAGATTGTGGTTATTGCCTTCAATATTCAACTAAATAAACAACAATGTTCTTACCTCAAGACACTTTTGTTCTTTTCCCCTTTTTATTTTGTGTTTTTTTTTCCTCTCTCTCAATCCAGTACACTAAATTGTGACCCTTTTTCAAATTCACATTTGCATTTAAATAGAAATCCTTCAATCATCTCAGATACAAAAGAGACTATAATATTGCTTCTATTTAATGACTAATAATATTTTTGTTATTTTTTTATGTTTCCAGATATAGAAACTTACTTTATTATATTTTAGATTTATTCTGAAATTGAACACACAGAGAAAAAGACATATAATAAACATTGAATTGCATGGTACAACATTAGGCCTAATACAAACATGACCATTAGATTAAAATAATATTAAAATTGCATGTGTATGTAGACATTTTATAAATTTTAAAAATTATAACTACCTTTTTGCTGTATTTATCCTATAAATTTGTTTATTACATATTTTGTACTCTAAGGGTTGAACTTTATAAAAACAGAATAGAGAGAAAATTGGATGTTGTTCATAGCATCAGTAAGCCAATGTGGCAGTGATTTTCCTAGAAACGACATAGTTGAGAGTTGGAAATTTGCTCATTTTTTTAGTGGGAAATAGCAATATAATATTTTTTTAAGTATTTATTTTGTTTACTTGCTTAAGACTGAGAATTATACTAGCAACAAGTAATTGAAATGAGCCATGATTAGATATATATCACCTCATGTGGATTATAACAACTTTTTTTTTATCTTCCCATACAAAGTCTTCCCATAATTATAACAACTTTTTTTTTTTATTTTCCCATACAATGTTTTTCAACCTAGTGAAATACACAGTACATAAAACCTTCAGACAATCCCTGCTTGCTAGATGGGTCTCTTAACAATAACCTTGGGAACCCAGTGATTTGTTGTTATATGTGGTAAAATTTTCCCTGCAGTGCCATCACAGGAGAAACTATGCATTACACAGTGTCCATTCAAATTATTGGGTTGTCCCAGTACTCCCGAGCAAGGGATGCTATTTGTAACCACCCTCCACCCTGACCAAAAGATCATGATCCTCAGGCCGGTTGTAGATGACCGTAACCATTATCAGTGTGTTGTCCGTGTATTTCACGAATAGCACACTGACCCATTCTTTTCTATGGGCCCGTAAACATGACCGTGAATTTTAAGGTCTCGTGTGCGGGCTGACAGTCCGGGCCGCAAAATATAAAACAGGTCCTATTCCTGTCCCATTTTGCTATTCATTTAATGAAAGGAGCCACGGTAGCATGGTCCGTTCACAGGCGGCACACGGGGGGACATCCCCGTGTCCCCCATGTGCCACCCGTGCCTTTAATTCACGGCCGGCCGGTTGCAGCACGGTCGTCTGCAACCAGCCTTAGTAGGGCAGATTCTGCCTCAAAATGAGCTCCAAATACCAGATGGAATCTGCCTCTCATTGTTTTCAATAGGAGGCAGTGACAGATGAGTCTTTATATCAGGGTGCTGAAAAAAAGAAGAGTCCTGTTCGATCTGGCCATGGATTCGGTGGTGCAGAACTCAAGCTATTAGCCCCATTGTGTCTTAAGCTAGACATACACATTAGATTTTAGACTGCCATTGCTCATCTAAAAAGAACTGTGTGTTGGTTGGTGGTACGAACTTTACAAAGAGCATTCAGCTACCCCAGACACTTGAAAAATTAACAGATGAAAGTCGCTCAATGTATGAAGTGCTGTAAAGATGAAATAATGGATCACAATATAAATATTGCCGGCAGAAAAAAATCCAACACAACATATTTTGAATATGGCCAACTTTAGTTGATGGTTGGCTGTATGGGACAAACTGTCGTAGGTAAGTCTAAAGTATATGTCCAGCTTTAGGGTAATCAGCAAAACTGTGAAGGAAAGCCGAAGCTCTTCTTCAACATTTTTTTTTCCCTCTGAAATTCCACTGCTTTTTTTGCAGTGTTATACTATGTGTGGCCTTAGCCTTCAGCTCTCCACACTTGGAGACATATAAGTTCAACAGGAGCCCTTTGATTTTCAATCAATGTCACTCGGTTGATGGCTGTGCTTCAGCTTTCTACCACAGGTTCCACAGGGCCAGAATTTGGAAAGGAATCTTAGACGTTAGACCACCTCCAATTCCTCTTCAAATTACACTGTGTGTACCTAGCCTTACCCAGAATTCTGTGGTGTTTGAAACTGTATTTCCTAGACTAGACAGCCCCTTTAACAGGTTAAGTTGAAACAACTCTGTACAAGTGTATTACAGACCCATAGGCATTACATTTGCAGCACTTCTTTCTGGTGCCTTTGCAACAATGTGTTTTTTCCTATTAATGTGGTTTCTAGAGAAGAATACCTCCTTTACTCTATGGATTACTGTATAAACTTGGAGGCACATAGTGTTAGTTGTATTGAAGGTCTCTGTCATAAATCTCTAAATCACAGACCTACAGTACAGCTATATACAAGAGCCCAGATTCAGAGTGTGTACTATACCTTTCCATAGAGACCATGGTACTAACCCTATACCAGGGTAGAAGGTAGCTTCTTACTTTAAAGTCTCTATTATAAAGTGGATTAGTAGGCCATTAGCTATTCTCCAGTATACTAAGAAATATCAACTAAAACCTATCCTCTATGGTTTTGTAACAAATACATCCCGACAAGCATTTAGTAACCATAAACATATTTATTTTCTCACAGGGTAAAATTATGTTCCAGTTATTTGCTTTAATTGGACATATTAAATATTTTAGTGACAATAATTAGCCTACAGTTACAACGAAGCTGAGCTGACAAGAAGCATCTTTTATGTAACATTTCCTCACCTGGTAGGCATTAATGTACAAGAATCCCAGTTATGATTAATACCCTGAGATCGCATGACAGGGCCAGCATTTCATAAAACTACAAACTCTTGTCTTCAAAATCTAAGACTGAAGTGATTTATTGCTGTTTGCCAGTTTAATTCCACCTGCAGATGTCTTTTGTAAAGTAATTATACAGTGATTCATAAGAGGAAAATGTCACATATATTGGAAGTCAAATGTAGCCTAGATAACTGCTCCATTTTTTAACAATATTGCACTTTGACTTCCATTAATGCTAATCTTATTCAGTTGTAAACATAAAGATGAAAACAATGTTTCCTAAAACTGTATAAATAAGGTTACGTCTCTCAAAAAAATAATCATTTTCTTTGAGATTGCTGACTCTAGCGCTTATTTGTACTCTTTTTATGGCTATTATACTTTTTGACATGGTTTATTTTATTAATATAGGTTTTCTGTCCTTAAAGGGAATTTGCTAGGGCCACCACCCATAGGTCTAGTGGTTTAGTGTAACAAATAGTGCTATACTAATGCTGTCCATGGCCTGTACTAAAAAAAAAAAACCTTTAGATTTACCCAGCTTATGTCCTCCCACCACCGGCATAGCCCTTTGCTGAAGCTGGAGTGATTCACCTCACCTTCAATGTTCGTGTGCCAGACCTCCGGCAGTGAAGCCCAGGCATACTTTCCTGGCTTCAGTGAATAACTTTGCAGTCACCAAGAACTCCAGAGATGAGTTCGATCTCACTCAGCTCTAGGTAAGTATAAAAAGTTTTTTGTTTTTTTTAAATGCAGCCATGTAGAGAGTTAGGAGTAGGCTATTTGGGACACTAAGCCTCTGGTCCATCATGATCTGTAGGTGGTTTTGTGTCCCAAATTCCAGGTTCCCTTTAAGAAAGTTATCCTTAAGTCTCCCCACTTTTTTTGGTGTTCTTGGCACGACTGGTTCGCCAAATACAGAAGAAAGGTTAAAAAAAAAATACAATAAAAAAAAAAAAATAAAAAAAATAATATATATATATAGCTATATATATATATATATATATATATATATATATAGTACAGACGTGGAGAAAATTGTTGGTACCCCTTGTTTAATGAAAGAAAAACACACAATGGTCACAGAAATAACTTGAATCTAACAAAACTAGAATTTGCCAAACTACAGGTTGACAAGCCACAAAACTTCTGGAAGAATGTCCTATGGACAGATGAGACAAAAATCGAAATTTTTGGCAAGGCACATCAGCTCTATGTTCACAGACGGAAAAATGAAGCATATCTTGAAAAGAATACTGTCCATACTGTGAAACATGGAGGAGGCTCTATTATGTTCTGGGGCTGCTTTGCTGCATCTGGCACAGGGTGTCTTGAATCTGTGCAGGGTACAATGAAATCTCAAGACTATCAAGGGATTCTAGAAAGAAATGTGCTGCCCAATGTCAGAAAGCTTGGTCTTAGTCGCAGGTCTTTCAACAGGATTATGACCCAAAACACACAGCTAAAAACACCCAAGAATGGCTAAGAAGAAAACATTGGACTATTCTGAAGTGGCCTTCTATGAGCCCTGACCTAAATCCTATTGCGCATCTTTGGAAGGAGCTGAAACATGCCGTCTGGAAAAGGCACCCTTCAAACCCAAGACAACTGGAGCAGTTTGCTCATGAGGAGTGGCCAAAATACCTGCTGAGAGATGCAGAAGTCTCATTGACAGTTACAGGAATCGTTTGATTGCAGTGATTGCCTCAAAAGGTTGTGCAACAAAATATTAAGTTAAGGGAACCATCATTTCTGTCCAGGCCTGTTTCATGAGTTTTCTTTTTTAAAAAGTTCTGTTGAAGCATGGTTGAAAAGCAATGTCTGACTTTCATTTGTTCATTTTCGTAGAATTTTTATATATTATTTACTTTTGTCAGATTCAAGTTATTTCTGTGACCATTGTGGGTTTTTCTTTCATTAAACGAGGGGTACCAACAATTTTGTCCACGTGTGTATATATATATTCCTTGAGTGAAAGTTTTGTTTTTTTAATTTAACCTATGAAATTAAATGTGTTTGTTGTAATTCAGCTGTGAATTAAAAAATTATTTGTATATAATATATATTGCTATTTATTTTCTTCGATGCTTGTTGCTTGACTTCTTATTATCAGAGCTGTGATCTGTGACTACAGCTAAGTTACAGTGAGGAAGTGTGCAGTAGTCTAAGACACACCTCCACCTCATGATTGGTTAAAGCTGTCACTCTCTCCACCTTTAGGCTATGTCTCTTCTGCTTAGTTGCCGCTCACTAGAAAGCTGACTTAGATTATAGCAAGGACACAAAGATTATAGAGTATTGACTACTATACGCTAAAAAGAAAGAAAAAGGTCATTAAATAAATGTCATCCATATATAGAGGCAAATGGGGCCCTGGAGAATTATTTTATTAGTTATTAAATACTGTGGATAATAAACCTGAAAGGAAACAATTTACTTCCATTAGCCTTTGAGTTATAGTAGACTTGTCATCTTCAGCACCTTCCTCTGGTTAAAGGGGTTGTCTGGCTCCAAATTGGATTTTCATACTGATGATCTATTCACACGATAGGTTATCACTATTTGATTTGTAGAAGACACCCAGAACCCTCACCGATCATCTGTTGCAGCATCCTCTGGGTACCGGAAGCTGCTAGTATATGGGCGGCACGTGTGGCACTGCTTCTATTCAAGTCCGCCCTACCTTGTATCCTAAGGAGAGATTATCAATATTGTTTGTACTATTTGCTTGGTCTAATTTAATTTAGTTTCTGAAAAACTTGTGTCAGTAACTAGTTCAGTGAAAGACGACTGTTTCCTTAGTGTTGCCTGGCGTAGTCTTGAATTATCCTTATACTGTTATTACAGTGATACAGTTAAGACTATTTCCCCGGAGAATTGGCATTGTCTGCTCATTTCTGAGCTGAAAATCCACATGTGGAAAATTTGAGTTTTGTTCATTTATTGGAGTTTGTAGCATTTTTGTCATATAATGTCATATAATGCTTATTGACTCTTATACCAGGACACAAGACACACATATAGTACATGTAGACCAAATCAATTGTAAACACTTCTTTTAGGAAACTTACACCAGCGTCAGGAATCGCCTCCAGTTGTAGCACTTTTTATGAGGCCCTTGGTATTTACTATATGCACAGTCTGAAAACATTATGTATGCATTATTTCCAATTATATTGCAATGTAGAATACTTGAAGAGTTTATAAATATGAAGTATTAATAAATCATATTGGTTGAAGGGCCCGTATTAATCATTTGGAGGCATTCATGGATTATTTAATAAATCTTTCATATACTTGCTGCAAATAATGATGTATTTATTCTATTTTATTTCTACTTTCATCTTCAAATAAGTAGGAAAATGTATAATTTTTTTTTAGATTTCTGTAATTACATCTTTCCATGACCTAATTTACTAAGAAAATATATTAATGTAAAAGTGTGTAGAACTTGCACTAGCATACAGGCATTTTTTTAATCTTTACCAAGGTACCATAAATGGGTGTAAGATACAGTCAAGATATTTCTAATATGGCAAATTACTATCATATTTTATTCGTCATGTGTGACTGCAAATCTTTTCAGCAGCCATCATTCCTGTGTCCTGAAGGTAAACTGTCTTTGCTTATCCTAAGGACTCATACACAAATATGTATTATGGCTTTGTGCTACCTCTAGACTGGACATGCATAGACTTCTTTGGATACCAGTTGTACCTGTCTGCCCATATTTTTTGTTTTGTATAAATATATATATATATATATATATATATATATATATATTATATATGGAGTATCATGTCCATTGCATGCTGTATCACTGAAAAGCTTTGCTTCTAGGGGAGAGTATCTTCATACAAATCTGTTAGCACTTCATGTAGTATGAAGCTTAGCGTTTTTTTACAACTTTTACAATTGTGTTGATGGTGTTGAAACTCATTATTCTGTTCTATAAAGCAAGTAAATTGTCTTCCCTTGGTCTGCAAAGTATGTCCTGAACTTGCCCAGGCAATTTTTTTTCATAAGAAATATTCAGTCTTGTGTTCTGATTGTTAAGAAGCTGAAGATTTGATATAAGGTGTTCAATACTGTCTACAGAAAACAGAGTAGTCACAAAACTATAGTATTGAGAAAGAGACACTTTACGAGTTTTGAGTTGTCTAAGGGAATGTATCTTTATTTATTGATTAAAACCAGAAATATATAACTTTTTTCTAATCTTTTTTTATTTTCGTATTGTAGATTTATTTATTCTATTTTCTGTACATGATTAAGGGGGCGGCCATCTTGCCTGAGATTCTGCTCTGATAACAGCAATTTAGAACTTTACAGCATTGCCATGGCCATGTTCTGGATATGCTCTGTACATAGAGGGGAAATAGATAAGCCTTGACATCATCTATTGTCAGTAGAGGATGCAATCAGTGGTGTTATCTTCTATTGCAATCCTGTCTGTGATCTAAATTAAGTTATTGCTGCAAAGAAAACTCCTACAGAATTGGCAAGTGTCAGTCTATTATTAGGCTTAATTGCCAGTGTGAAAAATGCAGGATTTAGAACATTTTTTAAAGATAGTGACATGGAAAATAAAATTTAAAAAAAATTGAATTTATGTTTAACATGAAAAACTTGGTACAAAACTTGGATCTTAAAGGCAGAGTTGCATAGACAAAGTCATATCTGAAATTGATAGAAAGTAAAGTTATAAATGAGTAAAAGAACACAAATATACTCACCTACTCACCATAGGGCATTATAGTGTGATAGTATATATTTTAGAGTTTTGTGAGACATACAACGAATGAATGAATGCTGGAGGAGTACTTGGTGCCTACTGTCAGCTTGGAGGAGGACATGTAATATTATACGGGCGCTTTGGTGCTAGTGAGGTGGGACATTTATACAGAGAATAGGGAGTAATGAAGCGGAAAGGTTGCCACTCTATTCTACAACATAAAGTCTTAAGGGATTTGTACTCATCTCTTGCTTTGTGAAAATTCCATATTGTAGAAGGACGGTCATCTGAGGCATTTGTCTAATCTATAGAAAACTATTGGCATAAAACAAGCCAAAGTACTATGTAGAGACAAATGGATAGGCATAGATCAGAGCACATATGGCTCAGCTTTACCATAACATGAGATACATGTCTTACAGTACAAGTCATGTGAACCTTTGGAAGTGGCTATTGTGGATTAAAATTTCCCTGATTTCATAACAAACGAATAGGCTTTTTTTGTCCATGGTTGTCCTTATCAGAATCGCATAGTCTGTTTTGTTCAAAGTTACTGAATGCAAGTTGGAAAGTTTTCTCATTAGGACAATAAGCTTAATACTGTCAGATGTTTCTATTTGTGTGACGTCTGGATAGTATTACAGAAGGATTTGTACAGATTTACCCTTGTTACTGTTCTCTTAATAACACAAAGAGTTAAGCTAGCCTGAGTAATTGCACAATATTTCATACCATATGAACAGCTTTTGGGAAAAAATGTTCATACAGACTGGGAAGTATCTTTTTGGGTTTGGCTTGCCCTTTTTGATTGCTTATGATATTGTGAATACCAGCCAGCTTTGGGCTAAGGTCCCACATTGCGGAAATGCAGCATTTTTGGCTTTTGTGGAAACACAGCAGAAAAAAAAACACTGTGTTTTACAGTACCAGCAAAGTGAGTGAGATTTTGGTTTATCTCATCCACACATTGCGAAAAAGAAGATCTCATTGATGGCAATCCACCATACATACCCCTACTGCATTCATACTCATTGCATAATGCATTTCACAGATACATTGAAAGGACATGATTTTGCTTGGAAATATTTCTGTTTCCTGTTGGATTATTATCAGCACAACACACAGGATATTTATTAGATAGCCGTTGAATAAAAAAAAAGCTTCCTGGCTTCCCTAAACACATACATGCTTGGCTTGGCTGAGTATGCATATGTTCTGAATAGGAATAGTAAAGTAAGTGCCTGGCAGACTTCTCTGGTGGTGACTTGTCTTCACAGAGAACAAAAAAATAGGCATGCCAACATCCAACAGCATCAACCTTCATTCCCCAGAAATCTATCTTAAGGGGACCAGTAGATATCCATAAATATTAGGTAGTTGGCTGGTCTTATTGAAAACAGTGAGTATGACTGATATGTGTCCGATGTGTGTCCAGCTTAAGAATTAGAGACCTAACTTTTAAAAGAAATGCCACAGGGTTGTAAATGTTTTGTATTTTTTAACCAATATTAATGTGTGAACAATATATTAGAAGCAACACAGCTAGCAAACACAACACAATAGGGGGTTCATCAAGACCGATGTATTTTATGCTGGTCTAGATTTCCCCTGGGGCATCTTAGAGAGCACTTAATTCATGATGAGACTACACCCCAACATGTGTTTAATAGTCTTTATAGGCATAAAATAGTCACTTAATAACCAACTTGCGACTATTTTATGCCACTTTTGTGGCCCAGGGGATTTGATAAATCCCCCTCAATGGTTCCTGAATGTCTAGAACCAATTCCTGTCATTGAAGACCACAGTTAGGATATGCAAGAGAACAGCTCCACCATTATAACATGCAATCTTTATATGTAATTCTTGGATCTGACACTTCAGGATATGTCACCTCAAAATGCCACGTTGGCTGAAGAAGTCAACACAACTCTGGAGTATGCCATACATAAAAAGCAGATGCATCTTGTATGACTGGACATCTTTTGCAGGGCTAAGTATTGAATTTTTCCTATTTCATATCTTTGTAAATAAAATATCAAGACAGCTATTCACAGTTAATTCTTTATCTGCAGGAGAACTGTTTATACGTAGTACGGTAGAAAGGCACAAATAATAAATAACTTATGCAGTGGGAACACTAGCCTTAGGTAGACCTGAAATGTTTCATTTTATCACTATAAAAACACAGCAAGGCATGAAGTATAAGCGGTATAACAAGGGCCCTAGCTCTTCCATCATACAGTAAACTCCTGCCAGCACTGAGATCTTTCACTGTGATACTCTAGTTATATTTGTCAGAGATCAGAGATTCTGTGAAACTTGCTGTTTCCATTGATTATGCTGTAAAACGAAATTAGCGCTTGTTTCCTTGTTTCTCAGTTACATGCTGGGTCATACTTAATATTGCTAATTTGTCTGAAAGAAATATTAGAGTACATTGATAACTTTTGTTGTACATACCGGTACATAATACTCCATAGCAATACTATTGACTACTGTTGACTACTATAAGTTCCAATGACACTGGCCGATCCCAGGCAGGGCAATCGCCAATCAATTAGAAACATGTTACTCGGCACAATGCAAAGTGAATGGGGGAACTATTACTACTTCAATCGTGGCTCCTTTATTTGGCAGCACTGTTTATGGGCAGCAAACCCCTGTTTAGACAGGGCAATGTGCTGCCAGTTATCCCTATGTACATTGCAATAAGCCAACCAACGAGAAACACAGTTGCATAGCACAAGGACACTTATTTGTGATTACTTCCCTGGTTATTGGACTTATATTTTGCAGCATCCCCTACCAGTTAAGACATCCATATACATTAGATGTATATCTAATGCATAGATCCAATTTCAACAGATAATGTGTACGGGGACTTCCCAATTTGATAAGACGTTGTATTTCAGCTGCCCATTCTTTTGTTCTCGCTCTTCCATTGTACGTACTGTACATGCATGCATGTGTATGGATGAGTCCAGGGAAATGACTTTTGGATGAACAAACATGCAATTCATATATCCTTAACCGGATGTAGTCTATCCTTTCACGTTGGGTAGAAATATGAAGGATACAATTTATGTTGGGTATATTATGAGAAAGTCAATTACAATTTAATTGGATAAATAGGCATAAGACAGTCATGTTTGTAAGAAGAAGAGCAACACCTTAAATGAGTAAGCCTGAAGAGTAAAATAGAAGACTGCACATTTTGGATAAACAATATTTGTGTGGTCTCTGGGTGATAATCTTAATGTTTTAATATTTAATATTAATATCAGTTAATGTCCATTATCGAAATGGATGTGCAAATGGCTGCAGAGATATAATATATGGTTAGGTACTCGAAGTGTCAAATAATGTATTAGTTAATATGAATAGGTCACTAGTCTACTAGGTTATTGGTTCCTACGAGTGCCAGTTTGCACTTTGTATTTGCTCAATACCCTTTTAAGTTTATATATTTTTAAATTAGGAATAAAATACTAAAATTGCTTTTTAGAGAAATATATGTAGTATTACATTTAATTTCTAAAGTGCTCTGGAATATTTTGGTGCTATATGAATAAAAAGTATAATTTATTATAGTTAAGGTTTATGCTGTAGATGGCTCAGTGGTAACACAACAGTACTGGGATTTTAGGATCCGATCTGAATTCTGGTAGTTAATTGGCTTCCTATCAAATTGACTTTGGGATGTGTGTATTGTTGAGAGAGGGGGAATTTGATTGTGATCCCCATTGGGAATACTGCTTAGGAGTATGCTGGTGTTTTTTAAGCAATAAATTTATTAATATGGCATAAAGATATGTAGCATATAATATTCCAAAAGTGTTTACATTAAATGGGATCCAGTTAAAATCTAAAATTGCTTAAATAGTTTCAAAACACCATAAAAATCCTTGTATGTGCGTAAAACAATGGAGATACATTTAGTTCCATTTTTTTAGCAGCCTGCATTTCTAAACTACCCAACTGGAACACAGGGGGCTGATCTATAATTTTTCGACGGCTGCAGAATAGGAAATACTTTTAGTAGTATAGTAAAAACATATGTATAATGCCAAAGCTCCAATATGTTAAATAGTTTAATAGCTTAAATAAAGAATTCAATCACTTTACCCATTGTCATGTGGCAAAATAGGACAATTCAATGTAATTGGATTTAGTAAATTAATAACATAAGTATGTAGGATGGCTGCGATGTGGGCAAAGTATAAAATACAAGTCTATGACCGACTTTAATAACTTTGGATAAGAGATTTAATTAACTGTATTTATAACATCTTGGACACCCCCTATGCAAGGTCTCTAATATTAATTAATACATTAACTAGTAAGCTAACCAATTTGTTGTTAATTGTTTCGTTTCATTATGTATTATTGATGAGTTCACATGAGTCGTGATTTCTCCTGAGACTACTTGATAAATCTGTTGAATAATCTTGTCTAAGGCACTGAATTACATTGTACCACATAAAAACAAAAACATTGTGCTTCTTTTACAGTGCTTTATTCCTACTAGACCAAGTTAAATATATCCATGAGTTTCTATGTTTATTGGAAACAATATCAACAACATTATTCTCCCTCTTCTTCTCGCCTGTAGATTCAGTTTGCTAAGGAGCGGCTTAGGCTAAAATATTGTAAAAACAAACAATTACATTTTAAATTTCATATTCGCTGGTATCGTTGTGATTTCCATAGAACTATTTAATTAAAGGACAATGATTCTAAAATATCACTTATTTCTGTACAGAAATTTAAGTTTTCATTTGAAACGGAGATAGAAAATAGAAAAATCTAATTGTTTTTAAAACCATAACAATATAAAATGTAGCAGTTCTGCAGGTTTATAACATAAGCATTGCACAATTTTGCAGCTCATTATTACTTACTACTGGCCTCAAGATATTGGGGGAATTTATTATCTTGTTCATGCCAAAAAATGTGTGCACAGTACAGATTATTTTCTTACCCTTCTTGTCAAATAGCCATTTATTAATAAGAAGTTTACTAATATTTATGAATAGAATACTTCAGAAATGTCTGACTGGTGGGAGTTCACTTATAGGAATCACCACTGATTGCTAAAATAAAAGGGGGCCAAGAATCCTTTTTATGTTTTTGAAATATATGAGATTGATTTGGAAGTAAGGATAGGTTCACATTGCCCTATGACATTTGTCATAGGATGAGAATAACAGACATTAAGTGACTGATGCAGTCAGAACCCTGTCTGTCATCATTCACCCTCATTTGGAAAAGAAAGCTTCTGTCATGTTTTCTACTTTTCTGGAAGAAGAAAAAGGTCCTGCATGCAGAACCTTTCTTCCATTACCATTAAAGAAAGATTCCGTCATATTTTAAAAAAAAATAAGAGTCAATGGAAACAGACGTGGAGGGGGCTCGTCTGCATCTATTACTCTACTACCATTAATGTCTTTTGCTCTCATCCTATGAAGGATGAGAGCAAAGGATGCTCATAAGGGTAGTGTGAGCATCACCAAATATGCAGACTATGAAAACCAACTGAAATGGATCGTGCCGAGTGCCACTGTAGTGCTGCCAAATGCCGTCCCTCCTGAGTCCCCCATATATATATATATATATATATATATATACACTTAAATCACTTGGTAACCAATCAGGTAACTCTCTCCAGTCAAGTTCGAGATACCATCAGCGTGGTCACCTATTATTTCCCCAACTGCAGGTTACTAGGTAGGAGATGACTAAAACAGCAGGAATAACCCTTCTACTCATAACCGTTAGCACTTTTCCATATTGTAAATACTGCAGATGGGGACTTCGGCTCATCTTTGGACATTCCACCCACACAAAAAAAAAACGCATACAAAATAATGGTCTAAAGTAGAATGTATAGTAGGTACAGCTCAACTATTACTGTTTTGCATTGTTTTTGTTTGTTTTTACGCCACTTGTATTATTCTTGCGAGTGTATAGAAAATGTGCAGTCATTTTTCATATTGAGTAATATCTCCTAAAATGTATATATTTCAAGCTTCATGATAATATTTCTTTAAATTAGCTTTGTATCCTCTGGAGATTTCACAATCATATTAGAAAAGTCATGAGAGAGACTTTCCAACCACTCTTCAAAATTGCCTGTTTAATAAAACAGTATTCTGTAGGCTTCTTATTAGACACCTGAGATCACTCTTGCTGCCCTCACTCTGGGCCATGTAAGAGTACATTAGTTTAGCTTTTCATAAGCATGTATGCAAGAAAACAATTAGTTCTTTTTGTTAATAAATCACAGCGAACATAATTATTTTATTCATCGCTTGTGTTGTACAAGTAGTGAATTGACTTTAGATTGCCTTGAAGGGACCTACTGTAACTAGAAGACCTACATTTACGATAGTCAATGTGTCTACAGAAATTCTTATTACCTGATCACCGAACAGGTAAAATTGGCCTCTGAATTTGTTGAACTGGCCTTTAAATCCTAAACTATATTTTATATCCCTGGCATGTAGCTACCCTGTAGTGCCACCCCAGGACAAATTAAGTATTACAGGGTGTCTATTTTAATTAAAGTACAAAGTATTCACTGCTGGGACCCCTAGTGATCAGTTGTAATCTGTGGGGAAATCTGACAGCAAAGGTCCCTTGACGTGGGCATATATAGGTCTGTAATGAGAGGCGATTAACAAACAGCAGATATGTGGATGCTCCTTGAAGCGCCTTTAAATTGGGCAATGATCTGTAATGAATAGTCGCATTAAAGATCATTCGCAATGATTATTGGTGCTCCCATCTACACAGAGAGATGTGCAGAAAAGATTTGATCAGTCTAGAAATGAGTGTTTATTTGATTGCTGGCTGATCTTTGCCCTGTATACACAGCCATACATTTCATAGTGGCTGTGTTTGGTATTGCAGTGCAATCACTTTCACTTAAATGGGACGGAGCTGTAATCAGGCCATGTGTCACATTAAACTGTCCTCACAGGCCTGTGGGGAAGATGCTGTGCTTGCCTGAATACTACGTGTGCCTCTTCTACAGCTGACAGACAGGCTTGCTGGTTGTTGGACCCCAATCAATCTGTTATTGAGGACCTGTCCTAAGGCTAAGTCATCACTATTAAAATCACGAAAGACCCTTTCTAAATAGATTACATTTGGAAACCAATGAAATGCTTATATGGGGAGTTTATTAAGACTGGAATTTGTTATACCAGTCTCAATTCATTACCCACAGGTGTCAGATGTGTCAAAGTTATTAGGAGTCATGTTTTGTTTGGTTGATACCAAAAACTGAAATCTATGCCAGATAAGGGATGATATTGATTTCAGACCTGCTATGACATAAAAAACAGGGACACATAACAAAACTAAAAAGCACAACAGAAATTAGGAAAAATATATATGTATATATTTAATATGGAACACAAAGGGCACAAGCAAAGGGTCATAAGCAATTAAAAATTACATAAAGACAAGGGACAACTGGAGTCTCAGATATCTACCAATACACACCAATAGCACTCCCAAAATAGGGTGTAGTTTACTCACCATAAGACAAACAGCCCCAAATACAAAAAATAGTAAAAATAATAGACATAAATAAATAAATATAAAATGTAATAGAAAAATATGTATTACCCTGCAATAACCCATTAATAAATAAATATCACCCCATTAGGTAACGTAGTAGTACCTGAACAAATATAGGATAAAGATGTGTTCCTGGCAGCTTAGTCAGGAGGAGTGATATATGGCCAAAGTATGCCCCTTAGATGCATACCAAAATATAATCGAATAGTACACACCTGCAATAGGTCAAGGTGGCACAGTGGAATGTAAGTGTATTGAAACCTAAACCACACAGTACTGGAAGTGTGTAAACTAAACCAAATAACGCTGCTATTATAAAGATCACAAAGACCAGAGACTGCAACTTTTTACTTTTTTTTTTTTTTGCTATTCGCACCACTTTTAAAAAAGTGGGCATGGCGTGGGAAGGTCTAAAATCTGTGTTGCATTGCACCTGCACATATGGGACTGTGCTTTGTAATGCATAGATTCCGATTCCATATGTGCAAGTGCATTATAGAGCATAGTCCCATATGCCATCCCCCAAAAATTACAACTTTTTTTTTTTATCATACATTTTACAACAGAAACTGGCATAAAATGCATGATCATTTCCCCCTATTGTGTTGTTGGACAACCCCTATAATTCCTATTGATGCTTTATTAAATTTGTTGATTTCGTCTTTACATACAGATGATGCAGAATCCACTTATATCATTAGCAGCTAAACAAATGTGGACATTGCCGGAATAAATGTAGCACCAACTTTTTCTTTGTTTAAATTATCAAATCATTAGCAGCGGTGGCAAATTAATCCCACAATTAGATCAGTTTCACTTCACTCGCTAGAATGAGGCGAAGCTGCTTATTGCTAGAATAAATGCCTTCTTTGTCTTTTTAGTCACAATTGTACAGAAACCATTGGGAATTTCTTAATCTTCTATTGACGAAAAATAAAAAAGATTTCTGCTGATGGCTTCTGGCAGGTGTGGCGGCAAATAATACTTAAGCAGATGGACACATTAAAATAAGTGATATCATCACTGCCGGTATGATAGCAGTACCTCAGGCAGAACATTTTCTATAAAGATGTCACCACTTCATGCATCAGTTTTTCAATTTTTTGGTGGTGTGCATGGAAAACACAAAAGCCCTGTCCGTTTTCCCAGGCTTTCTGTTACAATAGTGACTAAGCACATTGAAGGTTAAAGAGTTTCATTTCATGTTTGTCACTTCTCTAGCAAATCTGTGATTTGTTTCGGTGAACAAAGGCTGGGAAGAAACTTGACAGATATCCACTGGGGATGCAATTGAGACCACTAAGCCCCATTGCTTTGTGAAGAAAGTTTGATTAAGGATGGAGATGACAAGGAATTGTGAGAAAGTGTGTGTATGCTTTCCTCTTATGTACAAGGCCACAACCATCTGTATGGTATTTCATCTGATGGAATGCACCTTTTTGAACAATTCAATACAAGGGATCACACCAAACATTCTGACCTCAGGCAACAAAATAATCCGTTTGATGGGAGTGTCTCTTAATATAGCATCACACAGACAAAATGTTTTATGTGGCTGGTAATATAGAACATTTTGCGTTGAAGGTCTTATCGAATGATCTTATGACATGTCTAAAAATAACCTGAAGACAATGAAACTTTAATAAATAAGCTTAAAAAGAAAATCTTTAATAATAAAAAGCGTCATCTAAAAAAAATAGAAATTTGTGGACTTATAGTATACCTTGATATATATCAGAAAAAATTGTACCATGCATAACATAGGGCGGTAGGGTCTGTTTGTGTCACCATTTTGGTAGGTCAACATACTGGGGGGTTTTCTGCTGCTAACCTGTTCAAGCACAGTTAGGCAAGTGTGTAGATTGAAAAAAAAATCTGCAGTATGTGAATAAGATGGTTAAAATCACATCCACATGTCTAGTACTATATTGTAATGAGGATTTCAGCCTTCACAGATCCACAGATAAAATCACTAGAATTTCTATCCAATAAGAACCCACCCTATGGTCTTATGCAGACAGCTTTGCATGTGCATGAAGACTAAACTAGACCATACACATTACATAGTCATCTGAAGTAACCAATTTCAGAAGGATCAGCTGATCTCATGTATATTTGGACCTCCCAGTTGTTCCTCACCAGATTGATAAAAAGAAGGATTAGTAATCTTATCTCCAAAACATTATCTTTCCAAAGTCCGGCTGTTCCTGTTCCATTAAATTCCATCATTAGAATTTTCATGTGCTTGCAAAATGTTTAGCCCAACAAATACCTCTAATTTTAGTTACCTGCCTAAATTTTCTTTGTGGATAAAAAGTGATAGGTGATACAAGTGAATGACATTTACTTTCCCACTGGAAAATACAATAATTCATAATTTCATAATTCATTATTTTCACAAATTATATTTGCATGTAAATAGAACATGTAAAGTGGATCAAATCTGGGTCCATTTGCACCCCTCCTCATAAAGATTCATTTCTACTTCTTCGCATCTCCTTTTGTCTATGAGGGTTTATTTACTGTGTGTGTATGTGTGTGAACTTTTTTTTTATTTTATGATTCCATTATGAAAAGGGTAGGAAAAACAAAAAAAGCCAAGTACACACTAAAACATAAAAAATGCACTTTGGTTTCAGTGCGGTAAAAAAAATTGTCAAAACTTGTTGAACAAAATTGTTTAAATACAACTTAAAACATGCAAAAAAAAAAAACAAAACATGCAAAGTGTGAATAGGCACTTAGACTGGAGCTACATAAGACATAAAACCCAGGGCCTTACTCTTCATTCTATTTTGTTCCTATTAAGCCAAGACGTGTTTCATGGTTGAATAGAGTGGCGCGCTAGATAAATGTTCTCTCCCCTCACTGTAATCTTGCATGACACTCCTATTTATTTGATTTACAAATCAGTATTAAGAAATACATTGTTTTAATAAGATAAGACAGAGGAATACATCATTATGCATTTTGTAACTAATCTACTATTTGCCTTCTCCCATGAGAAACTATGCAATTTATTTAGCAGTTCATTAGGCCCAGCAGCAATATCTATACATGGTACATACACACTGATCCATTTTGTTTGGTAACAGATTGTGGATGAAAGGAAACCATTCATTTATTACTTGCTTGCTATAATTACTACGGCACTAATTACGGCAAATCACTGACATGCCAGTTGAATGAGTGTCACAGCAATGTGCAACAATACAACCTGAAAAATGACTTTTTTTATGCGACGGCGTCATCTCTTATATAGGGAGTTTTTTGTTAGCCTATTAGACGTTGAAAAGTGTTTATCGTTGCTAAGTGTTTTACTGTTATTTTATATTGCAGTTTGACGGTGATAACATGTACATGAGTATGTCAGAGCCAAACCAGGACTACGTGCCAGCAAGCCAGGTGGGTTAATTAATCTTCTATGCCTTGTTTCAAATTGTAATTAAACAAATTCAAAGAGCTGCATTGCAAATGAGTGGCACTATCCATAACTGCCGCAATCAGGAATTATCATAATTTATCAACAAAGCATTTAAGCCTTTTTTGCCACTTAATGAGATGGGGCTGATAAAAAAAAACAAAAAACATGGTGCTAGTGTTTGCTGAGAAATATTACCATGTTCCCTCTCCAGCGTGTAAGCAGCTGTTTTACCAGCATGATCCTTCTTAAACAGTTGTTTTTACCTTTAGGAATAAACTCTTTACAGGTGCCGCTTATTTGGATTTGTAACTGCAGACGAGTTAATCATTTTAAGCTGCTCATGTCACTGAATGTTTTAATTAGAAATGAGAAACAAGCTGAGATCCGGCACATATTTCATGGTTAAAGTTTTTATCTGGAATTTATTGGCATGAAAACAGATCAGCGGGATGCACATCGCAAATTACACCTTAACAAAATAAAAATGTTTTAAACAGAAATGTACTAATAGATCAGAAGAGGTTTTTTGAAGGAGGAAGTTGTTTTTTTTTTTCTTGGCAGCTTGTTGATTCCTAGGGCTATCAATATTATGTAAAGGAGGTTGGACGAAAAGTGTTCAGCTTCACCTGTATGACCTGGCACATCCCCATGTAGCAATCTTATCGAATCTTTGCGTGTTCTATTACTTTTAGTCAGTCCACGAGATACAGGCCAGATGTTGGCCATATTGCCTGGACCAAACCCTGAGTCAAGAGCCGGACTCTCAGTATTATAGTAATCTGCTTTCCTGCGGCTCTACTGTTCCTGTACAAAAATGGTTACAGCACAGAACAGTAGAACAGTGCAGGTTAGCTTACGCTAGGTTCACACTAGCGTTCGGCTTTCCGTTCTTCAGGTCCACTTGGGGACCTGAAGAGCGAAAACCTAATCTGCTTACAAAGCGGTTATCCACGGAAACCCACAGACCCCATAGACTAGAATGGGGTCCGCTAGGTTTCCACCTGAAAAATGCGGAGAGAAAAGTCCTGCTTATAAGACTTTACTCTCTGCATTTTTCAAGCAGATTGGGGGATGGAAACCCCAAACGCAGATCGAGCGCTAGCGTGAATCTCGCTTTAGAGTTTAGTCTTTGACATACAGTCAACATCCATTCTGTATCTCACGAACCAGCCTTTGTGAAGCCAGCCGTAGGTGAGAATACAATACTGCACCAAGGAACCAGATGCTGCCACATAGAGAATACAGTCCCAGAGGAGTTTCTATGTACCACTGTACAGTTTTTGTGCCTAGACCCCAGTACAAGTGTTATATTATATAATATGATTGCTGAAAACTATACTTCTACTGAAAATATAAAATTTTGAGGTTATGTTTGAAAAAAACATCATTGATACTATGGTTATATCTGAACTTCAGTTTATGGACAAAACTTAGAGGCAAAAAGAGTTTTTGAATGAACACTAAATATACAAATAAATTTGAAAATTGACCAGGAGACAATCTTATTCTTGCTGTCAATCTGCAGGAATTCTTGCATGTTCTTCAAACAAATAGCGTTGAAGAAATCCTGTAGAATTCTCCTGCTAATATGTTCCATTTTCATCCAAAGATCAACTGGGGAGGGGTCTCCAAAGGGTGTGGAGGCCAAGCAGCCTTCTTGTCCTAGCACAGACAGGACAGAATAAGGAGGCTCCTGGTCCAGCCAGTTGTCCTACAGCTAGACACAGGACAGTGAGGAAGAGGGTATCTTCTAAGACACAGATTTCTTTATTTATTTAGCTTTTTTTGTAATGTAGTAAAATAGGATCAGAGGACAGAAGGAGATGATAAGGAATATCAGTTTACAAATCTGTATCAGACCCTACATCCAGAAGAAATAACAAGTTCCATTCCATGAAATTAGCTGTTATTGGCTAATAAACTGGTGGAGCATGGCCTACATACTATAAAGGAAACTTACCAGTATTCAGTCTCAGTTTTTTTTTTTTAATAATCCAGCAGCCACCAATGTTGGGGATTCCTTTTGCCCTAAAAGGGGTTGTACAGGAATTGGAGAAACCCCTGGGGCAGAAAGGGAGTGGTGACTTTACTCACATTTTCCAGCAACCACGGAGGCCACTGATTGGTCTCAGCAGTCATGTGAGCTTCACAGCTTCTGGCCTTGTGAGCCCCAGATGGAAAGGTGGAAAGAGGACCAGGAGAAGACAACTGAGTACTGGGGACAGGTGAGTATGCCTTTATTTTTTTTTACACCCATCCCAGTTGCCCCTCTGGTTGCTCCAGATCCTGGACATCCCCTTTAATACAAATCACCTGCTAACACAAATCACCAGTTTATGAAATGACCAGTTTGACTAATGACAAAATATTCCATATCTAACCCTTTTAATGCTACTTTAAAATAAATGGTTCAGCCCATATTAATAGTGAATGTGGATCTTCTCTCCAACGGCATTTCAGGGCACAAAATATTTCTTCTAAAATGCACATGACAAATGTGAAAATAAAGGGTTGAGTTATTCATAAGCACAATAAGATATATTCAGAATCTGGCACCATACGCACATCATCAGGGACTGGCATGGATAATTAAAAGGGTTTTCCAGCTGCTATGAAAATACTGAAGGCTCTGAATAGGTAAATAAAATGGAAGAAGCGGTACTTACCTTGCTGATTCCCCTCTGGGCTCATTCTGATGCTACCGAGTCCCACACCGATCTCTACTGCCTTGTCCTGTACCAGGAAATACAGATCAGCCAGTCACTGGCTCCTGTGTATCAAGAGGGACCAGTAACTAGAGACAGGTGGTGGGATCAGGTAGAAACAGAGCAGGAGCGCGTGAGATTTGGCAGATGAGCATTGCTCATTTGATTATTTTTTTTTTTATCCAGTCTTAGCCTTTGGTAAAAAGCGTTTATTAGCTGAAAACCATTGTAATGGCCAGTTATCTCCCTGATCTTTCACGCCCCTGTATCTATTCCCATTATAACAATATTGTAAACTTTCATCCAATATTGAATAAATGTACTGTATGCTGCTTTCTCCTGCTTGACCAGCACATGCCCACACTATGCTGACTTGATAACATTTGCAGATGGGTGAATAAAGATATGCGTGATGTTATACTGTACGCAGTAATAAATTACTCCTTTGCCAGCAGTTCATCCACATAATTATATTACTAATATACATTATGGTAAAATATACTTGCTCATCAGATTTTCTTCATTGAAAAATATGTAACATCTTATAATCATAATGTATCGATCAATAAAATGACATGTTTGTGGAATGTCTTGCTAGGATTGTTTATTGCAATGTGTTATCCATTATATTGATTTCTTTTTCATTTTCTCATTATTTTCACTGACATGAAATGTATATATAACATTATTTTTGAATCTAGAATTTTAATGTAATCTTTACTAATATGTCATAGTGATTTTCACTATTGGCAAATCCTTTAATAATGCATTTCTTTCTTCATTATAATTACAGTGGGTTCTCCTATTTTATATATTACACCTTTCTCTTTCATCATATTTTTTCATCATTGTATAACAATTTCAAATAAAAGTTCAGAGTAGAAAAGCCTCAGTACACATATATATCAGTATTGCATAAAATGCAGAATTTACCTCTACCCCTAGAATTCTGCATTTTTGGTTGGTTCTAGGGGCATAGAAGTAGTAGTTGCTGCCATGCCTAGGTGTATGGGAAAGCCAAAGGTCCCTTTGCCATGACATATAGTAGATGATGAGCTTTATTAACTGTAGGAAGTGATAGCTCAGGTTAAATGAAGGAAAACATGGATGAACACTTTCGAAAAACACCTTTTTAACTAATGGCACGTTGGAATAGCCTTTAAAAAGGCTATTCTACTCCTACCTTCCTTTCTTTTCTTCTCCCCACCGTTTCTGATAAAATCTGTTTCTTCTGTTATGCTAATTACAATTACAGAGCACGGGGGGCGTTCCTCCTGCTCTCCGAGCACCCCCCGTGTCATAACTTTCCATCGCCCCTTAGCTCATTGTGTTCACTCCCCTCTTAGGTTGGAGTAGAATAGCCTTTTTAAAGGCTATTCCAATGTGCCATTAGTGAAAAAGGTGTTTTTCTAATGATAGACTCCCTTTAAGTCTAAAGCACCACGTTTCGAAAATGCAGCGTTTCTGCTGCTGCGGAGGCCCCATGTTGCAAAAACACTGTGTTTTACAGTACCTGCAAAGTGAATGGGATTCTGGCTAATCCCATCCACACATTACAGAAAAAAATATCTGCAGTGGAAAAGATGTGTTTTCAAAAATGCCCGCATTATTGAAAATGACAGCATGTCAGTTATACCTGTGGAAACACTGGTGTTTCCCTATAGGTATAATAAGGGCAGAAAGTCCAAAGAGGAAAACTTAGCGAAAACGAATTGAAAAACGCTATGGAAAAAAACCCTATGCATTTCCGCTTTTTTGCTGTGTTTCACTGTTTGGGGTCTTAGCCTAAAAGGAATGTGTCACCAGTTTTTTTTATACATCAAAACTGAAGATTCTGAAATATATCACTTTTTTCTAATCTGATTTTTTGCTATCTTGTCTGAACTTCTCCTGTGCTCTGATAACAGGATTTTGCTGATATGCTTTACTACATAATTATAGTTATAGGCAGCAATAGTCTGGAGCCAACTCAGTGAAGTCTATGGCAAGCTCTGTGCAGGAGGGAGAATACATTGCATAAGCTGTGACATCATCTACTGTCAGTAGTGACTGCAATAATTGGTGTTATGTAGTGACTCCTATAGAGGAGTTATCTTCCATTATAATCTTGTCTATCTTGTCTGTGATGCAAATGAGGTTACTCAAAGAAAACCCTACAGAATTGGTAATTGTCAGGCTATAATTAGGCTTAGTGGCCAGAGTGAAATTGCAGAATATAGTATTTTTGTTTAAAAAAAAAAATTTGTGACATGGAAAATGCAACATCCTTAAAAAGGATGTGTAACATAAAAAGTTGTTTTAAAAATAGGTAATTTTCTGGTGACACATTGCCTTTAAAGACTGGCAACCTAAGGAAGGTAAGTGAACAGAAGAGAGAAAAAGGAAGGTTCGTAGCAAAATTCAGATTGTGAGTTTTGCCCAAAAATCAGTGTCAAGTCAATATCCACTACTGGCATTCCTACTATTAAGCTAGATGTAGTCAGAGATAAATTAGAGTGAAACCTCTTGAGACGACCACCCAAAAATGCATTATATAAAATGTCTTCTCAGAAAACATATCCTTGCAAAATATATGATGGGAGTAAAAATATGTCGCAGGATATCTAGTCTAGATAAGGGGATGGTCTTCTCAAAGAGTTGCTCTATTCGAAGTGTTTCAGTGTATACTGAAGCGTATCAAACAATTAAATATGTATCTTGATACATATTTGTAATTTTCAGCACCAAAAGTACAGAATTTATTTTTCCTTCAAAATGTCAAAAAGTGGAATGAAAAAAATATTTGACTAGTTGTATTTTTTTTTATGCAACTGGCTGCCTATCCGTCGGAATATTTATTGCCACTTGTATATGCATAGTGGAAATCTTGTTCCACATTGCCCATGACTATTTTAGCATTTCCAGTTTATTTGCAACATATGTGTGTATTACATTTGCATACAATTATGCAGTTTGAGTAATAATAGAATATATTTGCATACATATGGCTTTTCTAGAAACCTGGCTCACACTCAGCAAACTTAGAAATGTGGCCACTGGATTTCCATTAGTATGGATTAACTCTTATAAATGAAATGAAGTTTTGCTATTTATTGTAGGAAATTTGTACCAGAACTATTTAGTAATTATTAGGAAACATTGCATGTAATTTAATTCAAGAAGGTAAGGTTTGGTGGATGTTATATGCAATGGAATTGGATGTGGAAAATACATTATGTGAGTTCTAATTCTCATCTGTTGCTGTAATCTGTTTTTAATCATAAGACAATACCGTAATTATGGATTGTCAATTAATATCTACAATAGTTCATTAATACATTTCCACAGCAATGTATAGTATATATAGAGGGGTAATTCAACCTCATAGCATATTTTACAATTATCTGATAATCATATAGGAATAAGACCTTATTCACACAACAGTGAAAAACGGCTGTGACAGATATTTTTATAACGGCTGTCATGCAGCCATTTTACAACAACAGGAATGACGTGTCTGTTTTTTCCGCAGACATAAAAAATGGTCAACAAAAAAAAATGGACATGGACAGTAAAAATCAATAGGTCCATCATTACTGGACAGATTGATTTCCGAGTTATATCCATTAAAAATGGATCAATGGTTTGGGTAAAAAAAAAAAGACCATTGAAATTTATCCATTTTTTGGTCTATTAAAAATGGATGGAAAACGGATGATACCTGGCCATCAAAAATGGTCAAAAGGACATGGTACAAATGTAAAACGGATGCACAGCAGCTGTAATGGATTGATGTGTCCATTTCTAAACTGCGAAAAGCGATTAATTAATCAGTTTTTAAGGCCTGGGCTTCACATGGTGTAAAGGGTTGCAGTCCCTGCGGAAAAATACTTGCAGTGGACATGCTGCAGTGCGATTTCCAAAACCGTTGCGGTTTTGGTAAACCGCAGCATGTCAATTATACCAATGGAAACACCAGTGGTTTCCCTATAGGTATAATAAGGGAAGAAAGTCCACAGTGGAAAACTCTGCAGACTTTCTGTGAAAAGCGATGCAGGAAAAACCACGATGTGTTTCCACCACGGTTTTTCTCACAGCGCTTTTTTGCTGCAGCCCGCTACGTGGGGCCTTAGCCTTACAGTCATCAGTTCTTCATCCATTTTTAATGTACCATTAAAAATGTTACTGAATTTCATTTTTTTTTTACCTATCCCACTGATTTGCTTTTAAGGCTAAGGCCCTATGTGGCATCCCACAACAAAAAAACGCTGCGGGAAAAACCGCTGTGGGAATGCATCGCGGTTCTTCCCGCGGCGCTTTGGACAGAAAGTACGCAGAGGTTTCCTCTGCGGACTTTATGTTTCAATTACACCTATGGGGAAACCGCCGGCGTCTCCGTTGGTATAATTGACATGCTGCGATTTCCAAAACCGCACCGGTTTTGGAAATCGCCGCGTGTCCACAGCGTGGTTTTACCGCAAAGTGGGCATGGGATTCATGGGAATCCCATCCACTTTGCTCTGACTGTAAAACGCCGTGATTTACGCCATGTGGGACCCCGGCCTAAAGGGCGAAACTTTAACATCAGTCTGTTTTACTTCTGTTAAAAACAGACCAATTGTTTTCTATTGGGGCCGTGTGTCTTTTAAAATAGATAAGTATAGAACATGGCAATCCGTTTAAAACGACCATATAACGGACATTAAAAAAATGCCTGCCGCAGCGCCATTTTTAACTGTTGTTTGAATGAGCCCTAATACCTTCCCAATTCCCTGCCACACCCATGCCACAGCTTTGCACTGCCTGGTCATTGATTGGCTGCAGCAGTCACATGTGGTGTCGACACAAAGTTGTTGGAGCAGGAGGTGCAAAGCCTGGTGTGGTAGGGAAGTATTATTTATTTTGTTATCTTATACCATTGTCAGCTGTGGGATCAGGACTCTATTTGTGGGTTGAAATCCATAGTGTAGATTTTATTAAAATAAGTTGTTATTATTGCTCCTTTAGGTACATTTTCTCCATAGGATGAACAGGTGCAGTACCAGTAGTTGTCATTTTAGGCACTTCACAGTGTGCGTTAATAATGATCTCTGTATATGTAATCTAATCTATAGCTGTGAAAGCTGTGCCTGAGGCTATCCTTAGGATAGGTGATTCCTTTGAGATCAATGGGTGTACAGTCGCCAAGATTTGCTTTTACTGCCTAGCTCCTATTCATGTGAATAGCTTAGCCGGGCCACTACACAGTGTACAGAGCCATTTTTTTCAGATAGTATGCAGTGCTAAAAACAGTAGATCAGCTTGTGGTCAGGATGTTGGACCCCTACCAATCTCAAATTAGTGACCTATCCTAAGAATGGGCCATTAATTGTCTTAGGCAGATTGTGTACATTATTAAATAGATCTCTTAGAGCTGATGAGGAAGGTGTAATGACTTTCATGCCATAATGGATATATATAGTGTAAGAGTGAAGTAATCAGGCGATACCTTTAGAGGCTAACTGAGTATATTTGATGGTAAGCTTTCAGATATATATATAATATATATAATGGATCTCTATTCATTTTTGTTTCCCCATCGCATATTACAATGTGCATTTAAATGTAAGGCGGCGTTCACACTACCGTTGGTGACCGTCAGTAGTGTCCTTTGCTATTGTCCGTTACAAGATTTTAGTATCGGACACTAGCTGAACCGTCAGAAATCCGTTAAAATTTCCATTCATTTCAATGGGTTTTTATATTGTGTCCGTTTGTGTCCATTTACACCAAATCCGTCAGAAGTCCGTTATTTTTTCGCGGACAAAAAATCCTACATGCAGGACTTTTTGTCCGTTTGAAAAAAAGGGATTCTTAACGGACAGCAAGTGTCCGTTATTTTTTTAACATTGAAGTCTATGGTTAACGGACTTATAACGGACAGTAACTGACTGTCCGTTATTTTATGTCCATTTTTTTCCTGCGCATGCTCAGAAAGCAAAAAAAAACAACAAAAAAACAGACAGTGTTAAAAAATGGACACTAACTGATGCTAACTGATGCTAATGTGTCCGTTTTTTTTAACTAATCCATTAATTGGATCAGTTAAAAAAAACGGATACATTAACATCAGTTAGTATCCGTTAATGTCTGTTATCATAGGTGTCCGGTTTTTTTTTTGTTTTTCTTTTTTTAACGGACACTATCAGAACGGACATCAACGGTAGTGTGAACCCTGCCTAAGAGAGCTCATATTGAGATATGCAGCTAAAGAGTGAGAGCGCTCATGAATCAGGTGTATTCTCAAGCTTGTCTCTGCACACCTAACTGATCAGAGATTGGGCAGAGATTGAGTATCCTGGACTTTAGCTGGACTCATGAAATGTTCATTTTAATATCTGGTGGGAAATCCTTTGTAAAGGACCGCACAACCATTCTGATGTGGATTTTCAAAGCAAGTTCACTTTCCTGATCAGGTTTGAGATCTATTTAGTTATGTATGCAATTTGCAAATGTTGTAATACATCCTCTTAAAAATATATCTCTTAAATTATTAGTAAAATATTTTTCCACAGCCAAGAAGACAATCCTGACAATTTTGGAGTGAGCATTAGATTAAAGCCTCAGAGTATCATCCTGTCTTGAAGTGCCGCAGCCAATGTAATTGAATTTGTATGAAAAGTAGAAACACAAAATCTGGACTTATTGTCATTATAAAGCAACTCTTACCTTCTTAGCTGTTAGAAAGAATTCAGAACAGTCTTAAAACTGATATTTCACTATTTCACCTAGACTCCTCATTTAATATTTTAGAACACAAGTCTCAAAAAATATAGAGCTATGCATGCAGTGACTCTACCAACTTTTTAAAAATGACTTAAAGGGTATGTGAGTTTTTATCAAGCAATGTCTTCTCTGGCTGTACAAGCCTTCTAATCATGTGATGGACACACAGGTGCACAGCTCATTACCGGAAGATGTATGATTACTGTGCTGTGACTGTAACGAGCTGTGCACCTGTGTGCCCATCACATGACCATGTACTGTATATCACATGACCATGGACTGTAGTATATCACATGACCATGTCTTATTTTTATCCACTGGAAGTAAACAATGAATGACAGCAAGCAGAGATCTAGAAAACCGTGAGGAATTGATGCAGAAAGTATATTGGAAAATTGTACAACTTTTTAATAAACAAACAATAACATTTGCCTCTTAATATTGGTCTAAAACTTGCCAACACTCTAACCACTTTGCGCAAAATTATGTACACAGCAACCTAGCCACTCACACCTGCCAGACCAAGCATATCACTATCTCAAATGTTATCCCAAGTGGGTGAACAAAAAGAACCTATTTCCTGAGCTAACTGCCACCAGCAAGCAAATCTTTCACTGCCTATTGACTAAACCTGATGAAGGCTTGGTTAAACCAGAAATGTTGTATTGACTGTGGCTTTAATAAAACTTTAAGATGAATAACTGTTTGGAGTGCTGTTCAACCTTACTGTTGTTTGGACAAGAATTAATAGGGAGGTGGTCAGCCCTACACTGAACCTGCACCCGATACCAGCCCATGAGTTGAGTGGTGCCCGACCAGTATCATACGACAAAAACATAGCACAGTGTATATTAAAAAAAAAGAAGAAAAAGAAAGAAAAAAAGAAGACTTTTTACCCTCAGTTTCTACCTATTGTGTTTTCATTTTGAAAGATATGCTCTTTAAGAATGAGGTCAAACATTTCAGAGATGATGCATTTTTGTTGCAGATTTTACTGCATTTTTTTTTTTAGCCAAAGCTAAGAGCGGCTTAAGTAGTAATGGGTAATTCTAAGGAAGCACTTGTATGCCTACCTTCTAAATCCTACCTGCTAAATCCACTTCTGGCTTTGGCTAAAAAAAAAAAGCAGTAAAATGCCACGATTTGGCCACGTTGGAAATGCTGTGGTAAAAAACTTAGCATTTTACAAAACCTGCGAAGTGGATGGAATTCTGGCTAATCCCATCCACATAGTGCAGAAAAATATCCACAGCAGAAATGCTGCTATTTCAAAAACTGTTGCGTTTTTGTAAATCGAGGGATGTCAATTATACAGGTGCATCTCGATAAATTAGAATATCTTTGAACCGTTTATTTCTTTCAGTAATTAAATTAAAAAAGTGACCTCCTATATTTTCTAGATTCTTTACATACAGAGTGTTCTATTTCAAGTGTTTTATTTCTGTAAATGTTGATTAAGGATTATAGGTAATGAAAACCAAAATCTAAGAAAATTAGAATATTGTGAAAAAGTTCAGTATTGTAAATTCAGTGTGTCACCTGCCAAGGTTTCCTAAGCCTTTAAATGGTCCCTCAGTCTGGTTCAGTAGGACACACAATCATGGAAGACGTTGATTATGAATTGTATTACTGAATTACTGAAATGAATGAACGTTTTAAAAATATTCTAATTTATTGAGATGCACCTGTACCTACAGAAATGCTGGCGTTTTCCGTATAGGTATAATAGGGACAGAAAGTCAGCAAAGGAATACTGTGTCCTGCTTCATGGGGCCTTAGCCTAAAAGAGTTTTGCACACAATTGATAAGTTATTTACATCAGATTGTGATTGCAGGGAGCCCCACTAGAACCCCCTGTTCCTTCTCACCCAAGTGGGGCAATGGTAGAGATTGCACGCTGCCCCTGTGATCCAAGGCTATGGGACGTAGGAGAGACAGCATTCAATTGTCTCCATCAGCCTCATAGACTGCGAATGAAGGGGCAGCGGATCACCTCTCCATCCAAGCTTCTCATACTTATGGTGACTTCCATCTGTACAGAAGTATGCAAGGAAAAATACCTCTACTGCTCCGGAACCAAATTTTAATGAATTTATGTAAGAAAATGACATTCTTTCTGTTAGTTTACTTTAACTACTGAAACATATAGATCCACTTGAATAAAAGGCACACAATCCGATACCACTGATTTCATGACCCATATGCTCAATACCATGACTAAATGAGATGAAAAACAAAGGGAAAGGAAGGGAACATTAATAACACGAGGAGAAGCGTATCAGCCGTGCTCTTCTATGGAACATTGTCTCAGTATAATATTTATATAGACGCATTTGCAGAGCTGTTAAACCTAATTATTACTTTGTACTATCAGTTCTTTCTAGTCTCACAACCTAATTGTCGTTGTGAAAGTACATAGAGTAGCAAGTGCTGTTCTTTTTAATTAGTGGCTTTCATGTAGTCTGGCCTAAAGGGGAATCAGTGCAGAGATGTCTATACAAAGGAAATTAAGCCTGTGTAAAAATCTTTGATGTAAAATTTGTTGTATTTAAACCAGCATTCTCCGGCTGTGATCTCAATGTTCTCATCACAATACCAATATTTAAAGTTTTTTACTGTGCCTAGAATTAAATCAGGAAATGCATATATTGTATTCATATTATGGCTGCATAAAAGTGGATGCAGTGTGTTGGCTGGAATGTACTATGATAGATAACAAATTACTGTCCTTTAAAGTTTAAAAGTGGTGCTTAAAGGTACAAAGGTTAGAGGCCAGTATTGTGCAAATGTTTTAGGCATGTGTGGAAAACAGTCACGCAAAGTAAGGCTGGATTCACACAACCGGGTTTCACCCAAAAGGGAATTGTGGACTCCTGCCTTTCCTTGCCATCAAATTCTCATTGGGATAACATTGGACTAATGGCCAGTGGTAGTAATATTATAATATTATACTCAATTTTGCTCTGATTAGCTTTATAGACATGCCCCTATACTGTTTGTATTATTTGTTTCTGCATTATGTTACATAACATAATTGTACGTGCTGTAAGTAAATTAATTTACTTGAAATCATGGAGGTAGAGATTCTTAGCTGAAGAGCCATGTGATCCCTAAGCATACCCATTCTGGCCTTACTGACATCCCTCAACTTCATCTGCACAATGCGCATGTGCAGGATGCTGCTGAATCTGGCTTAAAAAGCTGTAGCCTTGCCTCAGGAACATCAATGCGGCCAGCTGAGTTAGACACTGGCCAGTGTCACTCCACATAGGTAATGTATATAGGTTTTTTGTTTACATAAAGCAAGTAATAATACATATAGTGACATATTAAGAAAGCTAATCACTTATAGTATAAGGCAGTGGTGGCTCACAATCTAAGTTTCCAATCAGTAAGTCTTTGGAGTATGGGAGGAAACCCACACAAACATGGGGAGAACATACAAATTCCATGTAGATGTTGTCCTTAGTCAGATTTGAACCTAGGACCCCATTACTGAAGAGAAACAGTGCTAGCCACTGAGTCACCGTACTACCCAGTCAATAGTTCCAAAGTCACGGAGGTTGTCTTCTACTGAACATTACTATGTTATTATTGTGCCAGAGCCTGAATCCATTGGTATATCCTCTGATACTCAGATAACCAGCCCAGTGCTACCCAGCTTGGTGTTCTGGATTGAAGGGCTTACTGTTACTTCTACTTCTGTTTGGACATTGTTATTTTAATACTTTGAAATATTGCATAGCATAACCTAAGCCTGCAGATATCTGCCCTCTTGAAGAATAACCTTTAATCCTAATATTATTTTAATACCTGGATTCTTACTACTGTGCATCTAAAGTCTCAATGTACTCTAACCAGTTGGTATGAAATTTCAAGAATGCTTATTTTTCTCATGAAAGTCCAATATAGTTCTAACATTCTGCCAATTGAAATCCATATTAGTCTAAAATATAACATTTACTTTGACAGCCTCAAAATAGATTTTCTTTCTCAGTAAAACTTATTGGCATATAGAAATATGGCCAAGTCAGTGAGCAACAAAGCTTACA
Source organism: Leptodactylus fallax (assembly GCA_947044405.1). Lineage (NCBI taxonomy): Eukaryota > Metazoa > Chordata > Amphibia > Anura > Leptodactylidae > Leptodactylus > Leptodactylus fallax. The sequence goes on along the minus strand of CAMRHE010000153.1, from coordinate 3,070,481 downwards.
ACGGTTCAGTGGTTAAAGTGCAAATTGAGCAAAATATAACTTTTAACAAAAAAATCCAAGTCCGCTTTTAGGTATTATTCCCACATAATCATGTTCTCCAAGCTGTCTCCTTTTCACGTATTTGCCCTTTGACTTTGGAGGTAGTGGTTGCCAAAACAGCTATTGCCCACTCCACCTAAATTGTGAGGGATCTGATGCCTAAAGGAGATTACATAGATGTCAAAAACTACCTAAAGAAGAGACAATTACCTGAAATTGGGTATGTTTATTGACTTGAGTTGTGTTAATTTTGTAAAGAAAAATTGAACTTGAACTGATTATGGGATTTCTATACAGAACTGACCTGTTGATATCACCATTTCACAACAAAGAACGTATCATACCCATGGCACTTTTGTTGCATGGACCCCATAGTAGCTATGTATGTACTGACCTTACATATAGACGCATGATCATTCTTGATCCTGTATAATGGTATTGTTTTCTGCAATGTTTAACTGTGTTTTCAAGGAATGAAGAGGTTAACTTTCAGCCAGACTCTTCGCCCTGGGACTTACATAGAAAATTGCTAAGTAGCAACATATGGTTCACTACTGTTTCTGTGATGTTGCTGCAAGCAAATAACACAGTACAACTCTTGAAATGATTTTTACAGAAAGCTAACTTTGGAATAATGCCATGAAACTCAACATACAGTGAAAATTAATGATATTTTTGAGACTATCCCAAAGGTCTGCTTGGCACCACATTCTGATACCACTGGTTTATATTAGTGGTTACTAAATTCCTTTTGCAAATCTCCTCTGTAGCACTGAGCGGCAGCTGTAAACCACTTGGTGCCTTTTCTGCCCACAGCTATCTGTTCTGACCATGATATCAAACTAATATATAACACTACTTGAGTACACAGAAAAATATGACAAGGAAATAGTTTTGGAAGAATTTGAATGAGCAGCCGAACAGGTTTGATAGCTTTGAACAGCTTGTCATCTAATGAGGTTCATGGGATATGTAGTTCAGCAGTAGCTAGTCATTGGTTGTCAGTTCCATCAATACATTGGTGCAATTGTTTTCTTTGCAGAGAGGAAATGAAAAATGTTTCATGTAAGGCTCATTGATCCCTATGTAGAATAGATTATAGAGCTGCAGCCCAAATGCACATCTGTAATGTAGAAAAAAACCTCCATATGTCTCTTTTCATGTCTATGGTTCAGTATGGATCCATAGGTTTTTGTGGGATTACAGATTCATACAACATAGACCCATAATATGCTGAGGCCCCACGTTGTGGAAACACAGCTTTTTTTTTTTTGCATATTTTGCTGTGTTTTTTTGAGCTAAAGCCAAGAATGACTAGAAAAGAAATGGGAAATATATAGGAAGTTTTTATACTTCTACCTTCTGCTCAATCCACTCCTGGCTTTGGCTCATAAAAACACAACAAAATCTACAACAAAAAAAAGCTGCGTTTCTGCAACGTGGGGCCCCAGCCATAAGGTTATATGCACAAATGCACAAAGACTTACTGACAGCTGCAGAAGGCTGGATGAAAAAAACATTATTTTAATGTTCATCATGTTTTTCTTGTGAATAGTTATATTCAATAGTAAAGCTCACATCCCATGAGACCCCTGGTGCCAGTAATTGACTGCAGTGGTCACGTGGATGATGTACATGACACAATTGCTGCACAATTTTTGGGGACCACAGGAGTAGTGGCACTAAAGTGGTGGTGTAATGCAATGATGAGCATAGACTATTATTTTATTTTATTCCATTTCCTGGCCTTAAATGGGTTTCCAGGATTTAGAGCAAATTCAGTCACATTCGGGTTGGGTGTAAATCAAAACAAAGCAAAGACATACTCACCCCGTCCAGTCCTGGCCCCCTTTCCCTCGCCACACTGGAAGTGCATCAGCAGTCGCTGGAGAGGGACCAGTCATGTCACTCACATTTGTTCCTCACCAGTGACCGCTGGGGCCACTCATTGGTCTCAGTGATCATGTAAGCCTGTCTGCTTCTGGTGAAGCAAGTCCCAGCATGGGAGGAAAAGGGAACCTGGACGGAAAATGGAGTGTCAGGAATAGGTGAGTATGTCTTTTATTTTTTGTTTTACACCCTGGCCACCCCTGTGTTTTTTTTAAAATCCAAGACAAATTTTAAATTTGAGGGCTTATGTACATAACAAAGTCACAGTTCTTTACTACAACTCCCATAATGCACTGTGTTCTCTAAAAGCAAAACTTCTAAGGGATAACACATTTGTAATATGGCACAGGATGCTGCACTGTATAAAATCACTGGGACGCATAGGTACATTATGGGCCCATTCTGTGTACAGGTTGGTTACAGTCTTTATATTATTTAATGTCTGCATGTATCTGAACTGCTGCTAACCTGAAAAACTATGTAGTCTTAAACATGCACCTTAAAAACCTATGAAACGACATGTTGGTGTAATCTCTGGTTGTTTCTTGGCCACTATGTGTGAACCCAGCTTTTTGTTGAAACATGCCTAAGGCTAAGGCCCGCCGTTGTGGAAAAGTTGCTTTTTTTGTTACAGATTTTGCAGTGGTTTTTTTGAGCCAAAGCCAGGAGTGGATTTAGTAGAAGGGAAACGTATAAGGGCCTCCTTTATAATTCCCATTCCTTTACAAGCTGCTCTTGCATTTGGCTCAGAAAAAAAAAAACGCAGCAAAATCTGAAACAAAAAAGCAGCTTTTCCGTAATGTGGGGCCTCAACCTAAGAATGTGGGACCTATCCCAATGTATAGGTGTTTGTATTCTGAATGTAACACCAGGATCGCTTGTAGTTCTCCTGAACTAAAGTTACAGCACTATACCGAAAAAATACACCCATTGGAATGAGACCTTAATATTATATTTACCAGTGAGTATGGCAAAATGACATGTTAAACAAGTAAAGCTCTATACCCCTCCTTGTATAAACATCTGCTTTAGACAGAGACAGCATTGTATGACATTGGCAGGAAGAATTTCCGATGTATCAATTTGTCTTTGAATTAATTGTTTGTATGTTAGATGCTTCTCGGAGATGGTATGCTTATGATTGATTGAGTTAATCTAGCAAAGTCTTGCAAGCCTAAACTAGTTACTAAAACCAGTTTCACTGCAAGATTGTAATGATTAGTGTATGAAGTCCCTGAGGTATTCATTATAGACAGAATCGTTCTTGTTGCCTTGCATAGAAAAGCTACATTTTCAATAGGAAATAAAAAGCAGTCTGTAAAAATAGACTATCTAATTAAGTTAAACTACTCAAGCATTTGGCTTGACATCTTCATTATTCAAAATTAAAAAGATGCTTCACATGAGCACACAACTATATGCCATTATTTACATTGGTGGAGGTTGGTGATCCTGATTACTGTAAGTTTTAGATTTAATGATGGATATTTTCATATGAAGTATACATAGAAATAGTAGGTATTGGTTCTTCTTTATGTCTACGTGCTAATTTAGAAGGGTCCCTTGAAGGGCTCAATGCAGTAAGTTGAAATATTTTATTATACAGTCACAAGAAACTCAAAGTACACCCTCTTTAAATTCTGTGGTTTTATTTATCATGACAATGAAAGACATCTGGTCCTTACAAGGTCTTAAAATTAGGTAAATGCAACCTCGGACGAACAACAATACACAACGGATTCCACTGTTTTCTTATTTATTCAACAAAAGTGAAGCCAAAATGGAAAAGCCATTTGTGAAAAACTAAGTTCACTCTATGAATCGTAGCTCATAAAACCACCTTTAGCAGCAATACTGTGAAGTAATGGTTTTCTCTATGACTTTTTCAGTCTCTCACATCATTCTGGAGGAACTGTTGCCCACTCTTCATTACAACATTGCTTTAGTTCAATGTGGTTTGTGGGCATTCGTTGATGCATAGCTTAATTTCCAGCCACAGCATTTCAGTTGGGTTGAGATTTGGATTTCGGGTCATTCCAGCACTTTGATTCATGGTTCATGGTCGACTCAATGATTGCAAGGTGCACAGGTCCTGTAGTTGCAATACAAGACCAAATCATCACCACTCCACCACTGTGCTTGGCAGTTGTTTGAAATGTTTACACTGATATGACCTGTTTTTTGCCAAACATGGCACTTTGCATTATGGCCAAACATCTCCAGTTTCGTCTTGTCTGTCCAAAGGACATTGTTCTAGGCATCTCCTGGTTTGTTCAGATGCAGCGTTTCAAGCTTCCCCTTTGCCACCATGTTCATTTATCCTGGCAACCCTTCCAAACAAGACATACTTGTTCAGCCTAGTTTTTATAAACTTCAACATATAACATGGTAACTGATGCTTGTCGAGTCTTAGCTGTAGCTCTTAGGTTTTTGCATTTTCTTTAAGCAAGGTCTGACCTTGGAATGAATTTGCTTGGTCATCCACTCCTGAGAAGATTGAATGTTTTCTACTTGTGAATAATCATTCTCACTGTAAATGATGGACTTCAAGTTGTTTGAAAATGGCCTTATAACCCTTTCCAGTTTGTTGGGCAGCAACAATTGCTTCTCTAACAGCATTGAATTCTCCAGACCAGCCAGCTGCCAAAACTTCTGTTTTATAGAGTTGGCCACACTTACTAATGGTCATTTGATCTGATTATCAGCACCTGGCTGCTACTTATCCTATTAATTCTTATATACGTTGTAAATAGTTATCTTAATGCTTCAACCCATAAAGGCATGGTTGGGTGAGTTTGGTGTGGAAGAACTTGACTGGCCTGCACAGAGTCCTGACCTCAACCCCAATGAACAACTTTAGGATGAATTATAACAGGGATTACAAAGCAGGCCCTATCTCCAACAGCAGTGTCTGACTTCACAAATGCTCTTCTGGATGAATGGGCAAGAATTCCCATAGATACATTCCAAAATCCTGTAGAACGCCTTTACAGAAGAGTGGAAGCTATTTCAGCTGCAAAGGGTGGAAGGGAGGGGACCAACTTCATTGTAAAGCCCATGGATTTAAAATGGAATGTCATAAAAGGTCCTGTAGAGGTAAAGTTTAGGTGTCCCAATATTTTTGTCCATATAGTGTTTGTCCTCAGCAGAAATACCCCTAAAAGGAAAATAGAAAAGTTGTAAGGGCTATGGCCATATTTACATGTTGAGAATTTGTGATACGGGCATGGATTACACATCTAAAACATAACAAAATCGTCTGACATTCCACCTGCAATGCATATGAATAGGGATTTTATACCCCATTGACACACCAAAATATCAGGACAAAACAATAAATGAGATATGGTTTTCAAAATCCACATGATGTTATTTATTCTGTAGTGAAATCCTGGATATGACTTATTTTGGATTACAGTGCTGTTGAGCCACGTGTGGTTTCTTTGATCGGTCTGTAGCAGAAGTGTGAGTTACAGCTGCAGATTTTCTATGGCAGAGTTTGCTATGCCAAATTGGCGTCTTGTGAACATGGCCTAAACATTAGTAAAAGTTTTGTGTCAAAGGAAGAAATTTCCCTACTGATATAAAAGTCAGTTTTTGTGTGTTTTTATATGTCTCTATAATCTAAATTGTAACTTGGGTCTACCTTCTCGATCCATTAGAACTTTTTCATTTTTTTAATTCAACTTAAGACTTTTGTAGGTGGAGGCTAACCACTATTCCCTGATACTGGCAGATATAATGGGGAGATTTATTATTAGTACATGACCATGTGCCAATCTTTGCCCTGTGCATTCCATGAGCACATGGACATTATTAATATGGCACTTGGACTGAACTCCACTGGCCTGTTGTTCCTGTAGAGAATGAATTAATAAAACTGTTTATAGCAACAAAACAAAATAAACCTGATAATATCTTAAAAATCTGGAATATTACAGTGAATTCCTGTACAAAAATGTAACCATAAAACATATTGCCTAAAGATGACCTCGTGTTCTACGCTACTTACTCAGAGCCTGTTTTTCAAAAACATTAGGGATTCAATGTTTGCTTTGTAAGCCAGGATAAATCTCCTTCTACAGTATATTGTATCTAATATCATAGTACATATGATGACAAAGTGTTCAAGCCATGGCATACTGTGCTGTGACACTTGTCTGTGAAGTGACACTAGGTTCACACTAGCGCCATGATCTCCCTCGTTGAGGTCCGCCGGGGAACCCAAATGACAGAAAGCCAGACCCCTAAAACAGTGTTACACATGGACACCAGCAGAACCCATTGACATTGGTTGCACATGGACACTGGCAGACCACAGGACTTTTCTCTCCCCTGATTTTCAGTGGTTTCTGCGACATATTCTCCTGCAAAGACCCTGGCGCAAATGTGAACCCAGCTTTACTGTAGCTGCTGTGTTGTAACCACAATCCAGTGCTAACAAGCTACTAAGGGATATCTCATGAAAAAAGAAGAATATATATGCAACTATCTGTTGCTGTCTCTAATATCTTTGTCAATCTAATTTTGTACAATACTCTTTAATATCAGGCTACACAACGAATGAAGATGACAATGACAAACATTTGTAATGCGCTTTTCTCACAGAGCCTCAAAGTAAAGAGAGCATTTTGGAGTAGGGAAGTTAGTGGCTGCTATGCATGCACTCAACCCCAACACCCACAAGGGTCAGTTGTTTGTACACCTATACTAAATAATTAGAAAACCATATTAACATAGGGATACATAGAGTACAATAAGTAATGAGTGAAGTCCATGAATGGATAGTATCATTCATCATGGGGGAGATACCCTCATACAGAATTAAGACTGTAGCTGTAGTTTTTAATATTAGGGGGTTATAAACCAAAAAAGGGATTGTGTAGTGGAATAGAGGGAGAAGTACCAAATATGGTGAAAGCACTGTGGCTCAATAGTACTGTTATTATGCAGTGCTGGGGACCTGGGTTTGAATGTGACCAATGGCAACATCTGAATGGAGTTTGTATATTTTTGTTGTATTTTTGGGCTTCTCTCACACTCCAAAACATAGTGATAAGTTCATTCGGAATTTAGCTAGTGAGCCCCAGTGAGGACAGGGACAAGCTCTGTAGGTTATATAGGCACTATTTACAAAGCTTTACAGATGTTGTCATTACATACTGTGACCACTAGGGCTCACAATCTAAACTCCCCATCAGTATGTCTTTGGAGTGCTATAAAGGGGCTATATAAATGAATACAAGTAAACCCAAACTCTGATGGGAAGTGTAAAGGGATGGAAGTGAATTCTTTAGTTCGTATATGGTTAACAGAGTATATACACATTACTTTTCTAGATCTGCTCCAATGTATAAAAAAAGAAGCCATTCGTACAATGAAGAAAATTGATGAGAGAGATAAAAAGAAAGTTGTGCCCTAAAAGATAATATGGTTTTGATAACTGTGGCTTGATAAATTAGCCTGCTGAGTGCTTTTAAATGAAGATGATCTATTAGTGTTGTCGAACATGTGAAGTAAGACAAAAAGTTGTTTTCAGGATCATTGACTTAAACATATCAATGGCACTGTTGGACAATTCTTGCTGAGAGTTGAGATGATTTATGTAATGGACTCCAGGTTTCAGCAGTAATACATTATGTTCTGAAACTATCGAGTCTATGTCATGCTGAGACAAAAGACACTTCATTGTGAATGTACTCCATTCAGAAATTAAAGATAAGGTTCATCCTATTTAAACTTCTCAAAGTGTTCTCTGTGAAACACATTATCATAATATTTAAATGTCTACAAAGTAAAATATGTATTTAATGAGCTCGGCGGTGTACTGTATATTACATATTCACAACTATTTAATTTAATAACATTAGACGTGGGGGAATTAAATGCAGGAAAAACACACTGTGAAAAAAGGAAAACCTTTGCTATTTACAATAATCTGTCATGAATTAGAGGGATCCAAAGAGCTTCTTAAACAGAGGAGCAGAATTGATTCCCGATTGAATAGACTGCCTAGCAGAGTTTAGTTTTTGATGGCGGAAAGGGGTTCAATATTTTTTTTTAAACATTATATATGATGTGCTATAATAAAATCAGTGGGAACTGGTTTCTTTCTGTAGAAACCTATCTCTAGGGAAATGAGAATGTGAACAATCTCTTATTTTGTGATTGGTTTTCATGTTTGGTGAAAAAATACAGAATGGACTAGTAAATTTAGTAGTGTGAATGCAACCAAGACTAATAGGACGTATGTAATAAATTAAATATTTGGTGCTCTCTATCAGTATTCTAACGTATAGAATGATAAAGGCAGCCCACAGTCATCCGCCATTTTAGCCAGTTAAATACAAGACACTGTATTCTTCTTCATTCCTAACCATCCACACACTTCAGAATAAACAGGACATAGTGCACTATACCACAGACATCTATGAAGTGTCTTACTGAAACACAATCCAAAGATAAGAACATTGCATATCTTTTGAAACACATGGAGTGGGAATCATCAGAACAAATGCCCTAAAACTTGTTATTCTTTAAGACTCTCATACACTTCAAAATAGTGATCCATGCACTGTACATATTCCATCCATATAAATGTTTATTTATCAACCATGACATTCACTTTAAGCTCTTAGAAATATGTAACAGTTTTAATTGTTTTTTTGTGAAATAGTTTAACTTGTAGGTAAATTTCATTGCTTTCAAGGATCTTGGAAAAAGAAATGTAGTCATTTGAATCTGTACATTGGATTGAAATGAAATTAAATTCAAAGGCAATGAAGATAGAGAAGCCAATTTATAGGGAGAAAGTTACAAGAACTGCTGCAAATGGATCATTTTTAAAGCAGTGTGTATTAACAATGGAGGAGTTGTAATTGTAACTAATCAGATCACTGACCCATTACCAAATGGAGGGACTTGTTCAGTCCATAAGAGATAGTGCTCTGGTCATGCAGTCTATCTCAGGATCTATTTGATGGACTTGGTTAATTGTAACTATTTACGTAATTATTTCTTAAGTCACCTTTTGTCCATACTGATACATTGTAATGTTTAGCTTAAAGGGGTATTCCCATGAACATAACAATTTTAAAATTTGTAGATAATTAAAAGTTAAACATTTTTGCAAATATAAGTAATTAAACTTTTTGCAGAGATTTAAAGATTTTCTCTAACTATCTTGTAGTCACAAGTTGTTGTCTTGATCAGTTGCCAGTGGATACTACCATGAATACAGGACCTTTCCAAGGTCAAAAAATCAGCTATGATTTCCTTATTGTGGCCGGGTTATCTTCTGTTACATGTAGTGTCCCTGCCTGATAACCCAGCTACAATAAGAAAATCATGGCTGGGTTTCTGACAAGTACCGGACCATCGAACGTTTCTGCATTCGTGGTCATATCCATTGGCAACGATCAAGACAAAAGATGTCACCTCTAAGATAGAGAAAATCTTTAAAACTCTGCAGAATTTTTAAAATCTTTTATTTGCAAAAATGTTTCACTTTTAATTATCTACAGATGTAGATATGATTATGTTCATGGGAATACCCCTTTAAGGATCCAATAAACATTTGTCAGCCCAGACTTTGTGTTCACCCTCTAACAACTTTAACAGCTGTTCTTGAACAGTTCACAACTGCAGCAGGTGTTTGTTGTCCCACAGTCATCCCAAGTTCTGTTTGTTAGATAGTGTAGTTTACCCTTGTAAAGTGAGGTCTCATCCATAGAATCTCTCTTCCGCCTAGATGAGAGATAACTTGCATACCCTTTTTCCCAAGGACCATTACCTAACCTATAAAACTTCTTATATCATCTTTCATTCTCCACAAATCAAAACAGTAACTCCTAGACCTACAGTACTACGCAAAAGTTTTAGGCATGTGTGGAAATAAATGTGCAAAGTGAGAAGTGTTTATTTTTGTCAATTAACAAAATTAACAAATTAACAAAATTAAGTGAATGAACAAAAAAGAAATCTAAATAAAATCAATATTTGGTGTCATTCTTTGTCTTAAAAACAGCATAAATTCTTCTTGGTACACTTGCACACAGTTTTTGAAGGAACTTAGCATGGAGGTTCCAAACATCTTGGATAACTAAGCACAGATGTAGTGGATGTAGATTTGCTCAAATCCGTCTGTCATCCCAGACAGACCATCAATCTTCGAAATTGGATAACCCCTTTAATAACACTGTGTTCCTTGATAGCCCCAACACTGTGGATCCTAGGAAAGATACCACAGAGCACAGGTTGCTCCTGGGAACATAGTCTCTGAGATTCTGGATAATCCCTTTAATAAATTAAGGGTCACATTAATCTGTTCTACTGCAAGTCATATTGCAAGGCCTGCTAAAGCATTGGACAATGACTTATGGGGCAGCTATGCAATAAGTGGCACTTAAAGAGTGTGGTTTCTTACACAGGCATGAGAGTTAATGCGCATACCCTTTTTCCCAGGGAACATTGCCTAGACTAGAAGACTCCCTAGAAAAACGGAGAACCCATAGTCCCCTACACTTAGCCCCCTAGTTGCAATATCTGTATAATAACCACTTCACATACCGTAAATTGGCCTCTAAGTGTAAAATGTATTATATGTATATAAATTCTGAGTAGTATTAAAATTTCCACCATTGGGGGATTCTTTTGTAAAAACGTTCACGTGTACCAGTACGGTAAAAGCATTTCTGATCAAATGTTGATTTTGTAAATTACATTTGTTTTCCCCAGACCTGGAAAAAAAAAAAAAGATATACAGCAATAATACGACTCTGCAAGAATCTTAATGGGGCCCTAGGAATTTATTAAATGATTTTTGATTCTTGAGAAAACTGTGCCTAATGGAAATTCTACAAATGCCAGACTTTGTTATGCCTTTGGGGGAATAGCGTTCCAAACAAAACACTAAAAGAGCAGCACCATCATCTATTAGGGTTTAACTTGTGCTTTTATTGAGTAAAAATAACCTTACTTGGAAAATAAGTGCAGTATGTTTGTGAGTGTCGTGATACATGAGTAAATATATGTGGTGTTTTTACTTTACAGACTTATCCTGGACATAGTCTAGAGAATGAAGACTTTAACATCCCACCTATTACACCTCCTTCAATGCCAGAACACGCACTTGTACCTCTGTCGGAGGCTGAGTCAGGATACTCCTCCCTTTGTCATCCAATGACTCAGAATGGTCTACTTCAGTTTCATCCACAAAATATGGATTTGCCAGCAATTACAGTATCAAACATGCTGAGCCAAGATGGGTCTCTAATCGCGAATTCCCTCTCAGTGGTAAGAGACATGTTTTTAAAATAGACTGTTCTCCAGCAGATTTATTACATCTGTAGTTTGTTACACATGTTAAAGATGAATTCTATCAACAGTAATCTAAATAGTAATGTAAAACACTGGGTACTGTAGTTTTTTTTGGCTTTCTAGTACATGCAGAAATCTTCCCCTTCTTAACTACTGCTGACATAGGTGGTTTCAATGTATCACTAAACTTGAAACCTGATTTAGTAGTTTACTGGTGTAACTACAGGACTGAAGGGGTAGTGGTCACTCCCAGGCTTGCGAGCTGATGGGGCCCATACTTGTTTTTGTGGCAGTAGTATAAATAGTTGTAGTGGTCTGTAATAGATTTTGCATTGGAGCTTTAAAGCAGTTGTCCTGCTGGTAATTTTTTTAAAGGCTCTATACAAAAAAATAGGCCATTCCTCACTGGCTCCTTGCTCTCTTTTTCCCGCATCTTCTGCCATTTTCTACTTTCTGGTCTCTCTCGGCACAGTAAATGTGACTGCTCAGCCAGTGATTGAAAAGAACCAGGAAGTAGAGACCAGTGAAAGATAAATGAAATATAATAAATTATTCTTTATCCTGGAACCCTTGGCATAGCGGTAAAGCTTAGCCCATTTGTAACTTAAAGGGAATGTGTTACCAAAAATGGACTACCTTTTAATATATGCGAAACATATTTTTTAAGAATTACTGATTATTTTATTTTTAATTTTCCATGTCACTATCAATATTAAAAAAAGTACTATATCTTGCTATTTTCACTCTGGCCAATAAGCCTAATAATAGGCTGACACTTGCCAATTCAGTAGAGCAGTCACAGAGTATTCCTAGAAAACACCTCCATAGATCTCACCAAGTCGGCTCCAGTTTATTACTGCCTATGGCCATGGCTGAAAAGCATATAACCAAATGTTGTTAACAGAAGAGAATCTCAGGGAAGATGACAACCCGCATAGTCATGCACAGAAATTAGAATAAAAGAAAATCTTCAATAAGAAAATAAAAGCAGATTAGAAAAAAGTGATATAGTTCACTATCTGATTTTAATAAATAAATTTTAAAATGGCGATATATTCCTTTTAAGAACATTGAAGGTGGCAAACAATGGACGTCATTCTTCAGTTTGTATGTGGAGAAGGAAAAGTGAAAAATACTATTAAATCAATTAAAAAAATTTTTTATTGATTCTTTATGAAAACATTGCTATGGATCACATTTGGACAGTTATTACCCCTGCATAGACTACTCTTTGTTAATATTAAACATTTACATATTTTTTCTCCAGTTGAAAAATTATTATTTTCAGTATCTACAGTCTTGAATCCCCACATAATTGTTAATGTGACTGTGAAATGTGAAGATACTTTATGGAAGGATGAATTGTTCCATATTTGGATTGTTAATGTTTCACTGTGGAATAAATTTCTGGATTAAGATGTGAAATATTACAATCCCTCTATTTGGCTGTTTCCTTAGCAACCTGTTTTCAGGGTAAAAGCTTTACATTTATAGACCATTGAACACATTCACCAACCTTTTTCAGCCCCTACATAGATGGACTGTAGGTTGTCTGAATGAGACAGACTTATCTACTTACACTTATTATAAATCACATTATATATTTTGATTAACTGTACATTTGGTATTTTATATAGCATGCATTATGTATACAAAAACCTTACATACTCTTTCACATGACTGTATGTAGTGCCTTGGTAAATGTATTTTATTAAGAGGACCCATGATATTTTCTATAAGAACTTGCACTTATACTCACTAAATTGTAAGAATTTACAATGGTCTGTTAGATTTAAGCATATACTGTACTTACTAACAGTCATGTAATTTTGTATGGCCCCTACTTAGTGATTAGTCATACAATATAATCTATTTATATTCATACTGTATACCCGGATGTCATAAAGAATAAGTTCTGATGTCATAACCGTAGCGTTAAACAGTAAAGCTAGAAAGAATTGCCTGTCCATAAGCTTAAAGTAGTTTGCCAGAACTTTAATAGGCATCACTATCAGATTGGTGGTGTCTGACACCTAGCAACCCCAAAATCAGCTGAATAAGGGGCCTCATTCAGTTTGTAGTAGCAGTGTCTAGTATTGGACCTTAGTTCCATTTGAATGCAATTTCATAGCTTTGACAAAATGTATGGTATGGTGTTGTGCATTGTAAAAAATGAAGGGGTACCCTCAGTCAAGACCACACCTTGTGGTCGCTGCAAGTTACTGTGAATAGGACACATCAGTCTTTGTGTTTTGTGGGTGACAATGGGTGCTCTGGCAGATGTAGCCCTGCCCTGAGTGCACCAAATAGCTGATTTGCATATGGGATCTAGTTTAATTTCTCAGTAACCAGATAGCACTTTGACACCAAAAAGGTATGATGCCGCTAACAGCATATGAAAGGGTTAGAAACAATTTTGGTGGCGGTAGACCCCCTTTAAGTACATTTAACTAATTAACTGTCACCACCTCCATTAACATAGAGATGCATAGTCTATTTACTGCAAAAATAATTTCAAGATAAAGTCTTCTTTCTTTTAGAAGTTTTGGACTCCCCCTGATTATGGTTACAGGATTAGTTTAAAATAGATCATCACATAAATCTTGGTAGTTTCCAGTAGATTATTAGATATATACTTAATTTAAATGGTTACTATAAAAGCAGTTGGCTATTGGTCTTAGAGAAATGAGTCTGCATTATTCCTAGAAGCAGCGCCCCTCCCTTCTACTCAGTTCAAGTTATTTTTTGTGAGCTGTGAAACTTATCCCAGCCCAAGGTTCAGGAGGGGTAATATGTCTCCTTAAAGATGACTATTAACCATGTCTAACTCCAGCTCTCTAAATCCTTCAATAGGTGCTGCTCTACAGATTGAACCACAGCTGGAATTTTTTTCCCTATCCTCCACCATTCCTAAGTAATTGGTGCTCTTAGTTCCAACTCCAAGTAGGCTAATTAGGCTCTACTGTCAGGTGGGTGGATCCTGACTGTCTGCTCCCATCCAAGACCACCCACCTGACAGTAGAGAAGCTAATTAGCATATCGGGTGCTGTAACCAACAGCACTGATTGCTCACAAACGTTAGGGCTAGAGAAAAAATTCTAAGTACTCCAGAATCAGTGGAGCAGCATATACTAAAGATGCAAAGAGTTAAATGTGGTGAAGGGTCCTGTTTAACTAGAATTCTTTGGCAGGGAACCTCCTTTTTCAGTTGTTCAGAGTCTTACAGGTTGTGCATGCTCTGCCAGGAACTCTAGGAAAGAAGAATATGCCCTCCTGACCACACCTAGCCGTCTCTTACTTAGCCAACCAGTACCCTGCTTTGCACTAGCAATAACCTCAAAAAAGCTGTCTGCAAATAGGTCTGTGTTCCTTTTGGAGGTAATAATCTGGTTTAGCTTCAATCCCAGGTCATGTCAGTAGGCTTCTTAAAAGCCAGGCATTGATCTATATAGGACCACCTTCCAAAAGGTAGAGCTAGAGGGACAGTCTTCCTTTTTCCATCAGGGAAAACGTATTTGCATATGTTAGCCCATGTACAAATGATGCCCTGCTTTGAGAAGAAACACATTTTTTTTTCTTCTTTGACAACCCCTTTAATCTTCATTATCATTAACACTTGAAAACACTTAAAACTATTCCCAAATGTATCAAATATAGTCAAATTATTATAAACAATTTCTAAATGGTAACTTTAAGAATTATTACATTACATAAATACATAATAGAAAGAGGTTGTTTTGTTTGCTTAAGTTATTATTCAAGACAAGCCCATGCCTTTTCCCATGATGCAAATAGGTTAGAAAACAAACAAAGAACTGAAGCCAGTATTTTAATTGCTGTGTTTTTCCTCTGACAGGGCTGATTTCTTTGTACTCAAATATCACTGTTTTGACAAGCAGCACATACATATGTTTCGTGCAGTGCCTATGGAAGGAAAGCAATTTTTTTTCCATGGGTCTATTGGGAATGCTGTAAATCAGCAAATGGAGATGTATTAAAGCCGCATGCATTTCTAATACAGTATGTTGCTATTACAGAAAAGAATCAGTAGCATATTGAATAATGTAGCTTTCAAAGCTCAGCAGAAAATTTGATTACAAACAATTTGATTACTGGTTTCTGAAGAAATATTTCCAAAATATTGTGGCATTTTGCTCCCGTAATGCATAAAACATAACAGCAGACCCGTCTGGAAGTTCTTTTAGGACAGTAAAGAATAGATGATGTCAAGTCTAATTACTTCAATATCAAATAACGCAAGCATTAGTCTGAAATGAAATGGATGTCACATTGTGTAAAAAGAAATGCTTTTAAACAATGTGACAGGGGGATAAAGGCAATGAATAATTAGATATTCTTTGCACAATTTATCATAGCTTTATCAGTCAAGCCTTTTATTTTAGAAATTATTCCATTCTATTCAATAAGTTTGTACAAACAAAAATCTGATATGACATCCGAAACATAAATAGTAATTCTGCTGATTCCTTGCGCGTCTTTGGTCATAGTTGTTTGCCATTCACAGTGTTTATGGGTTCTTGAGGCTGATGCTTTTAGACTTAGTAGTTAAAATGGAAAGGTTTGAAAGTTTGTGAACCCTTTAGAATCCCCATTCTGCATTTATTTGACACGAAGTGTTATATAATATAGTCTAAAATTAAATACAAGTAACAAGGCAATGACTTATGATTTAGTTGAGATTGGACAGAGGTAGTCTGGGAAAATAGATTGTTCAGGAAAAAAATATTAAAAGGTCTTCTTGAACATAATAATAATAATAATAATAATAATAATAGTCCTTTAATAGTCCCACAATGGGGAAATTCAGTGTGTTACAGCAGCAAAGATAAGCAGATACAAATACAAATACAACATGTACAGGAATGTTCCAAGGTGAGAGGCATTACATTGATAGCAGACAGACAGATAGGGCGTAGCAGAGGGGGGGGGGGATTTAACAGGCAGAGAGATATTTCAGTTCTCTGTGTGTAATGATCTCCGCTTAGGTCGGTGTTGGTTGTACAGCCTAACCGCGGTGGGGAGGAAAGACTTCCGATAGCGCTCCTTCTCACACCTAGGGTGGAGCAGTCGGTCACTGACAGTACTGCTCAGCGCGATCACAGTCTCATGCATGGGATGGGACTTCTTCTTCTGCATGGAGCTCACCACGGACAGTATCCTTCTGTCACCCACCACCTGCACTGGGTCCAGTGGGCTCCCCAGGACAGAGCTGGCCCTTCTAATCAGCTTGTCAAGTTTATTTCTGTCCCTGGTTGATATACTGCTCCCCCAGCAGGCCACTCCAAAGAAGATGGCTGATGCCACTACCGAGTTGAAGAAAGTTCTAAGAAGTGCCCCCCGGATTCCAAAGGCTCTCAGCTTCCTAAGCAGGTAGAGCCTGCTGTGGCCCTTCCTGTACAGGGCCTCCATATGATCTGCCCAGTCCAGCTTATTATTAAGGAGCAAACCCAGGTACTTATAGGTGTTCACAATCTCAATGCCCGTCCCCAGGATGTCCACTGGTTTAGGAGGGCTTCTGCCTTTGCGGAAGTCCACCACCATCTCCTTGGTCTTCCCCGCGTGAGGTGATATAAGAGACCTGCGGTATTACACATGCTGTTCTATGTGTTAACAGTATTAGAAGGAACCCATCTATATAACTTTGTGGGAAAATATCAGTTTAACCTGTAATTTATTCATTTAAATTCCTAATCACTCTAGACTATAGAGTCCAGTAGGTGATCCTACACTATGATTGACAGCTATTTCAGTATGTACCCCTATATGGGGAATTACTACATAGGACCACCCACTGGACTCTTTTGACCACAGTGAGTAGGAATTTAAAACAGGAAGTAAATCAAATCTGTGTCTTTTTGACCTGTCTTTTTGATTGGAAATGCTAAGATATGTGTATAACAAGTATTGCAGATTTTCTTAAAACCACAATTTTCTGATATTGTCATAAAGTAATATACTAACTATCTTATATGTATCTGTGGCCACCCAATGGAGGGATGTGAATTGCAGCCTTTTGTGACTTTTATTAGCATGCCATGATATTGTTAACAAATTGGAATTGTTAACCAAACCGGAGATCAGTTAAGTATGGGCACACCAGCACAGGATAACCAGAAAATTTTCGCTCAGAACATTATATGTATATTTGATCAGTTCCTTCTGCTTTGCAATTAGCTACACACAGATGGAATAGTATATATTTGACATGACAAGTTACAATTTGGTACTCTTCAGAACATTGAGTCCATTTGACTCCGATGGTTTCTCCATGGACTATAATGACCCAATAGTGTATTTTCTGAGTGAAGCCAAGAAGGACCTATGGGGGTAAAGCTATCAGATGAACACCACAAACCCATTGTTCTAGCAATCAGTAACTTCACCTCCATTGTCTTTATCACATGTAGAAGATAGGTGGACTTGCAATTTGTAATGACTTCTAATCCAATAATGAAATCCAGTGAAATCCAATAATTGCTTTGTATTGACACAATTAGATTTTGATTTTTTTGGCAGTTGAAGAGAAAACTCTTTCAAATTTAGACCAAAAACTGATAAAACATCACAGCAATCCATCACTGAGATATCACCAAACACGAGTGATATTAATAGTATAAGACCAAGGGCAGATCAAAGTAGAATCCAATTCAACAAAAATCAATTTCAGCTAAAGAATATGGTTATAATGAGATGGAATACTTTAGTCACTGAGTTTATTGTCCACATGACTTTCAGTCGGTAGGGACTTTAGCAGCAAGAACATGTTGAAAACATTAGTTGGCTAAAGGATAGGAGAAAACATTCCGTAATAGCCATAGTTAGCCCTTAAACCAAAATGACACCTTTACACCCCAACCAGGGCAGCCTAGTATCTAAGTGGTTAGCCTTGTTGCCTTGCAGCACTGGGGTTCTAGATTTTAATCTGACCAAGGGTAATATTTGCATGTAGTTTGTAGGGTTTGTCTGGGCTTCATTTAGATTTCCTATTGGAAACAGTGAGTGGCAATGTCTGTAAAGTGCGGTGGAATATGTTGGTGCTATATAAGCAAGAGAAATAAATAATGATATAAGCTCAAGGGTTCAAGCAGGATATGGAATAGTTTTAAATCATAATGATTTACGGTATAATAAGCCAAAGTATGATAATTAATTAAGGACAAATCCATTTAAGTGGTGATCAATGTATTCATTGGTGTGTAACATGTGAGAACTATATCGAATATTTCTGTGAAATACATCAAAAAGATAAATTCTATGACATATTAATGCAGGAAAATGAGGAGTTTTAGAAAGGTTTTTCATACATCTCCAGTTAAATATTGAGTAAGAGTATTTATCAGGTGGGAGAAGGTTTGGTTGTAATTAGTCATGAGCCTAAAATGCAGATGAATTGACTGAAAATTCTCATTTTGCAATAATTCACTGCACTGTTCTACCGTCATGGCTGAACATATTTGATGTGTGCAGTAACTTAAAAAATTGTAATGTACGTTTCTCTTTTGATATATTTTTTTTTACTGAATCAGCAATAGAAACAAACTTCCTAAACTTATACATTTTCCCGATATATACATTTTATACACATTTTAAACTTTTAGTTTTTGAGATTTTGGTCTCAGAGTCTTACAGTCTCTGGTGAATTATATTTGTACATATGTAAAAAAATTTCTAATTTTTTTTTTATAAACTCTGCAATTATATTCATTGCAGTACATATATTCATTTATGTCAGTTCTTGTCCACATTGTGGATCACAGTGGCTATTTTCACAAGAAACCAGTCAAGCAATTATTTTTTGTTTGCAGCATTGGAGGAAAGCAGAGTACCTAGGCCTAATCCATGTGGCAACACACTACATTCCTGCAGACAGTTATTGAAACCCAACAACAACTTTAACGCCAATGTATATCTATATTCACCATATATACATATATTCTGTAGATACAGAATGTACTGTGATGTATATTTGTAAATAGATAGATCTAGGATGATATAGAAGTAAGTAGAGAAAGGGCTCAGACATAGTCCGTATCACTTTTAATTACTAGACCACGTGTTGATTTAGCATCAAGAAAAGAAATTGCAACAGCAATTTTTGCAGAAATTTGCTGAATGGGTGCTTGTGTATGGGTCCATGGCATATTAGAAAAAATAATCTGCTAGCTGCATATAATTTCTGTATTGGTTTCAGATTTAATAATTATGCCTTGAAATGATCAAACATAATTAAAAAAAAAATATATATATTGTTAAAGTAAACTAAAGTAGTAGATTTAAAGGGTTATGAGAGTCAGTTCAACCTCTGTCCTTAGGCGCTGTTTGATGTTATAACTAAAGAGAATGTTCAGTCATTTGCTCATAAACTGAAGGGTAATTCACTTAATAAAATGACCCAAAAGAAAAAAAAAAAGCAACTGTGAATCTAAAAGGCTGAAAGCAAAGTTTTAGTTTTACAATGACTTATTTGGATTCTGACTAGAACTCCATAGAGAGATTAGCAGGAACACAAATAGAATTAGGCAATATAAGCATAAACTACTACCACAATATGATAATTTCGCAATTTTCCTATATTATGAATATTTTAATCCCTTCTCCTAACCTGACCAGAAGGATTTTAGTAACCTCTGCTCCGGAGCTAGATAAGTTTTACCATTAGTTACCTATTCTATATTCTATATTCATGTTCTGTTTAAATAGCACTAGTAGTAATATTACACACACAATAGTATAATATAAAAACATACATATAAATATGTTATCAATTCATATACATGCCTAGTCTATAGACATGTACAGTGTATGTGAGCCACAATTACGAATGTTTCGAACTGAATTGTAATCTTGACTCCAAATCTCTAGAAAACAGTCATTTGCATTTTATGTTTGCGTCAGGCCATTTTCATCTTCACAAATGGTTATTGGTTGTGACCTCCTGCTAGGTGGGTCACATTTAGCTTTTCTCTTTCTACTCTGATAAATTATATTGTTCATCTGCTTTATTTGTCACACATTCTAGCTTCAAATATATTATTTTGGAAATGTGATCGCCTATTTTTTTTTTTTTTTTTAATTCTACACAGCAATTAATTCAATAGCAGTATTTTAGGCTAAGTGTATGCAAACATATTGTGCTCTGGAGGCAGAAATAAATCCTTGCCTTTAGCCTTATAAAAAATAATTATGCTAAAATGAATTATTCTGGGAAGATCACTCAGCACTGACAAACAGATAATACAATTGTAAGGATGCTAGTTAAGGATAGGTGGGGCTTAAGGCGGTGGAAATACATCATGATATACAATAAATATTTAGTTTTATACTTAAAGTAATCATTTTTTCAGGATAATATATGAGACATATTCTATACTACTGTAAATTATAGTAGGTTATAAATCATTCAGGAGGTTTGGAACCAAAACAAGACCAAAAGCTTTGTGTTTTCATGCTAGTCATGAAAAATCCAAGGCTACTAGTGTTCTGTAACTTGTAATAGACACGTTTCTAATAAATGCTGTGCTGATAGCATCACATGTCACCACTGAAAAATTACAACAAAACCTATATATATAAACTACAAGTATCTCAAAACCAAGGCCATTTTAATATGTATGTACAATTACTAGTACATTACCACCTACATGGACATACTTACCATAGATGCAACCTAAATAGCTACTATGAGGCCCCTAGAGAAAGCCAGGTCAGTCTCATACCTATTTTAATGAGTGAAATAGTATTCTAAGTATGAGATACAAGTGCATCTCAATAAATTAGAATATCTTCGAAACGTTCATTCATTTCAGTAATTCAGTAATACAATTCATAATCAGCGTCTTCCATGATTGTGTGTCCTACTGAACCAGACTGAGGGACCATTTAAAGGCTTAGGAAACCTTGGCAGGTGACACAATGAATTTACAATACTGAACTTTTTTACAATATTCTAATTTTCTTAGATTTGGGTTTTCATTACCTGTAATCCATAATCAACATTTACAGAAATAAAACACTTGAAATAGAACACTCTGTGTGTAAAGAATCTAGAAAATATAGAAGGTCACTTTTTTAATGTAATTACTGAAAGAAATAAACGTTTCAAAGATATTCTAATTTATTGTGATGCACCTGTAATAGAAATATCCCTTTCCTCTTGGTTCATTGTCCTGAGATTAAATGGCCATTTTTAATAAAAACAGAACAATACATGATTTTGAGATATTCTATCACGAGATGCCTATTCTATGTGTGTGTGGCCACCCAGAGGTTGTATTAAAAATTACTGCCAGTTGAGCGTTCTGTAATTTTCTTACTGTGGGGAAAATGTATATTTAAGGCTAAGGCCCCACGTAGTGAGCCGCAGCCAAAAAGTGCTGCAGGAAAATATGTGGCGGAAACACATTGTGGTTTTTCCTGCAGCGCTTTTCACAGTTTTTCTCTGCAGACTCTCTGCTTCGATTATACCTATATGGAAAACTCCAGCATTTCTGTAGGTATAATTGACATGCTACGATTTACAAAAATGTCACGGGTTTTGAAATTGCAGCATGTCCACTGTGGATATTTTTCTGCAAAGTGGTATGGGATTAGCCAGAATCCCATGCACTTTGCAGGTACTGTAAAATGTAGCAATTTTTGCTGCAGCGGAAATCCGACGTTTATGCTACATGGGACCCCGAAACTTCCAAATGATGGTTCACAACAGATTTGGGCTAAAGTTTAGCCTCGTCTTGCCCCTTGTCCCTTTAAAAAACAGAAAGAAATTTTGGTGAGGTTAACTTGGATAACTTGTATCTTTTGGAGAGATTTACCATTCCTAAAGACTGAAGTGGCATAATTAAGTCTAAGATGTGCCAAATTAAAAGGAACCTGTCAGGTTTTTTTTTTCCACAATAAACTGGCTCTATCATGTACAGGATAAAGTACTTACTTTTCCATTGGGGCCCATCTGTAATTTTGTTGTAGAAAAGTAAAGTTATAAATATCTGAAATCATTAAAATTAATTTGCAAATTACCCTAAGCAGTCACGGTGGGCAGGGAGGAGCTTCAGTCTAGTCATGCTGTCCGCTAGATAAACACACCTGCCCAGGAAGTGTGATTAACAAGTAGACAGCGTGACTAGGTTGAAGCTCCTCCCTGCCCATCGTGAATACTTAGGGTCATTTACATATGACCTTTTATGCTTTCAAACCTTTATATCTTCACATTACTGCAACAGAAAGATTACAGAGGGAAACCAATGGAAAGTGAACTACTTGATCCTGCACATGATGGGGCAGCTTAAGGTGGAGAAACCACCTGCCTGGTTCTCTTTAATGAAAAGATGTGTGCCTCTTGATACAATTGATGTATTTTATTACACCACAGTCTTAGATTACCGTAAACACAAGTTGAAATAAATCTCTCCCTGTGTGTTCTACTGTACTATCACTTACCATACACATCGTGCAAAGCCGTTTTTTCTATTATGTGCAGTAATAATCTTTTAACAGCTGATCCTTGTTCTTCTGTTAAGTAGGGGCCAAAAATGTGACTCAACCTATGTAATATGTATGATAAACCCTATGTCTCTTGTTGATGTACCTACATAATATAGACGGTATTTAGAGATGTCGATGCTGTTATAGAGATCATAAGTACAAGTAGTTATTTTATTTTACAGTAACCAGAACATCATTACTAATAATCCACAATTGTTGCTATTAAATGCTGTACTGGAGGCATCAAAATCTATCAATTGTCTGCGATATCAATACCAAGTGTTAACACGATTATCATTTATAGAGTTGTATATTAAATCTGTTCCCTGTTATACAAAGTAGCGCAGATCTTTTTTTTCTTCCTCCCGCTCATTGCATTGTTTTATGTTACACACACACACATCCCATATTACACAGTGGTTGATTACTATGGTAAGTAATTACATTTTATTTATTCTATGAAATTGTGTTGTTCTTTCTAGAAATGTCCAACATTTTATAGCAGAGCTGCTCTTTTTTTCCCTTTAGATTTATTTACTACCTTTAGGAGTAGAAAAGGCCAATTTCAATCATGTTTGAAATAACTCATTTTAGACAAGTACGTGCTGCTCTGCTTACAAAACATATATGAGTGGAATATGCAATTACCACAACTCAGTTTCCTGCCACAGAAACATTTCAGCATTATAGCATTACAGAAATAGAATGACATGCATAATGAAAGATTTCAAGATTCACCCAAGGCATTTATTCTCTTCACCTTAATGTTCTCACCAGTAGCAGAGTATCCATTAAAAGGTACTATGAATTATGGTTGCTTAGCAACTGCAAGGAACTTGTAACAGCACCAAAGAATGGAATGGCTGGTTGATAAAATGAATTTTCTTTGAGTATTAGTCTGTTGAAACTGCCTTTTCTTGTGGAACATAAAGTGCATTTATTTTTCTCATGCATTTTTTATTAGAAAATTATTTGAGTTCCAGGGGCTTGAATCATTTTACTACACAAGATATTTGATGTTAATGTGTTGTACTAAAAGAAAAAAATAAAATACATTTTCTTCAAAGCAAAGGCATTTTTTATGTAAGTGTCTTTGAAGCATAATCTAAAAAATGCACAGACATACATAATGGTGCCTGAAATAGTTTGCCAAATGGACAATATGAAGTAAGATTTGAAAACAGAAAATGGAAGTCTTTTCAAATATATACACATTTATATATATGTATATATACATATCCAAATATATGTGTGTGTTTACATTTTAAATATGATACATTATATGATTGCATATCTCCTTTGTATATTATGCCCTGTGTATTATTAAAGGGACTGTGTCACCAATTGTTTTATTTATTAAATCCATATATCTCTTGTTTCCAATCTGTTTTTATATTCTGATTTTAGATTTCATTTATTTATTTATTTTTTGTGCATGATGGGAATTGCAGTCTTGCCTGAACTTTTCTTCTCCTCTGTTAAAGAGGACCCTTCACCAGTTCTTAGCATCTGTTAATAGGTGCTGCTTCACTGATTCTAGCGCAGTTGGAATTTTCTCTCTAGCCCCCACTGTTCCCGAGCAATCAATGCTATTAGTTTTGCTGTCTTATGTGCTATTTCAAGGAGTTGTCCAGAGTACATTTTTTTTTTAAATTACCCTGGGGGAGGTGAAAAAAACCAAACAAACAAAAAAACATACTCACTGTCCCCGGCCAATCAGCGGCCTAAGGAAAGGAATCGGGGACATCACTTTGATTTGACATCACTGAGGCCAGTGAATGGACCTTTGCGTGAAGAAAACATCAGAGCAGCATGACTGGACCACGATGAGAGGCATCGGGACAGATGAGTGTTTTTTTTTTGTTTTTTTTTTAAACTCCCCCGGCCTAATTAAAAAATATATATATATCCTGGACAACCCCTTAAAGCTCTGTAGTGTCAGACTGGCAGTGTCATGCAGGTGGGTGTGACTCAGAGCTCCTATGAGCGGCAGCCAGTGTCAGAGCTCAGAATCACACTCCTTGCCTGCTCCTGCCTGACACTGTCCACGTGACAGTAAAGAACCTAAATAGCATTTCAGGCACCAAAACTAACAGCACTTATTACTCTGGAATGGTGGGGGCTAGAGAAAAAATTCCAACTGAATCAGTAGAGCAGCACCTATTAAGTTATGCAAAGAACTGGACTTGTAGGAGGTGGTGAAAGGTCCTCTTTAACAGCATTTATTGATATGCTTTACAGCACTGTCATGACTGTAGGCAACATAGTCTATTGGAGCTGAGGCATAGGGGGAGATTTATTACACCCAAGGTTTGCAACTTTTTAAACACCAGTTGTGACAATAATTGTCACAATTGGCGTTTTTGTACCTCTCATGACACTTTCATGAATGAAAAAGTTGTGCAGGAGCTGAGTTACATTTAATATCATTTACACTCTTTTACTGGTGCAAATGGTCGGTGAAAACTATGCCAGCTTGTAGATTTCATCTCAGGTGTAGATTTCATCACAGGTGCACAGCCCGGCAGAGGAGCTGTCACATTTATGAAGAGCCATGCACCTTCTCGTAAATGAGGCAGCTGTCAGGGATATGAAGACAGAATATGCCAGTGTTCATAAATATGCCCCATAGAGTTCTATGAGTTTTATGAGTTTTCTAGACAGATTGATAAAAATGGTGATATCTCATCAATGAAGGCACTAGGCAAAGAAGGCACATATTTACTAGGGGAAACCACTGTTTGAAGCCATTTTTTTTATTTTCGTTTTTTACTCCCCTCCTTCCAAAAGCCATACCTTTTTTATATTTCTATTCACAGAGCTGTATAAAGGCTTATTTTTGAGGGACAAATTGTATTTTGTAGTGGTACCATTTAATATTCCATACGATCTCTTGATCTCTTGGAATCTCTTGAATGTGGTGTATAAACTCCATTTGCTCCACTTTCCTAGGGGTTTTGTTTTGTACAGAGTTCACTGTTCAGCCAAAATGATGTTACCTATGTTCTGCATTACGCCACTTTTGATTTTTTTTTTCATCTATTGGGAAAAATATTCTTATAAGTTTCTAGTTCAGGTATTTTCAGACATAGGGATACTTAATGTGTATGTGTTGTACTTTGAATATTTATTTTTATATGTGTTCTTGGGAAAAGTGGGGTCATATGAAATTTTAGATCTTTATTTCTTTTTTTAATTTTTAGTTTTTATGTTACTGTTGTTTTTAGAATATCTAGGGGTCTTGAACCCAAGGGGATCTGATCACTAATACAAAACACTGCAGTGCTAATGTATTGCAATGCATTGTGAAATCGCTATGGTTCTATTACAGGCTGCCTGGAACAGCTGCAAAAAAAAGTGTCTTGGTCAATCCAAGAGTAATACAGTGGAGACCTTATGGCTATGGTGGCCGCTCAGCCATATTTATAGATCCAACATCTTCCATACTATTATGGCAGAGGTTGTGAAGAGGTTAATATCCATAGTATTTTTTCCTTAAAAATATGTATAGCGAAATTTTCTGTGTCTATGGTATATAGCCGATGCTGCCATTTTGAATACATCAAAATTGTATAGGTTTTTTTTATAATTGTGACCAGTATTGCAGCTCATGTAATAAAGAAAAATCCTGCTTTCATCTTGCGCTTCAAGTAAGAGTAACTGGCGTGACACTTTTGTCACCAATAGTCTTTTTTTAAACTATTTGAGAATAAAGGTATAAGTATAACAATCAGTTAAAGAAGACAATGTCCTAATAGAGAATATTAAAAGAGGCACCTTGCCTTCATAGTCATCCTACTTCTAGAATAAAGCAATGATATAGTCACATGCCCTGCCTCACTTCCAGCCTGGTGCCATCTTTGATTTACTCATACATTATGCTTGCCCCACTTCCTCTGGGCTTGCACCAATTAGGTCACGTGCCCTGCCCCACTTTATGTCTGGCACCATCTTGGATCCTCTTCTTAACATGTATAATGCACCCCCCAGAGAAAATGGGGCATGCATACTTGTTTATATGCATGCTTGCAGGCTTACTTATACACTAGTGGTATGTGGTTGCTCCATGTATAAACATGTATTTCTGGTGGCCTCTGACAAGGCTGTACTATTATTTGACATCCGTTAGGAACTGGTGGAGATTTCCCCTATAACTTGTGCCAGGAAACTAGGGTTAGTTCCAATAAATGTCAGACTGAGGTGTTTCTGCCTTGGCCCGCCCTGCGGCCCTTTTGTGGAAAGTGGCAAGGAAGGCGCAGAACAGTAGATGTGTTACATCTCAGGAGATTGCCTTGCACCAAAGATGTGACACGTTCACCCTCCCCCATATTGTCATCTTTAGCTGATTGTTATACTTATACCTTTTTATTCTCAGATGCTTTGGAAAAAATCTATTGGTAAACAAATTATCACACCTATTACTCTGAGAATAGAATAATTTAGTTCCTTAAACATAACAACCCAGTACTTAACTCTCTCCAGACCTCAGTCTACAGCAGTGACTGCTCAATTCATCTATAGTTAGGTCCTCGGGATGTTATTGCCAGGTGAGCGTTGCAGCCAGTCACAGCCATAGTGGTCAGCTTTTCACACAATGCACATCTCAGCAGTCACATGACGTTTGTGAAGAGGTAATCACTGAGGTCTGTGATTGGCTGTAGCGTTCCTCTAGCACATACAGGACCTCACTGGTGATGTCAACTTGGGGACATTTCTAAAGATGTATGAAGCTGATGACGATGGGAGAGGTGAGTACTGTTTTTTTTTCAGTAACACTATTAAATAAAATTATGATTTGAAACACCCCATTAAGGAATGTTTAACCTTCAACAAAATGCATTTCCTTTAAATTGTTCCAATAATGCATTAATGTTAGAAATAGTGATCACAATTATGAACAACACCCAATGTATTTTGTAGATAATTTGGTACAGGATGTACAGCTGTTAACATTGGAATAACTAAATCTGGCACATAAGGTGTAATGCAAAATTGTAGCATAGCTATAAAGATGTAGTATTTTGGAGTATGTGGAGTAGGTGGGATGTTTTCTAACCATTTCTAAAAACATTTTGGAGAATGGATTTCAGAGTTGGCTTCAACCATTAGATCGCAAACAATTGATCACAAAACCCAAATTATAAGCTTTTAAAAACCTGTGAGGAATATGCAAATATACAGGTGCATCTCAATAAATTAGAATATCTTTGAAACGTTTATTTCTTTCAGTAATTACATTAAAAAAGTGACCTCCAATATTTTCTAGATTCTTTACACACAGAGTGTGCTGTTTCAAGTGTTATATTTCTATAAATGTTGATTATGGATTATAGCTAATGAAAACCCAAATCTAAGAAAATTAGAATATTGTAAAAAAGTTCCCAATATTGTAAATTCAGTGTGTCACCTGCCAAGGTTTCCTAAGCCTTTAAATGGTCCCTCAGTCTGGTTCAGTAGGAATCATGGAAGACGCTGACTATGAATTGTATTACTGAATTACTGAAATGAATGAACGTTTCAAAGATATTCTAATTTATTGAGATGCACCTGTACCTGAACTAGTCACAGTGGGCAGGCACTTCACCTTGATAGTCACGGTGCTCGGGCAGTTATTTCGACACTACATCACTCCCTCAAGACATGATTGACAAATTTCCCCATGTCAGTCAGTCCTCTACTCTCTCACTACCTGTTGCTGAAATCCCACGCAGGAATAGTTATGGCTTCATCTAACCAAAGTCCTCCTGACTGCTTCTGCGCATGCACCCTCTCGTGTACTCGATGGGGAGGATTTCAGACAGAGGCAGCTGTAACTGCGCCTATGTAGGATTTCAATTACAGTTAGAGTGGGACCTCTTGATGTGGGGAAACTTGCCAATCAATCCTTGTGTAACCCCTGAAATAATCGCCCAGCCACCATGACAGGCAAGGTGAATTGCCCACCCACCAGTGACTAATTCAGCTACATTTGCATACTCCAATACGGTTTTTAAAGCTTATAACTTTGGGTTTAGTAATCAGAAAGATGACTAAGGGACATGATTGTAAAGTAGTGCAAAAGTGGATGTAGTAACTACTGGTGCTAGTCGGGGTCAAAAAATGACCTGATGGTTCCCTTTAAAATCCCAACAGTGTTATAGCCTGTCACGTCTACTGCTTGAATCTTATAATGCAGTTTAGCACTGGTGTATATATGTTGTATATACATAGAACCTAAGTCTGCATGTATTTTATAAAATCTTTGAGATAAGTTTCTATAGGGTAGGCCTTACTAGGACATAAAGTAATCTGTAAAAATTCAGGTTATAAAAAGGTTACATCAGTTCTCTACTAGAGCAATAAATACAGATTGATTTAAATATTTAAGGGTTTTTGAATTATTTATATCCGTCTACAGCGAGTTCCAATCGAGAGGATCTCTGAGTAAGTTAATAATATTCTTGACATTGTGAAACTCCTGGATAAAAATCTTCCTAATCCACTTATTATTCAAAGAAGCTTCACAGTCTTAGAACTACTTTAATCTAAATGGTGATCATGTGATCCTCTACCACTCAGAACTTCCTCAATTGGTCATCAGATGTAAGTAATGGGTTACTACTGTAGGTGGGAGAGCCCTGGGGACGGTGACTATTTTACTGTTTCAAATGCCCTGTTTGAGTCTTGGTCAAACTTTTCCTGATTTTTGCATGAACCAAGATTAACTCTTTGAAAGTTGGTGCCCTCTGCCCTGCTATTTTTTTGCACTGTTGATGATAACTGCGTTCAGATAGTTGTACATCCTGTACTATGGGCAGGTTTATTGGTCCATGCTTAAAATTGCCCATGAATAAAATATAGAAGTTGTGCGTAAGAGGGGTTGGATAAAGTTTCGCAGCATGCTGTACTATTATGTCCAGTTTTTTAACCTGATAATTGGGGCGTGGCATTTTAACAGGGGGTGGGGTCTGATAAATTTTGGTGCCACTGAGCCTTTTCTCAATTGAGACAATTTCTAAAACTTATGCATAAATTAAGACTGTGTTGTATCTTGCATTGTATTATTGTATGTATTTGGCACCATTGGAGAATTTTTTAAAATTGAATTGTATATTTTTTAGCAACATTGGTCATTTTAATGTTGTGTGGTGTTCAGTAGGCAAATTTAGTTAATCTGAGTATTCTGTCCTCAGTGTCAGTGTGGATAAACTGGTGAGGTCAGAGTTGTTTGACAAGCCTTGATCTGAGGAGGCCTCCTGGAATAGTGCTTTAGTCATTCAGGGTACCACAACTTTCAGTTTTTGTTTTTTTTTGCAGTGCTTTCCAATTTTCCAAAGTACATTTGAATAATTTTATTTTGCGTATCTTCATCAGAACTGGCAGGGAACGTCTGGAATAACCCCAATTTTTATGAGCTGTTATTGCATTTTCACTTGTTCAACATAGTTTGATGCTTAACATATTTCTTAACTGTTTTCCTTTGCATATTTCTCCTCAGCCATGTGTGTCAGCTTGTTCTAGAAATTAATTATTTCCGTTAGTATAATTGTATGTTCATGAAATACACCAGACTTCTATCTATTACACTGCATAAAATTAATTTGCAACATAACAGGCTCTAATGACTGGAACTTTTTCTAAATGCCATTATAAATCTGGAGTTGAGTATGTGGCCTATACTTAGAATATCGGGCTTTACTCTGTAGACTTTAGAACTTAAATCAATTCCTCATGGTTTCTCATGGTTTTCTAGATCTCTGCTTGCCATCATTCTTTGTTTACTTCCAGTGGATAAAAAATCAGTCCATGGTCATGTGATATACAGTCCATGGTCATGTGATATACTGTCCATGGTCATGTAATATACAGTCAATGATCATGTGATGGACACACATGTGTCATTATAGTCACAGCACAGTAATCAGTAATCTGTCTTGTAATGAGCTGTTCACCTGTGTGTCCATCACATGACCATGGACTGTATATCACATGACCGTGGACTGATTTTTATCCATTGGAAGTAAACAAAGAATGACAACAAGCAGATATCTAGAAAACTATGAGGAATTGATACAGAAAGTATATAGATAAAATGTATAACTTTTCATTATACAAACAATAACATTTACTTGCTGAAAATGGACAACCCCTTTAACAATACTGTATATGTATCATTTTGACTGGGTGATACACATTGTTGACATACTTTTATCCAAAAATGGAAAAAAAGGTCGCACATAAAGTCAAGAAGCTATCTTTTTCTGAGGAATTGTAAAAAGTTTAATTAAATGGGTGTTCTGGTGAAGACTGGGAATATACATCAGAGAGGGAGATCATCTGCTCAGGATTAAAGTAATAGTAATAGTAATATGGATGGACCTTAAATAGGAGCAGAAACATAACTCTATGGCCATAAACTGATGAAGTAATGCAGGGATAATCACCATTTTATGAATATGCAAATCAGCCTGCAAGTGCACAGAAGGCAGGGTCTAACTTACTAGATATACCTAAAGACAGCTGTGATGCAGGCAGAAGCTTAAAGAAAAAGGCTAAAGGGGAGGTATAGGACAGTAATTCCAGATTACAGTTGGAGCACTTGCAGCTGTCAGTAGGCAACTCAGGCCCCACCCTGATGCACTTGCAGGTTGATGATTATTTCTGTTGTTTCATAGATTTGTTTTCACAAAGATATGTTTATGTTCATAATAAAGGACCCTACATGGAACTAATATTAGTGTTAGAGGCATTTTGAAATCTGCAAATGATCCCTTCTCCAGCAGTCTCGGTGGAAATGATCTGGCTGTCCAAGTTTTCTACCAGCAAAAACAACTATTTGCTGTAGTTGCTAAGAGCCAGACCTGTTGGGACCAGCTAATTGGCTAATCCCATTAATAAAAGAAGTTCTTTATGTAAAGATCCCTTTAAGCCCTGTGTCCTACTCCCATATTGTGCCCCTTGCAGACGACCGTGGTGTGGGTCAGTGTGCTATCCGTATATTTCACAGAGAGCACACTGACCCATTCCTTTCTATGAGCCCGTACATTCGACCGTGAATTTCATGGTCCCATGTGCGGGCAGACATCCCCGTGTCCCCCATGTGCCGCCCGTGCTTTTAATTCACGGCAAGTCGGTTGCAGCACGGTCGTCTGCAACCAGCCTTTGGTTGCTATTCTCATTGACTGCAAAGCTGTTTATAATATATGACCCATAATCAATCACCAGATGTTCAGTGAGTGATCAGAAGCAGAAAACTCCAAAGTTGCCGAAAATAACACACTCTGTTTTTTTTTTTTAATTTAATACAAATCTCATATGTTTTTATTTGCATTACATTACTTTCAAAACATATTGTTGAGATTTATTCATGGCATCCAAGGGTATGTGAATCCAAGGGTAATTGAAAATGGAGCAAAATGTACAAAAATAATGCATAAGGCAAGTCACACCTAACTCACTAGCTATGTTGGAAACTAATTTGATTCTTTACACAATCTTATGGCCCTTATGGCTGCTTTAAAGTGTAAATCAAATTATAAAAAGTTTCATAAATGAGTAGTGCAGGTGAATATAAAAAAACTTTGCAATATACAGTGGGGAAAAAAAAGTATTTAGTCAGCCACCAATTGTGCAAGTTCTCCCACTTAAAAAGACACAGTATAAAAGACACCTGTCCACAACCTCAAACAGTCACACTCCAAACTCCACTATGGTGAAGACCAAAGAGCTGTGAAAGGACACCAGAAACAAAATTGTAGACCTGCACCAGGCTGGGAAGACTGAATCTGCAATAGGCAAGCAGCTTGGTGTGAAGAAATCAACTGTGGGAGCAATAATTAGAAAATGGAAGACATACAAGACCACTGATAATCTCCCTCGATCAGGGGCTCCACGCAAGATCTCACCCCGTGGGGTCAAAATGATCACAAGAACGGTGAGCAAAAATCCCAGAACCACATGGGGGGACCTAGTGAATGACCTGCAGAAAGCTGGGGCTAATGTAACAAAGGCTACCGTCAGTAACACACTACGCCGCCAGGGACACAGATCCTGCAGTGCCAGACGTGTCCCCCTGCTTAAGTCAGTATATATCATATCTGGGCCCATCTGAAGTTTGCTAGAGAGCATTTGGATGTTCCTGAAGAGTATTGGGAGAATGTCATATGGTCAGATGAAACCAAAGTAGAACGGTTTGGTAGAAACACAACTTATCGTGTTTGGAGGAGAGTGAATGCTGAGTTGCATCCAAAGAACACCATACCTACTGTGAAGCATGAGGGTGGCAACATCATGCTTTGGGGCTGTTTCTCTGCAAAGGGACCAGGACGACTGATCTGTGTACATGAAAGAATGAATGGGGCCATGTATCGTGAGATTTTGAGTGCAAACCTTTTTCCATCAGCAAGGACATTGAAGATGAAACGTGGCTGGGTCTTTCAGCATGACAATGATCCCAAGTACACCGCCAGGGCAACGACGGAGTGGCTTCGTAAGAAGAATTTCAAGGTCCTAGAGTGGCCTAGCCTGTCTCCAGATATCAACCCCATAGAAAACCTTTGGAGGGAGTTGAAAGTCCGTGTTGCCCAGCGACAGCCCCAAAACATCACTGCTCTAGAGGAGATCTGCATGGAGGAATGGGCCAACATACCAGAAACAATGTTTGCCAACCTCTTGTAGACTTACAGAAAACGTTTAACCTCTGTCATTGCCAACAAAGGATATATAACAAAGTATTGAGATGAACTTTTGTTATTGACCAAATACTTATTTTCCACCATAATTTGCAAATAAATTCTTTAAAAATCAGACAATGTGATTTTCTGGATTTGTTTTCTCATTATGTCTCTCATAGTTGAGGTCTACCTATGATGACAATTACAGGCCTCTCTCATCTTTTTAAGTGGGAGAACTTGCACAATTGGTGGCTGACTAAATACTTTTTTTCCCCACTGTATCTTATTGAAGAAATGTTTCCTTCACCACTTATTAGGCGGCTCTCCTCCTTATTTATAGGGATTCCTTACTACCCTCCCAGACAAGCCTGCAGAGAGGGTTATGTCCTAGGTATCTGACTTATTGTCTCACTCTGTCCAATGTTAGTCTTATCTTGAAGAGACTGCAGTGTCATAAGAGCTGACCCATTCACTGCAGCAGTTGCAGCTATGTGCGTGTCTTTTCCAGCAGCTGTCTCCTCCCCTCTCCATAGATTTTTTATGTAAAAAGAAGTTCAATCTAAAAAGTGGAGAAGGAAACATTTATTTAATAAGTTGTATTACAAAATTCCTTATTCACATGTACTATTCATTTATGAAAAGTAGTTTTATTATTAGTGGTATTCTTTAAATTTGATTATTTTGCACCAATCTCATGTATTTCATATTAGATTAGTAATGTATGTATTTTTTGTAACTTCCCTGAGGCTGCCATATTGGACACACATATTTTTTTTTTTTGTTGTATAGATTTTTCAGCAATGCGTGTTTTATGTGACTTTCATTCATTACCGAATACATGTGTGTCATGAAAGTAATTCAGTCTCCAGGTAGGAATTACTGTAATTATTCTATCCCAAATGTGAGGGGTCTATATAGTAGTGTGCGCAGTCTTGCTTTAGCTAGGCATCTATAAGTACAACACAGCTGTCAACTGACATCAAATCCCTTACTTTCTAATGATGACTGTGCTGACACTGTCCCATTCTACACAGCAAAACAAGTGATCTTTGGAAAAGGAATGCCTCATTGGCTATCCAGAATATTTTAGAACATCTATATATAGTGACCTAAAAACACCAAAATTTAAAAAATATACTTATTTAAACCTGACTTAAATGTGTCACTTTCTGATGATGCCCTACACTTAAGTATTATACTATAGATACTCTATCTTTAAATTAAAAGTAGAGGTAACAATAATAACATTAGTTATTTTATATCAGTTTTGAGCATATGGCTTTGTAGCTGTTCCAATACAACTATGATGAGCGAACAAATCAAGATGCACTATGCATCCCCTGCTTTCATTCTTGGAAACAGTGAGAAACC
The DNA here is from genome assembly GCA_947044405.1 of Leptodactylus fallax. Lineage (NCBI taxonomy): Eukaryota > Metazoa > Chordata > Amphibia > Anura > Leptodactylidae > Leptodactylus > Leptodactylus fallax. The sequence goes on along the minus strand of CAMRHE010000153.1, from coordinate 3,035,709 downwards.
ACACAAGGTCAGTTGTCAGACTCCTGTAATTCTCATACTGTGTGTGAAATAAATGAGGAGACAATTTATATGCAAAAAAGCGAACAATTCCAACAGTTTCACAGCTACTTGGGATTTTACTAGCTGTACGGTTTATCTGCTCAGATATAGCGTTGTGTAATGTAGTAATTTTTAAATTCAGATTTTACAGTATGTGCCCAATATGATATGATATGACCACATGACATATCAACCTGGAGCCTAGAAATGATTTATATATAAACCAGGTGCAGTTCCATACTACAAATTATTATACTACAGGTGCATCTCAATAAATTTGAATATTTTATATTTTCAGCGTCTTCCATAATTGTGTGTCCTACTGAACCAGACTGAGGGACCATTTAAAGGCTTAGGAAACCTTGGCAGGTGACACACTGAATTTACAATACTGAACTTTTTTACAATATTAAAATTTTCTTAGATTTGGGTTTTCATTACCTGTAATCCATAATCAACATTTACAGAAATAAAACACTTGAACTAGAACACTCTGTGTGTAAAGAATCTAGAAAATACAGTATAGGAGGTCACTTTTTTAATTTAATTACTGAAATAAATAATTGTTTCAAAGATATTCTAATTTATTGAGATGCACATGTATATACACACGTGGACAAAATTATTGGTGCCCCTCGTTTAATGAAAGAAAAACCCACAATGGTCACAGAAATAACTTGAATCTGACAAAACTGGAATTTGCCAAACTACATGTTGACAAGCCACAAAGCTTCTGGGAGAATGTCTTATGGACAGATGAGAAAAAAAAATCGAAATTTTTGGCAAGGCACATCAGCTCTATGTTCACAGACGGAAAAATGAAGCATGTCTTGAAAAGAACACTGTTCCTACTGTGAAACATGGAGGAGGCTCTGTTATGTTCTGGGGCTGCTTTACTGCATCTGGCTTAGGGTGTCTTGAATCTGTGCAGGGTACAATGAAATCTCAAGATTATCAAGGGATTCTAGAGAGAAATGTGCTGCCCAGTGTCAGAAAGCTTGGTCTCAGTCGCAGGTCATGGGTCTTGCAACAGGATAATGACCCAAAACACACAGCTAAAAACACCCAAGAATGGCTAAGAGGAAAACATTGGACTATTCTGAAGTGGCCTTCTATGAGCCCTGACCTAAATCCTATTGAGCATCTTTGGAAGGAGCTGAAACATGCTGTCTGGAAAAGGCACCCTTCAAACCCGAGACAACTGGAGCAGTTTGCTCACGAGGAGTGGCCAAAATACCTGTTGAGAGGTGCAGAAGTCTCATTGACAGTTACAGGAATAGTTTGATTGCAGTGATTGCCTCAAAAGGTTGTGCAACAAAATATTAAGTTAAGGGAACCATCATTTCTGTCCAGGCCTGTTTCATGAGTTTTCTTTTTTTAAAAATTCTGTTGAAGCATGGTTGAAAAGCAATGTCTGACTTTCATTTGTTCATTTTCATAGAATTTTTATATATTATTACTTTTGTCAGATTCAAGTTATTTCTGTGACCATTGTGGGTTTTTCTTTCATTAAACGAGGGGTACTAACAATTTTGTCCACGTGTGTACTCTACATGTATAGGTAATGCATCTGTGGGTGGAAAACGTCCTCAAAATGCTGGACCTACTGTATAGCATACTGCACTTTGTGGAGAAAACAAAGCTGCAGAGTTAAAAACTCCACAAACGGCAGTCTTAAATTTATTTTTATTTTTATTTTTTTTTGTGGCTTTTTTTGTTTTATGGCAAGTTTATGTAATGTCACATGGCATTTGTTGCATTTTACATTTGAAGACCTCTCCATGCATGTGGACCATTGTATGTAAAGACCTTGCCCTGGAAAAAATGATATGAATGCTGAATTTTCAACACAATATCTACTAGAAGTCTATATCTTGTGTAGAGTCCTCTTTTTGGCGCACCAATTTTTCTGAAGTGCATTCTGAAGTCAGAATTAATTCATATTTACTTGCGGTTAAAATTTGTATATCCATTTATAAAAACACTAAGTGCAAAAATTCTGTATATAATAAACAGCATGAAAAATCAGTAGATGACAGTGTATCAAACTATCTATTTTATGCACCACTATGCACCCTTCAAACCCTGCATTAGATATAACATACCTGGGCAGATTTAAGCAGGGGTACCAAAATTCTGCATCGTAATGTGGAAAAAACTTCAAATACTATACACCATATCTATTATGTTTTTGTCACTTTGTGCTTTAATGGACACTTTTTAAAAGTGTATAGACAAAGGAGCATGACTTTTTCAAGTCATAAATGCATAAGATTTATTAATGTCACAAGCAAAATACTGTAAGCCTGATTTATCCTGGCTTGTGGCCAGAAAATTGTCATGCTAGCAATTTTTTTTGTGCAAGTCAAAATTTTTGCGCAAAAATTGCAACTTTAAGTTATGCTCCCCATAAATGATGCCAGAAATCCAAGTCAGCTCCTTGCATAGACTCCAGAGAATGCATCTAACTTATGACTAATTGTCATATATTAGATAGATCAGTCCCTGAGTGTTATTTTCAGCCTAACTATGCGGCACTGTGTCTTTTTACTGTTTTTGGTACATGAAGTTTACTTTAACTTTATGTTAATAAATCTGCCGCATTATCAATTTTTTCTACATTGTTTCTTTAACTGGGTTTAGGATTATTTTCTACTATAGAAAGAGAATATTGTATGAGATAAATGTTCTCCTAATGCAATAAATCTCTTTTAGAAATGGTGAAGTGATACAAAATGGTGTAATTTGTTTGCAGTGTTCTTATATTGTAATTTTACTAATAAATATTGTAAATATTAGCAGTTGAAGACAAAAAGTAGGTGTGTGAGATCACGCTAGGAAAAACAGTTTTATAGGGTGAATTATTTTTAATAAATCACATGTGCAGGTAGCTATATGACCTGGATATATCCATAGAGATAAAAATGCATATTCCGGTCATAGGATTGTGTGTACTTATGTCATAAACACCCATATTGCATCTGTTATCTGTACATCTACCAATAAGGATAAGCACAAATTTAACATACACTACTAAATTAAGATTTAGTATCTATATATATATATATATATATATATATATATATATATATATATAAATATATATATATACCTTATATAGTTATGTTCTTTATTGTGGTTTGTATTTCGGCTATGACTGATTCCTCTTTGCTTTTGTGAGCATGAAATGACAATGGCGCTAAAAGTTCAATGCGGTCTTATGACAGATTGCTGCTATAACAACAAGCATGTAAATCAATGCACCGATATTGTGTTGAAGAACACCACTGTCAGACCCTGTTGAGATGATGATTGGTTTGTCATTCTTCTTTTCATTAATAATAATCATTCTCCTTTCTTATCTAAATAGCAGCATTGTTATATTGAACGAGGAATTATTTTTCTTTAGCAAATAAGCTGCATAAAAATTATTAGAGTATACATATATGAAATTTAATACGCAGGTTTATCTGCTATTTATATTTTAATATAATTGAGTTACAATAAGTTGCTTACTTTAAAGGGGTTTTCCCATGAATAGAATTATATTTAAATGTGTAGACAATTAAATGTTACAATTTTTTTTCCAATTATTAATTTAAAATCTTTGCAGCATTTAAAGATTTTTCTTTAGCCATCTTAGCGGTGGCAGTCTGTTGTCTTAATCAGTTGCCAATGGATACAACATTGAATGTAGGAACTTTCTATGGTCTGGCACTTCTCAGAAGCCCAACCTGGTTTACATAAAAATCTAATGTGTATGGGCAACTTGATGAGATCTCATAGATTCATAGATCCTAATTCATCCACAACACTAGGTTCACACCTGTGCTGAAAACCCAAGCCGCTTAAAAAGCGGCTACCCACGGAACCTCTTAGGCTATAATGGGGTCTTGCTTCCAGGACTTTTGGCAGAACTTTTCTCTCTAGCTTGAATGAGGGACGGAATTCCTGAACCCAGCGCAGGTGTGAATCCAGCCTAACATGACATCTTCAGGAGAAGAGCATGCCTTTGGAGTAAGTGAACAAAAAAAATAGGAGCAACACAGGGTTTTGGTATCATAAAACTCCAGGTCTAAGGCACTTGAAAAAATCAGTCAAGATATTGTCGACGTCCAAAGTGGAAATTTTCTATAGATGTATGGGTATGTTGACTAGAACTGAATCTAATTGTATAGTACTTACTAAAAGGCAGAATAGCAATGTTCTCTGCCCAAAATAGTCTTTTCTTTCATAAATACACCCACTTATAAACCAAGTATAGTATATATTCCCTTGAGTGCAACAATAGTAAAAATACAATAAGATTTTTTTTTTCTCTGCATCGTAATGCCTATTTTATACTCCCGAAGCCACAGACTGACTTCCATTGACCGCCAAAACAATAATTACCATGCTGGCTGTTTTAATGTTCTGAGATGTCAGACATTCAGCTTGGGAGGCTTTTAAAACTGACCTCACTGCTACTTTCCATTCATTAAAGTCCAACCTTTGCTCGCTGGTCACACAGGATAAATGAAATTTCATATAATCTTTGCTTAGAAGAAGATTCATTGTTTGCTTCGCTGTGAATTATTAGAATATCTACTATTTATCATGCCAATCATCATCTTGAAAATCTAATTTAGTCGCCTAATTCACATAGCCAGTGTTTAGAAATGTTTTTATCTACCTTGCAATTTGAGAGATTAAAAGCACATTACAACAATCGGGGTTCTAGAACTTGGAGTAACAGCATGAAATTCATAAGTCCAATTCTGGATAATGGTAGAATGACCATATTAGTGTATAGAAATGTACTTTATGTGACAGATGATTCTGCATACACAAATCTAATTAGTTCCCAGCATAAAAGGTTGCAAATGTTTTTCTCCAGTGACTCAATTAAAATGAGCACTTCTTAGTTTTAGCTGTATGGTACCATTTACTGGTCACTTACAGCAGTATTACATAGATAAAGCATTTTTATCCTAGACAGATGGAGCAATGACATGTTTGGAGTAACATATATTGTAGAGTTAGGAACGCATACCTGCTGCCAATGCTCTTGAGTAACCCTACCCACCATTGGTGAAGTCATTAGAATGTATATTCCTTATGCCTTAACCAAATATAAGAGCCACATTTTTTTTTTCTTTTTAACTGAAACAACTCTCCCCCCAACCCAAAAACAAAAAAAATCTCAACAAAGTCTTAGTTTCATATAAAAATAGAATCTCTTTATTCTTTTCCATAAATAAAATTTAGAATTTATAGCTACAGATATATCCAGAGCGATCAGATGTATGAATAAACATAAGGCATTTTTCTTCCTCTCCTCCCATCTACGTACATTATTTGCACTTCACCTAAATGGCACTAGACTTATATACCCATTGCACATGCATCCAAGTATTGCAGCTGTCACTAGTAACATGTCTCTTACAGGATATCAATAGTGGGTATAAGACAGATTTTAACATCAAAATGCTTTACAAGAGGTACTTACTTTACAAATAGATGTCCAAAAGGGCATAGCCCATGTATACTGCCCCAACTCATGTTTCGCGTTTGGCTTCCTCAGGAGGCAGGACATGTTTGGAGTAATATATATTGTAGAGTTAGGGATGTATACCTGCTGCCAATGCTCTGTGGTTCGAATCCTGCCAAGGACAACATCTGCAAGGAGTTTGTATGTTCTCCCCGTGTTTGTGTGGATTTCCTCCGGGTACTCCGCTTTCCTCCCACACTCCAAAGACATACTGATAGGGAATGTAGATTGTGAGCCCTATATGGGACAGTGACTGGCAATGTCTGTAAAGCGTTGCGGAATATGATGGCGCTATAAAAGTAAGCATAATAAATAAATAATAATAACTCTGTGCAGCTTCGTTGAGTAACTGTAACCATTGGTGAAGTCTTTAGAATGTATATTCCTTTATATGTGGAAACATAATACATTTACAAACAGAAGCTGGTCTGTCTGCAATGGATGGACAGATGCTATAGATATATAGTATTAAATTAATACGCTATAGAGAACAAAGGACCTTTCCTAAACTCATGTGCAGCATCTTTATATGAGGAGTCATTGCACCTTGGATCTTGGCTGCCACATAGGGCTATAAAAATACCCTTATATGTCAATTTATTTTACAATTAAAGTTAAACGGAGTAAAGTACAATTCTGCCCTCTTATTGTAGGAAGATTTTATGTGATCACCATGATTCAGGTAGCTCAATAGACACATGATGTCATCAGTATTACATGAATGGATGTGTTGATGGCTACTACCTTTTTCTGCTTGTGCAAGCAAAATTTTCTGCAGTTGCAGCTTTTCAATCAAAGCCCTGTATAAGGTTCTAGTGCTTGCTTTGTACTGTGCACACAGTGATGGTGCCATCTGACACCAAAGTAATTTATCTATATTCATCAACAAAACCAGCTGATTCATCAAAGTCTTGTTTGAAGAAAATGTGAATAATTATGTATATTAACATGCATAATTTCTTTACATAGTTAGTCAATCTACAACTCTCTTGTCAGATTACTCTACAGCACAAAAAATAACTGGTGGTAGGTTACTAAAGCATTTTTCATGAAATAAGAAACATTTCCATTTTCTATAAATATGATATTGATGACAAAGTTAACAAAGAATACTTTAGTTTTATGTAGATGTGGTTTATCACTATGCATAATTGTCATACTTACATGGTAACTGAGGATGGCACAAGGCCATAACTTTCTATCTATTCTAATTGTAGTTGAAATTTGCCTTTGTGTTAAGGGGAAATATACCTTCTTGGGTCATTGGGTATATGGCGCACTGTATTACAGCCTGTTGGGATTTCTTGTAACCATTAAGCCATAGTATATACATCATGGGGGTATTAAATTACTGCCATGTGGATGGGAATTTGGATCAATAGAATATACTAGTGGCAATGTTAACCCAATATACACTGATCAGCCATTAAATACACTGTCAAATGAAGCTAATATCATTGAATACTTCATAACCATGGCACCTATCAAATGCTGGAATATAGTAGTCATCAAGTGAACAGTCAGTTCTTGAAGTTGATGTATTAGAAACAGCTCAAAACCGGCAAACACAAGGATCATGATCACTTTGATAAGGGCCAAATTGTGATGGATGGACAATTAAATCAGAGCAACTCCAAGATGGTAGGTCTTCTGGGGTACTCCAGGTATGCAGTGGATGGGACCTACCAAGGAAGGATAAATCTATGAACCGTCAATATGTTCAAGGGAGCATTGATAAGCATGGGTCAAGGAGGCCAGATTCAGGTAATGCTAGGTAATGCTCAAAATAAGAAGCCTTGTGGGATAATATACATGCCGCTATTATTTTTGGCATTAGGTCAGCAGTCAGGTCAGGGACTGATGTGAATGTTGAGAATCTCTGTACAGTGCTGCAGCATTTGTTGGCACTACATAAGCAACATTACATAAGAAGGTGAACCACAAACTATTGGGAGAATAGTCACCTGGCAGAAACCTGCAAGCAATGACTAAATGGAGAGATAGCCAGGTGTGGGAATCACTCTTCAATAATTTAAAGGGAGTCTACCAACACCAAAATCATGCACCAAATATTCTGTTCTAGGGTTTGTTAGTGACATGATGAACATACGTTAGTGTCAAAGTGCAATCTTGCTGAAAAAATATCAGCATCTAGTAGAGCATCTGTTTTCACCAGTGGTTGCTGCAGATCTGGATCTGTCAATCCTTGTTGTAATGACAGTCAGAGAAAATGAGTACTGTGGCAGGTGAAGTCGCACCCTAGGTACAGTCATATGAAAAAGCTTGGGCACCCCTATTAATCTTAATCATTTTTAGTTCTAAATATTTGGGTGTTTGCAACAGCCATTTCAATTTGATATATCTAATAACTGATGGACACAGTAATATTTCAGGATTGAAATGAGGTTTATTGTACTAACAGAAAATGTGCAATATGCATTAAACCAAAATTTGACCGGTGCAAAAGTATGGGCACCTCAACAGAAAAGTGACATTAATATTTAGTAGATCCTCCTTTTGCAAAAATAACAGCCTCTAGTCGCTTCCTGTAGCTTTTAATCAGTTCCTGGATCCTGGATGAAGGTATTTTTGACCATTCCTCTTTACAAAACAATTCCAGTTCAGTTAAGTTTGATGGTCGCCGAGCATGGACAGCCCGCTTCAAATTATCCCACAGATGTTCAATGATATTCAGGTCTGGGGACTGGGATGGCCATTCCAGAACATTGTAATTGTTCCTCTGCATGAATGCCTGAGTAGATTTGGAGCTGTGTTTTGGATCATTGTCTTGCTGAAATATCCATCCCCGGCGTAACTTCAAATTCGTCACTGATTCTTGTACATTATTCTCAAGAATCTGCTGATACTGAGTTGAATCCATGCGACCCTCAACTTTAACAAGATTCCCGGTGCCGGCATTGGCCACACAGCCCCAAAGCATTATGGAACCTCCACCAAATTTTACAGTGGGTAGCAAGTGTTTTTCTTGGAATGCTGTGTTTTTTTGACGCCATGCATAACGCCTTTTTGTATGACCAAACAACTCAATCTTTGTTTCATCAGTCCCCAGGACCTTCTTCCAAAATGAAACTGGCTTGTCCAAATGTGCTTTTGCATACCTCAGGCTACTCTGTATGTGGCGTGCTTTCAGAAACGGCTTCTTTCGCATCACTCTCCCATACAGCTTCTCCTTGTGCAAAGTGTGCTGTATTGTTGACCGATGCACAGTGACACCATCTGCAGCAAGATGATGCTGCAGCTCTTTGGAGGTGGTCTGTGGATTGTCCTTGACTGTTCTCACCATTCTTCTTCTCTGCCTTTCTGATATTTTTCTTGGCCTGCCACTTCTGAGCTTAACAAGAACTGTCCCTGTGGTCTTCCATTTCCTCACTATGTTCCTCACAGTGGAAACTGACAGGTTAAATCTCTGAGACAACTTTTTGTATCCTTCCCCTGAACAACTATGTTGAACAATCTTTGTTTTCAGATCATTTGAGAGTTGTTTTGAGGAGCCCATGATGCCACACTTCAGAGGAGATTCAAATAGGAGAACAACTTGCAATTGGCCACCTTAAATACCTTTTCTCATGATTGGATACACCTGGCTATGAAGTTCAAAGCTCAGTGAGGTTACAAAACCAATTTTGTGCTTCAGTAAGTCAGTAAAAAGTAGTTAGGAGTATTCAAATCAATAAAATGATAAGGGTACCCAAATTTTTGCACCGGTCAAATTTTGGTTTAATGCATATTGCACATTTTCTGTTAGTACAATAAACCTCATTTCAATCCTGAAATATTACTGTGTCCATCAGTTATTAGATATATCAAATTGAAATGGCTGTTGCAAACACCCAAATATTTAGAACTAAAAATGATTAAGATTAATAGGGGTGCCCAAACTTTTTCATATGACTGTACAATGTACAGCTCATTTGCATACAGATTAAAATTTCCTTATTTTCTCAGTAGCAAGATTGGACTTTAACATAGAAAAGGTATCTTCACTATGTCACTAACAGCCCCTACAACAGCATATAGCAGGTTGTGGTAGATTCACTTTGATGTATATGCTATGGGAGTTACGGATATAAATGTCTAAACCTTTTAAAATAAAAATACTTTTGAGTAATATTTAGATCATCAGATTGATCCATTAGATTTTGATGGATCTATTTTCAAAGAACCAGATCTCATCATTTTTTTAAGGTATTATGCCATGAATTTATTTTTTTTTTTGCCTATATCCATAAGAGAGAATAAACTGCTGTTTGGTGGGGGTCTAACCACTGACAGCCACCGATTTTGCTCCATTCATTTCAATGGGAGTACCAGAGATAGCCGACTGATGTGCTACTGCTATTTCCAGTACTCCCATTGAAAGAATGAAGAAGGGGCACATCTGTGTCCATCTCTACATTAGTAATGGGAACAAAATGCCCCCTCCTTCATTGTCAGAATCAGTGGGCACATCAGCGGTCAGAATCCCCAATTTATCCTCTATCTTGTATATGGAAGACAAATAACTTTTGTACTATAACCACTTTAACACTGGTTTAAAGTACTTTAGCTACTTTTCGCAACCTCCTCCATCTTCTCTATTGCATTAATTCATTTTTTTCCACAACTTTTATATTGCCAGCTTTGTTATGTAGATGAAAGTAAATACATATAGTCAACTTTTAACATTACTTAACACTAGCCACAGGGATATCAAGGGCCAGTGGTCCCAGTAGTGGCTGCAGAAAGGGTAAATGATCTGCACATTCCATAAAATCTAACAATATGAAAATCAGCTAATTCCAGTATCACTCAGTAAAGTATTTGCTGCTTCCCTCCTGACAATTAAAAGGAGTTTAAGGGAAACGGGAGAGAGCGAATAATTAATAGATTAGCTCATTATTTACCTACATGTGGTAAAATTAGTGTCTTCAGATGCTAATTACTCATCGCGAGCCGCTAAATTTGTGGACACTGTTACAGTAATACAAAACTGCTACACAAACGTATTAGCTAAACATACAGATTCCTTGTGTAATAATATATTATCTACTATTTGCAGGAGAAAGTTTTAATTACAGCAACCTTTAATCTCTAAATAGCATGTATTATGGATAAAATCCCATTTCTTCAAATGGCCTTAAGTTCATAGTTTTAAGCTAAAGTTTTATAAGAACCAAAGAGCCCTTTTAACAATGACATTTTTCTAATTTCATGGTTCACCGATCAGTCAGTAAAGATTTAAATAATTCAGAAAGAAAGCCTATTCTGTTTCTTTTTTAGAACTTTAAATCAAGGGAAATTGTTTGACGTTTAATATGTTTTAACCCTTTTAATAACTGCTCATGATTATGTTGGTTTAAGGAGAATGTTATTATAATGAAGGTGAATAGCAGTCAAGGACTTTTTTGATTAGATTTTAGACCTTTACCCTTTCATATAAAACATGAAAGCATAAAAGGCACTGTAAGGAAAATGACATTGTATGCTCTTTTATTTATATTTAAGTGTATAGAAGAAGATGTGTGCTATCTTCAGAGTTTATGTTGGAAACCCCTCCAGCAAATATATTTTATGAAGGAAGATCAAAGTCCATTTATACTTTCAAAGAAAGCTCCAGTAGATCAAAATAGTGTTGAAAAATTGGAGGACAGGACAGATATTGCTAACTTTACATGTTAAAACTGTATTTCCTTATAAGCCCTTCTACTTCCTGTTTAGTTGTGTTAGTGTTTTTTTTGTTTGTATTTTTTTTTTTACATCAATCAATGCATATTGGTCAATAGGAAACATCAATCTACAAATGAGTATTAGTGTTGCTGACTGTATTAAAGTTGGGTGGAGAATACTATGGTATTGTCATGCAGTGATCTACAGATATAGCCTTCAGCAGATAACTGGTCATCATGCTAAGGTTAGGTTCACACCTGCACCCGGTCTCCTTTTGGGAGTTCTGTCGCCAAATCCGCTGGTGGGAACAGGGCAGAAACCCGGCAGACCCCAAGCGGACTCGAAGCATGGAAACCCGAACGCAGGTATGAACCTAGCGTAAGTTCCTGCTGTTCATCCTGCTCATTTTGTACTGTGGTGCTGCCCTATGCAAGCTGCGTAGCACAGCCACTATAGTACAAAATAAATGGGTGAATATTACACTGCACAAATCATGTTAGTGCAAAGCAAATTTTTATTAGCCTGGTACGGATATTTGTTTGCCAGTGGCTACATGTGTAGTCTTTGGCTTCAAGCCCAATTGAAGTTATGTCAGCATGGAGTTTGAGTGTTCTAGGTGTTTCTGAGTTTCTGTTGGAAGATTTATATTTCTAACCTTTGGGGAATTTAGCAAGCAAATTATGCCAGTTTTGGCACAGAAAAGCTGAAAATGATGGCTCAAACCATATTTGTGCTATAGTTTGCACCTTTTCATTTCACTATGGGTATCACCTTTCTGACAGAAAGAAAATGGCACAAGTTGTAGGTAAATCTAGATTTCACATTGTCTTTAGGACTACCCAAGATGTGGCAGGTTTATTAAGTTTGTTTGTTTGTTTGTTTGTTTGAGTTGGAAGGGACCTCAAGGGCCATCGAGTCCAACCCCCTGCAAAAGCAGGAATTCCTAAAACATCCCAGCTATATACCTATCCAGTTTCCGCTTGAAGATTTCAATTGATGAAGAACTCACCACCTCCCGTGGCAGCCTATTCCACTCCCTCACTACCCTTACTGTTAGAAAGTTTTTCCTAATGTCTAATCTGAATCTCCTTCCCCTTAGTTTCATCCCATTACTTCTCGTGCTTCCTTCTGCTAATGAGAATAGGGTAGATCCCTCTGCACTGTGACTACCTTTCAGATATTTAAATACCGCTATTAAGTCTCCCCTTAGCCTTCTCTTCTGCAAACTAAGCAGTCCCAATTCTTTTAGCCTCTCCTCGTAGGACATGGTTTGTAGACCTTCCACCATTTTGGTTGCTCTTCTCTGGACCTGCTCCAATAAATCGATGTCTTTCTTAAACTGGGGCGCCCAGAACTGTACACAGTATTCCAGGTGGGGTCTGACCAGGGCAGAGTTCAGCGGAATAATTACCTCTCTTGATCTAGCTTCAATGCTCGTCTTGATACATCCTAGAATTTCATTAGCCTTTTTAGCCACCGCACCGCACTGTTGACTCATGTTGAATTTGCGATCTATTATTATGCCCAGATCCTTTTCCCCTGTACTCTCACTTAGTACTATTCCTCCCATACTATATATGCTTCTTGCATTTCTGTTACCCAGATGTAGAACTTTGCATTTGTCCCTGTTGAATACCATTTTGTTCACCTCAGCCCATTGTTCCAGTGTGTCCAAGTCCTTTTGGATGCATTCTCTCTCCTCTCTAGTGTTGGCCATTCCTCCTATCTTTGTATCATCTGCAAATTTTATTAGTTCCCCATTAACCCCATCATCCAGATCATTTATAAAAATATTAAAAAGTACTGGGCCCAGGACAGAGCCCTGCGGCACCCCGCTTTTTACTTTCTTCCAGTTTGATGTATAGCCATTTAGAATTACTCGTTGTGCCCGATCATTAAGCCAATTGTGAACCCACCTCACTGATATTTTATCAAAGCCATACTTGATCATTTTTTCAATAAGAATGTTATGTGATACTTTATCAAAGGCCTTACTAAAGTCAAGATATACTATGTCCACTGCATTCCCCTGGTCCAACCATTCAGTGACTTTATTATAGAAGGAAATAAGATTAGTCTGGCAAGATTTATTAGGCATAAAGCCGTGCTGGCTCTGATTAATTAAAGCCTTCCCATCCAGGTACCTAATTAAATGTTCTTTAACGATTTGTTCAAAGATTTTTCCTACTATCGAGGTCAGACTTACCGGCCTATAATTTCCTGGGTCGTCCCTATTCCCCTTTTTGTAGATGGGGACCACATTTGCCCTTTTCCAATCTAGAGGGACCACTCCTGTCTCCCATGACTTATTAAAGATTATTGCAAGGGGTTCTGTTATTTCCTCTGCTAATTCTTTTAAAACTCTAGGGTGTAAATCATCCGGTCCTGGGGACTTGGTTTCCTTAATCTTAGCTAAATGTTCTCTTACCAAACCTTCACTTATAATCAGCTTGGAGTCCTCATTCCCCTCATCACTATCACCATTAATGTTGATATTTCCATCCATTTCTTGGGAGAAGACGGATACAAAATATGAATTTAGTAACTCCACTTGCTGATCCACCATGTTAACTTTTTCACCCTTTTTGTTCTTTAGGACTCCAATGGTTTCCTTCACTTTTCTTTTGCTCTTAACATATCCCCAAAAACCTTTTACATTACTCTTAACTTCTTTTGCAAGCTTCAATTCGTATTCAGCCTTGGCTTTTTTAATGCTTATCTTGCAGAGTCTGCAAACTGCTGTATACTCTCCCTTAGATATAGCTCCCATCTTCCACTTGTTGTAAGTTTCCTTTTTCTTTTTTAGTAGGTTATGTAATTTTTTGGTCATCCATCCTGGAGTTTTTAGGTGATTCCCATTTTTCTTGCTTCTAGGTATTGTTAGTTCCTGTGCATTAATGATTTCCCTACGGAAAATTTCCCACCCCTCATGTGCATTTTTGTGCTTAAGTAATTTTCGCCATGGAATTCTACTAACCCTTACCTTTAGGCCCCTAAAATCTGCCCTACTAAAATTGAGTCTTCTAGTCTTTGTCTTCTCAGGTCTTCTTCTTCTTACAACCCCAAACTCGAGTATAGCATGGTCGCTGAATCCCAATGTCCCTGCTACCCTTAATTCCTTAACCATGTCCTCCTTATTAGTTAAAACTAGGTCCAGAATGGATGTTCCTCTTGTGTTTTCTTCTACTAACTGGGCAATGAAATTGTCTGCTAGAGAGGAGTGGTATGTGCCTTTTAATACATTTGGTGCACTATACTCTTACGAATGTTTAAGTGGGTGTGATATGGGCAGTCTGCAACCCCTGATGTACTGCCACTCCACCACTTCGTCCATGGGAGTTATTCACATGCACTTACTGACACCTCTGCATCTGCCTCTAGTGTGCACGCTCCCTTCCTGTTTAAAGGGTCAGCATGCACACTTGCAATCCTTCCCCCAACATATCTGTCAGTCTGCATTTTTGAAAAAAATTGGCTCCACGTGTCAAACCCTGCCTGAGCAAAGGTCCCTAGTTTGTCTAGTTCCTGCTGTGAAATGTTTATATTCATGACTGTTTCTACGTAGTAGACCCTGGTTATATTCCTGACCTCACTTTCCTTATCACTGAGGTATAACACCACTCTACTACCTGTCCCGGACTCTGACTACCTGTTACTGTGTTGTTGACTACTATTCCTCATTTCAGTAGCTCTACTACTTATCGTGACATCTGTCTTGTCTACTGACCATGCAGATACACTGTCTACCTCAGCTTTAGCCTATACCTGACCACTCTTTAGCCTGATGGTGTTTCACAGCAGCATCTCCTGGCCTTCTTGGTCAGCAAACAGAGCCCCTCCAAAATATAGCGACATTGCAGCAAAGTCCATATCCCCCATACAGGGTTTAAAGACGGAAACTGAGGAGAATACATAAACACCCTGGAAAAAGTGGGAAAAAGTCACACCAGTTTGGTGGCACAGTGGGTTCACAACCACTGGTCTGTTATGTTAAGGGCCGGTTCACATCTGCGTTCGGTTTCCGTTTGGGGAGTCTGCTTGGGGACCCCCCCGAACGGAAACCTATACGCATAGAAAAGCGGTTTACCTAAGGTAACCTGCGGACCCTAGAGACTATAATGGGGTCTGAGTGGTTTCCACTCGGCTTCCGCATGTTTCGTTTCAATATAGCCTATGGGGTCTGCAGGATTCCTTAGGTAAACCGCTTTCTATGCATATAGGTTTCCGTTCGGGGGGGTTCCCAAGCGGACTCCCCGAACGAAAACCGAACACAGATGTGAACCGGCCCTAAGACTGATGTAAGAAACCCAAGTCTTAATAAATGTCCCTCTTTGACTGTCTGTCTTGAAGAGATGTAAATTCCAAAATGGCCCTCATAGTGACACCCAATACAACCTATTATTGGCAATAAATGTTAGATTATAAGACCAAATGCAAGAGGCATTAATAAGCTGCTGTTTACACTTACATTGTTAGGCTCAGATGGGAGCGTCTGTCACAGATTCTGTAAAAAAAAAAAAAAAAAAAAAAGACGCCGTTATGCTGCACTATTTTTGTCTGCTAAAATGCTGGATACTATGATGAAACCCTACAGACCCCATTGTGAATGGGGTCCATCAGGGTCCATTAGTGTCAGTCATGTACTGGATCTGTCCACAGCTTGCTCTTTTCTTTTTTGCTCATATGATGATGGAAAAACAAGTGTTGCGGATGTGAGCCTAACCTTAGATACACATTGATCATATCTGAAGTACTTTCAAACAACTAGATATTATAACAGAATGTATTTAGACACAAAGGGATCTCATCTTCAAGTTTTGTTTCTTTATTTTCTTCAGTTTATGGAATGAAGACCAAGTAAGGATATTTACATTGCTGGAGGAATGGTATAATCATATACATACATCTATATTAAATGGCTTTTGGTGGAAATTAGATAAGTGAACCAGTTCACATTGAACAGGATTTGACCAGAATGTTCCAAAAGTTTTGGGCTCAACCTGAAACTTTGTGGGTGTGTTGCTCACACACCTCTATTATGCTCCAGGGTGTAATAAATAGAGGTGGGGAAACAATCAGTTCTACTCTTCTTCCCTAACCTCTCTTGGGCATCCTCATGGCATACGGTCCTCTACTGGGTGATGTCATGTACCCCAGAGGACCACTGAGTTCTGTGATTGGGCTTCAGCAGTCACATGGGGTGTGCTGATGTAATAACGCCAGAAGAGGACCCTGAGGGAGTGTTGGACATTTCCAGGATGCACAGGAGAGGTGAGGGAAGGAGAGTTTAACCGGCTATTCTGTTTCTATAGAGACCCCCAGGGCATAATAGTACTTCTAGTTTGATCCAAAACAAATCTTTGGATTGAACCCAAAGTAAAAAAAAAACAATCTTCAGAGGTTTGCCCATATCTAGAGGGAATTGATGTAGATGTCGCCTTCAAAAATGAAATATTGAGCTCTATCTCTGTATAGTAAATGTAACAAATGTATATATTCTTTGACCATTTGGTTATATAATAGACCTCCATTCTCCCATGGAGGTTCTGCATGGTAACCTTTTGTTCCTACAACTACATGTGGATTATACAGTCTATCACCTGTGTGAATGATAATTCACCTCTAATGACATATGTTACAACTGCTTTATTTTTCTTTATTTGTCAAAGCTTTTCCCCCAAAGCAATTAATTCCTACAGTGGGGTCCGGTCTGATCACAGCGAAGCTCTGCCATGATCTTTTTAGTAGCCTTGGGGACAGTACTCAACAATGTTCAGTGTCAAGTGATGACAGACAGGGGTAAATGAAAGGGCTTCAAAGATGCTTCACTGTCGCTTGCTCTTGCTGAAGCTGGCATTCATCCAGGTCTTGCCTGCTAACACCATAGAAAGCAGCAGCTGGTGAGTAACATTAGCAAGCAGGGCCCGAGGGCTACCCATGTTCTTGCTCTCTGTTCACCAACTGCTATTCAGTAAAACAGCTGGATCAAAAAAGATTCAGTCAAGATGTAGTTAGAGTTTTATGTGTACAACTGTTTTGATATAGATTGTCTGCTAGAGGCAGAGATAATGATAGCTTTGCAAGTGAACATATTTGGCTGGGAGTAAAACTGGTGTATTTATTTTTATACACTGCTTGTTCTGTAAGGCTGCTGTGAATTTACAGGCTAGTAATCCTACACGGTGAATGACATGCAGAGACTGAAGAGATTTAGTTGAGATCACAACAGGATTTAGTAATCTGCTGCAGAGCAGATCCCCCAGATATAAAAGAACTGGGATAATAGAGGAATTCATTCATTATATACAAATATATACTTATGGGGCAGAGAAGCTACCAGATATTATTTGGGACAATATTTAGGATCTAACTGGAATTGTAAACTGCACTAACATTGGATCTCTACTGTATATAAAGTGATTTCATTTCATTACAAAATATTCATTCATATCAAATGTATAGAATTTATTTCCTTCTGTTATGCCCTTTCCCATCACCTGATTGAGCTTGATGGACATGTATCTTTATTGACCCATACCAACTATGTTATTATCCTCTCCTCATAATACTTGTAATACCATAGGTGGGAAAAAAAAAACCTCAAATGGTTGGTTGGTTCCATATTGGCCTGCAAATGGCAGAATATTAGACAACAATTGCAGTGATTTGACCATAAATGTGCAGTAAAAAGTAATGGCTGAAAGTTATGGCCAAGGATCCTCCCAATCAAAGCTTTCTTTTTGTATTTACCGCAAAATACAGTTTTTATAATACCCCCTTATGGCCCCTAGTGGCAGCACACAGTTTACTGCACCTTAGTTCCCCCACATAATGGTAGTTGGGTGCTAACTATTGAACTATTCCAATTAGCAACAGCCAGTATTTTACTTACCGATCATTGATCCTTGATTCTCTACTGGTCTGCCTCTTGTTCCGCCCCAGCAATACCACATATTGTGCCTGGTGTCCAAATGTGCCTGGCGCCGCACATTATGGACAGGATGATCAAGGATTGGTGATCAGTGAATATAATATTGACCTTTACCTATTGGGATAATTTAATAGGTTTCAGCAAAAACAGGACAGTTTGAAAGAATGGGACATGAATTTAGACCTCGTACAGGCCGAGGGGGGGGGGGGGGATTTTTATTTTTATTTTTTGGAAGGTACTTGGATCACACCTTGCTTCATTCATTTCTATGGGGGGTTCCATCCTCTTCCATTCCTATATCACGGAACAGGATAGGACCAGCTCTATTATTATTGGATCAGGATATATAGCCTAATGTTTGCTGTCATTCTTTGTTATCCACTGGAAGTAAACAAAGAATAACAAGTAGAGATCTAGAAAAGCGTGAGGAATTGATACAGAAAGTATATTGGAAAATTGTATAGCTTTTCATTATGCAAACATTTATTTGCTGAAACTGGATACCCCCTTTAAAGCGGATTATCTAAAGCAGACAACCCCTGTAAATAACATTTAATAAATTCTTAGTAATCAGAACCTCTGTCTTCATCATTGGGATCTGATAACATGCAGAGTAGTTGGAAGGAAATGAAGGAGTTAGTAGACTCTGGCTGTTGCTGTGTAATCTCTCCATTCCCAGTCTATTCCCATTGCATCATATTGTCTGAAAGCTCCAATTGCAATACTAGGGACTTGGTTATGCAATTCCATGCTACAGTCATATGAAAAAGTTTGGGCACCCCTATTAATCTTAATCATTTTTAGTTCTAAATATTTGGGTGTTTGCAACAGCCATTTCAATTTGATATATCTAATAACTGATGGACACAGTAATATTTCAGGATTGAAATGAGGTTTATTGTACTAACAGAAAATGTGCAATATGCATTAAACCAAAATTTGACCGGTGCAAAAGTATGGGCACCCTTATCATTTTATTGATTTGAATACTCCTAACTACTTTTTACTGACTTACTGAAGCACAAAATTGGTTTTGTAACCTCACTGAGCTTTGAACTTCATAACCAGGTGTATCCAATCATGAGAAAAGGTATTTAAGGTGGCCAATTGCAAGTTGTTTTCCTATTTGAATCTCCTCTGAAGAGTGGCATCATGGGCTCCTCAAAACAACTCTCAAATGATCTGAAAACAAAGATTGTTCAACATAGTTGTTCAGGGGAAGGATACAAAAAGTTGTCTCAGAGATTTAACCTGTCAGTTTCCACTGTGAGGAACATAGTAAGGAAATGGAAGACCACAGGGACAGTTCTTGTTAAGCCCAGAAGTGGCAGGCCAAGAAAAATATCAGAAAGGCAGAGAAGAAGAATGGTGAGAACAGTCAAGGACAATCCACAGACCACCTCCAAAGAGCTGCAGCATCATCTTGCTGCAGATGGTGTCACTGTGCATCGGTCAACAATACAGCACACTTTGCACAAGGAGAAGCTGTATGGGAGAGTGATGCGAAAGAAGCCGTTTCTGAAAGCACGCCACAAACAGAGTCGCCTGAGGTATGCAAAAGCACATTTGGACAAGCCAGCTTCATTTTGGAAGAAGGTCCTGTGGACTGATGAAACAAAGATTGAGTTGTTTGGTCATACAAAAAGGCGTTATGCATGGCGTCAAAAAAACACAGCATTCCAAGAAAAACACTTGCTACCCACTGTAAAATTTGGTGGAGGTTCCATCATGCTTTGGGGCTGTGTGGCCAATGCCGGCACCGGGAATCTTGTTAAAGTTGAGGGTCGCATGGATTCAGCTCAGTATCAGCAGATTCTTGAGAATAATGTACAAGAATCAGTGACGAATTTGAAGTTACGCCGGGGATGGATATTTCAGCAAGACAATGATCCAAAACACAGCTCCAAATCTACTCAGGCATTCATGCAGAGGAACAATTACAATGTTCTGGAATGGCCATCCCAGTCCCCAGACCTGAATATCATTGAACATCTGTGGGATAATTTGAAGCGGGCTGTCCATGCTCGGCGACCATCAAACTTAACTGAACTGGAATTGTTTTGTAAAGAGGAATGGTCAAAAATACCTTCATCCAGGATCCAGGAACTGATTAAAAGCTACAGGAAGCGACTAGAGGCTGTTATTTTTGCAAAAGGAGGATCTACTAAATATTAATGTCACTTTTCTGTTGAGGTGCCCATACTTTTGCACCGGTCAAATTTTGGTTTAATGCATATTGCACATTTTCTGTTAGTACAATAAACCTCATTTCAATCCTGAAATATTACTGTGTCCATCAGTTATTAGATATATCAAATTGAAATGGCTGTTGCAAACATCCAAATATTTAGAACTAAAAATGATTAAGATTAATAGGGGTGCCCAAACTTTTTCATATGACTGTATATTCTTGCACATTTAATAAAGTTCCTCATTGAAATGTATAGACTATATTCTAC
This sequence comes from Leptodactylus fallax, assembly GCA_947044405.1. Classification (NCBI taxonomy): domain Eukaryota; kingdom Metazoa; phylum Chordata; class Amphibia; order Anura; family Leptodactylidae; genus Leptodactylus; species Leptodactylus fallax. The sequence goes on along the minus strand of CAMRHE010000153.1, from coordinate 3,015,083 downwards.
TTGTAGGAAGCCTTTTTTGTATACACCCATCTTTTTTGGATACAGCTGTTCCTTAACACATGTACAAAATGACTAAGAAGCACATTTATTTCAACATGATCTTCATCTCATGCACGTAAAAATAGATCATATTATTCCATAATTTTACAGTATGAAAAATGCCTTTGCTTCTCATCTTAAGGGAATTATTGTAATTAAATGATAACTCATTGCCTATGCTCCACATGCAAGGTTTTGCAATAGATACATAATGTATTTTCTTGGTCAGATATCATTTCATTTAATAGTATTCATGCAATACAGTTCTCTGGAATAGATATGAAAGTGTGTAGTTTATGATGAGATGTTGGTAGAAAATGATTATAATGAGTTCAGAAATCATTTACAGAATAGTTTGTTTTTGCCACAAGCGAATGCCTTGTTTTATTAAGTGGAATTTGGGTGACACAGAGGTTTGAGCAAATTTATTTAACTTGATCAGTTTTCTGTGCGGTCTCTGATGCCTGATATGTCTAGTATAATCCTCAGAAGAAATCTAAGTAGAACACAACTGCTTTGCTTTAAAGAGAACTTGTCACCAGGTCTGAAAAGCCCAATGACCTGCCTCCTTTAATGGACGATGACCCTAAGCATTTTGCTGTTTTGTTTATATAAATCTCTACAGTTATTCCAAAGATATAAGCCTTGTTATTCTTGTTGCTAATTGGGGTATACTAGTCAAGTGGGTGGTAACACTGTGATTTCACTGAGGGCGGGCTCTCTGTGTGTGCTGTATGTCAGACAGTGTTACCGCCAATTTGCCTAATATACCTTAATTTGCATCAACACTGAAGTGGCTTATACTTGTGGAATAGCTGGTTGAATTTGGAACAAATCAGGGTGACAGTGCCGATCAGATAAGGGATGTCATTGGGGTTTCTTGGACCTGGTGACAGGTACTCTTTAAAACAAAACTAGCTAAGACGCAACCTTATTTTTTGCTTCCTAGGATTAATATATAAACTATACATAAATTAATGTAGGACAAGATTCCTATGCTGAGATACGTATGATTAAAAATACAGGCCCAAAGCCTAAGGCTGCACCACTGAACTCTGATATTCAGTTCCCTTCATTTTTTTATTTTTTAATCCCCAAGTACAGTGTAGTTGTGAAGATCAAGTAAAATCACTGCCTACATTCTTAAAAAAGTAGTAGGTGTGGAACCACTTTGGTGCATACATGATCCATGCACCAAAGATGTGCCACATATCCGCTAGATTTTGTTTTTCCTGTGATGGTGTAATTCTGATGCGTCTTCGAAGGTCCTGAGCCAAAGAATTGAATTCTATGCCAGTAAAGGACTGTTGAGGCTTGGAATAAACTTCCAAGCAGATGTAGTTGGGGAAATCTACTGTAAGTGAATTTAAGCATGCCTGGAATAAACACGTCTATTCTAAGATAAAATGGAATTAATATAAGAACCAACTAGATGGACCATGTGGTCTTTTTCTGCAGTCAGTCTTCTATGTCTCTATGCGCCAGAAATGTGCCACTAGCACACCAGTTTTCTGCCTAATGTTTCCCAGTTGTAGATACTGTGTTGCAGACATATAATATTATACCTACGTGTTATATTTGTGAATATTGTTTTTAGATATTTTGAGACTGGAATGTTGTTGAGAAAAAAATTATTTTCCCATGACCGAGTGAAAAGCAAATTATAGTATTGTAAAAATGAACATGGACATGACGGCTCGGTGAAATTCGTGGGAGCTTTCTGGCCTGTAACTGAGTGTGCACATATTCTAGCTTATGTCTTTTATATACTACAGTCACGTGATTTTGATAACCTTCTTTTGTTTCATCAGATGCAGGATTTGCAAAACTCAGAGAGGAATCAGTATTCTCATGCACAAATGGCAGCTATGAGACCAAGAGTCCAGCCTCAAGATATCCGACAGACGGCAATGATGCAACATGCTCAGCTGACTACAATTAACCAATCACAACTCAGCGCTCAGCTTGGTTTAAATATCGGGGGAAACGCGGTTGCACATAATTCGCCATCCCCACCTGGAAGCAAATCTGCTACACCTTCACCATCTAGCTCAGTCCATGAAGATGAGGTAGAAGATACAGCAAAGGTATGAATAATTCTATATCTTCTCATTGACAAATGTAAATGACAACCTAAAATTGCTTGGAAAATTGTATTTTATAGGGGGGCCTTTAAAAAAAAAAAAAAAAAAAAAGGTGGTGGTTCCCATTTCAAGTTAATGGGAGCCTAGTTGCAAGAACAACACTCACACTACACAGGATAAAGAGTGATCTGCCTGCAGCTCCATCCACTGTATAGTATGTAGACCAGATGTACCCCCAAACAGCTGATCCATGCAGGGGCTAGCTGTCGGCCCCCACAGATCAGATATTTATTTATTATTATTATGCTTACTTGTATAGCGCCATCATATTCCGCAGCACTTTACAGATATTGACAGTCACTGTCCCATACAGGGCTCACAATCTACATTCCCTATCTGTATGTCTTTGGAGTGTGGGAGGAAACCGGAGTACCCGGAGGAAACCCACACAAACACAGGGAGAACATACAAACTCCTTTATGGCCTATCCTAAGGATGGGCCATAAAAACAAGAAAGAAAAGCTAAAAGCTTAGAAGCACAGTGCTCACAGTACTATGAGTACCATTAGTCTAGTACTGCATAGAAGTCCCAATTCCTGGACCCCCACCAATGATGTCTCAATTGCCTGTGTGTGGAAAAAAATGTGTGAAGGGGAACCTTCACTTGTAACATATAACATATTTTCTTATCTATCTGTCCAATATATTCTTTACTATTCCATTTTATGTGCAGCGATCTGATATATGGAATCCTGTTAGAATACCAGATTTTTAATTAGTTGTCTGCAATCCAAACACTGACATTTTCCACGGGCTTTACCCTCCCTGCCGTATATTCTGCACAATTGCACTAATTTTCACTGCAATTATAACATTCTTCCTGTGCTACTATAGTAAATAACTTCTGCCTCTGCCATATGTCATGCAGGAATGCTAACTCAGTAAAGGACAAAAGCTTGTGCTGATGATTAAACATAGGGAGGAAAAATATGACTGCAAGAACCTGAGAAAGTAATTGAAAGACTGCAGGGTACAAAGTAACAAGATTTGAGGACCTTACAGCTAAAAACAAAATGCATATGCTTGAGCAAACATATGTCTCCCACAACAATGCCATGTTAGGCGTGTGTGTGTACTAAGATTCGGTGCCAAACAAAATTCAGAGCTATGTAAATGTAAAAATAAGTTGAATCTTGCACACATCCTGAGGCAATGCTGTGTCCTCAGATAAAAGTCTCCAAATGTTACATAGCACTCTGTTTACTTTCGTCCTAGTTCAGAGGAGGGAATTTTTTTAGCAGGATTTTATTCTACAGTTACTAGCAATAATTAACTATCATTATAGTTTACTATACTGTATAGTATGTATGGTAGCAGGAAAATCATCAATTTAGACAATTTCTGCCTATAATGAAACTGCAACTCCCAGCATGCCTTTACATATAGTAGCAGGAACTGATACTCCAAAAGGGTGTAAATGTGAGCTGTCATTGAGGCTAAAGCCCCACGTGGCGTAAACGCCGCAAATCGCCCGTGGTGGAAGCACCGCGGAAAAAATTGCAGCATTTTACAGTCAGAGCAAAGTGGATTCTAGTGAATCCTATGCCCACTTTGTGGAAAAAAACGCGCTGCGGACACATGGCGATTTACAAAACTGGCACAGTTTTGGAAATCAAAGCATGTCAATTATACCTACAGAAACGCCAGCGGTTTCCCCATAGGTATGATTTAAACAGAAAGTCCGCACAGGAACACTCTGCAAACTTTCTGTCGAAAGCGATGCGATCCCGAAGAGGTTTCTCCCTCAGCGCTTTTTTTGCTGCGGGACGCCACGTGGGGCCTTAGCCTAAAAGGGGTTTTTTCCACCATTAGCACATCTATTGATCATGACAATGGGGATCCCCAAAGCAAGTGACAGAAGCAAGGGTATGCATGTGTGACCAATACTCCATTCACTTCTGTGGGGCTAATGGAGCACTGAACTAGACAATCTCATAGCATTTCTGCAATGTGGGGTCTCAGCCTTAATGTTGTTCTATCTAGGTATAATAGTAGATACTCCTTGTCCCCAGTTAAATTGGAAGAACAACTTTAGTTTTTTCTCTGTGATTTTCCTAATTAATCAGTGGTAGAATAATCGTGGAGATGAGCAAAAGTTTCAAAATTCGTTTTATTTTGGATTTTGCATATTCATCCCCGAGATTTGTTTCACTCCAAATATATTCAAATTGTGCAAACTGCCCTGAAAAGTTGTGCATGACACTGAAGCCTTCTAGAACTCTGTAACCCCTTTCTAGGTCATTAATGCAAAATACACAGCCTTAAGCCTCATGCTGAGTGGGTGATTCTTTTTTGTTGTGTTTTTTTAGGGAAGATCACACTTGGGTGACATCTGAGTGCCTTCCTCTCTACATTCATTTCTATGGGGGATTCCGTCTGATTAGATTTTCATGGAGCAGGAAAGGACCTGCTCTATATTTTTAGGAACTGAGCATCAGAGCCTCCCTTGTATGGCACACTGGGTCATGTGCATGGGGCCTTTGTAATTTCAAATTAATAGCAATGTGCATGGCTACAGGTAAACAGATGATAGCTGGTGGTAACAAACAGCATGTTTTAAAAACATACTGCATGTGTCAGATTTTTTTATTTTCACACTTTTTAAAGTTCAAAAGTTTAAAATTAACTTGCTTTAGTGTCTAAATGTTTTGGTGACTAAACACGGTATTGTAGCGGATGACTGTTGCCTTGGTGTAGAAAAATATGGTAATTTACTGTAGAATTTTTGGTAACCACTTTTAGTAACACTTTTTTTTAGGCAATTTGTCCAATACAAATCACATTTCTGATTTGGCAGAACCCAAAATTCCTTTAGGAGATTCAGAGTGATGATGAGCCTCTGGCACAGATTCCATCAAAAAATTATGGACTAAAGTGCTGCATGCTGCGCTTTCGTCCAGCAAAATGACTGACCCTTGATGAAAACCTGACGTTCTCCATTATAGTCAATAGGATCTGTCAGACTCCATTGGTGTCCATCTTACATTCAGTTTTTCTGTTCAAATGACTAACAAAAAAAAATAAATGTCCAACAGGTATGTGTACTTAGCCTTATCAGATAGTATATGGAACATATAGCATAGCCAATTATTTTATATCTATCATATAATTAAGAAAGGGAGGGCATGGGGCCCTGACGAATCTGGACAATTGGTGGCTGTGATGGAATAATATCAAACAAATCATTTTGGTAAATAGACAAACATTTCATTTATACAATGACAAGATTTTCCACTTTTTATGCAAATCAAGCATAATCCATGTGTAATAAAGTTGCTTGACTTCCTCATATACTTGCCTTACCTTGACAGGGTATACTTGTAGGGAGCATATTCTCAGCATAGGCAGGACTTGGTTTGTAGCTGTTTTCACTTTCAGTCGAAGTAAGAATTCTTTTTTTTCCCATCCATAGATCTTGAAGAACAGAGTTTTTCTGTAGAGTGATCGACCCTTTCACTGCCAGGATAGTTTATACACAAATAAAACCTGAATTATAAAATTAAAAAAGCCCATTGTGTTCCCATATGATTATACATATTTCTGAAAGTAGACATATGTCATATAGTAAAAAAATACCTCCCACCACTTTACAGTCATGTCATGAGTGCTTTCATGCAATTTTGCATCAAGTATAATGTTTGGTAAAAATAAGTATAAAAATTCATGTTTGTGATGAAGTGAGACCCAAGCAGAGTTTGAGACTCTCAAAACCTACTAAAAATAAAAGTTCAGGGTGTGCAGAGTTAATACATGCAGTGTGTGTCTATATGCACATGTCATCACATATTCACCAGAAGCTAACAAACTAAAAATCCCGATGTGAGTCATATAGTCAACAAGTGTCCTGATTAGGTGCAACCTGATTAGACAAACCGGAGCTGTCAGCTCCACAAGAGGGATATTTCACCTTTTCAGCTGGATACTAATTCACTCAGAAGCTCTTTTCTCAGTATTGGGCTGAACAGGAAAGGGCTGCGTTGTCAATGAGCTAGCTGTATTTTTCATGGCTAGCACACTGACTCATTATTCTCTATGGCCCCATACACACTCCTGTCCGTTCTGCGGCTCAAAATTGTGGAGGCTTTTGGATTAATTTGCTGTTTTACCACAGACCAGGTACATGCACATTTTAGTTTGCATGCAGCCTTAGAAATATCATAAGGTAGGGGAAGGAGGATGGACATAGAACAAGCATACAAGTCTTTAAAGGGGTTTCCCAGGCAAAAATGGACAACCCCTTTACCTTTTATATCAGTCGGGGGCAGTGAAAAAAATAAAAAACATTCATACTCACCTGTTCCCAATGCTCCGGTGTCCTCCGAGCACATACCGGTCCTTCTGCTCAACGGGTCTCTTCCAGAGTTCCACTGAAGCCAATGATTGGCCTCAGCGGTCAGAATCAGCGAAGGGCATGCAATGTCACTACCTATGACATCATGGGTCTCTTCCTGAGGTCTGCTGAGGCCGCTGATTGGCCTCAGCCGTCACATGACCTCTGAGGCCAATCAGCGGAACTCCAGAAGAGACCCATTGCGCAGAAGAACTGGAATGTGCCAGGAGGTAACCGGAGCATCGGTGACAGGGGAGTATGAATTTTTTTTATTTTTTTCACTGCCCCTGGCTGATGTAAAAGTTAAAAGGGTTGTCCATTTTTACAGAACACATTACAGCAGTAAACATACCTTTGTTATGTGTAGGTATTTGTAGGCTTGGAGAAAAACTTTGGTGTCTTATGCAAATGAGCATCAAGAGCAATGCTCCCAGGGCTCAAGGCCTGCCCTCAGTGCATCAACTTCCTCCTTTACATAAGACTTCAAAGCTGTTTTTCTAAAAAGCAACATGCATAACAGTTATGTAATCTGCTAATATGCTATGTAGCATGGTGGTGGCAGTTGAATATGCATGGGGTCGGTGGTAGACTCCTTTAGGCCGTGGCCCCACGTGGTGTTTTTTTCTGCATCTTTTACAATCCCTGCATAGTGGATGGGATTCTACCACACTGTGATTTCCAAAACCGCAGCATGTCAGTTATACCTATGGAATTGTCGGTGACCCTATAGGTCTAATGGAAGCAGAAAGTCAGCAGAGGTTCTTACTGTGAAAAGCCCTGCAGGAAAAACTGCGATGTGTTGCTGCTGCGGTTCTTCCCACAGCACTTTTTTGCTGCGGCCCACTACGTCGGGCCTTAAACTGTTTTAAACTAGCATCTAACAAATGAGAATCAGTTTTTCCTTTGAACAGTATAAATGTTTTTTATGCATTCTATACAAAAAACAAACAAAAAAAAAACTCTTTAAGGCTACGGCCCCACGTTGTGGAGACGCAGCTTTTTTGTTGCAGATTTTGTAGCGTTTTTTTGAGCCAAAGCCAACAATGGCCACAAAAGGAATGGGAAATACAGTCATATGAAAAAGTTTGGGCACCCCTATTAATCTTAATCATTTTTAGCTCTAAATATTTGGGTGTTTGCAACAGCCATTTCAATTTGATATATCTAATAACTGAAGGACACAGTAATATTTCAGGATTGAAATGAGGTTTATTGTACTAACAGAAAATGTGCAATATGCATTAAACCAAAATTTGACCGGTGCAAAAATTTGGGTACCCTTATCATTTTATTGATTTGAATACTCCTAACTACTTTTTACTGACTTACTGAAGCACAAAATTGGTTTTGTAACCTCACTGAGCTTTGAACTTCATAGCCAGGTGTATCCAATCATGAGAAAAGGTATTTAAGGTGGCCAATTGCAAGTTGTTCTCCTATTTGAATCTCCTCTGAAGAGTGGCATCATGGGCTCCTCAAAACAACTCTCAAATGATCTGAAAACAAAGATTGTTCAACATAGTTGTTCAGGGGAAGGATACAAAAAGTTGTCTCAGAGATTTAACCTGTCAGTTTCCACTGTGAGGAACATAGTAAGGAAATGGAAGACCACAGGGACAGTTCTTGTTAAGCCCAGAAGTGGCAGGCCAAGAAAAATATCAGAAAGGAAGAGAAGAAGAATGGTGAGAACAGTCAAGGACAATCCACAGACCACCTCCAAAGAGCTGCAGCATCATCTTGCTGCAGATGGTGTCACTGTGCATCGGTCAACAATACAGCACACTTTGCACAAGGTGAAGCTGTATGGGAGAGTGATGCGAAAGAAGCCGTTTCTGAAAGCACGCCACAAACAGAGTCGCCTGAGGTATGCAAAAGCACATTTGGACAAGCCAGCTTCATTTTGGAAGAAGGTCCTGTGGACTGATGAAACAAAGATTGAGTTGTTTGGTCATACAAAAAGGCGTTATGCATGGCGTCAAAAAAAACAGCATTCCAAGAAAAACACTTGCTACCCACTGTAAAATTTGGTGGAGGTTCCATCATGCTTTGGGGCTGTGTGGCCAATGCCGGCACCGGGAATCTTGTTAAAGTTGATGGTCGCATGGATTCAACTCAGTATCAGCACATTCTTGAGAATAATGTACAAGAATCAGTGACGAATTTGAAGTTACGCCGGGGATGGATATTTCAGCAAGACAATGATCCAAAACACAGCTCCAAATCTACTCAGGCATTCATGCAGAGGAACAATTACAATGTTCTGGAATGGCCATCCCAGTCCCCAGACCTGAATATCATTGAACATCTGTGGGATAATTTGAAGCGGGCTGTCCATGCTCGGCGACCATCAAACTTAACTGAACTGGAATTGATTGTAAAGAGGAATGGTCAAAAATACCTTCATCCAGGATCCAGGAACTGATTAAAAGCTACAGGAAGCGACTAGAGGCTGTTATTTTTGCAAAAGGAGGATCTACTAAATATTAATATCACTTTTCTGTTGAGGTGCCCATACTTTTGCACTGGTCAAATTTTGGTTTAATGCATATTGAACATTTTCTGTTAGTACAATAAACCTCAATTTCAATCCTGAAATATTACTGTGTCCATCAGTTATTAGATATATTAAATTGAAATGGCTGTTGCAAACAACCAAATATTTAGAACTAAAAATGATTAAGATTAATAGGGGTGCCCAAACTTTTTCATATGACTGTATATAGGAAGTTCTTATACTTCTCCCTTCTGCTCAATCCACTCCTGCTTTGGCTCAAAAAACCGCAACAAAATCTGCAACAAAAAAGTTGCTTTTTCGCAGCGTGGGGCCTCAGCTTTAATGTATCGTTATTTTCCTCAATATGTACATTTAAATGATATTTTAAATTCTTATTAAGAAACAGCTAATTTTATATAAAGTTTTGACAACTGTCAATGTGAGCTAGTATTCTGCTCTTTGATCTACATTTATACTGGGACAACTTTAAAAAGTTTGTACAAAAGCCAGCAAATGATATAGTACAAAAAGTCTTTGTAGAATGATAGATCTACACGTTTACATTCACTCTTTATTATAACATCTGCAAGCTATTAAGAGAACTTTCAGTCTTATTCTGCCATAATGGTGTTTTCAGATTAACATACACATTACTACACAGTACAAAACTACTAGTCTTATATGACCACAGACAAAAAGTAAACAAAATGACACAATTGTTACTATGAATGATGCCCCATGACTACATAATACGTTTTTCTTCAGGCATAAAATACTCAATGGAAATATTTGTGTCTGCAAATAGAATCACTATTTCCATATAAATAAAGTCATTTTAATAAAATTGCTCTCAAATTGCTATCACATGCAGAAATATGTCTCTCTCGGAAAGCTGTTCTTTGTATCATTGTTAAAGCTACATTTTTTATTTTACTGTAGATGTCTCTTTATAGGTAGTTGTTGGGGATATTATTAAAAAAAAAAGAAAAAAAAGTCACCAAAATATGTTTATTATAATAATATGGTTTTTACCAATCAGCAATGAACTTGACTGAATTCTTTGGCTCATTTTCACCAATATTTTCATTTTGTTTTTACTATTTTTACTAAATTGAAAAGCTTGACAAAAACATACATATGTCCATCAAGTCCAGCCGGTAATCCAACAGTGCGCTCATATGTCCTGATATTCTCATGTGTAAATCAAAATGACTCTGTTTACAATGTCATCTGCCAACTCTTATTGCATGAGAATATTTGTCTTTTGGGCTATGGCCCCACACATGGCAGTTTTTCCCTCAGCACTTTTCACAGAAAGTCCGCAGAGTTTTCCTTTGCAGACTTTCTACTTTTATTATACCTATACAGAAAACACCAGCATTTCCATAGGTATAATTGACATGGTGCAATTTACAAAAATGCAACTGTTTTTGAAATCACAACATTTCCGCTGCAGATATTTTTCTGCAATGTGAGCATGGGATTAACCAGAATCCCATCCACTTTGCTGGTACTGAAAAACCCAGCATTTTTTGCGGCATTTATGCTACATGGGGCTCGTGCCTTAAAGAGAGTAAATGTATTGTAAACCTACCAGTGCCTAGTAGAGGTGATTCTACAGTTTTCACGTTTGCCTTTGTTCAGCTCTGGAGCCTTATTTTCATGTAAATCTCCATTTTATCCATATGCAAATGAGTGGCAAAGTGCTTTGGGGGTGTGCATTAGCTTGCTTGGGCTTTGCTCTCAGCTCTAGATTCTCCTCAAAGCACTTTTCCCTTATGTGCATATGAATAAAATGGTGATTTGCATCAAAATGTGGCTCCAAATCTGAACAGAGGCATATCTGGAAGCTGTAGAGACACTACATTATACTGTGATTAGGTTTATAACCGATTTACTACTGACAAAGTTGTCCATTGACATGTGAGGTCAAAATGTCAGCATTATCCTATCTTTAGATAAATATCTGGTCCATATGAAACCACCATTGGTAGCTCATTTGTTGTTTTGGGTGGCAGTTATAAAATATTTCTAATGTTTTACATTTCAGATATGTAGTCATTCTATCAGAACAGAATGACAAATCATGACCCAGACAACATCATTAATAATGCCGAGTAAATACTTCTAAAATGACTGTTCTGTGCTGTATAGAAATTTATCTTGCATAAATATATTGCACATCTATCATAGTGAAGCATAGTGAATAGACATAAATCCTAATAACATATATAAATGAAGGCAGGAATGTACGTTGCAGACACAGTCTAAAAAAAAAAAAAAAAAAAAGGAAATATTTAACCTCTTAGTTTAGTTGAGATATAAAGGCTATGGACACCATTGCACTACCCAAATGCAAAATCAAAACACTTTGTAAACTGTCTTTAAATTAAAAAATGTCCTACCGTTTTTATGCTGTAGACTCAAACTATTTCACATAGCCGGCTTTGCTGCTGCTTCTGATTGACAGCATACATTTCATGTCTGCTGTCAGTGGATCTGCCATCTTCTTCCTATGCTCTCAAATCTCCCTCCTCTCACTGTAGCACAGTGTTAGAAATACTCTATAGGCAGTAAGTGCGAGGAAGTTGTACACAACTAAATTGTATTGGAGAGGAGAGCACCCAGAATCTACATGGGGACAGAGAGAGATCAAGTAGGCAGCATTCCTAAAGCAGACATGCCACAAGAGCAGACAGATCTTCTATAAGAATTATTGCAAACCCAGGTTTAGTTACAGGTAATAAAACAAGTACTATGAAGAAATAATACTAGTAGCTGTTCGTGACTTTTCATTTGATATAGTGGGATGTATACATGGGCATAAATATAGCCTAGCAACTTTCATGGGACCCAAAGGATTAAGGTTTTACAAAGGTGCTAAGTTATTCAAGTTGTAGCTAGCTAAGGGTGCGCTAACATATGTTTAATCTGTTCTTCTGGTCTGTTGCACGACCAAAAGTACAGATTAAACAATAAAACTTCCCTGAAGCCAGACATCAATAGATCCCAAGGGATCCCATTGACTATGCCTTTTCCCTATGCCACTAGCCTTACCTCCAGCGACCAAAACGTTATGACCTACATGGATTGCATAATACAATAAACTCAAACTTATTTGCATCTCAACCATTTGGAGTGCCAAGTTTTCTGTTATATTATGTGCATGGGGTGGAACCCCATTGAAGCACCCAAACGCCAGTGGAGTGACATGTATCCTCCCACAGTCCGTCAGGTATAAGTTATTTTTTTCACTGAGATTGCCAGACGGTTGGGTTTGCAGGATTTTTCATTCAAGTTTCTGGACAGGCATCAATGCAGATGCGAATGTAGCCTAAGACTTTTGCTCATTTAAGAACTGTTATGATGTGGTTTGACAGAAAATCGAACTCTAGTAATACAAAGTGGTGGAGACCCGTCCTTGACTTCTATGGGACCTATCTGGATTTTCGTTACACCCCAATGTGTGGAATGTATCGTTTTTCTTTGCATTTTTTTGCTATTGATAATCATTCTTTGGTAAAAGTTAAATAATTCATTTTCTTTTTATTACAGATCAGTAGTGCTGAGAAACGGCCAGCTCCTGACATGGGCAAGAAGCCAAAAACACCGAAAAAGAAGAAAAAGAAGGACCCAAATGAGCCCCAGAAGCCAGTGTCAGCGTATGCACTATTCTTCCGGGACACACAAGCAGCCATCAAAGGCCAAAATCCAAATGCGACCTTTGGAGAAGTATCCAAAATAGTAGCCTCAATGTGGGATGGACTAGGAGAGGAACAGAAACAGGTAAAAATCCATTGCCACCAATGGAAGAAAATGTGATGTTTTAATGTTTGAAAATAGGTCTAAAATGGATAGCCACTTTCATATTCAGTTTTTGAAAATGAGTTTTCTTCCATTGCAGTCATAAGAGCTATTGTATTTTTAGCCTCCTAGAATTTCACTCCTTTGAAAAGCTTTTGTGCTCCATCAGTTGCCATCTCGTCTTTCTTTCTATTATAAAGATGAATTGAAATTTTCAACATCCAAAAATATTCTGCTCATAATCCTCCTTACCACTCTGTTTGTAAGAATCCACATACTGTGTAAAAGACTGCAATCCCACCGAGCATGGGCACATAGACAACCTCTGAAATATCCTGCAGCCACATGTGCAACGCTCTTTCTGTGCTTAAAAAAAGAAATGCCTGTTGTGTTATAAGGAATTACACTTACATCAATAGGCAATGTAAGGCTTTTATTAAGATTACTTTAGAAGACTCATTCAGTTACTGCATCTCCAAGCCATCATTATAAGGATTCCAAGAATTCTTCCCAATTTACTTGCTTTATACCAAATCAAAGAAACTGCTGTAACTGATAAACTAGTGATAGACAAAAAAAAGTGATATATAAAAGAGTAAAGTATAGCACTTGGGAGCATCAAAGCCAAAAAGCTCTTTTTAGATACTGATGGTACATACTCATTGCTTTTAGAGTCATAATGAGCCTTCCCTCCAGTAGGTTCATCGAGCAGCCAGGCAGGTCTTTCAGTTCCCAGTCAAATGACTTTATTATTTTAACCACAAGACAAACCACATAGCTAAAGTCATAGCAGTATAAATGTTACCAATAGAGATTAAAAACTTAAGACTGGACAGAAACAAAGCCAATCGATTTAACTGATATATATTTAAAGGAGGTGTATGAGGTGTAAAGTGCCACGGTTGCCCAGAGGCTGAGTCTGATCTTGAGGCTCAAATACCACCCCATTGACAGAAGTGATGCTGTTTCTGAAAGACAGCCATGTTTTACAAATCTTGTACAGACAAAATGTAGATTCTCTACATGGAAAATCTTCTTTGGCCTTATTTTGTTCCAAAAAGTTGCCTTAACTTGTATTTATAATCTAGTGTTACCACCCACTTGACTAACAGACCCTAATTTGCAGCAACACTAAAAGGGCTTATATCATTGGAATGACTGAACAGATTTGTCGGTAAATGTATGAATTTAAAGAGATGTCACCAGCTCTCAAAAGCGCAAAGACTGTCTCATGGGAGCTGTCACCGTGAACACTTTGGCATTTTGTTTATTTAAATCTGTTCAGTCATTCCAAAGATATAAGCCCTTTTAGTATTGCTGCAAAGTTAGGGTCTGTTAGCCAAGTGGGTGGTAACACTGCTGTCTCTGGGGAATGAGTCTCTGTGCTGTATGTCATGCAGTGTTACCACCCCTTGGCTAGAATACCCTAGTATATTTGGCTTATATCTTTGGAATGGCCAAAAGGATTTGGATAAAAAAAAAAAACACCAAAATACTCAGGGTGATAGTACCGGATGAGGAATGTTGTTGGACTTTTGAGACCTGATGACCAGTCCATTTTAATATCAACACAGACAATTATTTCAGGTTCCCTGGTCTGCAGGAAGGAGACTTGGAAGAAGGTTTACTACTGAGCATTTATTTTTAGTTTCTTCTTTTGCAGCATATAAAGAACTTTTTTATAGTTTCATTTTCTTCAGAATGTCCGTCAGCGCCTGTTTTGTTTGAATATCTATCTAATTCTTATTTTATTGAACAATAGTCTACAGGTTTAGCCAGCTGTGCAACAGTTTACAATCTACTATAGCAATAAAGTCAGTTTCATATATTGAGCAAAAAATATACCTGTTCTATAAAAAAAAAATTCAGTAAATGTGATTTTATGATACTAAATTTTTCAACAGACCTGGCCAAGAAATACCATAGTATTGGTTCTTACTTTTCTGAATATGATATTAAATGTATCTTTAGACTTTCCTAAATGAATACTAAAGTAATCACTACTTTAATAATGTATAAATTAAGAACCACAACATTCAGAAAGTATACGCATGCATTAAAAATTAAAAAAAAAATCTCTGTAAGACTAAGGCCCCATGTAGCGCAAAAAAAAACGCTGCAGAAATAAAACCACAGTGGTAATGCAGCGCTTTTCATTGCAATTTTGCAGAGTTTTCCTCTGCAGACTTTCTGCCCCTATTATACCTATGCAGTATAAATGACATACTGCGATTTTCATAAAAAGGAAGCATTTTCAAAAACACAGCTTTTCCACTGCAGAATTGTTTCTGCAATGTGTGGATGGGATTGGCCAGAATCCCATCCAATTTGCAGGTACTGTAAAACGCAGCGTTTTTTGCCGTGTGGGAGTTGTGTCCCAGCACGTGAGCATAGCAGTTTACATACAGGACACAACTCCGGGCAAGGCTGGTAACAGTAGAGGTCAATGCTGAATAGAGGGAGCACATATAATATAGCTCAACAGTTTATAGCTGGATTCAGAAGCTGAGTCCGGCTGTCAGCATGGGCTGTGCTCTCTCCTAGACCAGTTTTCTATATACCAAACACGCTCTATTAAATGAATTTCCCCTCCCATGTGAATGGGGGTCATGGAGGAAGACCATTTTTTTTTACTTGCTGCATAGTGCACAAGACACTCACAAATAAAAAGGCAGCAAGGAACATTCTGACAGGTTTACAATAAAGCTACACTCAGTGGCTTTAAATGCTTTAGGATACAGGTTTTACAGAAAACTGAGCAAGAAATACAAATTCCCATTTCACTTGCTGGGAAGAGCCATAAACTAAAAAAAGTGACTTGTGATGTAACGCCAGTCCGTGCACAGTAAATATGTTCTCACAGCATATTGATTAAGGGCTAAAGAGTGTAATTAACATGGAAAGGGCATAACCTGGAGCGATGGCATGTAATTTACAGCATGCAAACTGTGATTAACTCCGTGAGAGTGGAGGTAACACAGAGAATGTTATTCAAGGCAGACTCAAATATTATGACAAGAAATGCCAAAGCCGAGAGAGAAATGAAATATTAGATCAAGCCGCTTAGTTGACAGCTAAAAGTAACGTAATTAAATATATCCTGCGTAATACAGCCATTTATTATTAGACTTTGCCATAACGTTAAAGCTGTAAAAGAGCTAGTCGCACATATTAGTAATAATCAGAAGTGTAAATAAGCAATATTAATGCCATCACATTGACCAAGAAACTTGACTTGGCATTTCGGTTAGAATCACATATGCAGTCTTTGGTGCAGTTTTTTTGAGTGGAACACAGGAGTGGATGCAATAGAGGATGTCTTTCATTTATGCTTTTCCTTCTTATTGGATTCACTGCTGGATTTGGTATATAAAACTGTCACAAAAACTTTGTGTGAAGCTAAAAACGTTATATGTGTAAAACCAGGTTCATATTATATTGAAGAGATGTAAAGGGAGTCTGTTACCAGTATCCAGCATATCAACCCTTCTCTGCCGATAGATGGATTAGGGTAACCTAATTCAAAATTGTGTTTTACCTGGTAGATCAGTGCCTTTGTTGCTGAGGTATAGCAGTTTTTGTCAATATGCCAATGAGCTCTTTGGAGCATCAAAGGTGGTGCCATTGCCTCAAAAGAGGTAAGCCTCCCACTACTTTGTGCTGGCCTCTGTCCCAGTACAAGTGATTGGACCAGGCAAGAATCCCAGAGTACTGCGCATGCGCTGAGAATATGAGTAATGGCGAGGGTCAAAATTCAGATCCAGGTATACACTGCTTGGTCCTGTTAATTTGAGGAAGGAGCAGTAGGAGGCTTACCTCTTTGGAGCAACGGCAATGCTTTCATTTCTCCAAAGAGCTCATTTCCATATTGACAAAATGGCAATATCTAAATAACTGAGGAACCGATACAACACCATTTGATTCAGATAACCCTAAATTATCTATATGTGGGGCTGGGTTAATAGTGCTGTTACTGGGAATATAAACATGACAAATGAGAACTCATCTCTCCCCGTGCCTCTATTTTCTAGCGCCAGCCGCTCCACTTGTCTGTAGACAGCTGCCCTGCTGACGTCACCAGTGACATCCTGTTTGTTCTAGGGGGCTACTGTAGCCAGTCACAGACCTCAGCAGTGACCTCTACACAAATGGCACCTGACTGCTATGACGTGCTGTTTGTGAAGCGGTGACTTACCCAAACAGCCAGGGATCTATGTAAAAACAAATGGAGCTACCGCCAAAGGAAATGGAGGTAGGGGGAGAAATGACTACAGGTTTATGTTTATACCCCCAGTAACAGTGCTGTGAACTGGAAACCCCTTTTTAAAGTATTTCATTTTACTTTTCAGGATAAGTTGTCGTGTGTGTATGAGGAGTAAACACTATTTTGGGTCAATATCACTTATATTTTAAATTTTTTAGCAGTTTCCCCATTTGCAAGCCATATACAGTGATGGCCAAAAGTATTGGCACCGCTGCAATTCTGTCAGATAATACTCAATTTCTTCCAGAAAATGACTGCAATCACAAATGCTTTGATAATAATATCTTCATTTAATTTGTCTTCAATGAAAAACCACAAAAAGAATTGTCAAAAAGCCAAATTGGATATAATTCCACACCAAACATAAAAAAGGGGGTGGACAAAAGTATTGGCACCCTTTGAAAAATCATGTGATGCTTCTCTAATTTGTGTAATTAACAGCACCTGTTACTTACCTGTGGCACATAACAGGTGGTGGCAATAACTAAATCACACTTGCAGCCAGTTGAAATGGATTAAAGTTGACTCAACCTCTGTCCTGTGTCCTTGTGTGTACCACATTGATCATGGAGAAAAGAAAGAAGACCAAAGAACTGTCTGAGGACTTGAGAAGCAAAATTGTGAGGAAGCATGAGCAATCTCAAGGCTACAAGTCCATCTCCAAAGACCTGAATGTTCCTGTGTCTACCGTGCGCAGTGTCATCAAGAAGTTTAAAGCCCATGGCACTGTGGCTAACCTCCCTAGATGTGGACGGAAAAGAAAAATTGACGAGAGATTTCAACGAAAGATTGTGTGGATGGTGGCTAAAGAACCTCGACTAACATCCAAACAAGTTCTAGCTGCCCTGCAGTCCGAGGGTACAACAGTGTCAACCCGTACTATCCGTCGGCGTCTGAATGAAACGGGACTCTATGGTAGGATACCCAGGAAGATCCCACTTCTGACCCAGAGACATAAAAAAGCCAGGCTGGAGTTTGCCAAAACTTACCTGAGAAAGCCAAAAACTTTTTGGAAGAATGTTCTCTGGTCAGATGAGACAAAAGTAGAGCTTTTTGGGAAAAGTCATCAACATAGAGTTTACAGGAAAAAAAAGAGGCCTTCAAAGAAAAGAACACAGTCCCTACAGTCAAACATGGCGGAGGTTCCCTGATGTTTTGGGGTTGCTTTGCTGCCTCTGGCACTGGACTGCTTGACCGTGTGCATGGCATTATGAAGTCTGAAGACTACCAACAAATTTTGCAGCATAATGTAGGGCCCAGTGTGAGAAAGCTGGGTCTCCCTCAGAGGTCATGGGTCTTCCAACAGGACAATGACCCAAAACACACTTCAAAAAGCACTAGAAAATGGTTTGAGAGAAAGCACTTGAGACTTCTAAAGTGGCCAGCAATGAGTCCAGACCTGAATCCCATAGAACACCTGTGGAGAGGTCTCAAAATGGCAGTTTGGAGAAGGCACCCTTCAAATCTCAGGGACCTGGAGAAATTTGCCAAAGAAGAATGGTCTAAAATTCCAGCAGAGCATTGTAAGAAACTCATTGATGGTTACTGGAAGCGGTTGTTCGCAGTTATTTTGTCTAAAGGTTGTGCTACCAAGTATTAGGCTGAGGGTGCCAATACTTTTGTCCGGCCCATTTTTGGAGTTTTGTGTAAAATGATCAATGATTTGACTTTTTTTTCATTCTCTTTTGTGTTTTTTCATTGCAAGCAAAATAAATGAAGATATTATTACCAAAGCATTTGTGATTGCAATCATTTTCTGGAAGAAATTGAGTATTATCTGACAGAATTGCAGGGGTGCCAATACTTTTGGCCAGCACTGTATGTAGTTTGTATTCTTCTCTGAGCTGGTGGTGGTGACTGGCTGCTATAAACTGCACAGTGAGTAGAGGAGAAATCTATTTTATAACAGTCTCTCACTCAGAAATAGCTCCAGGACCATGCAGAACATATATAGAGAAGTACTTACTTGTACTGATGTGAATAGATTGGTTTGGTTGTGATAGAACATTACTATTCAGCTCCTGCATCAGACTAAGTCTGTGTTTTCTGTTATCTTCTGCGCTTCCTGCTCACTCCTCCCCTTCCCCTCTCTATAGACTTCTATAGATGGAGTCATGTGATCTGCAGTTTGCATCGACATGTATAAGGCAGTGTTTTTCAAAGGGAAGGTCATTTTAGCAGAGGGAGGTGTAGTAGGGGAATACTCTGATAAGAGCAGAAAGTCACATCTCTCTCTGATAAGATACTACAAAGATTTGTTTTTTTACTGCTCATTTATTCAGACTTTGTTTAAAGGACAAGGCCTATTTAAGGAACTTTTATATTTTTATAGCCTTGAGGAAAGGACGAGTGTGGGGGCATGATGGAAACCTTTACATATGTCAAATGTTCAGGAAAAGTTAAAGAAAAAAAAAATTCTATAAAAGTACATACAAGAACAATGGGCACATCTGAATTTAGCTGTAAGGAAGATCAAAAGCAATGTCAGAAAATGATTGTACTGAGACGGTAGTAGATGCTGTGACCAGTAAGTGAATTGGAACATGCCCAGAATAAAGACCATTCCATCTAGAAAATGTTTTCAATTCCCGTTTTCTGTGCATACTGGTCTCCTATTTCAGAACCCCCACCCCAGAAGACCATTTTTTTCTACTGCAATCTGGGTGGTCATCTGTTTTCTCTGTACTGTATCTGTACTAGATAAAATGTATAAATGAAATGCTATAAGAATGACCAGATGGGCCATGTGGTTCTTTATGAATGTCAATCTTCTCTGTTTCTATGTATGAGCTGTATCCTATAAGATAAGTCATACATTAAGTGCTGCTACTTTCCTGGGAAATTACAACATGGATACAGTTAACATTTTAATATGGAAAAGCACAGCTATCCTTATCAGGGAGTTTGTCTGTATACTTGTTGAGAGGTAAAGCTTCAGCGATCTACTTGTTTGGGGGAGGTGCTAGACTCCCTTTAAGCATATATAGAAAAGGTATGTTAAAAACTTTTGTAGATTTGGAGAAAAAACTTCTTATGAAAATGAGGCAGTTGGTACAATGGGGGTGGACCTTCATCTCCATGGAGCACTGCTTTTGCCATTCAGATCCCTACCATCTCTTGCCTTCCCCACACATGCAGTGAGAGTTGATCCTCCTACAGCTATGACATCACTCATTCTACTTGTGCAGCAAAAGCAGTGTCCCCAGGGCTGAAGGTTGTCACGGACTGTCAAAATAAAGGTCATGTCCTATTTTCGGCCGTTTTCACTCATGCCTCCACACACTGAAATGTATGGGGGATCCATGAAAACTGGTGCCCGTTGGGTGCAAGGCAGCCGTGAAAAATGGATGTGTTTCACATCCGTTTTGCACCTCGGTCGTGTGCATCTAGCCTAACTCTTTGGACTGAACCTTTATTTTTAAGATTTCTAAGATCTACAGATCCACCCATCTTAGGCTACGGCCCCACGTTGCCGAAACGCAGCTTTTTTTGTTGCAGATTTTGCTGCGGTTTTTTGAGCCAAAGCCAGGAGTGGATTTAGCAGCAGGTAGAAGTATAAGAACTTCCTATATATTTCCCATTCCCTTTGTAGCCATTCTTGGCTTTGGCTCAAAAAACTGCAGCAAAATCTGCAACAAAAAAAGTTGCGTTTCTGCAATGTGGGGCCGTAGCCTAAACAAGGTTTGTAAAGTGATGCAGACTTTATTATTTAGTATACACACCCATGTTCCTCTTTTTTTGGGTTGTTTCTTTCTTTAGCTAATATTATCTCTTGATTTTATATATAATATATGGTTTATTATAATAATCGTTTTGCTTTTATATTGAGAGAGCTGAAAACTGTATGGATTGTATCAGCTCTACAACTTACCTAGGCTGAGATATCAAACATGAAGCAGAAGGAGATGCTAGAGAGTTAACCAATGCTTGCCATGTGTAGCTACATTATTGCTAGCAAGGATTGCTCCAGTTGAACTCTTGAACTAATTTAATGAAAGGCATTTTTCTTGATAGTCCTCCTAACTAACACACTCTTACATATCAGTTGATTGACTTTCTGCAGTTCATGGGCCAAGCTATTCTGTTGCGGGAGCCAGCAAGTGAAATGATACTCTTCTCATACCATGCACAGACTAAACATTTGCTTTATAACAATGCACACAATAAAGCACATGCTGTTTAAATCGATTATAAAATGTGCGGAAGGTTCACAGGAACATTAGAAATTGAACTTGCATTTGCATAGGGTTTGTATGTAATCAACACAATATTACTCTAGCAGATAAGTACTAGGAACCTGATCCTGCAGGAGGCAGTGACCAGTCTACTGGCCCCCATTCTGATTTGATATGTCTAGGGTATGAATACACTTCTAAGTGGTCTTTGTTTCTGATTGTACCCAGTTATAGCAACACAATTGCCCCCTAGCAGTGTATGAGTACGCTGATGCTACAGGAGGCAGTGACCAGTCCACTAATGTGGTAGTTGTGGTAATAGTTGTACAGGTCATGACACTGTAAATATGCATACAGTACTGTGAAAGTTTTAGGAAGGTGTGGAAATAATATTGCAAAATCAGAATGCTATCAAAAATAGTTAATGGTTTTTGTCAATAAATAAAATAGAGTGAGCAAAAGAGAAATCTAAATCAAATAAATATTTGGTGTGACCGCCCTTTGGAGGAGGAGTTCTGGAAGTGATTATATATTCCCCACAGAGCCCTGATCTCAACATCATCCAGTCTGTCTGGGATTACATGAAGAGACAGAAGGATTGAGCAAGCCTACATCCACAGACGGTCTGTGCTTAGTTCTCCAAGATGTTTGGAATAACCTCCCTTCCGAGTACTTTAAAAAAACTGTTCATGTTTACCTAGAAGAATTGATGCTGTTTTGTAGGCAAAGCATATTGATGGGATTTAGATTTCTCTATTTCATTCACTTTATTTTTGTCAATTAACAAAATTAACTATTACCACTTCTGTTTGTGAAAACATTCTTACTTTGCAGCATTTTTCCACACTTGCATGAAATATTTGTACTGTACAGTATATGTGAAGACCTGTACTGTATCTTCATATGCTGGAATTGATGAGCCATGGTCTTTTAGCATTGACCTATTGTGGATACTGAGCACCCAGTATACTGACCATAGTGTCAACCAGAAAAACACTGCTATGCTAAATATGTGGAGCAGAGTAAAGGTGGAAATATACATTAGACTTCCATTGGCCAACGATCAGTTTAAAAAAATACTAGGAATGACCACTGTTTTTCAGTCAACCACTTTTTGGCCAGTGGTTGACTGAAACTAAGTGTATGACATAACTGTTTATTTTATACCTATTATTGACTAATTTGTACAGACTTTTTTTTTACTTTTTAAACAAAATTTTCCCCTGATCAGGTATTTTAGTTCTTAATATGAATGGTGCACTAGAGAGACTGAGTATCAGAGCCCAGAATGATGATAGCCCGCGCTCTTTCACAGGAATTTCCCGGTCACAGTGGGTTATTTGTACAAGCTTTCTTTATTATAAAAAAAACAGGGAACAACGCGTTTCAGAGCTATATACTCCTTTATCAAGTGCAATCATTTAACAGACTGGTAATTGATTGTACTTGATAAAGGAATGTATAGCTCCGAAACTCGTAGTGCCTGTTTTTTTTATAATAAAGAAAGCTTGTACAAATAACCCACCAAGACCGGGTAATTCCTGTGAAAGAGCGCGGGCTGCCCATCATCATTCTGGGCTATGATACCCAGTCTCTCTAGTGCACTCTGACGTTCCGATCCATTCGTTAACGTAGGACGAACCCAGCTGCCACTCTCACCTTGGATTAAATAACAGGCTCTCTATGTTGTTGTGACTATATCACAACACAACAAGCTGAGAGACCAACCGGTGGTTTTACTTGTAAGAACCTTTATTTCCATTATTTACGGATTTACACGATGTGCCGCTCGGCGTTTGTCTTTTTCTTTTTAGCTTAATATTAATGGTGGGATCTTTCATAAAAAACAGTCTTTTCACTGGTCACATTACAGCCATCCAAAAGCTAGCATGTATGGCCAACTTAAGTCAGCAGTAATGTGATGACACTTCATAAAGCAAGATGGAAATTCCATATGCCCAACTATATGAATTTCAGTTGCCAGTTTGGTTAATAATTTTTTCCCACTGTTCTAATGAACTCACAGTATATCGGAATGCACAGTGAATCACAGGCCAATTTGCAAATTGGTGACTGATCCTCATCTTAGTTTACACATGGTGTGTTACATGAAATTTCTAAATTATGTTTTCCACAAAAATCCTGCTTACAGAGATGACACAGCCTGTCATATACAGGGCAGCATGTAACCAGTATATAGCTGTGTATAAAGAAATATAGTTGATTAACAGGAATTTTTTTCTCAAAGGCAGAGAAGAGAATTTTTTTAGTAAATCCATGATGACAAACACTAGTGGTATTCTAACCTTTTATGTGTCTATTTCTCATTGTATTTTGCTACAGTTCCTTGCACCTCAGAACACCCATATCAGTTTGTAAGAGATGAGTTTTTGGTTTATTTGGGATTGATAGTAGTGTGTGAGTGGGGGTTGTTTTTTTTTTTTTGTATAGAGTAATGTTGTAATTTCTTTAGAGAAGAATAGTCGGATCAATGAAATGTTCTTTAGAAAATGATTGTTACTATATGTATGATAGAATCCCATTACTGTGATGAAGCAACTATCATCTTGTGCTGCTAGAAAATTGTATTATTATATTGATCTAACTGTTTTTGGACTCTTTCATGTACACTTTTAGTTTCTGTTTTTTGTATTGCTGATGTCCATCTATTAATTATTTTTTTCTAATGATTCCTTTATATTTTGAGTAAATATGAGCAATGTATAGCGAGGTAGGTTTAATAATACTGTCAAATATATATATATATTGCATAAAAATACATTTTGTGCCTCTTTATACTGTACTAGTGTCTCACATTGCACGTTGAAAAACAGCAGCAAAAAATGCAATGTTTTACAATACCAGCAAAGAGAATATTACAATTAATGTTATCCACATATTGTGGGAATAAATACTGTGAAAAACTGTGTTTTTGAAAATACTTTCTTAATTTTACCTGCGACAATGCCATGTGTGTGCTATAAACTTCTATATAGGGATGATCTGTAACAACTTTTTTGAGACCTGCAGTTGAAAGAACAGCACTAGACTAGCTGTTAAACTGGTGGTCTAATCTGGGTTACTCCATTCCATATGCCCTTTTTAGAGCTTTTGATCTCATAAAATGAGCCCCTGCCCGGTTCCATCTCTGAATCTGAGCAGAGCACCATTAAAAAAAGTGCGTCTCGCACTGTGGTGGACTCCAAAATTGTGCAATTGTGAACAATTAGAGAAGGCATTCATTTGAGAAGTCTCTTATCCAGGGCCGTTTTAACACATTGGTGGGCCCAATGTAAAGGTTTCATAAGTGGGCCTCCCTGTCACCCCCACTTAGACCTGACATACCTAATTCGCACATATTATAATGCCCCCTCAGTGGCCCCCAAATAGTTTAGTCATAGCTGTGAGATGCGTGACATTAGGGTGCCCAGCCCCATGTTTTGTTTGTGTGGTTTATTTTTATTTTATTTTTTCTGCTTTGGTTTTTTAACAAAGCTGTTATCTGTTAATTATTCCAGCAGGTAATGGCCAATATTCACTCGCCCATCCCTACTTGTGCCCACACATTATGTCCAGACACTGAATGTTTGGATGTCTTGTCTTTATGTTCAGAGTTGGAATACAATATGATGAAACAGGCTAAAGCAGCCATGGGCAGGAGCGGGGATGGATGTGTGAATCTTGTCATTTACCTGCTGGGGTAATCCAGTAGGTAGACATCTATTATGTTACTCAGTGGGGGGCAATATAGTGTGTGGGTGACACAGTGCCGTATCTACAGCTTCTGATTTCTGATTTTCCCAGGGAAAGGGCAATCAAGTTTTCTATATGGCCCAGTCTTTCCTAGTTACACCCGTTTCTATGGGCCAGTGTAAAACTTTTTTCATCCTTTAAATATTTGATACTTGTTAAATAAAAAAAAACAAAAACATTTTCAATGCAAGAACAGTTTGCCTTGCTAGAATACATCATAGGGTTTAAGAAAAATGTTCATGTTCAAAATCCTTAATCTTCAAATAAATGAGAAATCCATCATAAAAAGTAGAACGGGTGGATAATTGTTTTCCATATAGGTTCTCATGGCTACTTTGTATGAATCTAAATAAAGAACTTCCTCAGACGCTGTACAAGGTCACTGGCACTTAAAGATTTAACCAAATTAGGTACATTACTTTACTATGCGCATTTCAAAGAGGTTTTTAAGCAATATCAAATCTACTATCCCTTATTTTCAAAATTAGATTCATTGAGCAAAATTATTAGATACTCTGCCTAAAATATTCTTTGGATCAGATTACTGTATGGTATCAGCTAACATGGGTTTCTGAAAACTTGATATCCTGAATGTCTTAAAGAATATATCAATGAGTTACTTCAAATGGGTTATGTTATAGTCTAAAACCATACAGTATCAAGCGGTACAATAAATATAATCCAATATTTTAGTATTTGACTCCCCAAAGCCACATACCCATTCTGAAATGAAACAATGCCAGAATATATTTTAAATTTGTAAGATACTAAAAGTTGAGGGACAGTCTCACAATCCAAGCTTCCAATGTGTTTTCTACTTTCTTCCCAGCCTTATTTTTTTTTTTTTTGCTTTTAATTTTGTGCCCATATACACATACACAAGTCACGTACAATGCTATTTCTTGACTGCTAAGTTATCTTATTAGTCCTGTCCAAATGTCCTATTGTAAGAGGTCAGTGGTACCAAACACTCAGGGATACTGTATGTGGTGCTTCATGGTAGGGTTCTCCAACCCAATGACACCACTAGCTGCCAATGATGCCATGTCTCTTATGTGCTTCACCCGGTCGGCTTGAGTAATGTTTGGAATGACAGAAACTGTTGTTTCTCAGATCTTGAAATATTTCTTAATATGTTGATATATAGGTGCATCTCAATAAATTAGAATATCTTTGAAACATTCATTCACTTCAGTAATTCAGTAATACAATTCATAATCAGCGTCTTCCATGATTGTGTGTCCTACTGAACCAGACTGAGGGACCATTTAAAGCCTTACAATACTGAACTTTTTTACAATATTCTAATTTTCTTAGATTTGGGTTTTCATTACCTGTAATCCATAATCAACATTTACAGAAATAAAACACTTGAAATAGAACACTCTGTGTGTAAAGAATCTAAAAAATATAGGAGGTCAATTAATTTAATTTCTGAAATAAATAAACGTTTCAAAGATATTCTAATTTATTGCGATGCACCTGTATGGTGGATGGCGCATTGTATGGTGTAAGCCAGCTCCACATGGGTAATCTGTTCTAGCAGTCTCTCAGTGCCAGAAGCCACTAGTGGATAGGCGGCTATACAAGTAATAGGAGCAGTGCAGCTGCCCCATCCCCTTCATAGTGGTGGTTCAAGTGAACTGCAGTTCTGCTCCACTGACAGCTTCCGGCACCCGGAGGCTACTAGAACAGATGATTTCTGTGGGGTCTGTGTTTTGGACTTTGCCAGATCACATACTACATTTTAGCCATGGTGGTGCCTTGATGGTGATACACAGACATTATAGACTGTATGGAAAGGGATCATATATGAACAGCAATTGCAGAGGAAATATAGTGGCATTGTCGATGACACTGGTTGTTGAGTTTAACATTCGAGGAGCTGAATGGAGCAATGGGAGCAGCATAGGATACCAGGTAAGTACAGTATACATATTTTATATGTATATTCAATTTTTTCTTGCCAGGTAGGTCACTTTAAATTAGCCTTTTACTATCCTGGAAATCTTTGAGTTTGCTGGACCATGTCTTAACAGCTCACTGTACTTTCTTGTCTGTTCTTAAAGGTATGTTAAATTTACACGTTCCTGCTTGGTATGCCTTTAAACGTTTACTTCACTCTTTTGTCTTGTATGATTTATGCTTTGGGTGTTTTGTGTAACCATCTTTCATGACTCTTGACTTTTCTGTCAGAAGGAACAATTTATCAGGATGATATATCGTCAGTATTTGACCTCTCTGCGGTAATCTGTTACATATTTCTCATGGTCATTGGATTCCACATCATGTCTGAACCCCCAATAAAGTTGCTGCAGGACTGCCATGTACAGAAAAAAAAAAATTCAAGCTAAAAATAAAAGTCTCTATATCTCAAAGGAAATAAGTAGCAATGCTATAATATGGCAAAAATGATCAGAATCACCAGTAATAAATTATCTTCCCATTGTTAATTGCTGATTCAGAGTAAACCATGAAGAACTGTTCCTCCTCCAATAAACCTCAGTTGCCACACCATATTTGAGGTTCAATTGACTTTCTTGCATCTGTCAAAACATCAGACTTTCTTCCTGCAAGCTCATATGGAATATGTAACTTTATATATTAATGTATTTGTACTGCTTTAGTCTACATGTGCATGTGTGTAGCTGGGCTGTGATTGAACAACATGGACATGAGGGTGCCCGTGCCTCCACGGCCCCATTCATTGCTCTCAGGTAGCCTGGGCTGCAAAACTGACAGGTATAGGAACTGTCCTGAGTTTAGCCCCAGGATCTCTGCCACATACTGATAATACACGGGCTTGTGTATGCGGCCATAGAAATTAATCTGGAAGTGTGCTAGCTGTGAAAAACATGGCAAGCACATGGTTGTGTGCATGAATCCTTAGAGCCTAATGTTGGTCTACAATACGTTGCATCACTCCAACTAAATTATTATTTTTACATATAACCAATTATATGAAATACAATCTTCAGTATTTGATTGAGGTCAATATAACCGCACAAATATCATGGAATATAGTAACTTCTGTATAATTCAACTGTATAGGCATGCTTGTTTGTCAGGACTTGAGATGAGTACATCACATTTACATTAACATGCAAATATATAACCTAAGCCTAACAATGTCACTTGCACTAAAAAAAAAATATAAAAAATGTTAAAGGGGTCAGAGCTGTAGCTAGGGTTTACTTCACATGGGGCACAAGTTCAGTTCACCGCCCTTACTCTATATCTCAACAGGTGATATCCAGCACCTAGGGCACGTGCTGTGGTTGTTCCCCCCCCCCCCAGCTACACCCCTAAGAGAGTTGTCTCATTAGGGCCACCCATTTCCATATGTCTTATAATGGGTCTCATGTGCCCTTCATGCTCCTCCCAGGAGGGATCCATTTATCATGTATGACAGGATAACAGTCACCTGAATTCAAGTGAGTTGTCAACATTCCAGTTAGCAAAATTAGGTAATTTAACACCCATCCTAAGGACCCAATTTTAGAGGGAGTTTGCCTAAACCTTGCCCTTTTAGGGTGAAGTTTACCAGTGCATTCCCATTTTGCTGTGATTATTTCTGAAAATTCTAGATTGTCCCAGAAAATTATGACCATTATGTAATGGGGGCACTGAAAGGACTTACTGGTTATTTGCCAGAGTAGCAGCCTTAGTGGTCAGCTGATTTGTAGGTGTGTGCTGTGTAGTGACACCATTGTTCAGCCGATCATACACTGACTTCTTCTGGAGTTGGCTGGTCTGTCGCATACATGAACATTAGTGGCGAGAGATACCGGCATATGGAATGGATGGGATACACATCTGAGATGCTATCTTTTTCACTTATGAAAGGATAGACGTGTCAGTTAATTGAAATCTTCACTCAGGATAGGAGTGGGTGAAAAATGTTCCCACCCTTAGTGGCATTTTGTGATTTGTATGTTTGTATATAACACCTGTGTACTATTGTTGCACAAAGTAGTTGGAGGGGGAGGGGTCCTTATAACTGGATAGAGACTATATATTAAGTCTACATATGTGATCACAGGCATGACCAAAGGCTTTTGTTTAAATGAAAATGTAGCATTTTTTTAATGCCGAACCTAATAAAGGAAACCTTTTTATCTTACACCTGGATAATAATAAAAAAAATTATAGCATTGTAGCCCAGCAAATTTGAGACACTTGGCAGGTATCCCTATAGCTGAAGCTTCACCCAGTGATAATAATTGTAAGTAACTGCCAGGATGGCTTCACTATATAAAGAGGCAGTCACACTGAGACAATCCATTCTTTAATAAACTCCGGTTAGGTAATTTTCGATGGATTGAATAGAAAGGGACAGACACCCATGAGGGTTATAACCCCAGCCGCATAGATAGAAAATTAAACCACAACTACACAATAGGTATGTATATGCACAATTATAATAAAGCAAACAAAGAAATATATATAATAGTTTTATTGAAAAAAACAAAACAATTGAAAAGCAACAATGTACATAAACAATATCTGAGAAGACATCCACCATGGTAAGTAATATCTCCTGACATCAACAAGAAATATTACAGAAAATATCCCATGTGCAATGTATAAGGAAAGGACCGTAACAAATTGTCACAGCAGAAAATACTACCATGGAAGAAGAGGGATACCACCCCACACCAGGGTTGGTGTTGCCCATCAAGCAATTGAAAAGGGTCTCATGGATCAGGGCGGCCTCACACTAACCTCATAGTGAACATCAGTCGAAGTATACTATGTGTGGGTGGCATTATTGGTGTGCCCCAAAGATGGCAAATCTACTTCTGCCCCACATGTATCATTGGAAATCTGGCTTCCTAAGGGTTCAATGTATTGACTACAGTTTAGTTGTGGAATAATTTGCTCTTACAAGACAGCATAGTCATCCTGAGATGAGGGAGTGTACCATACTTTAAATTGAAATCCTAATATTGTTAAGAACATTGAAATGTTAGGAGTTAAATAACAGATTGCAATTCTCCTGCCCCATCATTATCATCACTGAACTACATTTATCTGTTGGGGAGAAATCAAGTTTTAATTATTATCAGTATTCATAATACGGGGCACATTACAGCAGACCCCAGGCAGCAGTTTAATTACTACCAGCCAGTTGCTGAGAAGTCCCTTAAATATGAGCCTTTCTTTATTCATTACGTTACTGAATACTCTTGGGAGACTTAAACATGCTTCTTATTTTTACTAAGACTAACAATTCACGAGAACACTGAGGTCATTTTTTCTGTTTTGTAAAATAGTTAAGTGAAAAATGAAAGTTGTGTTGAACGTAAACCAGATGGAAATGTACAAAATCGTCTTTGCATCTCTAATTGGAAGCACAGTAAGGCTGTAATAGATTCTGCAAATTGCAAACAAAATGCTTTTGTTTACATTACTGTCAATGACTTTAAAGCTTCAACCGGAGAGGCAAATACAGATATGTTTATAGTAAGAACCAAAATATGAAACCCCAATTTAGAGTTTAGCCTTGTGTTTAAATAGAAGATTTGTTGCTATACGCACGAGTATGGAGAAGGGTTGACTTAAGAATAGTATTGTGTATTAAGAAGACTTCGACTCTCTGAGGGTTCCTAGTGGGATTTTAATGATCAGGTAGCACGAGCAAGCAAACTGTTACTGTAACATATGCCTCCCTTTAGTCTGCATAATTCATATGCCGTAAAATTAGCTATAGCTGCGTGACTCAATAGCAACACCTCATTATTTTATTATTCAGTATTTATTCCAATGTTTGACGCCTCATGAAATTACTGCTAATGTGTTATAGAAGGGCAAATCTGACACAAGTGAGAACAATTTCATTTCCCACGCATGCCTTCCTGCTGGTATGTCCTTCCCTCCCTTGGTAGAAGTAGCAAGAGTAAATAGTTAATTTGCTTCAATTATAAGCCTGTCCTGCTAAATTAGAAGCTGCAGGGATATGGAAAGGCAGAATTACACTTATGAGCTGACAAATCCTCAGAGCCCAAAAACTGATGTCTCTTTCTTGGAGCTACTGTAATTCCATTACTTTTATGTCAAGTCAATCAAATCACTTAATCTTTATTGGTGCTTTCACACTCTTTAGACGTGTTCTTTCATGGTCAGTTTGATGAAAGTGTCTTGAGAATAATTAGTAGGTTACTTCCAAGCACATTGGAAGTCTCACTTATCTTAACTTATCTGAACTTTTTGGATTGGAGCCTTGTACTGGCAATACAATGAAATGTTCTATGCATTATTTCATAACTTGTAGATTTTATTCTTCACCATGACCTAAAACATTCAAATGCTTTGAGGATTCAAGAAGATCTTATCATATCCTGGGAAAAGTGAAATGAACACTTGCAAATTGCATTAAATTGAGCAGTTTCAACACTCCTTAAGGCTGAGACCACACGCAGAAACACTGCTTTTTTTTTCTGGCTTTGGCTCAAAAAAGTGCAACAAAATCTGCAACAAAAAAAGCAGCTTTTCTGCAATGTGAGGCCTCAGCCTAAAGGGGTTTCCAAGATTCCGGCATAATGAAATTTTCTATGCATTATTTCAAAACTTGTAGAATTTATTATTCACCATGACCCAAGAAAATCAAATGCCTTGAGGATTTAAGGAGATCTTATCATACCCTGGGAAAACTGAAATGAACACTTGCAAATTGCAGTAAATCGAACAGTTTCAACACTCCTTAAGGCTGAGGCCCCACGCAGAAATGCTGCTTTTTTTCCTGCTTTGACTCAAAAAGCGCAACAAAATCTGCAACAAAAAAGCAGCTTTTCTAGGCTAAGGCCCCATATTGTGGAAATGCAGCTTTTTTTCTTGCAGATTTTGCTGCGTTGAGCTTTTGAGCCAAACCTAGGAATGACTACAAAAGGAATGGAAAATATAAAGGAAGCTTCTTATACTATATCTCCCTTCTGCTCAACCCACTGCTGGACCCACCCCCTGGCTTTAGCTCAAAAAAACGCAGAAAAATCAGTTGCGTTTCCGCAATGTGGAGCTTCAGCCTAAAGGGCTTTCCAAAATCCAGGCATAATAGATGCTGATGACCTATCCATAGGACCCTAACCGATCAGCTAATTTGGCTACTCAAAGCTGAATACAAAGTATACAGCCGAAAGCAGCTCTGCTCCTGTTCAAGTAAGTGGGAGCAGAGCTGTTGTGTATACAGTCATATGAAAAAGTTTGGGCACCCCTATTAATCTTAATCATTTTTAGTTCTAAATATTTGGGGTGTTTGCAACAGCCATTTCAATTTGATATATCTAATAACTGATGGGCACAGTTATTTTTAGGTTTTAAATGTGGTTTTTCTTATTAACAGAAATGTGCAATATGCTTAACCAAAATTTGACCGGTGCAAAGTATGGGGTTTTTGGGGGGCTCCTGCAAAAAATACAGCCTCTGTCCTGTGCTTTTGATCATTTCCTGGTTCCTGGTTGAAGTTTTTTTTTACCATTTCTTTTTACAAAACAATTCCAGTTCAGTTAAGTTTGATGGTCGCCGAGCGTGGACAGCCCGCTTCAAATTATTCCACAGATGTTCAATGATATTCAGGTCTGGGGACTGGGATGGCCATTCCAGAACATTGTATTGTTCCTCTGCATGAATGCCTGAGTAGATTTGGAGCGGTGTTTTGGATCATTGTCTTGCTGAAATATCTATCCCCGGGTACTTTCGTCACTGATTCTTGTACATTATTCTCAAGAATCTGTTGATACTGAGTTTATCCCTAGGGCCCCTCAACTTTAACAAGATTCCCGGTGCCGGCATTGGCCACACAGCCCCAAAGCATGATGGAACCTCCACCAAATTTTACAGTGGGTAGCAAGTGTTTTTCTTGGAATGCTTTTTTTTTTGACGCCTGCATAATGCCTTTTTGTATGACCAAACAACTCAATCTTTGTTTCATCAGTCCACAGGACCTTCTTCCAAAATGAAGCTGGCTTGTCCAAATGTGCTTTTGCATACCTCAGGCGACTCTGTTTGTGGCGTGCTTTCAGGAACGGCTTCTTTCGCATCACTCTCCCATACAGCTTCTCCTTGTGCAAAGTGTGCTGTATTGTTGACTGATGCACAGTGACACCATCTGCAGCAAGATGATGCTGCAGCTCTTTGGAGGTGGTCTGTGGATTGTCCTTGACTGTTCTCACCATTCTTCTTCTCTGCCTTTCTGATATTTTTCTTGGCCTGCCACTTTTGGGCTTAACAAGAACTGTCCCTGTGGTCTTCCATTTCCTTACTTGTTCCTCACAGTGGAGCTTTTTTTTTCTCTTTTTTTTTTTTTTCCTTTTTTTTTTTTTTTTTTTTTTTTTTTTTTTTTTTTTTTTGTTGTTGGGGGGGTTGGGGGGAGGTGAGTAAATAGTGATTTTTTTTTTTTTTTTTTGGTTATGTTGGCTTGGGGTTGAAGTTAGTGGGTTAGGTTAAATTTTTTTTTTTTTTTGGTAGGTAAAGGAGAAGAATTATTATAATAATTAAATAAGGGGGGGTATTTTTTTTCGGTATTTTTTTTTTTTATTTTTTTTTTTTTTTTTTTTTAAAAAACCCCTTTTTTTCAAAAAATTTTTTTGTTCCATTATTTTTTATATATATAAAATAAAAAGGGGTTTTAAAAACCCCCAAATTTTTAAAAAAAAAAATATTTAAGTTTATTGGGGGTGCCCAACTTTTTTCATATGACTGTAGCATTGGTATTTTTAATTATAATTTTGAGAGAAATGAGCACATTCTCCGAATACCATAACTGGCTGTATTTTCTTGAAATCGGAAAAAAAAATCAAGCTTTGGATATATTACGATGGAAAGTAACAGAACATTCAGACAATAGCAGATCATCAACTACATTATAATCACATTCTTGGATACCAAGTCCTGGGAAACAGTTGTACTAATCACAGGGTGCAAAGATGTTGTAAGGTTCTCATCTGGTAATGAGAGGATATGTATTTAACCGGACCCAGTAGTAAATAAGTGATATTAGGCCTTTTTTTTTTTTTTTTTTTTAATGGTAGACGAGTATTCCTTTTGACCTTTGCTTTGTTGTGCATTATTTTAATTGTGGCTTTCGTTATATATTATATATTGTCATATATTTTTTTAATTGTTATTGACATCTAAAGATACAGGTGCATCTCAATAAATTAGAATAATAATAATAATACATTTTATTTATATAGTGCCAACATATTCCGCAGCACTGTACAATTTGTAGGGTTCAAGTACTGACAAAAAAGATACATTACAAAGAAATAGTCAATTCACACACTGGGACTGAGGGCCCTGCTCGCAAGAGCTTACAATCTATGAGGTAGAGGGGGGGACACAAGAGGTAGCAGGGGCGGCAACAGACATAGCATTGTTTGTACAATGGTCAGACAATTCTGTAATAGAAGTTACTGTCATTACACATATATAAAGCTGTATGAGCCGTCATCAGTCATGTCCTTTAACGTGCAGGTGGTGCCTAGACATATAAAATTAGTCTGATACGGCTTCATATCCTGTGAGGTAATGCGGGAGTGTGAACAGAGGAGGGTATGTTTTAGGGATTCTAACTACAGAGGGGTTTACATTAGGAGTTGTGATAGGCCTGTCTGAAAAGATATGTCTTCAGTTTACGCTTGAAGCTGTGGAAATTGGGGGTTAATCTAATAGTCCGGGATAGAGCATTCCAGAGAAGTGATGCAACTTGGGAGAAGTCTTGTATATGAGCGTGGGAGGTTCTGATAATAGAGGATGTTAGTCTTAGGTCATTGAGTGAACGGAGAGTACGGGTTGGGCGATAGACAGAGATGAGGGAGGAAATGTAGGGAGGTGAAGCATTATGGAGAGCCTTGTGGATGAGGGTGATAAGTTTATATTGTATTCTGTATTGAATAGGCAGCCAATGTAGTGAACGGCACAGACCGGAGGCATCGCTATAGCGTCTAGACTAATAGATGAGCCTGGTCGCCGCATTCAGAATAGATTGTAGAGGGGAGAGTTTAGTGTCTTTAGTGTATTTGGGGTAAGGAAAGGGCGGATTCTGGAGATGTTTTTGAGGTGGAGATGACATGAGCGTGCGAGTGATTGGATATGGGGGGTGAAGGAAAGTTCTGAGTCAAACAAAACCCCGAGGCGGCGGGCATACTGCCTAGGAGTTATGGTAAGGCCAGAGACTGCAATGGAGATATCAGGGACAGATCTGTTAGATGGTGGAAACAGCAGTAGTTCAGTCTTTGAAAGATTCAGTTTCAGATAAAGCGAAGACATGATATTTGAGACAGCAGAGAGGCAGTCACTGGTGTTCTGTATTAGCGCAGGGGTGATGTCACGGGATGATGTACATAATTGGGTGTCATCAGCATAAAGATGGTACCGGAAGCCAAATCTAGTGATAGTTTGTCCAATGGGGGCTGTGTAGAGGGAGAAGAGCAGGGGACCTAGGACCGAGCCCTGAGGAACCCCAACGGCAAGGGGAAGAAACAGAGCCCGCAAATGATACACAGAAAGTGCGGTCAGAGAGATAAGAGGAGAACCAGGAGAGAGCAGTGTCTTTGAGGCCAATAGAATGGAGCATAGTGAGGAGGAGTTGATGGTCAACAGTGTCAAATGCTGCTGAGAGATCCAGAAGAATAAGAAGAGAGTACTCACATTTGGATTTAGCCGTCAGGAGATCATTGGAGACTTTTGTGAGGGCCGTTTCAGTAGAATGCAGAAGCCAGATTGTAAAGGGTCAAGAAGAGAGTTAGCAGAAAGATAGCGGATTAAACGAGAATAGACTAAGCGTTCCAAGATTTTGGAGATAAAAGGAAGGTTAGAGACAGGTCGATAGCAGCACAGGACGGGTCAAGGGAGGATTTCTTCAGTAGTGGGCTTATGACAGCATGTTTGAAAGAGGATGGGAAAATTCCAGAAGAGAGAGAGAGGTTAAAAATTTTAGTAAGGTAAGTCGTGACGGCAGGCGACAGAGACTGGAGAAGGTGTGAGGGGAAAGGGTCACTACTACAGGTTGTAGGGTGAGAAGAAGAAAGTAGCTGAGATACTTCCTCCTCTGTAACAGGTTCAAAAGATGAAAATGAACAGTCTGAAGTGCGGCTGTTGAGGGGGTCAGTGCCACCTGGGGATTGGGCAGTTATTTCCTGACGGATCTTATCAATTTTATCATGGAAATAAGTGGCCAGGTCATCTGCGCTAAGGTCTGTGAATGGCATCTGTACCTTGGGAGTGAGTAAGGAGTGAAAAGTTTGAAATAGTCTTTTAGGGTTACAGGAGAGAGAAGAGATGAGAGCGGTGAAATAGTCTTGTTTGGCTAGGTGAAGGGCAGAATTATAGGTTTTAAGCATAAATTTAAAGTGGAGGAAGTCTGCAGGTGTATGTGATTATCTACACAGACGTTCAGCACACCTAGAGCACCGCTGAAGAAAACGTGTCTGTGGCATGTGCCAGGGTTGCTGCCTCCTGCATCTAACCTTTCGAGTGGAGGGGGGAGCTGTCTCATCCAATGCACTCTTAAGGGTTTCATTATAGTGACTGGTGGCTAGATTGGGGCAGGACAGTGAAGAGATGGGGGACAAAGAGGACTGTAGAGTATCTGAGAGGTGCTGGGTGTTAATAGCACGGAAATTCCTATATGTTTGATGAGTAGGTGTGTCCTGTGAAGGAGAGAAAGCACTGATGGTGAGAGACAGAAGGTTATGATCAGAGAGTGGCAGAGAAGAGTTAGTAAATTTAGAAACTGTGAGGAGTCGATGGAAGACAAGATCAATGGTGTTGCCATCTACATGTGTGGCGGAAGAGGAAAGTTGTGAAAGACCAAAGACGTGGTTATTGAGAGAAACTGTGAGGCAGCTGGGTAGACAGAGGTGTCAGTGGGGATGTTAAAGTCACCCATGATGAGGGTAGGAATTTCACTGGATAAAAAGAGGGGAAGCCAAGAAGCGAAGTGATCCAGAAATTGGTAGGGTGAGCCGGGAGGATGGTAGATCACAGCTACAGGTACGGAGAGTGGACGGAAAAGTCTGAAAGCATGTACTTCAAATGAGGAGAATGTGAGTGAGGGTATCGGTGGGATGGCCCGAAAAGTGCACTACAGTGACAGAAGTAACCCTACCCCTCCAACCTTCCTGTTGTCAGGCCTAGAGGTGTGTGAGAATTGTAGGCCACCATGAGACAGAGCAGCAGGGGAGGCAGTATCAGACTGCTGGATCCAGGTTTCAGTAAGGGCAAGCAAGTTGAGAAATTTACTGAGGAATAAGTCATTAATATATTCTAGTTTGTTACACACTGAGCGGGCGTTCCAGAGAGAACAGTTAAAAGAGACAGGAGAAAGATAAGGAGAGGGAACACGGTAAATATTGATTAGGTTTGTAGGATTTCTATGTGTGTAGGAAGAGGGAAAATTAGGGAGAGAAGGAGGGCCATGGTTTGGAGAGATGTCTCCAGCAGCTAGGAGGAGCAAAATGGACAGAGTCAGAAGGTGGTTCAGTGATTTATGTGGATGTTTATGTTTGGTTTCACTTTGAAACGTTTATTTCTTCCAGTAATTGGATTAAAAAGTGACCCCCTATATTTTCTAGATTCTTTACACACAGAGTGTTCTATTTCAAGTGTTTTATTTCTGTAAATGTTGATTATGGATTACAGGTAATGAAAACCCAAATCTAAGAAAATTAGAATATTGTAAAAAAGTTCAGTATTGTAAATTCAGTGTGTCACCTACCAAGGTTTCCTAAGCCTTTAAATGGTCCCTCAGTCTGGTTCAGTAGGACACACAATCATGGAAGACGCTGATTATGAATTGTATTACTGAATTACTGAAATGAATGAACGTTTCAAAGATATTCTAATTTATTGAGATGCACCTGTATATAAAAGATCAACAAAAATAAAGGCTTAAAAAATGTATAAAGGTTTTACGAAGTCTGATGGGGATCCCATATCTGAGATTTTGTCCTTTGGAAAGAACTGGCCACAGGACAACAGTGGCTGCATATATACACAACTCTCTCCATTATATTCTTAAGGTTATGGAAAAAGCCAGGCGTGAATGTAGAAATTTCTCTCTGTGTTATCAATTTGTATTAATATTCTGGATGTACAAGAAGACTGTATTGATCTAAAAAAAAAAATGGAAATGCTTGCTTTGCTCATTAGTATGTACAGTGAAGAGTCTTTATAAAATGTTCTCTATTTAATGTTTTTGTGTGTATTATTTGCAGGTGTATAAGAAGAAAACTGAAGCTGCCAAAAAAGAATATCTCAAACAACTGGCTGCATACCGAGCAAGTCTTGTATCCAAGGTAATGTCAAATATTTATGACATATGTCTTCCCAATATCACTTAAATAGTTTCTCAAAGTTGATTTCACAACTTGAAACTGTTTGAACTAAAGAACTTAGCAACTCTTGAGTTTCTAAGACAATTACTATAATGTACAGATTTAGGAGTTTAGTTCACTTGTGTAGTAAAGAACTAGAATAAAAATGATCCAGTTACTTGAATACCTGCTGCAATAACTTAGGTCCTTATATTCAGAAAGTAAGTGAAATAAATCCCTTTAACTAAATCAGCTTCAATAAACATAGACAAAAATGTATGTAACAAAATTAAATGACTTTACCCTATTAGATTTACCTGTAATTTTGAAGTCTGTAGCCAAAATCCACAATTTTACAAAGCCACATTCACACAGCCCATCTCCTGTATGGCTCACAATACAAATTAGAAATGGCAATTTTGCAAACTTTCACATGTTTATCAACCTGATCATATGCCTATTTCAATGTAGAGGCAAATTAAATTTCAGTCAAGAGAAAACTTGACTTACTGCAGTACTTTACATAATTATTGCTGAGATCCTAAAATTCTGTGATCATAGCAGCCTCTGCACTGTTCAATGCAAGCAATGTTTTAGAGGGGAGAGAAGATGAATGACAAGAATATTACCAGTTTTGCCAATTCAGTGACTAAGAGGCAGGTCCCATATATTTGTAACATGACAGACAATGATCTAGAGTCTGCCATATTACAGAGTTTCTAATTTTAGAAATAAGTTAATGTTGTATACTATTTAATAGCTTTATTCATTTGTAAGCTTTAGATTAGTTTCAGCATTGTTCAGAGAGAAAACTTGAGTTACTGCAGCTCTTTATATCCTCCTGGGTGATATATATTAAAACCCTGTGATCACAGCAGCCTCTGCACTGCAAGTAGTCTCTGTGTGAGAAATGAGTGACAGGTTTAATGTGGCCGGTCTTCTAGAAGCAGTGACCATAGGTGAACTACAGATGCATTATATCTCTAACATGACAACTAAACAACTTCTTGTTAGTTGGTGAGAGTAAGGAGACATCTGCAGCACTAAAAAATGCAGTTTCAAGGGAAAGTTTCCCAAATGTGTTTTTTATTTTTTTTTTATTTTATTTTAAGGCATGCGTTAAAGCTGTATAGAGCTATCTCTATAATAATGTTACTGAAAAGTAGCAATCCTCTTCATATTTATAATAAAGTAAGGTAAAAGTACCATCTGTAGTTGATCAACAATACTGTAGTTACCACATTCTTTTTTTTAAGCTACTGTATATATATATATATATATATATGTAACTGTAGTTATTTCCAAGTTTCCTTTATACTGTATGTAACAAAGCAATTTTTCTCATAATGTAAAATTTCCTTACAAGTGTGATACTTTTATACTATATGTAATAGGTTACAAATTGTTTTACTCTTCTGGTGAATGTATATTTACATTGTAGAATATATAAAGCTCATTCATTACTGGATCTGCTCGGGGGGGGGGGCCGCCCCGGGGGGGGGGCGCTGCCGGGGCCCCCCCCCTAGAGAAATAACTGTGTCCATGGGGGGGGGGGGGGCATTCACTCTATAAATTGACCCAGTCCAAACTTTGCACAAATTCATTAATTGAATTTGTAATGTGTTGCTATCCCCTAGAGGGTTTAGATGAAGATCAATCAAAATTCCGGCCACTGAACATGCAATTTATCATACTAACGATCTTTTCTCTAACCAGAACTAGCAGTTTACATTAAATAAACTGCATTCACTTCAGTACTTGCCACATAAGTCAGCTGAGTTACAATGAGGGTATCTTGAGCCATTGGTATATGTAACAGAACTATTACACAAAGCAACATTAATATCTTGGGTATGTAAAGAACTGAGTATGACTTTCTTCATAGCTATTCATGGTATCATTTTCTGCTTCTACAGAAAAATACAGTTATCCACATCAATTTTTTTTTTACTTAAAGGGGTTTTTATGAATTTATTAATCCCTCTATGTGTGCTAAAAAATAAAATAATATATTAATATAATTTGCATCTGGCCTTGTGCTTTCCCTGCCACTCCTGGTGTTTTTATGAAAATACTAATATCTATAGTTGACATTACTGCTGCAGTGTAAACATGGCAGAGCTGTGTGCATGAAGCCTACACACAGGCTTGGTGAATCTCTGTGGTTCCATACATATTACATACGCTTCCATCTGCCAACATATGGTGCCACTAGGGGAGA
The DNA here is from genome assembly GCA_947044405.1 of Leptodactylus fallax. Lineage (NCBI taxonomy): Eukaryota > Metazoa > Chordata > Amphibia > Anura > Leptodactylidae > Leptodactylus > Leptodactylus fallax. The sequence goes on along the minus strand of CAMRHE010000153.1, from coordinate 2,974,546 downwards.
TTACCTCCATAACGCAATATTTTGAGGCACATTGTACCTTTTTCTTTTTGTTGTATACATATGGAATACATACAAAAAATTTTCTCCATAAGATACTGGCCATACATGGAGTATACTAGGGCATTACATAGTCATATTATGGAGAATTGTAGCTCTTAATTTCTTATTTCACCTTTTGGTAATAGTTTTGTTAGTAGCTGCCCAAATGCCTCCATAATACGTTAGCAGGTGTAGTAATAGATAGTGAGGGTATTGTATTCATAATAATCTTTATTTAAAACGTTAAGGAAAGTTTTCTTGCAGATCGGTGGGGTTGACATCCCAGACCTCTACGGGTCAGAAGAACAAGAGGCTTTTGTCCTCCATTCTAAATGAAGCCGTGGTCGGACAGCACATGCTTCAGCTATCTACGACACTTCCATTGAAGTGAATGGAGTGGTGCAGGAGTGCTGCCTGACCAAAAATCCCTCCATTCTTCTGATCAGTGAGGGTCTGAGTAGTTAGACTGACTTGCAAGTACATTATATACAAACATTTTGGTTTGCAAATGGTCTTGACTACACAAGGCTTATTTGTAGCCTTTGAAAATTTTCCAACATAAGGACGCATTCAGACGTTGGGAAAATGAATTTGAGGCAGACATCTGCCTCGGTTTCCACCAAACGTCCTTCTCACTGTGGCTGAATACCGATGCGGAGCATTGACATTCCATAGTAACTCTCCACCGCTGATTAGGCCCAAACGAACGGGCATAATCAGTGTGGAGTCTCGAGCAGCGTCCTGCTCCCATATCTGCCTCCCATTGAAAACATTGGAAGGTTGGAATCTGCCAATGATTTTGGGGTGGGGCCACTGCAAAATCAGCAGCAGATTTCGCCATGTTAACAGGACCATATACTGATTTGCCTTTATCCTTGAGGCTTGGCGATTTTAGTTTTTCTTGGCAGAATTCAGAAAGCCATAACTTTTTGCATTTACAAGCTCTTTAAGGGCTTGTTTTTTTTGTGGGATACAATATTTTTTTTTTCAATGGCACCTTTTGGGATGCCTATAATTTAGTTAATTAAATCAAGGGTTAATCAATTTAGCCAATTTTTATTAAATCTTTCTGGGAAGAATGAAAAAAGCAGCAACTTAATTAACATTTTCTGGGAACGATGAAAGAAAACAGCAATTTTTACATTTTTTTTTCTTTTTCTATGGGTCAGTATGAGTATGGCAATACCAAACTCTTTTTTTTTTGTTTGTTTGTTTTTTACTCATTTTGTGCAATATGAATATTTTTTTTTTAGGAAAAAACTGTTTGCCATGTTCTGAGAGCCATAACTTTTTATTTTTCTATTGAAAGAGTCCATTGTTTGTGCATCAGAACAGATTTTTTGGCGATATATACACACATGGACAAAATTGTTGGTACCCCTCGTTTAATGAAAGAAAAACCCACAATGGTCACAGAAATAACTTGAATCTGACAAAAGTAATAGTATATAAAAATTCTATAAAAATGAACAAATGAAAGTCAGACATTGCTTTTCAACCATGCTTCCACAGAATTTTTTAAAACTTTAGAATAGTCCAATGTTTCCTCTTAGCCATTCTTGGGTGTTTTTAGCAGTGAGTTTTGGGTCATTATCCTGTTGCAAGACCCATGACCTGCGACTGAGACCAAGCTTTCTGACACTGGGCAGCACATTTCTCTCTAGAATCCCTTGATAATCTTGAGATTTCATTGTACCCTGCACAGATTCAAGACACCCTGTGCCAGATGCAGCAAAGCAGCCCCAGAACATAACAGAGCCTCCTCCATGTTTCACAGTAGGGACAGTGTTCTTTTCAAGATATGCTTCATTTTTCCGTCTGTGAACATAGAGCTGATGTGCCTTGCTAAAAATTTCGATTTTTGTCTCATCTGTCCATAGGACATTCTCCCAGAAGCTTTGTGGCTTGTAAACATGTAGTTTGGCAGATTACTTTTGTCAGATTCAAGTTATTTCTGTGACCATTGTGGGTTTTTCTTTTCTCAACGAGGGGTACCAATAATTTTGACCATGTGTGTGTGTATATATATATATATATATATATTATATATATATATATTTTTTTTTTTTTAACCACAAAAGGTGCTCTCCAGTGGAGAACCAATTTGGCATATATTGTGCTGAAACTAGCAGAAATGGTTGCTCAGGAATGGTAGGGACTAAAAGAAAAAAAAAATTCCAACTGCACCAGAAATAGTGCAGCAGCATCTATGAAGGAATGCAAAGAGTTGAAGTTGGAGGGGGTGATGAAAAGTTCTCTTTACGCTCCATTGGTACCGTCACTATGTCGTACATGGGATAGCAAGAGGTTAAATGTGTAAACACAAGTCTCCATAGGGGCTGTATACACAAAACCTTAGGATATTTGTAATCATGACTATTTGCAAAGGTGCTTTATATTTTATTTTAGATACATTTGAGCAATAAAAAGGTTGCAAAGTGCACATACCCTTTAATATATAGTCACTTATTTATGTGCTCTTACCTTTTTATCTTCTCAAAAGTTTTGCAAAATGTATCAAATACATTAAATATCAGGCACTTTTTAAGCAAACTAGCTATAAACTAAGATTTTGCTTGCACTCTGAGAAGGCAGTGAAAAGGGAAAATGTTTCCTTAAAATACATTACAGATTTGATGTAATTTGCTTGGAAAAAATATATTTTTTTTATTCCAGTCCATCTAAAATGTACTTTGATATTAAAGGGCAGGAAATGGAACTGCTGATTTCATCTGTTTTTATGATTACACTTATTGTCTATTCTAAAGCAAATAGCTTCTAGTTATGAACTCATATATTATCACCATTTCTTCTATTTAAATACAAAATGACATGTAGCAAAAAAGAAAATCTGACAGCTCCTTAAGAAATACTGTAAATTAAACCATAAATTATATGGTGTTTGGCCAAGGAAAGATTGTTCATATTTTTACTGCAAGTGAAATGACAGAAAGGAAAATGAGCGGCTCTTTATACAGTATAAAACATATTTAATATTTGACATTTTATTGATTCCTTACAAGAATATGATTTTATATTGCAACAAACCTGAATTAAAGGGGTTTTCCTATCAAAGCAAGTTATCCCTTATCCGTAGGGTAGGGGATAACTTGCAAATCAGTGGGGGTCCGACCCATCAGACTCCCACTGATCAGGAGAATGGGAGACTTTTTCCCCCCTGTTTTGAATGGAGTAGTGGTCTGTTAGTGTGTGCATTGCTCAAACTGCTTCAATTGGAGCGCTGGAGATAGCCAAACACATTCCCATATTAATGAATGGCGCAGTGAGCATATAGACTGACAGCTCCATTCCAAACAGAACAAAAGTCCCCTGTTCTCCTTATCAGTGAGATTCTGAACAATCGGATCCCCACCAATCTGGAAGTTATGCTCTAGCCTAGGCAGTGGGATATCACTACTTTTTTTTTTGTTTTAGTTTTTGTGTTTTTTTTGTTTTTTTTTTTATTTAAATTCCATTATATATTTTTTTTTTTAAAGAAACAATTTACCTGCTGAAAAAGCCTTTTTTGGAAGTAACATACTAATACACTTCTCCTGACATTAATGAACTACTATCCCCACTGTACCTAAAATATTGTATAGGCATTCTGGTGGTTCAGCAACAATGGAGACAATTCGAAGAATGAATTGCATTTTATAGCAGCTTTGCAAGCTGTATGTGCTATGCTCCAAATTGTAAAAAAAAAAAAAAAGACGCAATTCTTTCTTTGAACTATTTTCAGTTCTGTATCTTCTGGCTACGGAAGTTTGTAGAAATGTGCCCCATTGTGTTGTAGAATGCTATAGAATGGGACTACAAGCTCTAACAAGGCCACATGGCACTGGGACTGGCCCAACAGTGTATCAATGGATCCTCTGACAGATCAGGGCCTGATATATTAATGGGCTGTTCATACAAAGGGACCTCAAAGATCCAGTAAAAGACAGCCCTGTTACGTCCAATGTGTGCAAGTGCAATGAAAACTACAAAGACTACTATGTAATAAAGAACTGATGTATAATCCATCTTTACAGAACCTGTGCACATTACATTCAATAAACCTGTGTTTGATGCTGCTGCATGGTATTTCAGATATACAGGTGCATCTCAATAAATTAGAATATCTTTGAAACATTCATTCATTTCAGTAATTCAGTAATACAATCCATAATCAGCGTCTTCCATGACTGTGTGTCCTACTGAACCAGACTGACGGACCATTTAAAGGCTTAGGAAACCTTGGCAGGTGACACACTGAATTTACAATACTGAACTTTTTTACAATATTCTAATTTTCTTAGATTTGGGTTTTCATTACCTGTAATCCATAATCAACATTTACAGAAATAAAACACTTGAAATAGAACACTCTGTATGTAAAGAATCTAGAAAATATAGGAGGTCACTTTTTTAATTTTACTGGAAGAAATAAACGTTTCAAAGATATTCTAATTTATTGAGCTGCACCTGTATGTAAATATGGTAGGGCCTGACCAAGCTAGATCTAGTGATTCTAAGCCAAGTTATTTCATAATTTTGACAAAAACATGTCTTTAACACAGATATTAACATTTTTGATGTTCTCGTTTTCTTGAAGAGCTACAACGACCCTGTTGATGTCAAGACATCTCAGCCTTCTCAAATGATTTCAAAGCCTCCAGTTTTCCATGGACCCGCACAGCAACACTCCACATTGTATCTTAACTCCCCATATCACCAACCGTCAGCAATGAATCCACATTTATCTGCCATGCACCCCGGTATCAACAGAAACATAGCTCCCAAACCCAGCAACCAAATGCCAGTGACTGTATCCCTAGCAAGCATGGCTGTATCTCCTCCTCCATCTCTTCAGATGAGTCCACCGCTCCACCAGCACATGCACATGCAGCAGCACCAGTCACTGTCCATGCAGCAGTCCATTGGAAACCAGCTACAAATGCAAAGCCAATCGGCTCTGCACTCACCAGCAATGCAGCAGGTTGGTAATTCCATTATATTCTAAATATAAAATAAAACTAAACATCCACCCCATCATACATTTTATATCGTTCCCATACATACATTTACTTCACTATGCACATGTTTGTGTACTATATGTAAATGTGCATGGCATCAACTTGGAAATGATAACGGTATAAAAATTGGTCATTAAATTGTTGCTTTTCTCTTGCAATGTTCTTGGATAAAGATATTGGTTCTAAAGACTGCTTATACATGGCTGATGAATATTATGTGCTCTATATATACTACATGAGTCATACAGTTAAGTGTTCTGAAACATTGGTGTTATGGGTTTCATGTTGACTACCAATTATTGTCATTTACTCTTCAAGGAGGACAAAATAGAAAGAGTAAGTGACATTTACGCTAAAAGCATCCTATTCTATGATTATTTTCTGTTCCATATTACATTTTTTTTAGTGGTTAAGAAAAGTAAAAAGATATTTTAAGTGGACATGTATTTTATCTCCCCTCATTCTCACCAATATGGAATAAGACTAGGCATTAGACAGAGCCTACAGATTGTCTAAAACTGAAGAACAGCTGAGCTAAGTCTTGCCATCTTCAGCCAAGCCCCACACATTTGCTAAAAAGGAGAGGAGCCTGTACATATGCTCTTTGAGGGTATTGGGGTCTCCTTCTCAGGTCTACCTGAAAAATGGCAAAGAGAGTCACTAAATGAGTATAAGATGATCTACCATGCATAAGCTAGGACGTGTTTTCAGAGGAAGGGGTGTCTTAATGATGAGGAGATGACTCCTTGAATACCTAGTGAAAGCTGAGGATTTCTTACACTGTGTCCATACATTTAGCCTAATGTACAGTACAGACCAAAAGTTTGGACACACCTTCTCATTGCAAGAGTTTTCTGTATTTTCATGACTATAAAAATTGTATATTCACACTGAAGGCATCAAAACTATGAATTAACACATGTGGAATTATATACTTAACAAAAAAGTGTGAAACAACTGAAAATATGTCTTATATTCTAGGTTCTTCAAAGTAGCCACCTTTTGCTTTGATTACTGCTTTGCACACTCTTGGCATTCTCTTGATGAGCTTCAAGAGGTAGTCACCTGAAATGGTCTTCCAACAGTCTTGAAGGAGTTCCCAGAGATGCTTAGCACTTGTTGGCGCTTTTGCCTTCACTCTGCGGTCCAGCTCACCCCAAACCATCTCGATTGGGTTCAGGTCTGGGTGGTCATCTGGCGTAGCACCCCATCACTCTCCTTCTTGGTCAGATAGCCCTTACACAGTCTGGAGGTGTGTTTGGGGTCATTGTCCTGTTGAAAAATAAATGATGGTCCAACTAAACGCAAACCGGATGGAATAGCATGCCGCTGCAAGATGCTGTGGTAACCATGCTGGTTCAGTATTCCTTCAATTTTGAATAAATCCCCAACAGTGTCACCAGCAAAGCACCCCCACACCATCACACCTCCTCCTCCATGCTTCACGGTGGGAACCAGGCATGTAGAGTCCATTCGTTCACCTTTTCTGCGTCGCACAAAGACACGGTGGTTGGAACCAAAGATCTCAAATTTGGACTCATCAGACCAAAGCACAGATTTCCACAGGTCTAATGTCCATTCCTTGTGTTCTTTAGCCCAAACAAGTCTCTTCTGCTTGTTGCCTGTCCTTAGCAGTGGTTTCCTAGCAGCTATTTTACCATGAAGGCCTGCTGCACACAGTCTCCTCTTAACAGTTGTTGTAGAGATGTGTCTGCTGCTAGAACTCTGTGTGGCATTGACCTGGTCTCTAATCTGAGCTCCTGTTAACCTGTGATTTCTGAGGCTGGTGACTCGGATGAACTTATCCTCCGCAGCAGAGGTGACTCTTGGTCTTCCTTTCCTGGGGCGGTCCTCATGTGAGCCAGTTTCTTTGTAGCGCTTGATGGTTTTGGCCACTGCACTTGGGGACACTTTCAAAGTTTTCCCAATTTTTTGGACTGACTGACCTTCATTTCTTAAAGTAATGATGGCCACTCGTTTTTCTTTACTTAGCTGCTTTTTTCTTGCCATAATACAAATTCTAACACTCCATTCAGTAAGACTATCAGCTGTGTATCCACCTGACTTCTGAACAACACAACTGATGCTCCCAACCCCATTTATAAGGCAAGAAATCCCACTTATTAAACCTGACAGGGCACACCTGTGAAGTGAAAACCATTTCAGGTGACTACCTCTTGAAGCTCATCAAGAGAATGCCAAGAGTGTGCAAAGCAGTAATCAAAGCAAAAGGTGGCTACTTTGAAGAACCTAGAATATAAGACATATTTTCAGTTGTTTCACACTTTTTTGTTAAGTATATAATTCCACATGTGTTAATTCATAGTTTTGATGCCTTCAGTGTGAATCTACAATTTTTATAGTCATGAAAATACAGAAAACTCTTGGAATAAGAAGGTGTGTCCAAACTTTTGGTCTGTACTGTATATACCGGGAGAAAATCCAGGCATATGCATTGTTTCCATCGGCTTCCATTTAATAGACAGAGGCTAACATGGCAAAATATAAAAATACATAGAAAATATACCACACAGTAATTTAACAGTGGGATCCTATAGGTGACATTTGTATCACCCTTTGGATGTATACGTGTTGAGTGACGGTCGGCTTGAACGCGATGGATACAGAGTCAGACTTCATAAATATAATGCATAGTATTTGAAGGAATACTACCACCTTTAAACATGAAACCTTGAAAGTAGAAATATACATACATTTTGTGGGTTGGTTTGATCTCCAGGGTTGCACTTATATTACATTCTGTGCATACCACATGTTAAAAAAAAAGTTTTACCATTTTTTATATGCAGTTTTATTTCTGTATTTTTTCAGCACTGAATTATGAGGATAATAGCAAAAAAAAAGAAAAGAAAAAAAAAACGCTAAAAATTGGGCATTCTGGAGACCTAGAAATACTTTGACTGGGTAATAGGCTTTTGAACATGAGCCTTAAATCTTAGCCTCAGATATCCAATAGTGGTTATGCAGCGAATATTGGATTTTTTTTTCTTTTTTAGAACTGTATAATATATTCTTTGCTTTCAAGATAATGAACAATGACAAATGGAAAACACGTCGAGTTCTGGCTCATTAGTGGTGGATGTAGTGTTTCAGATTTGAGATTCTTTTAAGTAACTGGTTCTAATAGCTGAATTATGGCAGATATGGTAAAATAAGAGGTCTTGGAAGTTGGAATTTATTTTTGGAGCCATTAATAGTATCAGTTTTTTGATAACCTGCTCATTTCTTTCTCTCTTTATAAATGAAGTCATGTATGAAAAGTAATGCAAATAAAAACAGTGGAATGGGCATGGAAACCAATTAGACTGCCAAAGTCACTTTCAAAGCTGGCAGCACCAATGTCGTGGCTTTTATTTTTTCTTCTAAACTTGTAATGGTTTAGCTTGCCTCTCAGACATGACATAGGCCACTCTGGTTAGCTGAATTTAAGGGGCTTTTCACCCTTTAACACCTATACAAACATTTACACTTTGATGCTGTGACTTTCCAGCTTACATCTGCAGAGTAGTCACTGACTAATGGAGCAAACAGATGAACACTACTTTACGCTGAGGCCCCATGTTGCGGAAATGCACCTTTTTTTTGCAGATTTTGCTGCGATTTTTTGACCCAAAGCCAAGAATGGCTACAAAAGGAATAAGAAATATATAGGAAGTCCTTATACTTCTACCTTCTGCTCAATCCACTCCTGGCTTTGGCTCAAAAAAACGCAGCAAAATCTCCAAAAAAAAAAAAAAATGTTGCGTTCCTGCAATGTGGGGCCTTAGCCTTAGTCTGCAGATGTTTCCCCCTTACCAAGCCTCGTGATGAGTTACTGCCATGTATTCTGCAGACAGTAAAAGTAGACCTTTCACCATCTCCACTAACTTCAGCTCTTTGTATGCTTTAATAGGCTCCACTCCACTGATTCCGGAGCAGGTGGTATTTTTTTCTCTAGCTACTACTGTTCCCAAGCAAACATTTGATTCAGCAACCAGTATTCTAATTAGGCTCTGTACTGTCAGGTGGCTAGTCTGTTCCAGCCCAGGACTGCCTACCTACCTGACAGAGTCTAATTAGCATATTGTGTACCAAAACTAACAGTACCAATTTCTCAGAAATGGTGGAGGCTAGAGAAAAATTGCACTTATTGAAGGATGCAAGGAGTTGGAGTTGGTGGTGAAAGGTTTTCTTTAGCCCAGCATACCTCAGGGCTACTGAAAAGGCCAGAGCAGAATGCTTGGCAGGGGCAAATGTCACAAGAGTGTCAATAGGTGTTACAATTATGCTTAAAGAGTCTATTCCAACTGGTAAATTCAATTTTTAAGTGAAACCATCCATCGATCAGCCGATTGCTACGGGCTATCTTTTGTAGTCCCTAGTAGTCAGCCATTATTTTCAGAAGAAGCTGTGGACAGCTTCTCATTTCAGTTGTATTAATAGGCAACTATTTTATGCATGGTTGTGTTAAGTCTGGCAGAGGAGGAGCTGCTCTTTGCTGTGGCATTCCACTCTGATTTATAAAAATCATAAAAAATTATATAGGGGACATTTCTATGTCATTAAATCCTAATTATTCTTTTTAAAGATGACCTTTCAACACCTCCACCATCTTCAGTTCTTTCTATCCTTTAATAGGTGCCGCTCCACTGATTCTCACACAGTTGAAAAATTTTCTTTAGCCCCAACCCCCCTTTCCCCAATACCAAACAATGGGTGCAGTTAAGTTTGGTACCTATTATGTTAATTGAGTGTTTTGGGGACAGAGCAGAAACTGGGGTGCCTCTTGTATGCCTCAACAAAGGCCATCCTCACAGAGCATTGGCATATCAGGCACCAAAACTTACTGTATTGATTGTTTAGGATCAGTGGGTGCTACAGAAAACTCAGGCTGGAATCAATGGAGCGGCGCCTGTTAAAGGATGCAGAGAGCTGGTGGAGGGGATGAAAGATCCACTTTATGTAAACCTATTAGAATACTATAGAAAAGAACTGAATAATAAAATATAAAGTCAATGTCACTCTATACAGCCATACCCATCACCTGTGGGAGCATGACTGTGATTGATGTCCCCACTCCTACTATAATAACAGGGACTTAAGAAGTCCTTTAACCCCTTAGACTTGCAAATAGTATATTTTATATACATCAAAAAAGGAGGTTCCCTTTGTGATATCCTTGTGATCCGTGGTTTGATGATAGCTGAAGATCTCCTCAGGGATATCCTGTGATGTTGCCTTCATTCCTTATGAGTTTGAGTGATATATAGTTATTTAAAATATATATATTTTTGACAGATGACTAAATTATTGTCAGTAAAAAACAAAGTCTCCATAAATAAAATAACGTTTCTAAATAGAAATTTAATAGACACAATTTTTTTCAGCCAATGCTGGACACAAAGCTTTCAAAAAAAGTTGCAGTGACACAGATTTTTTTGCAAACCCATTTTTCACATCAAATACAAACATTAAGTAGATTTCAGACAAATCAGTATTATGGCTAAATTATACAGTCCCGGAGAATTGCATAGATTATTGTATTCACATATTCTGTTCTTTTGATGTCTTCAAGAGCACAGAACATTTAATAAATCTGCTGAAAATTTGCATATGTGTCCAAATAGATTGAAACAGCATAATTTTACATTGACTGAGTGTTTGCTCTTATTCGAGGCTGTTCTGTTATTGGAAGTGAAATCAGAAATATAGTGTGTACCATTTACATATTTTATATTACATATTTTTGCACGCGATCCAGAATGCCCTTGGTTTGCCTCTGCTTTCTTGCATAAGTGTGTGTTTTGTCGTTCGTTGACTTTATAATATTTTTTCACCTTGGTGCAGATCATCATTGCAGTGCCCATTGATGGGGAACCATCAGTGGGCACTGGGCAGCATCTTATGATTGGAAGAGAGGTCATTCCTTGAAAAATCTGTTTAGAAATGACTTTATTTTTGTATAACATACTCAAGCAACGCACATTGTCTTGAGATGGAAGCACCTCTATGTTTAACCAATGCCATATTGTTAATTTCTGTAGCTATTTTCAATCTTTGTCTCTTCACAGCAATGTAGATTGGAGTCATTTATTTCTCCTCAGGCTACAAAATGGAATCAAACCTCTGCCAGATATTTTTTTTCCACCCTGACCTTGACAAACCAATCTCCCTGTATGAGAATACACTTGCACTAAATTTGCCTTATTATTTGACCTGAGGGTTTCTTCCCTTCTTGAACAGATTCCTAACATGTTAACATTAACATTTCTGGAAGTAAAACTATATGCATAATTGCTTTATAAAAACCATGCTAACAGGATCCTTTATAGCAGTAGATCTGGATAGAAAACTTAAATGTACCGGATTAGAATCTAAAAATAGCCAAATGTATGTGCATAGATAATAGATCAGTAATGTTGTCCATGTATTATCATATATAAATAATCTCAGTACAGATGTGCAGATGGAATCAGTATTTATTACTATGAACAGAATCCCAGTGAGGTGAGAAATACAACCAGTTCAGACCACTGGTTTACAGGAAATAATTATATAACCCAGATGGCTAAAGCAGGAGAGAAATTCCCACAAACTAATAAATGGGTGACGCAGCAAACAGAAAAATCTAGACTTTGCAACATGGCAAGAACAGATGAACGTAAATGCCTTACAAACGTGATCTAATAATTTTCAGATCATAGATTCTTACACAAAATAAGCAATCCAGTCTCAGGTCACTATTGTCACCCACAACCTTTATGAGTGACCTCAACCTCTCGGCCTATCAAGGATCTGTGTTTACAATTTTTTTTGAATTGGTCCAAAATTTGGGTATGCTTGTAGACACAAGGCTAACGCTGGCCATACATATTAGGTGTGTATCTCCAGGACCCATTGGTCCATCCAAACAACTAATGTCTATGGAAGCTTTCCAACTCCTCACAATGGTGAATATGGGAAGATAAAGATCAGACAGTTGGATGTTGCTATCAAGTCTGTCTGGTTTTATGGAGATAAGCTCCTGCCACATGAGTCTGGCTGCATCTTTCTCCCATCTCCCAGTTCAGTACACATTATGTGAGAGTGTCAGGCAAGATGGTTGTTGGCTAGACAAGTGTTTGGCTATGTAAACCATGTGGTCGATTTAACGTTCCTGCAGGGGCGTAGCTATAGGGGCTGCCGGTTCCAAAGGTTCCTCTGTCTCGCAGGGGCCCTATTACAGATTTTGCATTGGGGCCGAGGAGCTTGATTTTTGACATACAGTCATATGAAAAAGTTTGGGCACCCCTATTAATCTTAATCATTTTTAGTTCTAAATATTTGGGTGTTTGCAACAGCCATTTCAATTTGATATATCTAATAACTGATGGACACAATAATATTTCAGGATTGAAATGAGGTTTATTGTACTAACAGAAAATGTGCAATATGCATTAAACCAAAATTTGACCGGTGCAAAAGTATGGGCACCTCAACAGAAAAGTGACATTAATATTTAGTAGATCCTCCTTTTGCAAAAATAACAGCCTCTAGTCGCTTCCTGTAGCTTTTAATCAGTTCCTGGATCCTGGATGAAGGTATTTTTGACCATTCCTCTTTTCAAAACAATTCCAGTTCAGTTAAGTTTGATGGTCGGCGAGCATGGACAGCCCGCTTCAAATTATTCCACAGATGTTCAATGATATTCAGGTCTGGGGACTGGGATGGCCATTCCAGAACATTGTAATTGTTCCTCTGCATGAATGCCTGAGTAGATTTGGAGCTGTGTTTTGGATCATTGTCTTGCTGAAATATCCATCCCCGGCGTAACTTCAAATTCGTCACTGATTCTTGTACATTATTCTCAAGAATCTGCTGATACTGAGTTGAATCCATGCGACCCTCAACTTTAATGAGATTCTCGGTGCCGGCATTGGCCACACAGCCCCAAAGCATGATGGAACCTCCACCAAATTTTACAGTGGGTAGCAAGTGTTTTTCTTGGAATGCTGTGTTTTTTTGACGCCATGCATAACGCCTTTTCGTATGACCAAACAACTCAATCTTTGTTTCATCAGTCCACAGGACCTTTTTCCAAAATGAAGCTGGCTTGTCCAAATGTGCTTTTGCATACCTCAGGCGACTCTGTTTGTGGCGTGCTTTCAGAAACGGCTTCTTTCGCATCACTCTCCCATACAGCTTCTCCTTGTGCAAAGTGTGCTGTATTGTTGACCGATGCACAGTGACACCATCTGCAGCAAGATGATGCTGCAGCTCTTTGGAGGTGGTCTGTGGATTGTCCTTGACTGTTCTCACCATTCTTCTTCTCTGCCTTTCTGATATTTTTCTTGGCCTGCCACTTCTGGGCTTAACAAGAACTGTCCCTGTGGTCTTCCATTTCCTCACTATGTTCCTCACAGTGGAAACTGACAGGTTAAATCTCTGAGCCAACTTTTTGTATCCTTCCCCTGAACAACTATGTTGAACAATCTTTGTTTTCAGATCATTTGAGAGTTGTTTTGAGGAGCCCATGATGCCACTCTTCAGAGGAGATTCAAATAGGAGAACAACTTGCAATTGGCCACCTTAAATACCTTTTCTCATGATTGGATACACCTGGCTATGAAGTTCAAAGCTCAGTGAGGTTACAAAACCAATTTTGTGCTTCAGTAAGTCAGTAAAAAGTAGTTAGGAGTATTCAAATCAATAAAATGATAAGGGTACCCAAATTTTTGCACCGGTCAAATTTTGGTTTAATGCATATTGCACATTTTCTGTTAGTACAATAAACCTCATTTCAATCCTGAAATATTACTGTGTCCATCAGTTATTAGATATATCAAATTGAAATGGCTGTTGCAAACACCCAAATATTTAGAACTAAAAATGATTAAGATTAATAGGGGTGCCCAAACTTTTTCAAATGACTGTACAGACGTTTTGTATTTGAGGGCAAGCTATACAACTTTACATAAAATTGGTATAACCTATTTATTAGCATATTACAAACTTAGTCCTAAAAAATGGGTCTTCACAAAATGTGATAATTCTAGCGCCATGTATAACATGCACAATATACTGTAGAACAGATTTCCAATGCTTTCTCAAGGTGATCATGCAGAAGATCTAAACTCTGCATCTTTACATTGAACAATTCTCATTTGCACCAGTTTTTTCTAAATGACTGGCCACAGCTATCGTTGTAACTAAAAGGTTTAACCTTCCTCCCACAGAACCCTTGTACAGTCCGGGATTGTTGGCCACGGGCTCATGTTTGCCATTAGTCTTATTCATGCTCATATTCACAGTCTGCTAGTTCAGATTTTACCATGTCTATAGAATAGCAGATGAACCTGCATAGTAGTAATGTGGCTAGCTACATTAGGCTGGAGACACATGGGGTGTAATTCAGCTGGTGGATAACTTGCTGCAATGTTGTTGCCATCATCTAGCCTGTGCAGTTTAATTTTCGTGAAATCTCCTCCACGTGCGGCATCTAAAGTCTGCGGCACAAAGTGACCAGCTCTGCTCTCCCTGCACATTTTACCAACAGCTTTAAGTCTTTGTATTGCAAGTGTTGAAAGCAGCAGAAGACCCATGGTGATTCCTGCAGGTGCACCACAGCGAAAACCACGCAATTATGATTGTTTGTTGTCATGGTGGCTTTTAGGGAAATGTGCTGCTGATTTTACCTGGAAATTCAGCAGCATGTCTGCTCATGCCCCACCTTTAGGCTAAATGCATACAAATGTGTGCAGCAACTGGTCCATGGGGAAAAAAATTTACAGACGGCACATGGATGATATTACTGTGCCTCCATGTACACACTGATTTCTTGCAGTGAGCCCAGGCCGCAAAACTGACAGGGGTAGGATATGTCTTGAGTTTTGCCCTGGGCTCACTGCCTCATATGCAGGATTGAAACACACAGGCATGCATATGGGGCCATAGGAAATAATGGGTCAGTGTGCTAGCCGGTAAAAACATGGCTTGCACACTAATCTAGCACACATTCATGTGCATGAAACTTAAAAGAGGTATGTCAGAGAGTGAGGGATACTTCTGTAACGGACTGTAGAAAGGCACTTAAGGCAAGAGGAGGGTCAAGGGTGGGAATGCATTTGGCATGAGCAGTGCTCACCAATCCTGCATTAGACCTGGCTGGATTGCTCATAACATTGAAAATTATAACAGGATTGGCAATGTTGTCCATTTTTGAGTCGAGTAGACGTTTGCCTCTAGGGCTTAGGAGCATTTGGTTTCCTACAGGTTACTTTTCTTAGACAGTTTCATAAATCTTTGTCCCATACGAGAGGCTATAAGCATAGAAACATTGCATTTACTGTGTATATTGAACTGTATGGATTGGATAGATTAAACTTTCACGTAGAGTTTTAATTGCAGATTTCCCAATAAAAAAATCCACAGCATACTACTGAACTATAAGTCTGATGAGGGTGGGTTTACACTTGCGCCGGAGTCCGTCCGCTGCGAATCCGACTGAAAATCTCGGGAAACTGTATAGGGACTGGATAGCGAAAGGTTAGCAACGCATTGCTTAAAAACCCATTCACTTGAATGGGTTTTTAAAGCAATGCGCGGGTGTGCGCTTACACCCTCTGAGCCGCAAATCCAGTTTTTCTCGCTGGAAACAAAGTCCTGCATGTCCAAGATTTTCAGTCGGATTCATGGCGGACGGACTCTGGCGCAAGTGTGAACCCACCCTAAGAGGGTGAGATTTTAAGGTTCATTTACTGGCAGCATTTGTCAATAATTTTGTAATAAACTTAAACATATTTTGGCTCCTTTCTGTGAAATCCTGTATTTCTTTCTTCTTTCCTTTGCTTCTCTATTGAGAGCCATAATCTGCTTGTCATTGTGTAAAGTGTACAGGCTTGTGTATAATGAAGAGAAGATGAGTGTAGGCGAGGGTCACTTCAAACAGTTACATTTGGGGCATTATAAAACATACAAATGTGCTCCTGGTGCCGTATGAGGGAGATTCTCATCTTGCATATAGCATTCAGGTTATCATTTCTACCTATATTTCACAGAGATAACACACCATGCTGTTGTGCACTTATTCGTTTGTTTTTTTATTAAAAAGAAAGAGTTTTTTTCTACGTGATACAAGCCTCTGTGGGCTGTGCCTTCCTTACAAATTTGGATTTTGGATTGGATACTATGCCTGGGGTTTTTTGTGTGCATATGTACCTTGGGTGGGGGGCAGACAGCTGCCACTAGCCGTGTTTTACAGGTCGCTTCCAGCATCTTTCTTCACTGTCAGGCCCGGGCAGCTCTGTCTCCTGTGTTGGGCCGGCGGTTCTGCGCTCAGCGCTCATGAGTCAGTGGCAGCTGGCTGCAGTGACTTACCCGGCCGCGGGGATGTTCTCTGCTTCCAGTCCTGCATAGTGTTGGTGGGCATCAGAGTGGCTCTGTACAGCTGTCGGTCCGGTGCCAGCTGTCCCCCTCCCCTGATAGGTTTTAATTTATTTCCTATCTGTGAGTAGTAGACAGTTTAGTAGTGGGTTGGGGGTGGTAGATTATTAGTTGGGGTGGTGTTGTTAGATATGAGAGGTAGGTAGATTATTAGTTATGAGAGGTAGGTAGATTATTAGTTATGAGAGCTAGGTAGATTATTAGATATGAGAGGTAGGTAGATTGTTAGTTATGAGAGGTAGGTAGATTATTAGATATGAGAGGTAGGTAGATTATTAGATATGCGAGCTAGGTAGATTATTAGTTATGAGAGGTAGGTAGATTGTTAGATATGAGAGCTAGGTAGATTATTAGTTATGAGAGGTAGGTAGATTATTAGTTATGAGAGCTAGGTAGATTATTAGTTTGGGGTGGTGATTTTGTTTGGGGTGGTAGTTATTAGATATGAGGTGGTGATTATTAGATACGAGAGCTAGGTAGATTATTAGATATGAGAAGTAGGTAGATTATTAGATACAAGAAGTAGGTAGATTATTAGATACGAGAGCTAGGTAGAATATTAGATATGAGGGGTAGGTAGATTATTAGATATGAGAGGTAGGTAGATTATTAGATATGAGAGCTAGGTAGATTATTAGATATGAGAGCTAGGTAGATTATTAGTTATGAGAGGTAGGTAGATTATTAGATATGAGAGCTAGGTAGATTATTAGTTTTGAGAGCTAGGTAGATTATTAGGTATGAGAGGTAGGTAGATTATTAGATATGAGAGCTAGGTAGATTATTAGATATGAGAGCTAGGTAGATTATTAGTTATGAGAGGTAGGTAGATTATTAGATATGAGAAGTAGGTAGATTATTAGATACGAGAGCTAGGTAGATTATTAGATATGAGAAGTAGGTAGATTATTAGATAAAGAAGTAGGTAGATTATTAGATAGAGAGTAGGTAGAATATTAGATATGAGAGGTAGGTAGATTGTTAGATATGAGAGTAGGTAGATTATTAGTTATGAGAGGTAGGTAGATTATTAGATATGAGAGTAGGTAGATTATTAGATATGAGAGTAGGTAGATTATTAGTTATGAGAGGTAGGTAGATTATTAGATATGAGAGCTAGGTAGATTATTAGTTATGAGAGGTAGGTAGATTATTAGTTAGAGAGGTAGGTAGATTATTAGATATGAGAAGTAGGTAGATTATTAGATACGAGAGCTAGGTAGATTATTAGATATGAGAAGTAGGTAGATTATTAGATACAAGAAGTAGGTAGATTATTAGATACGAGAGCTAGGTAGAATATTAGATATGAGGGGTAGGTAGATTATTAGATATGAGAGGTAGGTAGATTATTAGATATGAGAGCTAGGTAGATTATTAGATATGAGCTAGGTAGATTATTAGTTATGAGAGGTAGGTAGATTATTAGATATGAGAGCTAGGTAGATTATTAGTTTTGAGAGCTAGGTAGATTATTAGGTATGAGAGGTAGGTAGATTATTAGTTATGAGAGGTAGGTAGATTATTAGATATGAGAGCTAGGTAGATTATTAGGTATGAGAGCTAGGTAGATTATTAGATATGAGAGCTAGGTAGATTATTAGATATGAGAGCTAGGTAGATTATTAGTTATGAGAGGTAGGTAGATTATTAGATACGAGAGCTAGGTAGATTATTAGATATGAGAAGTAGGTAGATTATTAGATACAAGAAGTAGGTAGATTATTAGATACGAGAGCTAGGTAGAATATTAGATATGAGGGGTAGGTAGATTATTAGATATGAGAGGTAGGTAGATTATTAGATAAGAGAGCTAGGTAGATTATTAGTTATGAGAGGTA
This sequence comes from Leptodactylus fallax, assembly GCA_947044405.1. Lineage (NCBI taxonomy): Eukaryota > Metazoa > Chordata > Amphibia > Anura > Leptodactylidae > Leptodactylus > Leptodactylus fallax. The sequence continues at coordinate 2,956,227 of CAMRHE010000153.1, read as the reverse complement.
GATTTTGTCTATTGCTATATGTGTATATCTCCCTCTGAATCTCTCACGTGAGTTCCACAATATAAAATACTGTGCTCGCTGTTGTAATTTAATAATGGAGTAAATAATTTTGACACAATAAATACTGATGTGAAGTGAATTGTTGTTTTGAAACGCCAGGCGAGCGGTTTCTTTTTCTTCCTCCTCGGTGTGGAGTTTGATTATTATTTGTTACTCGCTAATTCTCATCACTAGTATCGTGCTTTGCTTTTTTTTGTTAGTTGAAAAAGAAGTGTAAGTATAAAGGAAGCAGATGGTCCCTTTGTGATTGAATGAAGAAAAAGGGTTTTGCGAACAATGCATGAATAGGTGTAGTCTAATAAAACACTCAGCCACCTGCTGCCAATGTCTTTCAAAAAGATTCTGTTGCATATTTTGAAAATTAACAAGCAATGTATCCTTGAGTTTTAATGAAGGAGGAAAAATGCAGATTTGGAGGATATATGTATATTTGTTGTGCGCCTCTTTGTCTTTAATACCTTTTTGTTTTGCTTCTAGGGTAACCAGTTTATAAATCTACATGACCTTTGCTTCCTTTATAGCAAAGGCATATATGTGCGTCCTGGATTTAATAGCAATATATTGATCATTCGATGCGTTACTTTTATTCCATATCTTATGTCTTTCTGAATATTGTTCTGTGTACCTATTGTTTCCCATGCATGTTTCACGCTGTGTAAGTAATATGGTTTTATTTGTTTCTCAGGGATTTACTCTTCAGTCAGAATATCAGAATCTTATCAGCCCCACATCTACAGCAGCCCAGGTTGTTACTCAAGCAATGGAGTATGTCCGTTCAGGTTGTAGGAATCCTCCAGGACAGGCCATAGAATGGAACAATGACTACTGCAGTAATGGGTGAGTAGGCTACCAGCACACTCTAGTGTTCCACTCCTGCTATTAAATATTTTATAACATTTGCTCTAAAGAAATTCATAGCATCGCAGGAATTATAAATCTTCATATAAATGCAAGCCAAATGTAATAGAGATGTTTCTGAAGCAGACACTGGCAAATAGACCATCTTTTTCATGTTGGTTATTACAATAATGTTGCACAATAACAACTGTTTTTAATGCGCAAAACAATATTAAATGGGTTGCATATAATATAAAACAGTGTAAGCAAATAAAGTGCTTACACCTTGTAATACAGTATGTAGTATTATTATAGCTGATACCACATAGAGTGACTACACACAAGCATGGGGGTCCTTGTGTGTAGGGCAACTTATGTATAATGTTTATATGTTCTCCCTATATTTGCATGGGTTTCGGGAAACATGGGGTTCCTAAGTTCTATCCAACCAAGGATTTGCACAGAATTTGTGTTCTCACTGTGGTTATGTGGGTTTCCTATGTCTACTCCAGTATGTACCCATATTACAAAGTTTATAGTGGGGTTCTATTAAAGATGTAAAGGTCCACCATTCACACTCCATAGGCATGCTACATGGGGTGTCCATAGAATACAAGGAGCCTTTTTCAGATCACATACAGTAATTCTGGGCTGGGCAGCAGGATTGAAAGAATACAGAATTACCATTTTATAGTCCTTTGTCTAGGACAGAAGGGAAATTGTGAAGGTTTTTACAGTTCCTATACTTGGGTCCTGATAATATGGTTCTGTGTATCAGTATAAGGCCAGTATTGCATTCAGAGGGATTTTCCAGGACCTGCATATTGATGACCTCTCCTTATTATAGACCATCAAATATTAGATCAGTTGCGATCTGGTATATTCTACCCGTGTTTAACTGTTCACATATAACATGGATGCTGAGAATGCAGTCTAAACTGTGGGGCCTAACTATGTAACAAGAGTATGTAAGAATTTACAGGGTCAGTAAGACAAGACTCTAAAGATAGCGCTACACAACGGCTTTTACCCCAAAACATATCACAAGGCAAAGAGTGCTGCACTGAGTGTTGTATCATTACCCACAAGTTACTGACACACAACACTGCACCAGAAATCCAGCAGGTCACTGCAACTTTTGGGTCACAGTGAAACCACATTCACCTTCACCTTAGTTGTCATGGAGGCAACACAGCATTGAGATATTTTGCTGTACTCAGCTAAAGTTACAGTGTGACCCTAGCCTAATTTGTAACTCAGTATGGAGAATGAAACATATGTTTTAGATACAAAATACACATATATAGTACTGTGCAAAAGCTTTAGACAAGTGTTGCTGTAAAAAAAAATAGAAGTGTTAATAGTTTATTTTTGTAAAGTAACATAATGAAAAGTGATTGAAAAAAAAAAAAGAGAAATCTAAATCAATATTTAGTGTGTCCACCCTTTGCCTTCAAAACAGCATCAATTCTTCTAGGTGCACTTGCAGACAGCTTTTTAAAGGAAGATGTTCCAAACATCTCAGAGAACTAAGGACAGATCTTCTGTGGATGTAGGCTTGGTCAAATCCTTCTGTCTCTTCATGTAATCCCAGACAGACTGGATGATGCTGAGATGGGGGCTGTGTGGGGGCCATATCCTCATTTCCAGGTCTTCTCCTCCAAGGGGTGGTCACACCAGATATTGATGTGATTTAGATTTCTCTTTTGTTCATTTACTTTGCATTTTAAGTGACAACGATAAACTATTATCACTTCTGTTACTTAAAGCATTCTTACTTTACAGCATTTTTCCACACCTAACTGTATATAATGTACTGTACAAATAAAGCACCAAAAGTTTTTCTTTGTAAAACTTTTTATTGATTGCAATTTGCTTTCCTTTTCCACAGGAACATGCAGAGGGACAAAGCACTGTACCTAACCTGAAAGTATGAAGAGCGCTGAGAAATTTCTTTCAGAAGAGGAATGCAGGGACAACATTTGTCAAGGATCGCATTTCGCGACCATGGCAATTCTGCAGTTCATTAGAAAATACAAGTTGCTAAGCACTTAGGACATTTACATTTGTGGGCTATCCACTCTGGGAAAATAGTCTTGCTTCTTCTTTTCAAACTCCTTTAACATATTTCCCCTTCTTTACCGAAAGAAGATTACTAAAGAAAATTGGACCATTCATATTTTATATTGGTTTTGCTGTGAAGTGCTGCACTAGTAAAGCTGCCTTAGCAACTGTAGTCATCTCAGATTAAAGCGTCCTGGAGTTTCCATTGGTTTTCATAAAGGTTGTTTATATAAATCTACTAAAGACTTTCCAAATGGCTTGATGTAGCACTCATAGCAAGGATGTAAATAGCATGAGTGTCCATTCTCCTAGAGTATAAAATGTGGATGTTGTGTAGCTAAATTGCAATTGAAATCTGGTACATTCCAGGTGGTAAACTTTGGAAAATGGTTATGATTGGCAAACATTCATATTTTTGCTTATTTTTTAATGCCTAATATGTCTATATTTTCAAAAAGATTTCGGAGAAAAATCCTCCACGGGAAATTGGCTAATCGTGCTCTGGGCTATACAGAAATCAAACATGTTTATTTTGTACCGCATTAAAATGGCTTTTTGTATCACTTCTTGTGTAACTGTTAGTAAATGTCATTATGTCCCTCTATGTATAAAACCTGCCAAATGCTTATATGTTATTTTACTAGATGCAGAAACAGATTGGAAACAGCTAAATTGTAACCTTGATACCTGGCTATGTGTTATATTGTTTCTCCATACTGTGTCTGTATTTAATCTTTTTATTTTATGTTTTTATTTTGTTTTTATTTTTTTTATTAAATGGAGCCTGTTGCGCCTATTTATGAAATAAATCTATGTGTTTGTAAGTAATTTTCTTAGCTTTTTAAATATGTTTCTTTGATGTTTTCACATTTTTGCTGGAAAAATTATATTGTTTCACAATTCATGTGAATTCATTTCCTTTCTACTGTGACATTCAATAAAACCAAACTTGCGTTTTTAAATGATAAAAAAATAAAAGTGATCAAAAACTTTCCTTTCTTCACATTTTCTTGGTTGGAAAGTCAAGTTAGACAAGTAAAAAGTAAAAAAAAAAAATTGTACACTGTCATAATTGACAACAATGTAGCAACTGTTTATATTTATATAGAGTAGTAAAATGATATAAGCCCCAAGAGTAAACAACAGTGAAAAGATATGATTCTGCCTTTTAGTTTTCAATCAGGTTTTGGCCAGGGAACTTGGCAAGAGGTAGTGATAAATTGTTCTTATAAGCTTCTATGATCACACGTCAAATCTAGTGAAAGAACTGTGAAGCATGGAAAAATGCCCTACTTGTGCTGTATTTAACATGAATATGAAAGGTCTTTTGACAAATGGGAGAATTCCCCCAGGCCACATATCAGTCAGAATGTCTTTTTAAGTGAAAGGCAAATGGAGGAGATGGAGAAACCACATCTTCTAAGATAGATCTGATTCCATTGAAAGGCTTTTAGATATTTATATTACCAGTGACACAAACGTGGTTTTATTTAAGTTGCTCTTAAACTACAATTAAACACTTTCCATAGACTTTGTATAATTATTTATTTATTATACGTACTTATATAGCACCATCATATTCCGCAGCACTTTACAGACATTGTCAGTCACTGTCCCATATAGGGCTCACAATCTACATTCCCTATCAGTATGTCTTTGGCGTGTAGCAGGAAACCGGAGTACCTGGAGGAAACCCACGGAGAACATACAAACTCCTTGCAGATGTCGTCCCTGGCAGGATTCGAACCCAGGACTCCAGCACTGCAAGGCCACCTTGCTGTCCATCTAATGATATTAATAATGAATCTTGCTCTATCATGTTTACCACTAAAATCCATTACTTATTTTCATACTAGTACATACAGTATAGCAGTAGGTAATATGTTAGGAACATTTATATTCTTTACAGAAGTTTTCCAGGATAACACATTCTTGGGATATGCCATAATATGTGAATGGTGGGAGTTCCACCAAAAGGGCATCCCTCACTTAAAGGGATTTTCCGGCCCCAGATGGAGGTTTCATACAAATGAACTAACCAAACCAAAGATAGGCCAGCAGTATATGATCTGAGTGCGGTCTGGGTGTTCGGATCTCCACAGATCAGCTGCTCCAGCAGCTTCAAGATGCCAGAAGCAGGTGCAATGGACAGGGAGCTTCTGATAGTTTCTTCTTTTCAGATAGGAGCCGCAATGCAATTCCCTGGAACAACTTCTATGCAGTTGTAGGGTCTGCTGCACCACTTCTATTATGTGAATAGAAGCAGGAGAAGCACCTGGAGACTGCTTGAACATCTGATCTGTGTGGGTTTAGGGTGTCAGATCACATACTGATGACCTATCGTGTAGATATATCATTAGTATAAAAAATCCATTTTGGGCCAGAAAACCCCTTTTAAGTGAGATTAAGCTTAATGGAGGCACAGCGATTTGTATAGATGTGTTCTTTCTGTTGTAACCGTTCTTCTTGGTTCAACATATCCTGAGATGTTTGGCCTGAGATGACCAGCTTTTTTAAAAAAATTATACATTTGTGATACTGTCGCAGATATCCATATTATGTGAGGCCACACAGTAGTTGCGTGTTGAAACCTGTCATGGGTTTTGCTAGTATGTCGTGATATTGTATTGAATTGGTGGAGGAATTGGAGTTCCTAACCAAATTCATTATTTAGTGTGTACTGCTGTGCCTAGATAAACATTCATTTTTGTCATTTGGAACCCACCAACCACCTGGCCACCAATATGTTTTCCACAAAAATAATTTTAAATATAAATTTTATTTTCTCTCATTACTTTTAACCAAGAGTAATAGGCCAAAATTTACAACTCATCTAAAGGGGAAATAAAAAAAGTGCCATTACTAAGGAATAAATATACAGTATTGTGCTGCATGTAATAACAGAAACTTATGGTGTGAGCCTATAATCTAAAGTTAAAGGGGTTGTCTGATTTATTCAACAAATATAAAATTATTCAGGTTCTTATTACATGCATTTATATTAGTGCAGTTTCCTTTCATCCATGCTTATGCCAACTGACCGTGCAAATATCTGAAAAAGACTAAGGATGACGCCCCACGATGCAGAAACGCAGCTGTTTTGTTGCAGATTTTGCTGTTCTTTTTTTTTAACCAAAGCCAGGAGTGGATTGAGCAGAAGGTAGAAGTATAAGAACTTCCTGTTTAATTCCCATTTCTTTTGTAGCCATTCTTGACTTTGGCTCAAAAAAAAAAAAACGCAGAAAAATCTGCAACAAATAAAGTGTGTCCACATGTGAACCACCTACACGCTCAGACATTATGCAGCATATCTATTTCCTGGATACACTGTACCAGCTAAGAGGACTGACATAAAATATAGGCCTGCCAAAAATGTCTTGAGATGTCATTTCTGGAACAATACCAGATAAAGCATGGTTGTCCTCTAGTAGGAGATTCTCCTTCATAAAATCATAAACATTAAAAGAAGTTGGAAAGTTTATACAAAAGATTGTAGACATCAGGAATAGAACAAAAATCTAACATGATTTACAGTATAATAAGGCATAACAATAATTTTTAATGGGGCTTTTAAGGAGAAAACCTGGTTTTAAAAGCTTAAAGGGAATCTGTCAGGTCAATCTGGGACACTAAACCACCCACAGATCCTTATAGACCTGGGGATTAGTGTCCCAGATCGCCCTGTTGTAATGCAATCCGCAGGCGCATTAAAAATAAAAAACCTTTATACTTACCTAGGTAAGGGTCCGATCAACGCTGTTTGGTGAGATCGGTCGGGCTTATTCATGAGGCACGCCTCCCAGCGCCTGTGCTGTTCTTCAGTGAAGCCAAAGATGGACACCCCGGCTTCCCTGCGTAAATGCGAGGCATGCGCACTGAAGCCGAGGTGTACTCCTCTGGCTTCATAGAAGAACTGCGCAGGTGCGCGGAGTACAGCGGCAGGGTGAGTATAAAGCTTTTTTTATTTTTAATGCGGCCTTGGATTGCGTTATAACAGGGTGATTTGGGGAACTAAACCCCAGGTCCATATGGACGTGTGGGTGATTTAGTGTCCCAAATTACCCTAATAGATTCCCTTTAAGATAACATTAAAGGGGTTGCCTAATCTTATCACTAGGATAGGCAAATACTTTATGATGGGTGGGATCTGGTCTCTGGGACCCACATTGATCTAGTGAATAATGGGGATGCATCCTACCACCCACTTCCATGGAGCCTCAAAAAGGTCACAGTGCAGTTCCCTGCACTGCCAGTAGGGCAGGAGTCCCATTGCTCAGGAAAAACTTAGAAGAGGATGGAGAAATTATCCAGTAATGTATCCCATTGATTGCTCACAATGGCATATTCTAGAAATAAACTATCACTTTCTAAGATGCGAAAACCCCCTGGGAAATATTTCTATGTGAAAGTAAGTTGACATATAAAAATGCACAATTTGATAGTAAATATTGGTGCTTGCGCAAAGAAAAACAAATAAAATTCCACATAGTCCAGATTTAAGAGGAGGCAGAAAATGAAATGTAGTTTATAGAAGAGAAACCCTGAAGCAAGCTTTGAATTCTTCACTAAAGATGAAAGGATTACGATAGACAAATTGTCTATGTGGAGAGCAACAAAGCCACAGCTGACACATGACAAGCACACTATAAAGGGAAAATCCTATCATGTTTTTAAACCAATTCTGCAATTGTTTAGTAAAGGTTTTATTTTTATCAAGTTTTTGTCTGGAAACAAAGTTACCAATGAGTTACAATTCTAGATGTATAATGCATGTGCGGCTTCATTAAAAAAAAAAAATAATAATAATAGTGTGTTTTTACAGGATTGTAATATTTATGTCTAAACCTTAGGATAGGACAGGAGCTGAACTGCAACCAGGCCATGTGATGAATCAACGAGATGTCATTAGCCTGTGAAGTGGAAGAGCGGCTGATCTGTATGGGTCGGCAACGTTTTTGAAAAATGCAGAATGTTAAGTTAGCTGCACAATTGCAAGTGTTTTCCCTATAGATTTAATAAGGGAAAGAAAAAAGCAGAGGAAAACGCAGCAAAAACTCAATTAAAAAAAAGTTGCAGGAATAAACTCAATGTGTTTTTGTAGTGTTTTTAGCTGCATTTTGCTATGTGGGACCTTAGCCTAAAGGGGTGTTCTCCAAACTGTATCTAAATTACATCTGTGGGTGGCAGTGCACCCATTGAAAGGACACCCATGAACAATTCTTCAGGGTGCCATTTTAAAATGAACATTGAATTTAAATGAAGATGTCTCCGGACCTGGATGTTTCAGAACCATGCCATTTGACCCCAGGGGTAGACATTCCATCTGCACAAAGACCCAGTAGAGTAGGTAAGGGAATCTGCTACTCTCTATAAGCAGCTAACAGCTTCTTATTGACTAATACATTGTATACAAGCAGTACATTTCATAGACTGCAATTAGTAGGAAATTGATAGATAAAAAAGTAGTGGGTCTAGATTAAACTATGGAAGATCACAAGAGCCATATACTCTTTCCATACAGGAGTCCTCTTCTTTTTTTTCTCCCTCTGACATTCCTGCCAGAAGGAGCAGCAGGTACAAAGATGGCTTCATTTACTTACAGCACACAACTTGAAATAGCCCTTTAAATAAGAATGTCCAGAAGGTGCCGATGTAACTTAGAAAAAACATCGAATGGATACAAAGCACTATTTTGCCAGCCGCAAAAGTGCCACCATTTTACCTGTGATCGCCATCCCCTAGAACAGGATCTGGAAATGGCGATCCATTAGTATGGCAGCTAGGAGCCTAATGAAGGCTCCTGGGCTTGTCATTAAAGTGATTCTATTACAGACTGCGCTAGGCAACCTGTGACATAATTATCAAGATTTTACAATACATTGCAATGCATTAGTATTGCCGTGTATTGTATTAGTGATAAAACCCCTTGGGGTTCAAGACCCCTAGGTGGGGGTCTCAAAATAAAAGTAAAAAAATAAAATTAATATTGAAAGTTTAAATCACTTTCCTTTCCCTACATCAGATATAAATAAGATTTAAAAAAATATAGTAAAACACGCACATTAGGTATTCCTGCATCTGAAAATACCCAGTCTACAAACTTATAAAATATTTTCCCATACAATAAATGTAGCAGGAAAAAAAAATTAAAAGAGCAGAACTGCTGTTTTTTAATTTGAACAAAAAGCAATCAAAACAACATGTAAAAAGTACATCTGGTCCCGCAAAAAATGATCCTTTATACAGCCCCGTATTTGGAAATATAAAAAATTTACAGAATATGGTGACTCCAGGAATGTATTTTTTTAAGGTGATAAAATGTAACAAAAACTATATAAATTTCGTATCTCCGTAATTGTACTGACCCATACAATACAAATAACATGTAATTTTTGCTGCTCAGTGAATACCATAAAATTGAGTCCATAAGAAAGTCATGCAAACCCTGTTTTTCTCTAATTCTACCCCATTCTGAATTTTTTCCAGGTTTCCAGTCTGTCGTACACAATACTAAATGGTACCATTACGAAGTACAATTTGTCCCGCAAAACCCAAATTCCTCATATGGCACTATAAACAGAAAAACAAAAAAGTTATGGCTTTTGAAAGGCAGGGAGTAAAAAACAAAAATTGAAAATCAAAAATGGCAGTGGTAGGAAGAGTAAGGATTTTTTTCATGTAACATTAGCTAATTTTTATATATTCACTAAGTTCCTTCATTATCTTTTTTGTCATACACAACACAATCAGATTGTTTTAGATAAATCTAATTTTCTACTATTTAAAAATTTAGCACCATATAAGCTACTTAACCTTCTATAGAAAGTTTAAAATGCAATGGCAGATTATCATATGGCTGGTAAGAACTGTAGCCCAGTACTTGAGCTCCCAATGGGCTTTGCCTGCCCAAACTGCTTACTTTCAATTTACCAGTGGTCACTAGGACATTCTGCCACATACGGGTCTGGGTATTGTAGTTGTAAGGATGCTGGCCCATGAGTGAACAGGATTATAGAAGTCTGTAATTTCACAGTGTAGTATCCATGGTGTCTGGGGATCATAGAGCGTATAGGGGTATAGGCTAACCTCGTGTGATGAGCAGAGCTGAGAATGTCTGCTAAGGTTTATCCTAGGAATGATAAAGTTAGGGCTTGGTGTTTGTTGCAGTCCTACTACTGGAGGTTTGTGAATACAATGCAGTACTGGATGTTGGTGATGTCTACACCCCCCCCCCCCATAAAAAAAAGAAACTTTTGAACCCTAAAACTGTGGACAAAATGCTGAATATGAGGGGGGACAACCTTTGAGTTTTCACAGTACTCAGGAGTGGAGTGTAGGGTGATAGGATCCCTGGGGCATTTTGGACCTGAGGTGCTGTGGGGAGTTTGTTCATTCTATTGCCCCACCTGACACAGTCTCACACCAACAGTTCTAGTTTTTTTAAATAACGCATAAATCACTCTCTGCCTCTCCTCTATTACCTTGCAGCTCCTTTTTGAACTCCCAACTACCAAAATTAGTATATGGATGGACAATGATGAGGGACAGCAAGGAAAGTGTTGTTAAAGGGGTATTCCCATGATCATAACCATATCTATATTTGTAGATAATTAAAAGTTAAATATTTTTGCAAATATAAGTAATTAAATATTCTGCAGAGTTTTAAAGATTTTCTCTAACTATCTTAGTGGTGACAGTCTGTCTTGATCGGTTGCCAATGGATACGACCACAAATGCAGAAACTTTCTATGGTCTGGGACTTGTCAAAAACCCAGCCATGATTTTCTTATTGTAGCTGGGTCAGGTAGGGACACTACATGTATGAAAAGATAGCCCAGCCACGATAAGGAAACCATTGCTGATTTTCTGACCTTAGAAAGGTCCTGCATTCATGGCCGTATCCATTGGCAACCGATCAAGACAACAGACTGTCACCACTAAGATAGTTAGAGAAAATCTTTAAAACTGTGCAGAATATTTAATTACTTATATTTGCAAAAATATTTAACTTTTAATTATCTACAAATATAGATATGGTTATGTTAGTGGGAATACCCCTTTAACTATAGAACGAGCATGGAGAGCAGCTGTAGGGAAGAAGTGGACCAAGTCTGGGGAACAGCTCTGGGCCTATGGTCTATCTAATCCAAAACTGTTACCATAGCAATGACTGGCTTCATGTACCCATACAGATAAAATAAATACAGTTATGCACTTAGATATCAAGGTACTCAGAAGAATTAAATTCTTGAAAAACACCATTTTATATGTCGTGTCAACATGTTTCACTTGAAATTGCTGCAATAACATCAATTATTAAAAACTGCATGATTATCTATAAAAAAAAAACTGTGCTCTTCTATTTCCTAACAAGCTGGAATCTGTTTAGAAACCTAGCCAAGTATGTGGCAACCACGGATCATAAAGCCATTTCTCTCCAAGGAGGGCAATCCTCCCGTTATAGGTTTTCTTTTTTTATCCACATTACAGAAAAAGGCAGAATATACAACAAGCAACAAAACAATTGAAAAGTTTGCCAAATGAAGACAAGGCGAATGCAAAACTATATTGCAAATTAAAGCGAAATGTGCTTAACAATTGAGTGTTTATAATAAGTGCAGGCATAATTGCTCTGAAGGGCTGTCAGGGAAAAGATTAATTTGGCAAAGATTAGTATTGACTTGCTGTTTATTAAGGCTTTTGAACAGCTGTATCTGGCAATATTCCTGTAACTGCTTGTCATATCTGAAAATCAAACTCACACACCCTGGTGCTTACCAGCTGTTACTAAACAATCTTACACCACTTTGTGTGTCTCACTCCTAACAGAACAGAAAAGTATAAAGTGTTGCCAAATATGCCCCGTTTTCCCCCCATCTGTCAATTTTTAGATTATTACGAACTGAAATGGCAGTTTGCAGCTGATGATTCGACTGATAAGACAGGCCGGAAGAAAAGCAGGTGGTGGGAAAGGTGCCGCAGGATCGACATCTAGTTTTTGAAAGTGGTATTTCTGTTGCTGACCTGATAAGACCATTAAACCCCAGCTTTCAGCTGCTCTACGTGATAACATAAGGAGGATCAGTCAGGTGAGCATATCCTTACTAGGCATGAAAGAGATTCCTAGAAGGACCACGGTTGTTGTTACATGCAGTAAGATGCTTTGTTGTATTCCACACATTTTCGACCTTGTAAGAGAACAGCTGTGTATTGTATTTGTTCAATTATGACAAAAATTCCTGCATATTTTACAGACATTAAAATTTAGACTTTAAATGATCTGGAATTGATTCGTTTAGGCTTGGCTAATACCTGACACGATATGTTGTGAGCAAAAACATTAGCGTGGGCACAAGACATGCTACATCAAAGGTGGATACACACATTAGACTTAGGTCACATGAATGATATCAGCTGGAACAGATGACCATCCAATGTGCAATGTATGTTCTGCAAACGTTTGTTCGGCCTATGATGCTGAATTTTAACATGTCTAATCCTTTGTTTACAAGGGAATGTGACTCCACCAAAGGCTTACTCCCTTCTGACCATTTAGAACACATGTATACTTGGCCGAACCAAGCGTTTATGTTTAGGGGAAGGTTGGGGGGAATAGCTGTAGTCCCCATCTGGGAAACACAGTCCATGTGCTAGCCGTATTTCCCAGGCTGATTCTGCTATGTGGTTGGAACTTATAGTATCATAGTAAGTTATAATGGAATGAGCTCCCAATTGGCCAGATCACTATAGTACTGAACGGGCATAAAGCTGTCATTTCAGTGCAGTAGGGATCTGGCCGCTCGGGAGCTCATTCCACCATAACTTAATATGATACAGTGAGTTCCATTCATCTAGCAGAAATACAACCCATACAGACCATTTCCTGAACAGGACTTAGTCAATGTCCACACTACCTTTGTTGGATGAGAGCAACCGACTTTTATAGCAATAGAATGATGAACACAGACGGAGCTCCTGGAAGCTTTGTTTCATTATGTTTGGGTACTTTTGTAATGGAAGAAAAAGTCTTGCAAGCAGAAAGGTCAGAAAGGTAATAAACATGACAGAAGAAAGCTACCATCATGTTTTTGTAACATGAGAGTGAATGCAGACAGACACCAGAAGGAAGGTGCTCCTTCTGCATACTACAATTTATATCCATTTCTCTCATCCTATGACAGATTAATAGCAGTGTGAACCTGCCCTAAGCCTAGATTCCCGTACTGTAATCACTATGGGACACTATGTCGCTGGGAGGTAGGAACTCATATAATGTTAGGAGTCTCTCTCCTGGCATAGTGTTCAGGCTGGAAATCCCCGCGCACACACGGACTGAGTTTCACAGGTGAGACTTGGTTGTGTGAATCTAGGCTTAGGCAGACAGATATTGGTTGTGTATAGCCAACTTCAGGATCCTGTTAACGTAATATATCCAAAAACTGATGCAAAGTGACTTAAAAATAATCAGTTCTGCAAGTGTATTTGGTTTAGAAGAAAGTGCTACAAAAATGCTAGTGGGAACCTATAATACTACATACATTATAATACTATAGTTCACATTCAGGCAATAGTTGTTTTTATCAATGACCTTTCCTACTAATGCCATTTTTACTTGAGCCATGTTTTTTTTAATGTCCTATAGGTTCACCTGAAAGCTTACTATTATATTATTGTTTCAGGCATGTTTCTCTGCTATAGTGTTATTCTGAAGATGGTCGCGAGGGCTATGTCAGCATTTTAATATTATTTAAATTCTACCCCCACAGGGCCACCGCAAGGCAAATCCTTTTGTGCTCACATTTTATTAATATCCATTGAAAGAACTCTCCGTAAGACAGAAGTAAACAGCTAAAGGCTAAGGCCACACGTTGCAGAAAATATGCCGTTTTTTGTTAAAGATTTTGCTGCTTTTTTTCAGCTAAAGTCAGGAGTGGATTTAGCAGATGGAAGAAGTAGAAGTCCTTGCTTTACATTTCCCTTTCCTTTTGAAGCCACTCTTGGCTTTGGCTAAAAAAACAGAAACACATCAAAATCTGCAACAAAAAAACCCTGCTTTTCCGCAATGTGTAGCCTTTACCATAAGAGATTTTTGATGTACAGTATGATACTATACCTCTAAATACTACAGTCATACAGTTAATGAACCTGGTATACCAAGGTCAATGTTAACAATAATAATACTATATAATGGACTAATAGCACTGCCACACCATGGCCACATATTACTACAAAGTGATTAACCATCATACTGTTACTAAATAAAAACCAATCTACTAAAGACCAATATTACCACCATACATAAATCTTATAGTGGTGGATACCTTTTCTATATAGGCGCTCTGCAGACTGTGTAAAGCATTATAGTAAAATACAATAACTCACAGGTGACGTCGTCTCTAACTGTAGTCATTCACATTCCCTTTATGTTTCTGTCCCACACCTATATGAATATTTCTTCCAGCCATGGCTTGTTCAAATTTTCAATACATCTTTGCTTTTCTGGCTGTTTCCCCATCTTTACCCTGATTCTTATAATCCATAGTGAAATCCGAAAAGTATAATCCATTGTGCGATAGTTGGTAATAATGCCCTCCTTGGTACCCCATATAGTTTCCCTTTAGTGCCCCGAAATATTAAAGGCACTATTTTAGGTCTCAAACAATAACACTGTATTTTGATGCCACACAGTAATTGTCACACCTTTGTGTCCCCACACAACAATTATATACCCTTTGTGCTTGCTACACAGTAATGCCTGTTTGTGCTCCTAAACAGTAGTAAGGTCCTCTTTTACTATATATTCCCCATATAGTAATCTTCATGCCAAGCACATGGGTCCTCTTCCTGTCTTCACTGTCTACATCCCACTGCAAGTGGCACAATAAAGTAATCATGCCTCATGCCACCTGCACAGGGGCTTTGATGTCTCCAGCATGATCCTGACCTCTCATAGGCCACAGCCATTAAGCAGCCTATGGCTTACAAGATTAAAGGGGTATTCCCACGTACATAACCATTTTCAAATTTGTAGTTAATTAAAAGTTAAACATTTTTGCAAATATAAGTAATTAAACATTTTGCAGAGTTTTAAAGATTTTCTCTAACGATCTTAGTGGTGACAGTCTGTTGTCTTGATTGGCTGCCAATGGATACGACCATGAAAGCAAGATCTTTCTAAGGTCACAAAATCAGCCATGATTTCCATATTGTGACAAGGATTTCTTCTCATACATGTAGTGTCCCTGCCTGATAACCAGCTACAGTAAGAAAATCATGGCTGGGTTTTTGAAAAGTCCCAGACCACAGAAAATTTCTGCATCCGTGGTCGTATCCATTGGCAACCACTCAAGACATCAGGCTGTCACCACTTAGATGGTTAGAGAAAATCTTTAAAACTCTGCAGAATTTTTAACAACTTATAGTTGCATAAATGTTTAACTTTTAATTATCTACAAATATAGATATGGTCATATTTCATGGGAATACCCCTTTAAGTGGTGGAGCAAAGGGCCAGTGGATTCTGCTCCAGCTAAGTTTTCAACTGGATCTACATGAACCAGGATACAAATACAACTGAAAGTGGTACTTCTGTGTGGTTCCAGAATTTGCCCCATTCAGTCGCACCCCCTGCAACTGCTATCTTTAGAACATTGTGATCAATTGAAAAGTCAGATACTATGAGATGAAATGCTGTTATTTTCTTTTTTCCATATAATTTATATATGTAGTATACCTTTATCGTATACATATACGATATAATTACTGAACCCTATGGCCCTCACAAGTAACTGAGGCACTTGGATTGATTTACATCAAATTTCATTAAAAGGTTTATAAAGAAAAATAATCATTACAGCTTTTACCAATAATCAATGATCAATATGTTAAATTCTTTCAATATATATAATATTCTTTTAATATATTTAATTATTTCATATATACTGAAAAGAATATAATTTTGTGCAATGCTAAAATATCTTTTTCATATAATCTTGCAGAAGATTCCCAAATGGAATTCAAAATGTTTTGCCTGTACCAGGCTGCTAGTGAAGGTCAACATTAAGATAATGGCTGAAGACACGCATAATGTTTTAGAAAATAATCCTTGCAAATTGGTGATGCCTTATTTGTGCAGATTCTTTAATGACGGAGCATAAATTGTGAGGAAACTCCCTGGTGGAAAGTTACATAGTTACATATTTACACAGTAGATGAGGTTGGATGAAGACACCGGTCCATCAAGTCCAATCTATAACCCTACAGTCCCCTACAGTGTTAATCCAGAGTGGTTAGAAATTTGATTTAAAGGGGTTATCCGGGGACAAATAAATCTTTCCAGTGTATATAAGCAGGGGCCATTAGTCCTCTGATCCTGTTGGCGCCCTGACTTTCAGTAACATGACCAACTCCGCTCTACTCTATCGACCTGCAGCCAAGGGGGACCTGGTTATAAAGTCTATCCAGTGCAGAAAATACACTGCTTGTCCCTAGATAATCCTTTTACAAACCCATGTGAGTGGTCATATTTCTCTATTTTCCTACGAGATGTTTCCATAAGGTTTTATTTATCTCATTATTACTTCTATATAAATTCTTAACTGTTTGACAAAAATGAGTTTAGAAAAACCTTTTCTATAATAGGCATAATACATTTGGAACTGGTGAAAGGTCTAATCAAACCTACTATGACCAGGCATAGATTTGTGCCAGAATTTACCCCTTTTTCAGGCTTTCTTA
Organism: Leptodactylus fallax; assembly: GCA_947044405.1. Classification (NCBI taxonomy): domain Eukaryota; kingdom Metazoa; phylum Chordata; class Amphibia; order Anura; family Leptodactylidae; genus Leptodactylus; species Leptodactylus fallax. Next base: position 2,939,529 of record CAMRHE010000153.1, on the reverse strand, counting down.
ATAAATCAATTAGGATGGTGTTCTCAGGCTTGCAAGCTTCTCCCTTTTTCCTCCAAACATAACAATGGTCATTATGGCCAAGCCTAAGAACACCATCCCAACTGTGAAACACAGGGGTGGCAGCATCATGTTGTGGGGTTGTTTTGCTGCAGGAGGGACTGGGACACTTCTTAAAATAGATGGCATCATGAGGAATGAACATTATGTGGCAATGCTGAAGCAAATGGGTCTTCCAAATGGACAATGACCCGAAGCATACTGCCAAACTGGTTACAAAGTGGATTAAGGATAACAAAGTCAATGTTTTGGAGTGACCATCACAAAGCCCTGATCTCAATCCTATTGAAAATTTATGGGCAAAGCTGATAAGGCAGGTACAAGCAAGGCGGCCTACAAACATGGCTCAGTTACACCAGTTCTGTCAGGTTGAATGGGCCCAAATTCCTACCAACTATTGTGGGAAGCTTGTGGAAGGAGATCCAAAACATTTGACCCAAGTCATATAGTTTAAGGGCAATGGTACCAAATACTAATGAAATGTATGTAAACTTTTGACTTTGCAGAAAGTAATAAAAATGCCTTAAGAAATTCTCTGTCTCTCATTATTCTGGCATTTGGCAAATATAAATAATTTTGGTAATCCTAATTGACCTAAAATGGGAAAGGTTTATTCTGATTTCATGTGAGATAATGAGAAAAACACGCATATGTGTCTTTTTATATAGTGAATGTAAACTTCTGGTTTCAACTGTATCTGTGAAAGTACAATCTGTGGTGTTGGATTTTTTTTCACTTGTGAAGTGCAATTGTCCTTAAAAGAAATGTATCACCAGTGTTATATTTAGTTATTAAAACCAGATAGTGAAATATATCACTTTTTTCTAATCAGTTTTTATTTTTAGTTTGCAGTTTTTTACTCTATGTTCTGTATATAATTATGGGGGCTGTTTCTCCTATGCCCTGTTAACACCATTTAGTGATATGCTTTACAGCATAGTCAAGGCCATAGGCGGTAATAGTCTGCAGCCAACTCATTGAGATCTATGGGTGAGTTTTCTTGACATGCTCTGTGGAGGGAGAGGGAGCAGAAAAGCTGTGACATCATCTATTGTTAGTAGTTGATGTAATGATGGGTGTTATGTGATGTTATCAATAGAGGTGTTAACTGTCTGTCTTGTCTGTGTGTAAATGAGGTGATTGCTACAAAGGAAACCCCCATGGAATTGGCAAGTGTTAGTCTATTATTAGGCTTAGTGGCCATAGTGATAATTGCAGAATGCAGTACTCTAAAAGAAATAGAGATATAGATAGATAGATAGATAGATAGATAGATAGATAGATAGATGTAAAATAAAAAAAAATACAATTATGGAAATTCTTAAAAAATATGCTCAACATTTGGTTGAGCAGGTAGGTCAGTTTTGCTTCCCTTTAATACCAAGCAACATAATGACATCCCAGCCATTGAAGACCAGACAAGGCAAGAGATCAATTGGTGATTTAATTCAACAACAATGTTTACAACGCAGCCTCTTACAGTTCAAGAAAGGGCAATACAAAATCACTAATGTGTGGCCAGCTTTAGTTTGTCCAAGACCTTCCACTTTAGCTAAAATTTCTAGGATATTTTATAGACATGACCAAAGAACATGAACTTACTACATGACAGAAAATTATTTTTAAGACCCATCTCATTACAATATGTCAAGAAATGTTTTTAGATCAATTCCCCTTTAAAATGTAGAATGTAAGCTCTTGCAAGCAGGGCCGTCACTCCTATTGTTTGATATGTTTATTTCATTGTCACATTGTAATGTCTTATATTGTCTGTTCATGTGTCCTTTGGTTTGTAAAGTGCTACAGAATATGTTGGTGCTATATAGATAAAGTTATTATTAATTATTATTATTTTTGAGGTGCTGATGATGAACATTACAGAGCTTCCAGTGTATCCATGTACACTCATGAACGCTGTATCATGATGTCAATAAATCCTGCTCCATCTGTAGTTTATAAACAGTAGCTTTAATATTCCACACTAGTCGGTTATCTCTGAAAACATTTCTCTTCGACAATTATTGTTCCTACCCAATATGGAATGCTTTATCCAGCTAACTAGCTATTCTCTGTTAGCAGGGAAATTATAGATAAGCTACTGCAGCCTATTTTATGGTGTATAGTTCTCGAAGGATCGACATAAGTGAGTTCACATTTTAATCCGCCTTTACCAACAGATGGTTTGGATAAAATCTATTAGTTTCATTAGTGCAAATGTTTTTATACAGAGATGCCTGTTATTAACATATTGCCTAAGGGCCTGGAGTGAACAATTGCAAGAGTGTAGAATGTTTGCCAAACCTTTAAAACTTTAATCAGTATAATTGCGATCAAATAAAACATGGCATTGTAATGTAATTCAAATCTTCACAAACAGAATTTATAGCACTCGCTTTAATTACTTAGTATTTATTTATTAAACAAGAAATGATCATTATTCTTTTACAATCCTCCTTGCCTTCTAAGCACCACATAAATAATGGGCTTCATACAGATAGACTTCTAAATGTGCGTATTTCTTTTTTTTGCCTTGTTTTAGTATCACATTCTTTCCTGTTTCCTAATTTTCTACTACATCACGCAAGTAGTACAAGGTACAATTTACAACTTGTACAACCAGTTCATGAAAGTAATCTCTGACTTAGAATTATTGATCTTATAACATGTTAAGAAATTATTAAACACATTTTAAGGGGTTATATCAATATATTTTTTACTGATTGAAACTATATATTAAAACATTTTATTTTTTTTCTAATCTGTTTTATATTGTTATTGCGTTGTCCATACATGATTGATAGGACAGCCATCTTGCCTGAGCTGTTTTGAGATTTTTCTTTACAGCAGGAAAATGTAAATTAAGAGAAACCTATTGAATTCTATAGGAGAATGTAGTGGGCATGCTCTGTGACATGCTCAGAGGTCACCATGCAAAGAGGGTGAAGAAGACTGAGCTGTCTACATCACCTGTGGGAGCTGATGTGATCCTATGTTATCTGCCTCCAGCTTTACAACAGTTGTGTTATTTGCCTTCAGCTTTAAATAGTTATATTATTTGCCGTCGTCTTTACAATAGTTAAATTTGCAGCTGTAATAGGAAATACTATAGCTAAATAAATCTCCTTGCTCAATAATCATACCATAGCTTTCCAGTATTTACCTTTCAGGGTTCTGGGAAAGCTCGGTAACATTCCAGGTTATGCCATAATAAGGACAGCTGATACTAAATATACCAAATAAATCCCCCTACTTGATCCTAAATCATGACAAAGCTTGGTAGATTTGCCTTCAGGGTTCTGGGAAAGCCGGGTAGCAAAGTATGTGGAGCTGAGATATGGAAAATTGAATACTATATTTATCTAAATAAATCCCACTCCTTGCTACATAATTGTATCATATCCCTGCTGGCTCCCAAATCGTTCTAGTATCCTGGGAAAGCTGGGTAGCATGTGGAGCTGTAATAGGAAATACTCAATACTATATCTAAATGAATACCACTCCTTTTTCTATAATCGTGCCATATTTTGTCAGATTACCTTTCAGGGTCCCAGAAAAGCTGAGCAACATACCAGATAATGATGTAATAGGAATGGCTGAGTACTAAATATACCTAACTAAATCTTCTCCTAGCTTTGTAATTGTTCCATAGCTTGCCAGATATGCCTTTTACGTCCCAGGAAAGGTACCCTATGTGAACTGTAATCAAGACTGATAAAACTCCCTCCATGCGTTATAACTGTGTCAGGTCATGCCAGATTTAATTTTCAGGATCCTGGGAAAGCTTTGTAATATATGAAATACTGCTGTAATAAGGATTATGGAATACTAAATATGCTTAATTCCCCCTCCTTGCTCTGTGTTTGTTCCTTAACTTGATAGATATGTCTTTCAGTGTCCTGGGAAAGCTGAATAACATACCAGTTAGTGCTAGAAAGCTGTAAGTGCTGAACTGCTTAAGCAAAATCTACATACATAAACCCCTGTCTTTGTGTCCAAGTTTGGACACAGCTATCTAGTTTTACCTTTAAAGAATCTCAGAAAGCTGGGAGATTTGCAAAAAGTAGATGAAAACAACAAAGGTAATCTTTACTTCTGCCTGGTGTAATTCATGTGTTGGAGCTCCACCATTTCCATTACATTCAATGACACTCTGTTACAGCATTTTAGTGAATGATAATACTAGGCCACACCCCACTCTGAACTTCTTCTGATGTCATGCTGTTGCTCCTAACTGGTCTGTAGCTGAAAATGGAGCCGCAGGATTGCACCTACTGGGTGTCTGCAAGATTTCTGCTAAACTGCTCAGGGTTGGTTCACACTTGTGCCCAGAGTCCGTCCGCAGTGAATCCGACCTAAATATCAGAAAAAAGGATAGGGAAAAGTTTGCAAGCGGTTTGATTAAAAACCCATTCACTTCAATGGGTTTTTAAAGCAACCCACAGGTGTCCGATTGCAGCCTATGCGCCGCAAGGCCACTTTTTTTTTCCAACGGAAACAAAGTTGGACATGGAGGACTTTGTGTCCGACCAAAAAAACGGACCTAGAGATGAACTATATGAGGCATCTTTTTTTTTTTTTTTTTTTTTTTTTTTACTTTTTATGGTTTAATGTCCCTTTAAAGAAGAACCAGAAGGATAAAAACAAGAGATACAGTGAAAATAGAAATAGGGATTAACAGGATTTATCAATTGAAACGTAGCAGAAAAGTAGAGCATAGCAAAAGTGCAAGCTATGTATGCCAATCTTATGGAAGCCTTACAGTATTTCTAATTTTGTTGTAGGATAAAAAAAAAGTAAACACTTTTGTGGTTTTGCCCTAACTGGCGGCAAAATAGAATAACGCTTATAAACATATCAATGTATTGTATTGTATCTGTGGGATAGACTTAACTGCAAAAATAGTATTTATGTTGCTAATATAGCGCCAACATATTCTACAGTACAACAGATTGTCATCACTCACAACATCTAAATCTAAATTTCCTATCTACATGTTTTTAGAATGTAGGAGGAATCCTGAGTACTGGGAGGAAACCCTGGCAAACATGGGAAGAACATGCAGAATGCAGATGTTGTTTTTGCTTGGATTCAAACCCAGAAATAACTTACAGTATCATTAAGAAAATCTTTATAAAAAGATTTAGTTAATAAGTTTTCTCATAGAAAATGTGCAGGAGGCCACAGTTGGAGTCACTTTCAAGAACCTTTGACAAAAGCAACAATAGCAGTGCTTGGGGATGGCTATTAATGTGCACATGAACACTATTGATCAGTAAGGATCAGCAGTTATCTCCTATTCACAGTGTTAACACAATGCATGCAAACTGGATGTGGTTGCTAAGAAGCAGCTGAAGACATTTTAATGTACTGTCATCAAAGGTGACAATTCTCTTTAATAAGTTCTCTAACAGATTTACACGCACACAAATATCGCTGAATGTTTTGCTGAAAACATTGGCTTGTAGAAAACAGAGGCTCCTAAATCTTTATGTGCCAGGTGACTGGTAGGAGACAGAATGTCACAGAGGGTTACATGTGTTTGTAAACAGTTACTACAATGATTCCTGTGACACCCAGGGAACAAAATTCAAAAACAAACTATTTCGCCTGTTGCGTCTCCTTTTTCAGGATTTTGGATTTGAGATACTTGGCTGGTCTTAGGTGCCTTTAGATGGTCTTGTGACGGTTTCTCTGGGTAACATCTAGAAGAAATGGAATTAGATCACATCAGCACAGTGAGAGTTACGGCTGCCAAGAGCAAAGACAAATCCAAAAATACCTTAGATATAGGATTTCAGAAACATAGTCACAAAGTCCAGAAGGTGGTTACAGGAATTAGGCGGATTCAACTATGCAGTACCAAGGTTAAAGCATGACTAAACTTTTATTTTAGTTATTCATTTTTTTCCTAAATCTGTAGTGCAGGTGAAGATAATACATTTTGTAATATACTTTATTAAAGAAAAGTGCCTCTGTATTCACTTATTTCTCCTTCTACCACTGATCAAATCTGTATATTCTAAGTCTATAGATGGAGGGAGTTTAGGAAGAGGAGAGACCCTCTAAGCAGAGAGACAGTTTTATTTCACAACACAGCTGGGTTATGAGGAATGACTAACCAGCCATGACAGAAATGACTCATTTAATGCTGTAGGTTGCCTCATATCTCTGTCTCTCTCCTTGTTCTCCATACTAGTATAATGTTGTATAATGTTGTACCGTGTTAGCCATTGAAAGTAGTGGAAGAGTGAAGAAATCAGGTGATACCTTTTAGAGGCTGAGTATATTTATAAGTAAGCTTTCAGAAGACTAGCTTCCTTCATCAGACATGGTGTTATACAAGAACTGTTGTAAAAAAAATCTGTGAATTTTCAGTTCTTGTATAACACCATGTCTGATGAAGGAAGCTAGTCTTCTGAAAGCTTACTTATAAATATACTCAGTTAGCCTCTAAAAGGTATCACTTGTTCTCCATAGACTTCCTCATAAATTGACACTGCAGTAAACGCAGGAGTAATAGTTAAACACAGAAAAGTCAGTCAAGTCAAAGGTCTGGTAACAGAGGTCAAGCAGGATGGGGTATGAGGTCCCTGTATAGTGGTGATACAGGAAAGTAGGCAGATTGAACCAAGAATGTGGGATTTGAATCAGGGCAGCCAGGTCACAAGAGTAGTTCAGGATACAAAATATAAGACATAGGAGACAAACTATGGATAAATCCCTAATAAATGGTGCCAAGATCAATGTATTGCCTTTTAAATAAAGCAACTCTCATTCTAACAGGTCAAGCGGCCATGCACTGTGCATTGCTGGCTGATGACAGAAGGTGCAATAAAGTCTCGTTTCCTTCTGAAACTACATGTCTCATAAATAAATGACTTTTTTTACTGTTATTTTTAGACCCTAACTAACAGAATTCAATAGACTTCCAGCTGTTACAGCAACAGATCTCTGCCCCCTGATCATGCTTGTGGGTGCGGTGGCAAGCCATTCCAATATGGAGGTGCCGATGAGCTGTCATTGTTTTGATGCCGCGATAGCACTTAACTGCAACATCTAAGGAGGTAACAGCTGCAATCGTTGTAGACACTGTTCACAGCTGTTAGCAGCGGGTGTTGGCTGGATTATACAGCCAGCACTAGTCATGTATGGTGCTCCTGGGCCTTCTTCATACACCTTGTATGACATTTTTTATATACATGTACATCATATGTTTTTAAGCATTTTTTTAAAGCTGGGGCTACACTAAAGTCTCGTGACAAAAAAGCAATTAATTTCTATGGTGTCGCATGTGACACACGATATGTTCTGACTGCAACGTGACAGTCACACAAAAATCCAACATTGCTCGACTTTATGTTGCATGTCAATGTTTAATGTGACATTGCTCCCATACACATCAATAGTGTTGCCTGCAACAGCGAGTCATGCACGACTACAATTGCTGTCTATATAATATTTGCTGAAAATTTGTATACTGTGCAGATTTTTTTTAGATTCATTTGTAATTGAGGTGTAGACAGTAAATTACAATCTTTAAAGTATTTTTTTGAAAAAAGGTCCAAACAATCGCAGACACAGGTATGTGACATCGCAGCAAAATTGTGTCACATTAAAGTTGTATGATTTGAATGAGATTTTTAATTGTGCGATAAATGTCATTGCGTGGCCCTAACCTAAGAGAAATCAGAATGCCAGTGCAACTAGACAAAGTATTCTACAACATTGGGCAAACCTTGTCCTGGTATCTCGTACATTGGTCATTTCGAAGGTGGAGCATTTATTCCATATGGATGAAGTCCTTGCATGACAGATTTTGAAACATAGCGCGGTATTCCCTTGAATTATTACATGGACGACAGCCTATTCCATTGGTAGAATGGGCCTATTTCTGAATTGTAGGCAGCTACATGGGGAGGGGGATTACTTTATTTTGTTTATTGGTATCCTGTTTACTTATATTGTTGCTTAGTTTACTTTTGTCTTTATGAGAGTGCATTCCACTCTTTTCTTTTTGTTTCATATGTGTACTGTTTAAGGCTAAGGCCCCACGTGGAGTCTTGCAGCAAAAAAGCGCTGCAAGAAAAACCGCGGCGGCAAAGCACTGCAGTATTTCCAGCAGCGCTTTTTACAGAAAGTTCGCAGAGGTTTTCTGTTTCCATTATACCTATAGGGAAACTGCTGGCATTTACATAGGTATAATTGACATGCTACGATTTCCATAACCGCAACTTTTTTTTTTTTTTGAAAATCACAGCGTGTCCAATGCACGTATTTTTCCGCAAGGTGGGGATGGGATTCGCTAGATGGGATCCACTATACACTGACTGTAAAACGTCGCATTTTTTTCAGCGGCATTTCTGTTTTGGGCAATCCGAGGCGTTTACGCTACGTGGGGCCCCAGTCTAAGGATATAATAAACAGATTACTTAAAAAAAGGAGAGGTCAGAATGGATCCAGACTATATTAGTGCTACTATATTGATATGATTGCCTTTCCCTGTAACTGACTGTCCCAAAACAGAACATTTAAGGGCATGCTGTGGATTAGAGCTTGCTGGAGATTTAATTTATATTTGCTGCAAACTAATGCTAAAATCTGCAGTGGAAAATATCCATAGTATCTGAGCCCCAAAACTTCAGCTGGGACTTAAACATATTATTTAGATTATACTATATGTAAACTTTGTTTGGCCCCTGTAGTAAAGTTGTATTATCTCTACACTTATAGGTACAGTTTAATAGTGTATAATACAAACATCTGCTTTTCATCATCCACACGTTTTATTACTTTGTTATCAAGCTGGGGTGTTAAATTACTCACCACATGTCTCCCTTATGTTGTTGCCACAAAGAAAATGCTGCCATGATCATTTGATTAATATTTGATGGTGATGTATCACATGCTGTAGCAAGTTCCCCTTCAACAAGACTTAAAATAATGTAGCGTCACATAAAATGATAGGGTTAATCAATACAATGTGAATTGTTCCGGCTCTGCTACTGTATGTACTTACAGTTCTAACAATAACTAGAGTACAATGCAGTATTGTAAACTAAATTCACCACCTACAGAAAGCAACCTTGTTACAACACTGTTATATGTTCCTTGAACAAGAGCTTTCATCAGCAGTCAGATATTAGATGTATGTAACCAAAAATTGTCAAAATTACATTCACATTTTTTTCTTTGAAAACAAGCAATGTTTAATGTGGCGTCGATGAGACACCATATTATAGTGTTTTACGGCTACACACTATGACATACATTGTCCTATGTGTCTTTGTAAAACATCAGAGGTTATTGAAAGTACAGCAGGCTGCAAATGAAATTTATGAGTACCAAACAACATCTCTGTAGAGGCTTGGAGCACTAATACAGTCATAAGTCCTAGTATTGAATGATAGCAACATATTGACGGGCCTCGTCTTTCAAGGCTCCCTCCACTCTTATGTCTGTGTTGGATGCAAACACAGTACTGTATATACTGTAGACTCTCATGATACAAAACTTGTGACTACTGATTTGCCACATTTATTTCATATGGTTCTAAGCAAAATTTTAAAATATCCCGCCCCCCCCCTATAGGGTTAAATACAATTTGCTGTTGCAAATTGAATTTCATATTATTGGGTTTTTTTTGCATGTATTTGCTACCATGTGTCTCTTCTATGCACATTTTGTCATGTAAAGTGTCTCGTTTTTATTATGTTTTACTTTTTTGTCTAAGACAACTGAAGGAGCTTCCAGGCTTGTGCTGGTATCAGGAGACACTTTGCTAGATCCAGGCTATGACAGAATAATAAGTCCCAAAAGGCCAGCAGAAGACAACCCCATGTGGAACTGATTTTTAAGCCAGTCACTTGCCACTAGCACCTACAATATTTGATTCACAAGTAACCTATGAGAGCTTTTTTGTATGTGAAATAACCATACTTCCAAACCCTTTACATCTTCTGCCACCTCCACCTCAAGGACATTTCTCAAATCTGCTGTTTCTTCAACCTTAAAGGGGTTGGCCACTTTCAGACCAATATTGAGAGACAAATGTTATTGTTTGTATAATAAAAAGATATACAATTTCCCAATATACTTTCTGTATCAATTCTAGTGAATAAAATCCTGACCGTGGTGATGTGATTTACGGTCCATGGTTATATGATTTACGGTCCATGGTCATGTGATAGACACACAGGTGCACAGCTCATTACCAGGGAGATGTCTGATTACTGTGCTGTGACTATAACGATCTGTGCACCTGTGTGTCCACCACATGTCCATGGACTGTATATCACATGACCATGGACTGTATATCACATGACCATGGTCAGAATTTCATCCACTAGAGGTAAGCAGAATGAATGACAAGAAGCAGAGATCTAGAAAACAGCGAGGAATTGATACATAAAAAATATATTGGAAAATCGTGTAACTTTTGATTATACAAACATTTCCATTTGTCTCTCAATATTGGTCTGAAAGTGGCCAATCCCTTTAAGTGAAAAAAAAAAAAAGATAGCGCACACCCTCATCACCTGCCGCTAAGACTACCAGAATATCCTTCTCTGTGTTTTCCGATCTAACACTCTTGCACCCTTCATTCCTCCTCTGTAAATCCCTTCACAGAGATACCCTTGTCTGTCACAGGAGGCCTATTCTACCAGTCCTTTGCTTAATCCAGGGGTATGAGTGGCAAGAATAGTACAGTACTCCAGGGGCTGAAGGCTCGTCCTCAGTGCACCAACTGCCTCATTTCAAAGCTGTTTTCTCTAAATCTATAAAAGTGACATACATAACAAAGTTATAATGTTTAGGACTGTAATGTGCTCTGTAACATGGTGATGGCAGTCGAATATACTTATGGGAGGTGGTAGACTCCCTTTAAGCTCACGATAATTGTACTTGTTATTTTAGATTCATGTTATATTCAGGGCTCTGGAATTAATAGTACTTTCACATCAATAATAATAACAAAAAAGTTACAATACAGTTAAAAGTGGGTGTGAACATGTTCTGTATAGAGTAAGGAGGGTCCTCAGAATTATGTCCTCTGTTAGCCCTAATAAACCTTAGCCCAAAACAGCCATTGAGACAATGGATAGGACATATTTCTAATATTGTAGGCTATATTTTATGATTATTCTCACATATTGTGTTGCATATGTTGTTTTTGTTTTGCATGACTTTGTTTTCAAGTTAATCTAGCGGCCTTGACATCCTCTGACTTGATGCTAATACCACAGCTCTTAAGGGAGTCTTTATATATACATATAATTATTTAAAACACTGTCATCTGGAATATAACAGGATGAAAATTATACACTGTAATGGTCTGAATTTATTCTTATTTTCTACATCAGTTACCTGACAAAAATAATACACTATACCTAAGACAGAGATCTATTGCTAGGATACTAAAAGGAAATTATGTAATGGAAGGCATCATCAGTTACAAAATGGATTTACTATACTGCGATAGATATGGTGGGAGTTTTTATTCATTCTGCATTATTTACATAATGTATTGGTGGTTTCTACCTAATGGAATTCCCAGCACTATACAGTTGGGTAATGATCACCCTGGGGGAGAACTAAGTTAAGGAGGTAAATCCAAGGATATTATGTTGATAAAGAGTATTCCCATCTAAAGGATCATATGTAGTTGTAGCTTAAGCTAAAAGATGTGTTTTACCCAATACATTGCTTTATCTATTTGCTCAGTTTGCCAGATACTGCTCATTGTCATTATGTCTTCTCATTGTTTACAGTTTGAAGCCTATGTACAAGACCACTTCTCTTTATGTAGCTCTAGTGGTAAGGCTGATGACTCAGTCCCTGCCGCATATATTCTCTTGAAGATCTTACAGACTTCAGACGAGGGCTGTAGCTTCTTGACCGCATACAGAACACAACGCCTTACGTCATCTTCAAATAGCTGATCTGAAAGATGATGTATCCTAGGGAAAATCTAATCAACATCATAGTCCTGGAAAACTGTTTAACCCTTTACCGTTTTGGGTATTTAACTATGGTGGCCTCTCAGGAGCTTCTGGGTCTCCGCTGTATTATACGTGGGTGGCGATCCATTATCATGACTGCCAGGAACCTATTGAAGGCTTCCAGACTTGATATTATATGAGTTGTATTGCAGGCTGCTCTATGCAGCCTGTAATAGAACCCTATTAATTTTACAATGCATTGCAATGCATTAGCATTGCATGGTATTAGTGATATGACCCCTAGGGACAAAATAAAAATAAATAATAAAAAAAAAAGCATTAACAATTCAAATCACCCTCTTTCCCTAGAACACATCTAAAAGTAACTAAATAAAGTAAAAGACATACACAGGTATCCCTGTGTCTGAAAACAGTGAACCCTGTAGTGGGAAAAAAAAATCAAAAGTGCTGAACCCCCTTTTTTTTTTCCTCCAATAAAAATTTGGATAAAAAGCGATCAAAACAATAGCCATTCCCTAAAATGGTATAAATAAAAAGTACATCTGGTAGTGCAAAAAAAAAAGACGCCTTATGCATAATATTTATATTTTGCATTATATTTCCCGTACATGGAAATATAAAAAAGCTATGGGTGTCAGAATATGGCAACTTCAAGAATTTTTTTTTTGTGTGTGCAAAGATTTGGACTTTTATTTGAGGGGTTAAACGTAAAAAAATATACATTTGGTATAACTGTAATCATACCGACGTGCAGAATACAGATGACATGTCATTTTGGCTGCACAGTGTTTGCTGTAAAAACAAAGCTTGTAAGAAAGTTGCGCAAACACAGTTTTTATCTAATTTATCCTCACTCTGAATTTTTTCCCAGTACATCATACAGATTATTAAATAATTCCATTATGAAAGATGTCCCTAGCCTAGATTTCTTGACTGCAACTCTCAACCACACTATGAATGCCTTTGATGCTGTCTGGTCGCACTGGGACACCTACTGCATTGTCCGTGGTCTCTGACTCCTGCTCTCCCTGTCCCTGCCTCCTCTCCCCCCTCCCCTCCCTGTCTTGTCCTTTGTCCGTTGTTGTCGGTTTTATTATTGGTTCTTGTATTTCTGAAAGCAATTTATACTGTTGGACTGTCATGCCACATGTTGTGGCCCCTTATTACATTTTTTCTAGTTGATGTATGTTATATTGTAAAAACTACTTTATAAAAATTACAGTTGAAAAAAAAAAAGAAAATACCAGTATGAAGTACAATTTGTCTCGCAAAAATTAAGCCCTCATATGGCTCTATAAATGGAAAAATAAAAAAAAAAGTTATGTTGTTTGGTAGACGGGGAGTATAAAAAGGAAAATCGAAAAATGACTGCGGAGGGAAGGGATTAAAGGATTAAGGTAAAAAAGTGATGAAGTCTGTGATTGCTATTGCATGATACAGGGAGTTTCTTTGGTGTTTCTTGAATCCTTTTATCAAGTTTTACCCCCTCTGATCATTTACATACATAGTTACAGTGGGGGAAAAACGTATTTAGTCAGCCACCAATTGTGCAAGTTCTCCCACTTAAAAAGATGAGGCCGGCCTGTAATTGTCATCATAGGTAGACCTCAACTATGAGAGACAAAATGAGAAAACAAATCCAGAAAATCACATTGTCTGATTTTTAAAGAATTTATTTGCAAATTATGGTGGAAAATAAGTATTTGGTTGATAACAAAAGTTCATCTCAATACTTTGTTATATATTCTTTGTTGGCAATGACAGAGGTCAAACATTTTCTGTAAGTCTTCACAAGGTTGGCACACACTGTTGCTGTTATGTTGGCCCATTCCTCCATGCAGATCTTCTCTAGAGCAGTGATGTTTTGGGGCTGTCGCTGGGCAACACAGACTTTCAACTCCCTCCAAAGGTTTTCTATGGGGTTGAGATCTGGAGACTGGCTAGATCACTCCAAGACCTTGAAATGCTTCTTACAAAGCCACTCCTTCGTTGCCCTGGCGGTGTGCTTGGGATCACTGTCATGCTGAAAGACCCAGCCACGTTTCATCTTCAATGCCCTTGCTGATGGAAGGAGGTTTGCACTCAAAATCTCACGATACATGGCCCCATTCATTCTTTCATGTACACGGATCAGTCGTCCTGGACCCTTTGCAGAGAAACAGCCCCAAAGTATGATGTTGCCACCCCCATGCTTCACAGTAGGTATGGTGTTCTTTGGATGCAACTCAGCATTCACTCTCCTCCAAACACGACGAGTTGTGTTTCTACCAAAGAGTTCTACTTTGGTTTCATCTGACCATATGACATTCTCCCAATACTCTTCTGGAACATCCAAATGCTCTCTAGCAAACTTCAGATGGACCCGGATATGTACTGGCTTAAGCAGGGGGACACGTCTGGCATTGCAGGATCTGAGTCCCTGGTGGCATAGTGTGTTACTGACAGTAGCCTTTGTTATGTTAGTCCCAGCTTTCTGCAGATTATTCGCTAGGTCCCCCTGTGTGGTTCTGGGATTTTTGCTCACCGTTCTTGTGATCATTTTGACCCCACGGGGTGAGATCTTGCGTGGAGCTCCCGAACGAGGGAGATTATCAGTGGTCTTGTATGTCTTCCATTTTCTAATTATTGCTCCCACAATTGATTTCTTCACACCAAGCTGCTTGCCTATTGCAGATTCAGTCTTCCCAGCCTGGTGCAGGTCTACAATTTTGTTTCTGGTGTCCTTCCACAGCTCTTTGGTCTTCACCATAGTGGAGTTTGCAGTGTGACTGTTTGAGGTTGTGGACAGGTGTCTTTTATACTGATAACAATGTCAAACAGGAGCCATTACTACAGGTAATGAGTGGAGGACAGAGGAGCCTCTTAAAGAAGAAGTTACAGGTCTGTGAGAGCCAGAAATCTTGCTTGTTTGTAGGTGACCAAATACTTATTTTCCACCATAATTTGCAAATTCTTAAAAAAAAAAAAATCAGACAATGTGATTTTCTAGATATGTTATCTCATTTTGTCTCTCATAGTTGAGGTCTACCTATGATGTCAATTACAGGCCTCTCTCATTTTTTAAGTGGGAGAACTTGCACAATTGGTGGCTGACTAAATACTTTTTTTCCCCACTGTACATATTAACATAGAAGATGAGGTTGGATGAAGACATCAGTCCATCAAGTCCCACCTATAACCCTACAGTCCCCTACAGTGTTGATCCAGAGGAAGGCAAAAAATCCCATGAGGCTTATGCCAATTGCCCCCTTCCCAACTCCAATCTGGCAATCAGAATAAAACCCTGGATCAACGTGCCCTTAAAATCTAGAACCCATAACCTGTAATGTTGTTCTGTTCAAGAAAGGCATCCAGGCCCTCTTCGCACTTGTTCAATGAATCCACAATCATGACATTGACATTACAGTTTCTCATTTTCAATTAGATTGTACATTTATTTATTTATTTTTAATAAACAGCAGAGCCACCAAAAGGAAGAATCCGATGCACACTACCCACTTCTATTCCAGATAACATCCGGTATCAGGCAAACAACAATATATATAAACACATTTACATTTCAGGTAGGGCTATATCCTACTTTGACTATGTCTATATAAACTTAGCTACAGTTGCTATTGCACATAATATGTTGTATAATTTCTTGCCATACGATACCATCTTGATTTGATGATAGCAAACAGGGCATACTGTATGTGGCCCATCTGCTCTCCATAATAATGCATTTATAATAAACAAAGAACATTATATTTAAATTATCAACTATGTGGTGTGCATTGGTAAGCTTAATATAACTCTATCACCCCACCCTTCCATCAAATAGTCCAAATTAAATTCTACTTGGAAAGAAGCCTACAGTTTTATCACAAGTACTACCTTCTGCTGTCTTTTAAATACCATCTGTCTCATCAGCAATGAGAATGGCTCAGGAAACCAGATGTATTCTCTGAAGATAGATCTGTTTTTCTTAATGCGGATAGTGCAAATAATAATTATTCTATGCATCCAAACACGTTTTATTCTCTCTGCCTTAATGGTTAATAAAATTGTAGAAAAGGCATTAGTTTTCTTTATAACAATCCTGAATTATTCAACCTGAAATAATAACAGTAACAGAAAAGCACAACTTTAATTAGTGAAGACTCATAGTTTTATGTTTTTGCTTTGCTAAAAATTCTCAGTTCAAAGAGAGACTGTGTAATTCATCCAAATGTGCAAAGAAATACAAAGGAGAAGCCCAGCAGATGTCTGAATTATCAGGCAGAGAAAGATAAATAAAATGTATATATAATGTAAATATATTTTCACATAGAGATATTCAGTGTACAACACTGTATACTAAAACCATATGTTTACATTATGTCCACATTTTCCCCATTAATATCAGTAAAGAAAATACCAAAACATGGTGATAGAACATACTGCAATATCTTACACAGTGTGCTACCAAATAGTGTGATGGAAGGTTAATTCATATGCCATGTCTAAGGCTTTATGCACATGGCTGAGAGTACTATCTGAGTCTAGCTGATTGTCATCTAGGCCCATGTGTCCATTTTGAGAGTCCAAATAGGACCTGCTGTAAGGAACTTGGATACCACACTCAGTTGTGTGCATGAATCCAAAGAGGCATGTTATTATAAACTATTTTCACTGGCAGGAGTGAGACAAACAAGTACTATGCTCAACAATACATTACCACTCATCAAGATCTACTCACACTGAAATGCAAGTTCTAAGTAAATTCTTGACCCCTTTCCAAAAAACGCATTTTTCGATTTTTGTTTTTGACTCCCTATCTTTCATAACTTTTTTATTTTTCCATCAAAGAGCCATATGAAGGCTTTATGTTTGGGGGACAAATTGTAGTTTGTAATGGTACCATTTAATATTCCATATGAGGGAAGGTGGAAAAAAATTCAGAATGGGATGGAATTAGAGAACTGTATTTGTACAACTTTCTTACGGACTTTATTTTTACGGTGTTCACTGTGTTGCCAACATGACATATCATCTGTATTCTATGGGTCAGTATGAGTCCAGGGATACCAAATTGATATAGAATTTTTCACATTTTAAACCCAAATCCATATCTTTGAAGAAAAAAAAAATTATTGGAGTCACCATATTCTGACACCTATAACTCTTTTATATTTCTGTGTATGACGATGCATAGAGCGTCTTTTTCTGCGGGGCCAGATGTACATTTTAGATATACCATTTTGGGGAATGTTTGATCACTTACTATTAAATTTTTTTTATGGATGGCAAAATGGTGAAAAAAATGGCGATTTGGCCATTTTGATTTTTTTTTCCCACTACGGGATTCACTGTATGGAAAAATAATTTTTATATCTTTGTAGACCAGGCATTTCCCACATGGGGGTAATATTTTTTATGTTTATTTATCTTTATTTGATAAAGGGGAAAGGGGGTGATTTTAATTTTTAAAAACTTTTACAAATTTTTTTTAAACCCCCTTAGGAAGCGTGAACCTACTGTATTGCAGTCTATGAGTAAATCATTACATGCCTATTGAGGCCTTCCCTAGGCAAGCCTCAATAGGCATATAGTTAAGACAGGCCAGATGGCTCTCATGATCTTGCTGAGCGGGAGCCATACTGGCAGAAGAACCGGAAGAGGCGGCCAGGGCACTGCTGGTAGGGCACTTTTATTTTACTTTAGGGGATATAGTGAAAGGGTTAATACCGGTGAGCATGTATTAAAAGTGGAGACTTGGTGGCTATGGCAGTCACTCCTTAACTTGTCGGGAAGAGGTTAAAAAAGGTAATAATATATGCAATAAAACAATAGGACAGATTAACTAATCCTGCCTAATTTTTAGACAGTGTAAACTTAAGACGATTGGCCATGAAAATCTCATGGCAAAAGAATAGATAGTGCTCAGCCAAAAATATCAGTGTTTGATGATCAGTCAAAAGGAACTGATCATTGGCCAAATTGAGCAAAGGTACTACGATAAAATTCCCCCATATGGCAGTTTAGTTGTTAATATTGATGATTAGATCATTTGTATGAATGAGTCCACCATCGTTTAGACAGCAGCATCACAATCATCAAAAATCCAATGTGTATGTTCACCTATTAGTTAAAATACTTTGTGCCAGAAAATTGCAACAGAATTTTGCCACAATTGTCATGCACATGCTCACATCTTAAAGCAGTTTCCTTGTCAACTTTGATGCTCATGTGAACCGAGAGCAAGGCAGGTGGTTTGGACTCCGCAACCAGAAATGAACGCACACGCGGTAGTTCAAGAAAAAAAATATATATTTACTATAAGTTAATAAAGGTTAGTTAAAGGTAAAATGACAGGGCTAAAGACAAGCAAAATATACAATATAGCATGAACAATTTCAAGGCAAATTCTGCAATGGTTTCTACTTTTACTCTGTCCACTTCTGCAGTATGGACACTGAATGAACAATATACTCAAAACTATCCCTAACTGACCCTGACTTCACATTTGGGTGCACCCCCTTTTCCCCAGTGGTCCAGGTGGACCGCTTACAGTCCGTAGAAGCGCGCGGTGGGGCCCAAAGTCGGTCCTTTCTTTTATAGTGAAGCGTCCTCTCCTCACGGTTATCAGGATCTTGGGAGAAATGAAGTCCTCTTTAACAGACAGGGAAACCAACTGAATGCAATGTAATCCAACAGCAGATTCCACTCAGCACACTGACAGTCCTGCCGAATCCATACACTGAGCTGGGATGTAAGCCGGGATTTAGCAGGTGCCGTCCAGTACATCAACAGCACTGCGAGTCTCTATCTGTGGTATCCATATACACAGTCACAATGTCAGTCTCACTGATCAGCCACTGAGCACAGTTCCTTTCACGTGGACTCACTAGTCCTGTTGTCTCTTTACACTCTGTTTGTCTCTGGACCAAGATACAGCTTAGCTGTACAGAAAAATCTCCACACCAGTTCAATACAACACTTGCCAAGATGGCTGCTGCTCTCTGTCTCGTCACTTCCTGCTTCTCTGCTCACACTCTGTCTGCAGAACAGGCAGGCTGACATAAAAGGGGGGGTCTCACTCCAGCATCATGTCACAATTACAATGGCTGCTGTCTTAAAGGAACAGAATCACAGAAATACATTCAACATTAACAGTTTATACAGACAAATGAAGCTTAAGACAACATTGGCTGTCTCTTACACTCAGGCCTCAGTGGTCATCTCTTCACATACATCACATCACAGCAGTCATGTGCCATTTGTGAAGACGTCATCACTGAGGCCTGTGCTTAGCTGCAGTGGCCCCCTCGCACAAACAGCCTGTCACTGGTGATGTCATGGAAGGGGACCTGCATACAGAAGAATGGATCTCCCGCTGTTGGAAAAGGAGACCCAGGTAGAACTGAGTACTGTTTGTCACATTTATAGACCTATTAGCAGTAGTTTTAAATAATAAAAAAAAGTCCATCCCTTTAATTTATGGTCCGCTGACATCAGATACGCTGCACTTATTAAGAACCATGGGTCTACTAATAATGCAGCGCTTCTCAGGAAGTCCATGTTCCAAAAGCTGAAATCTACTTCAGAAATGAACTAGACCAGACACTGAGTGAATCTTAGCATACATGTCAGCATTTGCATAAAAACATAGGCACTAAGGTAAGTAATTCAAACACAGACTTATTTAGTTACATTTCCATCTTCTTCTCAATAAAATGAATATGAACTGAACTGAATATTTGGAAATCCTTGCTCATTTCTTGGTTTGGCAATATCAGCTTAATAAAATTGAAAAAAAGTGATCACATACTTCTATTTCAACAAAATTATCCATTTCATTCATCTTTTGAGACTAAAAACACAATAGTAAGAGTCAATAAACAAAAACAAGAAAAAAAAAAATCAAAATTTGGATTTAATGTTCTGTTTAAATTGCAATAAGAGCACAAAGAGGTATACTTTGCAAAGATCTCCTGATAGAAGCGTGGAATATATCTCACTATAAAATTATTCAGAGTGGCACTTCACCAATTCGGTCCCATTGTAAAAAAAAAAAAAAAAAAAAAAAAAAAGTATACTGCGACGTTGAGGATTTTTACTGTTTATCTGTGAATGCAATAGCTGTTACCCACAGTATACATTATTATATATACATTATAATTAGAACAAATAGATTATTCCAAATGGATTTATAAGAGGATGAACATATCTCATTACAAGATGTCTGATAACTGTGCTGAGACTATAACAATCTGTGTACCTGTGTGTCCATCACATGACCATGGACTGTCCATCACAGACCGTGGACTGATGTTATCCACTGGAAATAAACAGAATGAATTACAGCAATAAGGTCTAGAAAACCGTGAGCAACTGATACAGAAAGTATATTGAAAAATTGTAACATTATATGACATTTATTTGCCGAAACCGGACAACCCCTTTAAGCAATGAGAACTTCAGTTTATTACACCATCAATCCATTTCGAGGCAAAAGACATATGAAGTATGCCTGATGATCGAACAAGGATGAGAAAAAGCGACACTATCTATTTACACAAATGTATTGCTTGTTTGTCATAGGTCTTCCAATAGATACCATTAAAACGTAAGTTTTAATAGAAAATCAAATGATTAAACGTAAATTTCACTATTACTATTTCAGACGAAATGTCCCTACAATCCCCCTTCTAGTGATTTTTAGGGGAGGATATGTAATTTATTGTAGGCAGAGAACTAGTTCTACAGTATGTATGTCAGAGACTAAAGTACTAAGAAATGTATGGGGATGGTGACATATACACACAGAAGTGCGCCTAATAATAGATACATATAAAGAAGAATCTCTATATATAGTGCCATCATGCCCCATTAAAATGTAGCATAATTGCCAGAGGCCAGTCTCTAAGTGTGCAACCAATATTAGAGTCCAGATTGACTCCTGTGGGAGTGCGCACTGAAAAGTGTGTGTTCTGTGGCTCCCTTATTACATTAGGTAATATCACTGGTCTTAAGAAGGTTATGAAGTCTCTAACAGAGTTTAAATTCTTCTCCTAAGAGGTGTTCTCTGAATAGAAAGTGCTTTGTAGACGCAATCTATTCTAAAGGTGGTTGCTTGATCTAGGGTAAGTATCCTCTATTGCCCAACACATAGAGCTAAGGGTTGGTTCACACTAGCGTTCGGAGACTCCTTCTCCCATTCTGCTTAAAATAGTTGGAGAGGAATGTCCTGCAAGCAGGCGGAAACCTGGTGGACCCCATTATAGTCTATTGGGTCTAGAGATGAGCAAATCGAAGCTGACGAAGTGAAATTCGATCTGAATTTCAGGAAATATTTGATTCGCATTGAATCCAGATTTCCTCACACTTCGTGGTAACTTTTCGCATTTTTTTCCTAAAATGGCTGCTGCACATGTTAGGACAAGGGGCAAGGAACTCTGGGAACGCGGGATCACCCACAATGCCATGTGTGCAGCCAAATCAGCAGCCAGCCCTGTGATGTCACAGCCCTATAAATACCCTCCGCCATCTTGGATTCAGGCATTTTCCAGTGTACTTAGTGCAGGGAGAGATGTCAGCAGGCGCTAGGGAAAGTGGTAGAAAAGACTTGAAAACTGATATTTTGCTCAACTGAGGTTCAGGGAAAGAGCATTAGAAGTGTAGGGAAAGGATAGGGAGGAATTTATACAGAGTATTGGAGCAGAACAGGGTTCATTTGGGGTGTTTGCAGCCTGGGTAATAGGAACAGTCCTACTACACCTTGCTGCACTGACTGCCATAATACTGCTATACACCACTATACAGGCTCTCTGCAGCCAGGAAATAGCTGTTTTTTAACGTGATTCGCCACAAATGAATTCGGATTGAATCGAATCGTTTCTGAAAATTCAGCGAACCGGCCGAATCGAATTTTTTAAAAATTAGCTCATCTCTAATTGGGTCCATGGGTTTCCACAGCTAACTGCTTTTTAAGTGGATAGGGTTTCCGTTTTTTGGTCCCCATGCAGACCTGAAGAATGACAACCCGAACACTAGTGTGAACCTAGTGTAAGGACTGCAAATGATGAGATTTGTCTGGATCATCAGAGGGTATGTGTAATAGCGGAGACAAATCGCACTTTTAAGCATTTGATTTTCTATTAAAAGTTACCTTTTAATTGTATCTATTGGAAGACCTATGACAAACAAGCAATACAAAAGACATATAAACATACAGTATTCCAGAAATAACCACAATTTTACACTTGTTCATATGTCTTTTGCCTAAATTGGATTTATACTGTAATAAGCTGTTCAAAATAGTTAAGAGATCTGAGTGCTGCGGATTTTCTCAAGCAATGTGATACAAACAGAATAATTATATCATGGGGACAATGACAGAATTAATTGTACTCAGGATTTACAAATACATAATGAACACATTACAATAAAATACATCAAGCGCATAAAATGTCCAAGTACAATCATTAGTAAATGGCACAATGTGACATAAGTGCATAATACAATATACATTCCTAGAAATGTGTATACATTAAGTTAATAAGAAATCCATAATACAGGTGTACGGAGGGTGGGACAAAAAACAGTCACCAGTCTGCTGGCTCCATTAAGGGTGTTTTTCCACATTCAAGTTTTTGAAGTCAAAACCAGATGTGGTTCATAAAGGGAGAAACCATATAAAGGACAGATGGTACTTCATTTTTTTAATCCACTCGGTTTTAGCTTCAAAAGCTGCATCAAAAAACCTGCGTGTGTAAACCCAGTCTCAAAAGAGCAGCTGATTGACAGCTAGTAGAACACGTATGGGTATGTGGGTTTATTGCATCAGACCATGAGCTCAGAATCACAAACCTCCCTGCATGGCCATTCTGTTTATGGGCACAAGTAATATACATGGATCAAAAGGAAATAGACTTCTTGCACATGAAAAACAGCCACGTATCCATTTTTGTAACAGCTGTCACCACTGTTTTTGGACCACGATTTCAGTGGGGCTATGCCCAGTTTTATTTTAAGATTGGCCAAGATTCTGGATATGTGAATTAAATGTATAGGATTCTCCATCCAAAATAGGAGTCTCCCCCAACCTCCGCCTGTACACTCTTATCAATTTCTTAACTACTTTATACCCACGTCTAAGAATGCACACTGTATTTATTATACACTTGGGTCACATTGTGCTATTTACTAATGCTTGTACTTGGATGTTTTTGCACTTGATGTAGTTTATTACAATGAATTCACTATGTGTTTTTAAAAGCTGATTACAATTAATGATGTTAATTGTTCACATGGTTTAACTATTCTGTTAAACCTTTGGGACCAATTGTACTAGATTGAAGGGTTTCAGACGGAGTATGGTGGAAACAGAGGAGACTTCTTTCACCTACTGCTAATACAGAGCACTATTGGGGCATAAGATAAGAACAAGTCACATGGAAACATCTCCTACAAGTATTATGGGTGCTAGTTTAAGCAATTTAGGAGAAAAGGGTCTATCCTTGATCTATAATGATTTAATAGTGGAAAGGTTCAAGCATAAGTTTATGTTTTGGTGCCTGATATGCTATTCAGGCACTGTAATGTTACTGCACTGGTTACTCAGGAATGGTGGGAGCTACAGAAAAAATTCCAACTGTGCTGGAATCAGTGGAACGGTGCCTATTAACAGATGCTAAGAACTGGTGTTGGTGGCAGGTGGTGGTGAAATCTCTTATGCTTAACCTGCTCTCCTACATTGTTAATTCAGCGGAAAAAAAGCTCCCAAAGCCACATATTACTGGAATGAAGTCCTTCCCTAATGCAAATGTAGAAGCATAAATCTATGGATTAATGGCCCCTCCCAGCTGTCTAAAACAAGTTATTTGTAAAATAATTTTTATCAAAAATATGGGCCACATGCAAACAGCAATGCTAAGTACAATAAATTACTGTAGATTAAGGAAAAAAATGTTAAATAAAGAAAAACATTTAAAAGGGTTGGACCAGGTAAAAAAATTATTTACTAGTTATAAAACAGGGGGTCCGGCAGCTGAGATGCCCCTTAATCACAAGAACAAGATTCCAAGGAACTTTGGAACAGCAGGCCTCACAGGCAGATTGCAATCCATGTTTAGGGGTGCAAGCAAATTTATATGAATTAAATGTAAACCATATCCTTATCATTTTAACCATACGCTAATATTTAGAAATTCTCCAAAGAATAGGCCCAGCATAGTGCCAAAAGCAATGCACAAAGCAAATATGGTGATATTTAAAATACTTAATTTAAAAAAATAATAATTATATACCTATTTCCCCCAAAATATATAATTCAGGTAGCTTCTCTTCTAGGTCATGTGATCTCATACTGACCTGATAAAATCTACATGAGCCAATGCTCAATTTAGTCAGACTCATTTCCTGTATGGGATGTTCTACACAGATTATTGACAAGTGGTGCACAAGCTTCTCTAATTTATTAAGGATGATGATTAGACACTTCCAGTCACAGTTATAATGAAGGAGCTCACAGCTCGGCCTCTCTAACTGTACTTATAGTCTCTTAGATTATTTAGGAGAATATAGAGAGAAGGATAATTATACTGCCCCCTAGCAGGCAGAGATGCTACAGTGCTCTAGCTGCCCATGTGATGCTGTGCTGAGCATTATGGGATTGACAGCAGAGCAGAGAAAAAGAAACTATAGACCAAGATGCCCCATCAGGAGCTGGCTCGTATGAATATGAGCGCAGTATACGTAAAAGAAGCCTGAAGAGTCACAGACAACCAGGTGATGGGCGGAAATGTAAAAGTAAGGCATTTCGTTTTCCCACAATTAAAAGACCTGGAAGTCTAATGTCTATTATTGGAAAGATAACTAACGTGCTGTCCTGCTGGAGCATGTATTAAAAATAAAATTATAAGTGACAGCCAGCACAGCTTTAGTAAAGGTAAAGGCTGTCAGACAGACCTAATTTGTTTATATGAGGAGGTAAGTAGAATTCTTGGAGGAGGTGCACACAGGATGTCGTATTTTGCACAGACAACAGATGCAGTCTGATCTTATAGTCATTTAAACTATGCAGTCCTCCATTGTTTCTACATATATTAGGCAAGGTAGTAAGAGGTAGGGAACTGATAATAGGAAATATGACTGTAAGATCACACTGTACACTTAGTTGTCTGTTTCTATGGATACATATAGGTCTTCATAGGAAATGTGGAAACTGGTATAAAAATAACTTTGGATTCTGAGATGTGCCACCAAAACTTCAAATTAGTTCTTACTCCCCAGAAGTTTGGGACCACGTCAAATATTCCAGCAAGCTAAATTTCTTCCACCTACCTCTGTCCAATTTCTGGTTTAACCTGGACTTTCCGCCATGCTTTCTGAATGTTCATGCTCTTTATTGTTGAAGATCCAACATGTTCAGCAGCCATCATGCCCTATGTTGACATAGTTATCAAATTTGACACCCCCCCTTCCAGTGGTGAAATATTAAGTTACCTACATCTGAAGAACTAGATTGGAGGGCTGCCTACTATGATGCACCTCACCAAAAATGAATTCTAGAATTTCCACAAATATATGCTTAGATTGGAGTACGATTTGTGTCCATCTAGAGAGGCCAACTTGGAGCTGACCTAGTCCTTCATTTCCTCTTGCTCCATCAACACCCTGACCATTAAATTGGCTTATAAAGTGCTTATACGCTGATATTTAAGCTGTCCATTAGATTTTAGACTATCATCGCTCATCTGAAATGAACTGTGGTTGATTGTTTGTATGGCCAACTGTTCCAAACACATGAACAACCAGGACCTTCCAACATATGTGCATCTACCCCAGACACTTGGAAAATTAACAGATGGAAATCATACAATGCTAATGAACTGCTGAAAACAGGAAATGAGGTATAATTTGTGGGTGTATGTTAGTAGTACAAACACATGCCCACAATAGAAAAATCACCCGCAGGTCTGTCAGTCTAGCCCAGGGGTCGGCAACCTCTGGCACGCATGCCACTCTTGGCACGCGAGGCTTATTTCCCTGGCATGGCAGCGGACTCCTAACCCAGCAGTTTCGATCGGACCAAACATGGCCGAAACGAAACTGCTATTATTATACTGTGGGGTTTCTTCAGACCCCCGAGTATAATAAGCGGAGCCCCCGGAGAGATGATCAAACATAAAAAACAATGTTACTCACTATTCCACGCTCCGCAGTCGCTGTGTACTCTTCGGGCACTTCTGCCTGAAGTCAGCTGACAGGGCCTCAGGTGTCACGTCTGCGTCTGACGTCATTACATTATGAGCGGTCGCTGACTACAAGCAGAAGCGCCCGAAGATACAGAGCGGCTGCGGAGCGTGGAATAGTGAGTAACATTGTTTTTTATATTTCAACACCTCTCTTTGCCCTCCACTTATTATACTCTGTGGTCTGAAGAGACCCCACAGTATAATAATAGCTAGTGAGTGGCACAAATTGGAATATTATAAAAGTTAGAATATTATACCGTGTGCAGCGGCTACTATGGAGGATAACACAGTGTGCTGGGGCCACTATAGCGCATAATACCGTGTGCAGGGGCCACTATGGGACATATACCGTGTGCAGGGGCCACTATGGAGCATAATACCATGTGCAGGGGCCGCTATTGGACATATAGCGTGTGTAGGGGCCGCTATGGGACATATTGCTGTGTGCAGGGGCCGCTATGGGACATAATACCGTGTGCAGGGGCTACTATAGAGCCTAATACCGTGTGCAGGAGCCACTATGGGACATATACCGTGTGCAGGGGCTACTATGGAGCATAATACCGTGTGCTGGGGCCACTATGGGACATAATACCATGTGCAGGGGCCACTATAGAGAAAAACCCCCCCCCCCCCGCCGCCTCGTGCTGCTGAATGCCCCCCGGTCCCGTGTTTTTTTTTTTTTTTCTCTTTCTTTGCTGCTGTCGTCCCCTTGTGGCTTTGGTTTATAATACTGTGTGCAGGGGCCACTATGGCACATATACCGTGGGCAGGGGCCACTATGGAGCATAATACCGTGTGCAGGGGCCACTATGGGACATATACCGTGTGCTGGGGCCACTATGGAGCATAATACCGTGTGCTGGGGCCACTATGAGACATAATACCGAGTGCAGGCGCCGCTATGGGACATATACTGTGTGCAGGGGCTACTATAGAGCCTAATACCGTGTGCAGGGGCCACTATGGAGCATAATACCGTGTGCTGGGGCCACTATGGGACATAATACCATGTGCAGGGGCCACTATAGAAAATAATACTGTGTGCAGGGGCCACTATGGGACATATACCATTTGCAGGGGCCATTATGGGACATATACCGTGTGCAGGGGCCACTATGGGACATAATACCGTGTGCAGGGGCCACTATGGGACATATACCGTGTGTAGGGGCCGCTGTGGGACATATTGCTGTGTGCAGGGGCAGCTATGGGACAAATACTGTGTGCAGAGGCCACTATGGGACATAATACCATGTGCAGGGGCCACTATAGAGCATAATACCGTGTGCAGGGGCCACTATGGGACATATACCGTGTGCAGGGGCCACTATGGAGCATAAAACTGTGTGCAGGGGCCGCTATGGGACATATACCGTGTGCAGGGGCCGCTATGGGACATATACCGTGTGTAAGGGTCGCTATAGGACATATACCGTGTGTAGGGGCCGCTATGGGACATATTGCTGTGTGCAGGGGCCGCTATGGGACATATTGCTGTGTGCAGGGGCCGCTATGGGACAAATACCGTGTGCAGAGGCCGCTATGGGACAAATACCGTGTGCAGAGGCAGCTATGGGACAAATACCGTGTGCAGAGGCAGCTATGGGACAAATACTGTGTGCAGAGGCAGCTATGGGACAAATACTGTGTGCAGAGGCCGCTATGGGACATAATACTGTGTGCAGGGACCGCTATGGGACAAATACTGTGTCCAGAGGCAGCTATGGGACAAATGCCGTGTGCAGAGACCGCTATGGGATAAATACCGTGTACAGAGGCCGCTATGGGACATAATACCGTGTGCAGACGCCGCTATGGGACATATACCATGTTGCAGGGGCCACTATGGGACATAATACCATGTGCAGGCGCCGCTATGGGACATAATACCGTGTGCAGGGACCACTATGGGACATTATTCTGTATAACGGTGTGTACTCTATATTAAGGATGTGTTTTTGCACAGAAAACTCAGGCTTTTTTTTTTTTTTTTGTGCAAAAATGCACCAGTTTTACATCGAATGAGAAAGTTCCAGTGGCCTAAGAATATAGCTGTATCCAGATACATAGTGTGTTTTCACCATAAGGATGCTGCCATACGGTGCTCCTGGACACATTTACCACTAAATTGGGGGCTGCACATGGACTTTCATTGCTTCTAATCGGAAAGTACAGGAGCGTCCCAGGAAATAGCAGTAAACGCATGTGTCCTAAAGCATCTGGTGGCAGCACTTCCGTGTTATGGTTTGTGGTATATGGCTTTAGTTTAGGGGTCGTCAGACTTACAATTATTGACCGACACTCCGAGTACCTCATCTTTGATTTTTTTATTAAAATCGGCACGCCGAACAAAAAAGGTTGCCTACCCCTGGTCTAGCCTATACACAACAGATCACAATAGACAAATGGCAGAATAAAACACATCACAACAGATTTTGATTGTGACAGTTGGCTGCATGGGATGAACCTTAGTAGGTTTATGTACGAATGAACATCAAAATCTGCGACTCCAGCAGTCTTAAATGAAATGTGTATGGCTAGCATTAGCTCCAACCCAAAAAGTAAAGTATGCCCTTGGATATTACGTCCTGTGTGTCCGCAGTTGCGGCCAACAAGGCAATGGTGCACATTGCCAAAGATGGTCGATTTCTGGTCTAGCGATTCATTTTTTCTCTCTTGCATGTTCAACTCCACAAAAAAAACATGGGAAGCCTTCCTATACTTCAAGGTAGCCCACTTAACAACTTTCAATTAAGATTCTTGCTCCTGGTGTTCCTAGCCACAAAAGTTGCCTGACAACAACATCCCAACAACACATTTTACATGACTATCTGTTTGTTTTGCAAAGCTCAATAAAAGAATATTTATTAATATCAGCAAATCCTGAGTTATATGGAATCATTGACTAATGACAATGCCAAATATTTGTAATCCGTTTTTTCTCATGGAGACTCAAAGTGCAGTGAACACTATGGCGTAGGAGAGTTAGTGGCGGCCATAAAGTTGAGGAAACCCACACAAACATGGGGAGAGAGAACATACAAACTCCTTGCAGATGTTGCCCTTGGTCAGATTCAAACCCAGGAATCCAAGTAAACAGTGCAAACCACTGAGCCACCGAGAAGCCCATACACTGAACACAGTAAAGGTACGCTGAAAAGGGACAGTGTTCACACATATTTTATCATTAAGAAGATTTAGGAAATGCACACACAGAATGAAAAAAACATTACAGTTAAAATAAAAGCTAGCAGATAACTTGCTCTGTCTTGGCTGGAGTTCCCCCTACATCATGAAATCAGAAAATAAACATTTCATGTAGATAACTAGCCATCTGGAGAAAATAGTTCTGTATTATAGTAGTTCTTCATTTTGTATCTAATATTGTATACGCATATTTCATTCATCTTCATCTAAGTTTCCTTTCACATCAGTGCTGTTGCATATACTGATATTTTTCCATCAAAATAGTGGACTCCTCTGCAGAAATAAGGGGAAAGTAATTCACATCCTCTGCCACCCCATGGCTGAACTTGATGAACATACGTATGTCTTAAAGGGTACCTGAGTTTTCATGAAAAGTTTAAATATTTGCTGGGTCTTGCTGGCAGTGTATAAGCCTTCATACGTGGTGTCCTATAAGTTTTTCTGCTGCTAATAGCCTCATTATGGCTGCAGCACATTCCACAAACAAAGAGCTGAGAAAAACCCAACTAACCATAATATAGGAGATACAGAGACACTGGACTGCAAACACTGGGCATGATGTAGATACACAGATCCCTGAAACAGAAATCTATGAGCACAGTCAGGAAAGCTGACAGTTATGACACAAGCAGCCAGATATAAATATGTAAGTAGACTTTTGTAAGCTTTGAGATGCTTTCAGCCCAGTTTGCATGCATTGAAAACTGTTTCCAACATGTGTGGAGGCTGTGAGGAGAACCCTTCATTGTGAACCCATCTTGTTTCACAGTGATAACTAACGACAGTAGTTCCCTAGGAACAGGGAGTGAACAGCAAATTAGTTGGAAGGGATACACCTGGGGTAGGAAGTTAAGAGAGGAATATAAGCCAGAAAATGTCAACCTTTTTAAATAAAGTGCATTACATTTTTGTCAAGAATCACATGCTCTATTAAATGAGACTAAGTTGTCTGAAAAGATATTGAACATTTAACCATACTTTGTAAATATAAAAATAAATAAATATATACTGTATGTATATGATATCACAGCTATGGTGATAATACTTGCTGTATATTAGTCATACTTTGTTCTCCTAATATACTGTAGCTGAATGTAAGCATCTTAAATTGATTCCAGATTCTTAGGAACAATGCAATGAGGCCAATTTTCTGTTTACCTGGGAGAAGCTTACAGTTTTTTCTTACATATTCATTTTCTTTCTGAAAAATGGTAAAAGATAAAAATGTAGCCAGCCTAATAGGATATGTGATACTAATATGTGCTGACAAACAAAAGCCCAAAGTTTCATTAAGGGCCAGAGGGATGGCTGTAACAGAGCTCATACTTATTCTGGTGTGATCTAATGAAAGAACAAAGCTGTATTGGAAGCAGTTTCAGGGTGCATTTTGCTTACACAGTTTATAGATCCCTAGACAGAAGCCCTAAAGAAAAAGAGACAAACTAAAAAATCTAGTAAACAAGTTCAAAGGAGGTATGCGGCTTGAAGTAAAATATTGTGTATATGCAAAACATTTATGCAACAATCTATTACCATATTGTTTCATTTGAGGACATCGAGGGCATGAAGAGAACGGCTGAAGTTTGCATTGTTGAAGTAATAGTCCACTGGGTACTTTTGCTGTGTGTAAAAGCAAGTTATAGGAAGATATAAAAAGGCATAAAAATTTACACCATTTATCAACAGTTCTCAATGTTTTTGCCCAATAATCCTCATCACCTCGATAGGAAATCTGCTGGGATTTTATATCTAAGTCTGCCTACAGTTCTTACAGGAAACTGTTTTGGTTTTTAGCTAACATATTGCATCAACTACTGCGCATGGCAATGGTAGTAGAAATGATAAATTTAGAAATCATACACCAAATTGCCAAATCTAAAGAGACCTAAAATGAGACACACACAAAGATTTTTGTATGCAAGCCTTAAAGAGGACCTTTCACGTCCTCATGTATATGCTGTTTTACATACCGCTAGAAAGCCGACAGCGCGCTGAATTCAGTGTGCTGTCGGCTTTTCCATTATGTGTTCTGAGGCTGGAGATATCAGGGGTCTTAATTTCACCGTTCACTGTCAGAAGGGCGTTCCTGACAGTCTAGCTGCGCTGTGAGGAACGCCCTCCCTGACAGTACTAGTCCATAGCCCTGTACTGAGGGGGGCGTTCCTCACAGCTCAGCGTCATCACTGGGCAGTAAGGAACGCCCCTTTCTCTGTACTCGTTCCATAGTCCTGTACTGTCAGAGGGGGCGTTCCTTACAGCCCAGCGATGACGCTAAGCTGTGAGGAACGCCCCCCCCAGTACAAGTCTATGGACGAGCACAGTCAGGGAGGGCGTTCCTCACAGCCAAACTAGACTGTCAGGAACGCCCTTCTGACAGTGAACAGTGAAATTAAGACCCCGATATCTCCAGCCCCAGGGCATATAACGGGAAAGCCAACAGAGAGCTGAATTCAGTGTGATGTATGCTTTCTAGTGGTATGTAAAACAGCATATACATGACGACGTGAAAGGTCCTCTTTAAAAGGGTTGGCCACTGTAAAACAAGTTTATCTAAATCGTCTGGCACCTCTGCACTCCAGCATGTGCAACATGGAACATCAGAAGTTGGAACTTGATGAGTTGGTGCAAGGGCAGGCTTTCTTGTCACTGCAAGTTCAGCAGGGTGTTCTTAGCCACTAAAATGGCTGAAATGCTCAGAAGTTTTTATGTTCAAGAACAGCGCCTTCAAGCCACTGTATATGTTTATCACAAGTTTATGAAAATGATAATGACAATAACCATTTGCTAGATGTGGCCTGGCTTCAAGAAAGAGCACTGAGAGGAGGATGATTTTGCTCAACTCACTTGCCACTGCTAATTCTATTTCACTGAATGAGATGGTGATGCCTTTCCATGTGTAGCTTCTACATTTGTGCTTAGCCACAGCTTATTTTCTGCTTTCAGATCTTGTGCAGTGCCATGTTGTTGTTTGGTAATGCACAGAATTCCCACATGTGAGATGACCACACAAAGCCACTACCAGTAGCAGTGCTGGAAATCTGTCTACTAGTACCGCTACCACCAACAACCAAGCTTGCCTTAGGTCTGCCCCTGACAGGTTTTTGATGGTGTGGCCATGAGTCAGGTTGGTTCATTATTAGTGCCCATACTAGAATGGCTATCCCACCTCCTGCCACTACTAGCACCACCACCACCACCAGTCATGTCTTCCACCACTGCTGTATGACAAATCTGGCATTGAATGCAGTGTAGAACCTCTAATACCAAAATAAATTAAATTCACCGTTACCGTATGTCAAATTTGGTAATGAATGTAGTTCAGAACTGGCAATACCACAAGAAATTAATAAATGCACCATTGTCATATGAAAAATTTGGCAATGAATGTGGCGTAGAACTGGGTTGGTCTGGCAATAGCACAAGAAATAATTAAATGCACTGATGTGGTATGGTAAATTCACCAATGAAAAAGTGGAAAAATCCCAGGAAATAAAGCAAGACATTGTGAAAAAAAATGCTTTGGCACAGAGAGAGTGGCACTGTCAGACTCTATGTAAAAAAAACAAAACACACACACAAAAAAAAACAATGTGGTGCAATTTCACAGGATTGTTACTTGAGATTGTTCTGGACTGTTATACTAACTTCTGTGATCTCTCCCTATATCTGTCTGTCTAAATTAATTAAATCTATCCTCTTCTCCATGCTAGCCAGCATCTCCACTATCTCCTATGTGTATCTTCTACAGTAATACATTTTTCTTTATTTTTGCACTCTCCCTGCCGACTGAGGTCTGTCCCTGCTCACTTCCTAATTCTCCACAAAATGGCTCCTCTCTGGATAATCTCTGATATAGTGCCTATGACATCAGTGACCTCTGTGTCCACAGCTCCTGCCCAAGAAGTTTACAAAAGGCAAAGAAACATTCTCTATGGGAGGAGGAAAGGCAGTTTAAATAAGATGGGTTTTATATAAGAAGGGTTTCTTCACAGAGTAGTAAAACTATGCCCCACCCCAAGAGGTAATAATGGCTGATAGCACATCAGCATTAAAAAAATGGCTAGATGGTTATCTAATAGCAAATAAAATTGAGGGTTATAATTAATCTATCTATAAATTATAGGAACTCAATTTTTTGGAGACATTTAGGGATTTATTTTGATTGACAAATTTGGAGTCAAGAAGGAATTTTTCCCCTAATATGGTATAATTGACGTCTGTCTCATAGAGATTTTAGCCTTACATTCCGTCAACTTTGTTATATTTTAGGTTGTACTTGATGGACCTGTATCCTTTTTACACCTTATCAAGTATGTTGTGATTATGTTGCACTGCAGCATTCCTTATGCAAGTTATAAATTAGAGATGGGCGAATATTAAGAGATTAATTTCAACAAATATTCACGAGGTTCGACCCTCTGGTTCGTTTCAAGCCAAACTTGCTCAGATAGAACCAGAAATGCTATTATTATACTCTGGGGGTCTCCTCAGACCCCAGAGTATTATAAGTCAAGGCCCAGGGGAGATGAGGGACAATAACAAACACTTATACTCAGCGTGCCTCACCTCTTCTGGGCATCTTCGATCTCTCTGCATTCTCTTCAGGCTTCCGGCTGACGTCACATGCCCCTGGGTCACCGCTGAGGCATCTAATTGGGCTTCAGTGGTCAAATGTGGCGTATCAACAATGCTAAGACCCAGCTGGATTTGACCCAAAGTTTCTAAAACTTTTGTGCCGAACCCAAAAGTTTAGAAAATTTCGGGTCAAATCCATTTCTATATAATTTGGTTCCCACATCCCTAGTCATAATGCCTTGTCATGTTTATGGCTCTGTATGCTATTTTATGTGAGTGCTGTGATAGCAGCTGGCCTGGGTTAGAAGTCAATACCTTGAATGTTTGAAGTAAGCGTGGCACCGAACAGTTCCTGATGAAGAGGGGAAGTCCAGTTAAGGGGCTGTTTGGATGCCAGTAAGATAGAGTTGGTGGGGTGCAGGTGAATTGGAAAGACAGTGCAAGATAAGCTATGGAGAGGTTGTTGTTGTGAGAGAGGAGTGTGGTTACAGATCCTGGAGAGAGTGGAAATTAGGAAGGACACAAACGGCTGGGAAAAAACTCCAAGTGTGAGATAAGCAGGTCATAAGCTGCAGAGGAAGAATGGCCTAAGGAGAGATGGCTTGGCTGCAGCATTGGGGAATTCAAGAGGCAATGGGCTGAAACAGGGCAGATGGAGAGCACAAAGGACCCACTGTACAAAACTCTAACTGTACATGAGCCATTCCACATTTGTCATCATTAGTCTAAGACTGAGTCTCCTTTTGGGCACCACTAAGCAAGTGTACTGTACCTCATTGTAGCACCCAACCGTAGACTGTGCCTCATTGTAACAACCGTCAAGCAACTGTGCCTTATTGTACTATTGTAACCATCAATCTTGTACCTGAACTGTTAGTATTATCCACTGACCTGGGAATCTTGGTTTGTATTAGTCTGTGTGTCCATGTCTGTACACAGCCAATTCTCTGCTGGGAAAATAAATAACGCCCTATTGCCCTCTATCCCTGCCCATTACATTTTTCCCAGAAACAGTGTCTGTCTGTGAGCCATGGCTGGGTTTGCAATCAAATGAGTGGGCTGAACCAGGCACAGCCCATGGACACATGGCATTGTTTATTTTTTTAACTTGTTTTTCTTTTCTAATCCTGGACAATCCCTTGAAGACACATTATACATTTGTTTCTCATCTGCATAAATCTGCAGTCATTGCTAAAAAATAAAATTAAGTTTGTATGATCATTAAACATACATTATTAACTTCACATATATGATTAAATAACTAAACTTTATAGACTACTGAACTTCTACAGATGTATAAAATGCAGCCACACTTTAGGAAAATATGGATGTACAGTTTATATGCTGCATTGTTGAAGCTATCAGTCACACTCTGCAAACTGTATACTTTGCAGTTTCTCATATTTCAGTTCTGACAGATTCCAAAGTTTTTTCTTTGTTCAGTAAGTATTAAATTACAATAAAGCGAGCATGTACATGATGTGACATTTGCTTGCTTAGGTTGTAAATGTTATTACAGTGCCCTCTGCTGGCTTAAAATAAGTACATTGCTCCCACTTTATAACTAATAAATATTACATTTTGATGCAACAAATACAGTATTTCTTAATCTTTCTAAGCCACGTACGCCTTAAGTGCTTACCTCAACATCAAGAACATACATGTATTTGTTTGTAAGCAGTACTGTATTTATTTTAACCATAAGTCAGGGGAAAAGAACCAAAAAAATAAGAGAAACACCAGAAGCAGATGCATTCATGTGTCTGCGATTTCTAACAAAATGTCTCCTGCTGGAAACTATTGATCCCCTTGATATTTCATATACATTTGTATTATAGCCAGTCATCGTGCATTGTAGTTTTTTATAATCACCAACATATCTTTACATTGTGAAATCACTACAGAAATCTTTGAAGAAAGTGTTTAAAAATATGCTAATTAGGTTCAAGTGATCCCCAGCACCACCCCTGTATATAGTTTCCTCTCATCTCTTGTCATCTCCCTGTTTCTTGAAATCCCATGCATGCTCTTGGCATTTCCAGCACATGTGCAGTATGACAATTCATTGCATCAGGAACTGTAATGTGCATGCGCCAGCCAGGAAATACCAGGAGCGTGTGCAGGATTCAAGAAGCAGAAACCTGGTAGAAACTGCTGCACTTTCTTGAAAATGTAGCATAGTGCTGTCCCTTGAGAAAAGGAAAATCTATAAGATACATCTATATATAGTCATGGTCGTAAGTATTGGCCCCCCTGAAATTT
Organism: Leptodactylus fallax; assembly: GCA_947044405.1. Classification (NCBI taxonomy): domain Eukaryota; kingdom Metazoa; phylum Chordata; class Amphibia; order Anura; family Leptodactylidae; genus Leptodactylus; species Leptodactylus fallax. The sequence goes on along the minus strand of CAMRHE010000153.1, from coordinate 2,903,243 downwards.
TTCCAGAAAATAAAATATTTCTCCAATAAATTTTTTTTGTGTTGTTCTAATACACACAAAGGAAATAAGTGTATAACAAAACATGTGTAATTGCAAAAATTTTGTGGGAGAAGTACTTAATTTAATTTTGTGGAAAAAAAAAATAAAAAATTATACACACAGACAAAATTGTTGGTACCCCTCGTTTAATGAAAGAAATGGTCACAGAAATAACTTGAATCTGACAAAAGTAATAATATATAAAAATTCTATGAAAATGAACAAATGAAAGTCAGACATTGCTTTTCAACCATGCTTCAACAGAATTTTAAAAAAAACAAAACTCCTGAAACAGGCCAGGACAGAAATGATGGTTCCCTTAACTTAATATTTTGTTGCACAACCTTTTGAGGCAATCACTGCAATCAAACGATTCCTGTAACTGTCAATGAGACTTCTGCACCTCTCAGCAGGTATTTTGGCCACTCCTCATGAGCAAACTGCTCCAGTTGTCTCGGGTTTGAAGGGTGCCTTTTCCAGACGGCATGCCTCAGCTCCTTCCAAAGATGCTCAATAGGATTTAGGTCAGGGCTCATAGAAGGCCACTTCAGAATAGTCCAATGTTTTCCTCTTAGCCATTCTTGGGTGTTTTTAGCTGTGTGTTTTGTGTCATTATCCTGTTGAAAGACCCATGACCTGCGACTGAGACCAAGCTTTCTGACACTGGGCAGCACATTTCTCTCTAGAATCCCTTGATAGTCTTGAGATTTCATTGTACCCTGCACAGATTCAAGACACCCTGTGCCAGATGCAGCAAAGCAGTCCCAGAACATAACAGAGCCTCCTCCATGTTTCACAGTAGGGACAGTGTTCTTTTCAAGATATGCTTCATTTTTCTGTCTGTGAACATAGAGCTGATGTGCCTTGCCAAAATTTTCGATTTTTGTCTCATCTGTCCATAGGACATTCTCCCAGAAGCTTTGTGGCTTGTCAACATGTAGTTTGGCAAATTCCAGTCTGTTAGATTCAAGTTATTTCTGTGACCATTGTGGGTTTTTCTTTCATTAAATGAGGGGTACCAACAATTTTGTCCACGTGTGTGTGTGTATATATATATATATATATATATATATATATATATATATAAGTGCTTTTTACAATAATAGGCATTGCAGCTAAGAAGTCATAGTTTTTTTGGGCCTCCCAGTATTTTCCATGCTGATGATATATCCACAGTAAGCTACAATGCATTAGGAAAGCCATTTTGTTATGTTGAGGCCTTCTGCTAAATAAAATAAATAATGAATAAAAATGGCAAGTTTTCCCTCATCATTCTGTACTAAGTACTCCATATCACAAAGTGAAAACAGAATGCTAAAAATCTTTGCTTATTTCTTGAAAAGGAAAAACTAAACTATTCCATTCACATAAGCATTTAGATCCTTTACTCAGTATTTGGTTGAAGCTCCTTTGGCAGCGATTACAACCTCCAGTTTTCTTTGGTATGATGCCACAAGGTTTGCACACCAGGATTTGGGAAGTTTCTGCCATTCTTCTCGGCAGATTCTCTCAAGCTTGGACTGGGTGGGGAACAGGGACATAACTAGCAAAGACTGGGCCCCATAGCAAACGTTTAACTTGGGCCACCCCCCCACGGCATAGTGCCTCTTTTCCTGATCACCACATAGTATAAAGCCCCATTTACACACACTATAATGTCCCAAAGTGGCCTCCAGAGAGTATAATATCCCATAGCAACTCCTCATCACAGTATAATGTCCCATGGCAGCTCCTGCACACAGTATAATGTCTCATAGCAGCCCCTGCACACAATATAATGTCCCATAGCGGCCATTTCACACAGTATAATATCATATAGCGGACCCTCCACACAGAATTATGTCCCATCGTGGCCGCAATGGTGTTCGTTGCAAAAATTTCGGGTTCAGCAGAACCCAAACTTTTTGGGGTACACCACCCACAAACTATTATTATATTCTGGGGTCTTTTCAGACCTGATGTCTGCATAGCACATCTTCTGTTTCTTATAATGCCAGTGACACTATTGTACTATTATACTGTGCAGAGGGGCCGCTATGGGATATTATATTATCTGGAGGCCACTTTGGGAAATTATAGTGTGTGTAAATGGGGCGATATACTGTACTGTATACCAGTCTTTGCTAGTTACGCCCCTGACTCTGGGGTCTCTTCAGACCCTAGAGTATAATAAGCAAAGACCCAGGGGTGCGGCAGCATAATAAACCATTATACTCACCTTGCCTCACTTCTACCTTGACATCTTTTTTCTGACCTCCTCGCTGATGTCATGTGCCCTGGGGCACTGCAGAGGCCTGGAGGACCCCAAAGTATTAATTATTGCGATTTGCGGATGACAAACCCCAAAAGTTTCAGGTTCAGGTAAAATCCAATTTGTTCTAAAGTGATTTGTTCATTTCTAATGACTTCTGTAAAAAGCAAAAAAGTATTTACAGTATTTGTACAACACTTTGTAAGGGACACATTGTTGAAAGTGATGGCAGATGCTTACAAAAGCTGGACTATTTCTAATATATTTCTAATATATATTCCAGTCACTCCTTACACAGGATGAGCATTCAGCTTTACTGTTTTGCTTTATTATCAATATTTATGGCAACAACATTGATCTCCTCTTTCAAGTTAGGGTGTGTTCACACTGCCACTGGTGACCGTCCGTAGTGTCCATTGCTATTATCGGTTACAAGATTTTAGCAATGGACACTAGCTGAACCGTCACAAATCCGTTAAAATTTCCATTCATTTCAATGGAATTTTATCTTGTGTCTGTTAGTGACCGTTATACACCCAATCCGTCACATGTCCGTTATTTTTCGCAGACAAAAAATCCTACAAAAAAGAAGCAAAAAACAGACAGTATAAAAACAGACACTAACTGATGCTAATGTGTCATTAAATGGATCAGTTAAAAAAATAGACACATTAACATCAGTTAGTGTCCGTTAATGTCTGTTATGATAGGTGTCCATTTTTTTTAATGTACACAATCATAACGGATATCCAACGGTAGTGTGAACCCTGCCTTACCTGCACGTATCACATCTTTAGAATGAATTGCTGCTGTTTTAGTATTTGTAACATAGTAATGCCCCACATGCTGATAAATGTCCTTCATTTTGCAGGTGAATTTTTTTTTCCAGTTATTAGATAATTTGTCAAGATTAAGAATATAGGAGATCACAGACTGCCACTACTCCTAAAATTTATGGACACAGTAGCTCGAATCCATCCAAGCTAACATCTGCAAGGAGTTTGTATTTTCTCCCTGTGTTTGCATGGGTTTCCTCTAGATGATCTGGTTTCCTTCCACACTCCAAAGACATACTGATAAGGAATTTAGATTGTGAGCCCTATATGGGACAGTTGACAATATGTGTAAAGTGCTACAGAATATGATGGTGCTATATAAGTAAGCAAAATAAATAAATCTAGCAAAATAATCTAATTCTTGTATATTGTATAATAATGTGTAATTCTTGTATTTATTGTATGAACACATACATAAATGACTTGGTCCACTAATCATGTGGGATTATCTAAACCAGGGGTCGGTAACCCCGGCACGCGTGCCAAGAGTGGCACGTGAGGCTTATTTCCCTGGCACAGCAGCGGAGTCCTCACCCAGCAGTTTTGATTGGACCAGACATGGTGGAAATGAAACTACTATTATTATACTGTGGGGTCTCTTCAGACCCCTGAGTATAATAAGCAGAGCCTCAGGGGAGGTGATAAACATTAAAAACAATGTTACTCACCTTCCCTGCACTCCGTGGCAGCTCTGTGCTCTGCAGGCGTTTCTGCCTGACGTAAGAGACCACTGACAGGGCATCAGGGGTCACATCCAGCATCATTACGCATAGTGACGTCGACGTGACCCCTGAGACCCAATCAGCAGTCGCTGACTACAGGCATAAGCGCCTGAAGAGAACAGAGACAATGTAGAGCGCAGGGAAGGTGAGTAACATTGTTTTTTGTGTTTGTCACTTCTCTTGGCCCTCCACTTATTATACTCTGGGGTCTGAAGAGACCGCACAGTATAATAATAGCTAGTGAGTGGCGAAAATTGGAATATTATAAAAGTTATAATATTATACTGTTTGCAGGGACCACTATGGGGCACAATACCGTGTGCAGGGGCCTCTAAGAAACATAATACCGTGTGCAGGGGCCGCTATGGGGCATAATACCGTGTCAGGGGATGCTATGGGACATAATACCGTGTGCAGAGGCCGCTATGGGATATAATACCGTGTGCAGGGGTAGCTATGGGATATCATACCGTGTGCAGGGGCCGCTATGGGACATTGTTCTGTATAATGGTGTGTTTTCTGTATTAAGGATGTGTTTTTGCACAGAAAACTCAGGCATTTTGTTTGTGAGTGTGCAAAAATGCATCATGTGAACGCAGTTTTATATCAAAGTAAAAGTTCCAGTGGCCTAAGAATATAGCTGCATCCAGATACATAATGGATGCTGCCATATGGTGCTCCTGGACACATACATTTACCATTAATTGGGGGATGTACATGTACTTTCATTGCTTCTAATCGGAAAGTACAGGAGCGTCCCAGGAAATAGCAGTAAACGCATGCGTCCTAAAGGATCTGGTGGCAGCACTTCTGTGTTTTGGTTTTTGGTATATGACTTTAGTTTAGGGGTTGTCAGATTTACAGTTATTGACCAGCACTCCGAGTACCTCATCTTTGATTTTTTTAATTAAAATCGGCACACCGAACAAAAAAGATTGCCTACACCCTGATCTAAACTATACCATTATGTAAGAAAGTTATATTTCTTATATACACTAATGAGCAAAAGGGTAACAATGTTTTGATCTTTTCACTTTCAGGCTCCATAGCTCACTATCCACTAAAGCTTCATACATGAGACGACCATCATTTTATAAACAATCATCTTGGCTATCTCATACATGAATTTGACTTGCAAGAAGAAAGACTTACAAGAAGAAAAAGATTTTTCCACCACCAGGAGCAAAACAGTAACAATGCAGCTACATGACAAGAATCTGCATAACTAATCATGTGGTAGTCTCACGTGTGAAGCTGTAGTGGATGGTGAGATATGGAGCATGAAAGTCAGAAGTTCAAAACATTGTTACCCTTTTGCTTGTCATACAGTGAAACCTCTATGAAATTACCACTCAAAATCACATTGAATAGTGGCCTTTTAGGAGAATTGTCTTTACATGGAAGAAGGTCAGTATACACTGTATATGGCGGAACTGAAAACAGTCAGAATAAAGCTGGTCTGGATAAGGGGGTGGTCTTCTCAAAGAGATGGTCTTTGAAGAGCTTTTTAAAAGCAATATAGTATTTGTAATTGCACACGAATAACACATCAAGTTAAAGGGGTTGTCCAGGCTAAACTTTTAAAGTTTCAATCTGCTGGGGGCAGTGAAAAAAATAAAAAAAAAATACATACTCACCTGTCCAAGTTGCTCCGTTGTCGTCTTGCGCCGCCCAGTTCGTTTGCTCTCCCGAGTCTCTTCCAGCATTGTGCTAAAGCCGCTGATTGGCCTCAGCAGTCACATGACCGCTGAGACCAATCAGCAGCTTCAGCACAACGCCGGAAGACACTGCGGGAGCAGATGAACGGAGAGGCGTGGGAGGAAATCGGAGCAACGGGGACAGGGAGTATACAATTTTTTTTTTCACTGCCCCCAGGTTATTTGAACTTTAAAAGGGTTGTCCATTTTTGCCTGAACAATCCCTTTAAGTATATAAACATCAGACATCAAAAAGAGCACTTTAAAATACAATTAAAGAGGACCTTTCACCCCGTCCAGCAATTCAAGTTCTTAGTATCTATTAACATTCGCCGATCCATTGATTCCAGCACAGTTGGAATTTTCTCTCTAGCCCCCAGAATTCCCAAGCAACAAGCACAGTTAGTTTTGGTGTCTGACATGCTATTTAAAGTTCTGTAATGTTAGATGAGCGGTGTCAGGCATGGGGTGTAATTCAGAGCTCCAATCAGAGCAGCCAGCGTCAAACACTGTCCACCTGACAAAGACTAAATAGCATATCAAGCACCAAAACTAACAGCATTGATTTCTAGAGAATAGTGGGGGCTAGAGAAAAAAATTCCAACTGTGCCGAAATCAGGGGAGCAGCAGCTATTAAATGATGTAAATAGCTGGACTTGTTGGAGGTGGTGAAATATCCTCTTTAACACTCCTAACCAAAAACATTTTCCTGCTACTAGATCTGCCATTGTGTGTCCAGTAGTCAGGCATCTACATTTTTATCACATTCTGATTTTGCTTTTACTTTTCAATAAAAAAAAAAAAAAAAAAAAAAAAAAAACAACTTTACTATTTTTTTGCTATCCCTATTATTTTGATGATATTGAACAAAAAAATATAATAAACATAAAAGTAACTAGAAATACTACCTGTACCACGGGTCACACAGGAAAGGCAGATTAAGGAGGTAAACAAGAGGCTCAAGAGCTGGTGTGGGAAGGAGGGGTTTGGGTTCCTGGAGAACTGGGCCGACTTTGCTGTGGGCTACAGGTTCTATGGTAGGGATGGGCTGCACCTCAATGGGGAACGTGCAGCTGTGCTGGGAGAGAAAATGGCTAGACAGTGGAGGAGTGTTTAAACTAGGTATGGGGGAAAGGGTAACAGATGTAGAGTGCAAGATAGTGTAAAAATGGAAACATAGCTAAATAATGTAACTGGGGGTGGAGTGGGGGGTGGGGTTAGAACAGTTAGTAGGCAGTGGAAGAGTAGGGATAATGATAAATCCTTCAAATGTAAGTATATAACGCAAGAAGTCTTACTAACAAGATGGAGGAACTAGAAGTGATAATGTTGGAAGAAAATTATGCAATGGTGGGGATAAGTGAGACATGGCTGGACTCTAGCTATGACTGGGCTGTAAATATACAGGGGTACAGTATATTTAGAAAGGAGCGTACCATTAGGAAAGGGGGAGGGGTTTGCTTATATGTAAAATCCTGCCTTAAGCCAGTCCTGCGCGAGGACATCTGGGAGTAAAATGAATATGTGGAGTCCTTATGGGTGGAAATTAAGGGAGGAACAAAGAATAAGATCCTGATAGGCATTTGTTATAAATCTCCAAATATAATGGAAGAAGCTGAAAATATACTAATAAAACAAATAGATGAGGCCACAAAGCATAATACTGTAAAGTCATTATTATGGGGGATTTCAACTACCCAGATATCAACAGGCCTTCTAAATAGGACCACTAAAAAACATATCCCTTATGGGAATAAGCGGGCCAGAAATCATAGAAAACCAATATGGCTAACTAAAACGGTAAGGAGTGCAATGAAGGATAAAAAGGAAGCATTTAAAGTACTAAAACAAGAAAGTAGTGGCGCAGCATTAAAAAACTATAAGGAGAAAAAAAAATTGTGCAAAAGACAAATAAAGGAGGCGAAGATCGAGGCTGAGAGAAAAATTGCCAAGGAAACTAAAAATAATCCTAAATTATTCTTCAATTACATAAATAATAAGAGAATAAAAACTGACAATGTGGGTCCTCTCAAAAATAATTTGGGTGTAATGGTGGAGGAGGATGAGGAAAAAGAACAACTATTAAATGCCTTCTTTTCTACGGTGTTTACACAAGAAAATCCAATGGCCAGCAAAATCATTAGGGGTAATGTTAGCTCTCCATTAAATGTCACCTGTTTAACCCAGGAGGAAGTGCGGTGCCGCCTTCAAAACAGTTCTGAGGGAGTTATGCATAGTGATAGACAGACCCTTAAATCTTAAAGGATTCAGTAATGACTGGGTGCGTTCCACAGGATTGGCACATAGCAAATGTGGTGCCAATTTTGAAAAAGGGGTCTAAAAGTGAGCCTGGAAACTATAGGCCAGTAAGTTTGACATTTGTGGTGGGTAAGATATTTGAGAGCTTTCTAAGAGATGCTATCCTGGAGTACCTCAATGTAAATGATCTTATAACACCCAATCAGCATGGGTTTATGAGGAATCGGTCCTGTCAGACTAATCTGATCAGCTTCTATGATGAGGTCAGTTCTAGACTGGACATGGGTAATGCAGTAGATGTAGTATATCTGGACTTTTCAAAGGCTTTTGATACTGTACCACATAAAAGGTTGGTATGCAAAATGAGAATGTTGGGACTGGGGGAAAACATAGGCATTTGGGTTCGCAACTGGCTCACTGATAGAAAACAGAGGGTGCTTGTTAATGGTAAATACTCACACTGGGTAACAGTCACCAGTGGGGTGCCACAGGGGTCAGTATTGGGCCTTCTCCTGTTTAATATCTTTATTAATGACCTGGTAGACGGTTTGCAAAGCAGGGTGTCTATATTTGCAGATGATACTAAACTCTGTAAGGTAATCAAAAATGAGGCGGATAGTAGAATATTACAAGGGGATCTAAGGAAGCTGGAAGCATGGGCCGAGACTTGGCAAATGAAGTTTAATGTTGACAAATGTAAGGTTGTGCATTTTGGTTGACGAAATAACATGTATGATTATGTACTTAAAAGTAAATTACTGGGTAAGACTGCCAATGAAAAAGACTTGGGGATTTTGGTGGACAGTAAGCTTACCTTTAATGACCAGTGCCAGGCAGTGGCTGCCAAGGCAAATAAAATTATGGGATGCATCAAAAGACGTATAGATTCTCATGACGAGAACATAGTTATGCCTCTATACCAGGGGTCAGCAACCCCCGGTACTGGTGCCAAAGTCAGCACCCAAGGCATATCAACCTGGCCCAGGACTCTCTCTGCTCCAGGTGGCAATCTCTCTCTAATCATCCATGTAAATGCAGTCGGACGGGAGGATGCACTGGGAGGCGGTGAGAACATGAGGCACAATGTCTAAGTGTCCAGGCCAGTAGACTAGTCAAAGGACAGGAATAACCTGTACAAAGTATAATATGGCAGCTAAATTTGCCTTCATTCATTTCAATAAGTCTGTAAAAATTTTTTTTATATTTCTTCAAAACAAAAAAAAACTAGGCTTTGTGATGGGCACCCTCTGCCCCCACAAAGCAGGCTTACTGCAGATTACACTTACCCCATGTACAGTCCAAATATGAATCATTTTGCTAAAGGATCACATTGAAATGTAAGCTCAATCGACTAACTGGTTGCAGTTATGGTTTGCCTTATATGAATTTCATGTAGGACAGTGTTTCCCAAACTTTTCAGACTCCGGGTCCCCCTGGAAAAAAGAAATTCCTTGGAGCAACCCTACCAAATAATTTTTACCAAAAGTCAAAAAACATCCTAAGGACGCAGATAACATTCCATAAAGGCATGGGATCATCCTAAATACTTCTAGAGTGTTGAGGCCCCCTGTTGGTAATCACTGATGTAGGAGGGCGACATCCTTACAATTATTACATGGCACACTGAGTATTTCATCTTTTGATTTTTTTTTTCAAAATCAGCACCCCAGACGAAAAAGGTTGCTGACCCCTGCTCTATATAAATCACTGGTACGGCCACACTTAGACTATTGTGCACAATTTTGGGCCACAGTATACAAGAAAGACATAATCGAACTAGAAAGAGTGCAAAGAAGGGCAACCAAGATGGGTGGACTGGAGTACAAAGCTAGATTAACAAACTTGGGGTTATTCAGTTTAGAGAAAAGACGTCTACGGGGAGATCTAATGACAATGTACAAATACATGAAGGTACAGCACAAAGAACTTTCTAATTATCTTTTTACTCCTAGGCCAGTGAGAGTGACAAGGGGGCATCCTCTACGACTGGAGGTTAGAAAATTTCTCCAGCAACATAGAAAGGGATTCTTTACAGTAAGAACAGCGAGGTTATGGAACTCTCTGCCCCAGAAAGTGGTGATGATGGATTTATTGAACAAGTTCAATGAGGGCTTGGATGTCTTCCTCGAACAGAACAATATTACGGGTTATGGGTTGTAGTTTTTGTTAAGGACAAGTTGATCTAGGGTGCTATACTGATTGCCAGATTGCAGTCTGGAAGGAATTTTTTATCCTGAAATGGAGCAATTGGCATAAGCCTCACGGGGTTTTTTGCCTTCCTCTGGATCAACACTGTAGAGCAGGCATGTCAAACATGCGGCCCGCGGGCGCTGCGGCCCTTTACAGGCATATCTGCGGCCCGCACAAAAGTCTCAAACTTTGTCTCTAAAGTTTAGAGACAAAGTTTGAGACTTTTGTGCGGGCCGCAGATGTACAAAACTCACGATCAGCACTTGCGGCTCTTCATTCATTGGCCCATATCCCTGCATATGACCTGCTTACGTGATCAATGAATGACGACCCGGAAGTGCTGATCGTGAGTTTTGTACATCTGCGGCTCGCGTGGCTGCTGATCACCTAAGTCAGTTTTGTTGTGAGCGGAGGTGGAGTCGTGGCTGACAGTGACTGGGATACTGTGACCGTGCTGAGGAAGAAGGGACCCACTGCCGCACAGGCAAAGTCCAAGCAAGTGAGTGGCCCTCCTGTATGTAACCATTAAAAACTAAAGAGAGGGGTGAGCACTCAGATTATAAATAATTGTGATGCAAAAAACAGTGGTGCTGATTGGATGAAAAATGCAATCGAACACAAAGGAGAAACAGCATCCAATATAAAGCACACACAAAATTTCTTTATTAAATAACACAGCAAACAAGGAAAAATTAAAAGCAATTAAAATACATGTGCACCCTTGGAGGCAAATACCAGGGGTGAACACCAAAAAGAACAAATCCTATAGACGCCCGTTAAATAAATATAAAGTAAATACATATTCAAAATTCATAATAATAATATAAATAATAATATAATAATATAATATAATGAATAGGCCTATTAGCACAAAGCACAAAGAGGTGTCAAGCCTCAGGACAAAACACTAAAAATGATTGAAAAAAATTATAGCAAATAAATGTTTAGTTTTTAATTGCTGTATTTTTGTTAAATATATTAGTTGCTGTTGCGCACTGCAAATATATGTTGCTGTTACATATTACTACTTCATATCTTGTTTTCATGACTGCTGTTAAAATACGTGTGTGACATTAGCTGCTGTGTGCGGCCCTCGCAACAACCTCTTGTTACTCATGTGGCCCTTGGGGTACCCTGAGTTTGACATGCCTGCTGTAGAGTACTGTAGGGTTATAGGTGGGACTTGATGGACTGATGTCTTCATCCAACCTCATCTACTATGTAACTATGTAGATCACTGGCCTGGTACAAGAAAGAAAGAGGACCTTGCCTGCAAGTTCTTACAATCTACACTGGTCTTGCAGGTTACAATGGCCTTAGGATACAATATTTTTAACATACAATTGTGTTATCTGGACCACTGAATGAAATCAGACTCAACACACAATGCTTGGTTGGAGATTCCAACAAATCTGCATTATCATTTCACTGGTAAAACCCCAGTATTAGTGACTGTCTGACTAGTAGCACCTCTCTACAGTATAGTGCAGTGCTACACATTCTGTATTTCTCTTTGTCAACCAGGTGAGAGCAGTGGTGAACCTAACCTCTTTGCTGCCTGAGGTGGACTATAGAAAGACGCCCCCCCGCACCAAAAAAAAAAAACAAAATTGAGTTTCCATGCTACTAGCTTCACACGCTGTTATCGTCGCACAATATACACAATACACAAAGTTATAAAACAGTTTTTAAGAATTTTTCTTCCTGTATTACTTCAGTATCAGATCAACAACACGGCATTAACAATGACAATAACTTCACACATCTTCTGCTTGGTGGATGGACGAGCCCACGTGGCCCCCATTCTCTATAATAGGAGCCCCGCAGATAGCTGAGTACTGGACTTCGGCTATCTTTGGCACTCCCATTGAAGTGAATGAGAGCCACGCGGGTTCGTCCATCCACCAAGCGACACACCTATATATATGGCTGCGGTCAGGCTGATTTCCTGCCCAGTGGGGGGGAAAAAAACACGATTCTCAGGCTCAGTGGGGGTCTCAGCAGACAGACCCCCATCAATCAATTAGTCTCTGACTAATCCTTCACATTTCCCTTCTCTTCCCTTTGGACCGCCATGACCACTTCTTCCAGCTGTGACTTGTCTCTGTAAAGTTTGCAGCACAGACATCTTTGGCTCCTCACTTTTCCAGGCATTAAACCCACATTGTCCTCACCTGCACACCCATCCTGCTGCTACCCCCAATTATATAATATATGATATAACCGCCCATAAAGAATAATACTCCCAAGTGCATCTTTATATTAATAATGTCCATGTGTACCCTGTATAAATAGTGCCCCTTATTAATAACGCCCCAGGTGTTAACTAATTAAAAGGTTTTCCAGGTCATTAATAAACTAATCAGTGTGGCTCAAAAACTCAGGACCCCCACTGATCAGCTGTTTGAATGGTACCTGTGTAAGCGCCGTGACCGCTTCTCTGTTTACATAGTGTCATTCATCTCATAACGGCCATGTAATGTAACTACAGTCTCATCCTATACACGTCTAGGCGCCATAGCCCCTGTTTATACCACCCCATTTACACACACTATAATGTTCCATAGCAGCCCCTGCACACAGTATTACGGCCTGCAGCGGCCCCCCCCCCCGTCCCCCCCCCCCCCCCCCCCCCCCGGTTTTGGCCCGCAGCGGCCCCTGCACACGGTATTATGGCCCGCAACGGCCCCTTCACACGGTATTATGGCCCACAGAAGCCCCTGCACACGGTATTATCCTCCATAGTGGCCCCTGCACATGGTGTTATGCTCCATAGTGGCCCCTGCACACGGTATTATGCTCCATAGTGGCCCTTGCACATGGTATTATGCCCCGCAGTGGCCCTTGAACACGGTATTATGTTCCACAGCAACCCCTGCACATGGTGTTATGTTCCACAGCAACCCCCTGACTAGTAGCACCTCTCTACAGTATAGTGCAGTGCTACACATTCTGTATTTCTCTTTGTCAACCAGGTGAGAGCAGTGGTGAACCTAACCTCTTTGCTGCCTGAGGTGGACTATAGAAAGACGCCCCCCCCCCCACCAAAAAAATAAAAAAATTGAGTTTCCATGCTACTAGCTTCACACGCTGTTATCGTCGCACAATATACACAATACACAAAGTTATAAAACAGTTTTTAAGAATTCTTCTTCCTGTATTACTTCAGTATCAGATCAACAACACGGCATTAACAATGACAATAACTTCACACATCTTCTGCTTGGTGGATGGACGAGCCCATATGGCCCCCATTCTCTATAATAGGAGCGCTGCAGATAGCTGAGTACTGGACTTCGGCTATCTTTGGCACTCCCATTGAAGTGAATGAGAGCCACGCGGGTTCGTCCATCCACCAAGTGACACACCTATATATATGGCTGCGGTCAGGCTGATTTCCTGCCCAGTGGGGGGGAAAAAACACGATTCTCAGGCTCAGTGGGGGTCTCAGCAGACAGACCCCCATCAATCAATTAGTCTCTGACTAATCCTTCACATTTCCCTTCTCTTCCCTCTGGACCGCCATGACCACTTCTTCCAGCTGTGACTTGTCTCTGTAAAGTTTGCAGCACAGACATCTTTGGCTCCTCACTTTTCCAGGCATTAAACCCACATTGTCCTCACCTGCACATCCATCCTGCTGCTACCCCCAATTATATAATATATGATATAACCGCCCATAAAGAATAATACTCCCAAGTGCATCTTTATATTAATAACATCCGTGTGTACCCTGTATAAATAGTGCCCCTTATTAATAACGCCCCAGGTGTTAAATAATTAAAAGGTTTTCCAGGTCATTAATAAACTAATCAGTGCGGCTCAAAAACTCAGGACCCCTACTGATCAGCTGTTTGAATGGTACCTGTGTAAGCGCCGTGACCGCTTCTCTGTTTACATAGTGTCATTCATCTCATAGCGGCCATGTAATGTAACTACAGTCTCATCCTATACACGTCTAGGCGCCATAGCCCCTGTTTATACCACCCCATTTACACACACTATAATGTTCCACAGCAGCCCCTGCACACAGTATTACAGCCTGCAGCGGCCCCTGCACACGGTATTATGGCCCGCAGCGGCCCCTGCACACGGTATTATGGCCCGCAACGGCCCCTTCACACGGTATTATGGCCCACAGAAGCCCCTGCACACGGTATTATCCTCCATAGTGGCCCCTGCACATGGTATTATGCTCCATAGTGGCCCCTGCACACGGTATTATGCTCCATAGTGGCCCTTGCACATGGTATTATGCCCCGCAGTGGTCCTTGAACACGGTATTATGTTCCACAGCAACCCCTGCACATGGTATTATGTTCCACAGCAACCCCTGCACACGGTATTATGCTCCATGGTGACCCCTACACACGGTATTATGCTCCATAGTGACCCCTGCACACGGTATTATGCTCCATAGTGACCGCTGCACACGGCATTATGTTCCATAGTGACCCCTGCACACGGTATTATGCTCCATAGTGACCCCTGCACACGGTATTATGTTCCATAGTGACCCCTGCACACGGTATTATGCTCCATAGTGGCCCCTACACACAGTATTATGCCCCATAGTGGCTCACCCATGAACTATTATTATATTCTGGGGTCTTTTCAGACCCCAGAGTATAATGATCGGAGACCTAGGGGAGGTGACAAACATAAAAACAGTGTTACTTACCTTTCCTGGACACCGGTGCACTCCCTGCAGCTTTTAATTGCGCACAGACGTCACGTGATCAGGCCAGCGACGCGACCTGATGACGTCACCAGAGGGCCCAAGCCTGCTCGGACTGACACCGGATAGCAGGTGAGTAACAATGGTTTTTATGTTCCCTCACCTCCCCTGGGTCTCCAATTATTATACGAGCAGAAGCGGGGATAGGTAAATAAATAGGCCGTTACCTGCTGGGGATACTCCAGCAGGTAAGAGCCTATTTATATAAATAAAAAAAAAAAAAAACTTATCCTCATCTACCTGCGATCCCTTGATGGAGCCGCCGCCTCCTCTGCTTGTCTGCGAGGTCTGTATCTCAGCGTAGGAGGCACGATGACGTCATTGTATCGCCGCCTGCGCTGTGATGCAGACGTCTCATAAACCAGCCCAAGACAGGCTGTTTTTTTTTTTTTTTTTTTTTAAGCGGCCTGTCCTGGGCTGGCTTACATTAAATAAATAGTAAAAATGCCGCCCCCCAGACAGTGATCGACAGCGCAGCGCCGCCTGAGGCGGCCGCCTCACTCCGCTCACAATCTACATTCCCTATCAGTATGTCTTTGGAGTGTTGGAGGAAACCAAAGTACCCGTAGGAAACCCACGCAAAGTCTTTGCAGATGCTGTTTTTGGTTGGATTCAAAGTAGGACTCCAGTGCTGCAAGGCAAACCACTGAGCCACTGTGCTGCCCAGTATATATCAGCAAAAGATTCAGAGAATCTGGAGAAATCTTTGTGCACCAGGGACAGGGCTGACGGTCAATACTGGATGTTTGTGATCTACGAGCCCTCAGGCAACGCTGTATTAAAAACAGACATGAATCAGTAGTACAAATCACTGCATGGGCTCAGGAATACTTCCAGAAGTCAATGTCTATAAACACAGTTCATTGTGCACTCCGCAAATGCAAGTTATGCAAGCTGTACTATGTAAAGCCATATATCAGACACTCGAAAAATGCTGCGGTCTTCTCTGGAAAAATCGAAAACTGTTCTATGGTCAGATGAATCAAATGAAATGAAAAAATGCCATGCGTAATGGGGTTTTCCTGTACATATTTAGCAGAAAGGAAATGATTACACGGGGTCTGATCGTGTGATCACTGCTCTATTCACTGTCTATGGGGCTGACACAGATAGAGCTTAGATATCTGTGACAGTCGCATAGACAGAGAACAAAGTAGTGGTCATGCATGGGCACTACTATTCTATTCACACGGGGATCTCATGGTCAACTCATGATCAGCTGGACAAACAGTGGTCATATATTTATCATCTATCCTGTTGGTAAAAGTTATTTATGGGAAAACCCCTTCAGGGTGTCTTTGCACTTAACCTGACAGACAGAAGGGGGTGCTTGTACTTGGGTGACTCACACAACTATGCACTTATCTGTAGAGTCATAAACCATGTTACATTAAAGGGATTCTATCATTTAAAAAAAAAAAATCGATTTTTAACTAACAGCACGTCGGAATAGCCTTTAGAAAGACTATTTTTCTCCTACCTTTATTTTGTCTTCTTTCTTCGTTATGCAAATTAGTCTTAAGAAAGCACAGGGGGGTGTTCCCCCTGCACTCAAAGCACTGGCTCGTCATAGGTTTCCAGCGCCGCCTCTCTCTTCTGCGCCTCATGCGTTTCGTCCTCTTCACTCCTCTTCTTACACAAGACCACCGCAAAATGGCCGACGGAACAGCCGACTGCGCATGTCTCGTGTAAGAGACCACTGCAAAATGGCGACGAGCATGCGCAGTCGGCTGTTCCGTCGGCCATTTTGCGGTGGTCTCGTGTAAGAAGAGGAGTGAAGAGGAGGAAACGTGTCAGACGCAGAAGAGAGAGGTGACGCTGGAAACCTATGACGAGCCAGTGCTTTGAGCACAGGGGGAACGCCCCCCCGTGCTTTCTGAAGACTAATTTGCATAACGAAGAAAGACAAAACTCAAAAACGGCGGCACAGAACTGAAAAATAAAGGTAGGAGAAAAATAGTCTTTCTAAAGGCTATTCCGACGTGCTGATAGAATCCCTTTAAACTACCTTTATAGAAAACGACATTGCAGTGCTTAATATCACAAGAGAAACAAGTAATCTGTCATTATATTTTGCACATACAGTATGTAGTGTCACTTTTCTGCCCTGCTGACTTGTCCATACAACCTAGTTTATGTCTTGCCCTGCCAATGCTTCATCCCCAAGGAGGTCACATGATTATGGCAGCTAATGCCCATCACTGATGTCACATCATACATAAAGTATGAAATATTTTAGATATAAAATGATCAGCACTTGCTGTTTTTCTTATAGACACTAGATGGCGATGTAAAATTGCCAGATATTACTGCACACAGTATAGTATGTAATGTAGTATAAGTATGCAATAAAAACTATTGTAAAACTGCTGCATGAGGTAGGTTGCAAATGGCTGTATGAACAGGTCACATTAGAGAGGAGGGAATACATTTTGTTCAATAATGTTTGTAGTATTCAGAACAATACCTTAGGATACAATACTGCTCATTCTGGAACACTAGTCATACCAGGGCTGTGGAATCAGATTCTGAGTCGTGGAGTCAGAGTTGGGACAGATTTTGGCTGGAGTCAAACTCCGACCTCAAAATAAAATGATGAAGAATTTTTCACTATATTATACAATTATGAACCCCTTCCTGTTGCATACATGCTTACATTTTCTTGTTTTATTCCCAGCCTTCCAAAAGCCATAACTTTTTTATTTTTCCGTTCACAGAGCCGAATAAGGGCTTAATTTCTGTGGGACAAATTGTATTTTGTAATAGTCACATTTAATATTTTGTATGATTCACTGGGAAGCTGGAAAAAAAAATCAGAGTGATGTGGAATTAGAGAAAAACTGCATCTGCGCTACTTCCTTACGGGCCTTGTTTTTACACGTCCACTGTACAGTCAAAATGACATGTTACCTGTAATAACTGATAAGACGGCAGTGCCCATGGGCCACCACGAAGATGGTGCCTTGGTCAGGTTTGATAGAGGACATTGCTACCCTGTCTTTTCTGTATAATCCAGCAGAGAATCAGCGGCTATGGCAGCCGCCATATTTAAACACCCGACACCCATTTTCTATTGCTGTAACCCAACACTACTATGCATTTTAAAGAAACTCCAGTTGGGTCCACTGCAGTTGTGAAAAGAGCCTTAGGGTACTTTTACACATGCATTGCTTTTATCTATTCTACATTTTTTGTCATAGGAACAGAATTATGTCCGAAATATTAAAATTGATCCATCTAATGACAGACAACAATGGATCCCAAGGCATCCCATTGAATATAATGGGGTGTGCTGGGTATTCGTTGTTTTTGCAGGCATGAAAAAATTGTGCTTGCAGGACTTTTTCATCCATGATTTTAGAGAGACTATGCCAGAAATGTGAATGACTCAAATGTGAATGTATCCTTACACAGCTTCACAAGTGGGCACAGTGTCATTGTGGTGATGTTAGTAGTGCCAGAGATAGCAGTGGAATGGAAGAGGGGTTATACATCCCCTGCTACATCTTATTCATTATTTTAAAGTGGGTTTTCTGGGGTGGGTAGTGTTTTTGGTAGGTTATCAGCAAAAGATTTGAGAAGTCAGCATGCTTGTGAATAAGATAGATAGTTAGACAGAGCTGAGCTTGTTGCTCGCCTTGGCAAACTTAAGGGGAAGGGTGTACAAGCTGTCATGAATCCAGGACAAATCTAAATATTTAGCAGAGTATGTAGGTGTGTCTGATCACATTTTAATCGAGGAGAGAGAAGACATGTCATCAGGTACCATTTTATATAAAAACAAAATATCCTACAAAATACTGGTACTCTTTCAAGTGTATACAAAGTCAGTAAACACATGCTAACCTGCCAGATTGTCAATGTCATGGTGCTTTCCTAACACCACTACCACTTCAGAGGTCATAGCAAATGGACCTTTTAGAGATTCTGTATGCCATCAGATTTTGGACAGCAGCCATGCAGCTGTCTGATCGATGTTAGGATTGTTGGAATGAACGATCCCACCTACATTAAGGCTAAGGCCCCACGTAGCAGTCTGCAGCCAAAAAGCGCTGCGGGAAAAACCGTGGTGGAAACGCATTGTTGTTTTTCCCCGCAGCACTTTTCACAGAAAGTCCACAGAATTTTCCTCTGCGGACTTTCTGCTTCCATTATACCTATACAGAAACCAACAGCGTTTCTGTAGGTATAATTGAAATGCTGCGATTTGCAAAAAATGCAAGTGTTCTTCAAATCACAGCATTTCCGCTGTGGATTATTTTCTGCAAAGTGGATGGGATTAGCCTGAATCCCATCCACTTTGCAGGGAGTGTAAAATGCTACAGTAAAATTGTGGCGTTTACACTACGTGGGGCCCCGGCCTAAAGGGGTTATATGGGGAGCAATAAAGCTCATCAGTGTAATCTCTGTACTGGTCAAGTTTTTACTAATATACACCCTGGTCCGTCAGAGCAGCAAAGTTACCTGTGTGAAGGACAGCTGGGGAGGCTGGAAATCTTGTTACTCCCCTGCACCCACTTTGACTCTCACTGACTCCTCTCTATTTAGATGACCAAGCTGGAGTTGGAGTGTTGGCAGAGGAGGGAAAAAATGAGAGTTACGGCCTTCCCAACTGCCCTCCACTTGGGTAAAAAATGGGGTTGTGGGGTGTATATCAGTAATAAAGCTTATCCAGTACAGGGAAAGCATTGGTACGGTTTATTATATAATGTGTATGACAGCTTAGGACACCACCTGTCCACCACCAGCTTCAGACAACCATAATACAGCAGGGGCGCCTCCATATTGTGTGAATACGGCGCTAAGGACCTGAAGTGACTGTCACCGGGATCTCGGCTGCTGTCAGTCGCTGTCATTAGACTCAAAGTCAGGACGAGATTTTTGCCCATAACAATGTATAAATATCAGCAGAAAGCTAAAGAAAGAAACAGATAAGAAAACAAAATTAATAATTTTAACCATTATAAAATTGTCATCCCAACCAGAAATATCACATTTAATATTCTATATACATATCAACACAGTTCTAAAGTCTATAGATAAATAACTATCAATAAACGTAACAAATAAGTCCCTCCAAGAATATAAGTGATTATATAGCCATTAAACAAACTTGATCTAACACTCCTAATAAGCAGAGGGTTAGTTAGTTACACGTCCGTGTACAGCTCCGTGTGCCCGCCATGTCACTGCCCCGCCCCCACTCCTCTTCCGTAAACACCGGCATCTGCTCCGATCAGCCAATCACAGCGCGAGTCTCGGATGAGGAAGTACGGCATCGACCAATCCTGCGCCACTTGTTATTCATGAAGATGAGTGCTACGTAGACGGCGTTACGGGAACTTCCAGCCAATCAGGTGACCGTTCTCATCGCTCAGCTCTCCAGCAAGTCAAGAGGCAGCAGCGCCAGAGGCAGCAGCAGTGACTGATGAGTGGCCGGGGCTGGCATCACACATAGTCACTCAGTAGTGGCTGGAGGCGAGAGAGCACTGCTCGCCCATGGCGTTCTGGAGGAGAGCAGACTCTCTGCAGCATTCCTCTAAGGAGAGGTGAGTGACTTCCTGCACATAGTCTGGCATCACATTGGTGCAGTCATGAGGTTGCTGGGCACTGGCACAATGTGTGCATTGTCAACTGTGTATAATGGATACCTTATATACTGTCTCCAGATATAGTGTGTGCGTATATATATTATATATATCTCACTATGTACAGAGACAAGTGGTAGTGGAAGTTTTCATTGTTAGATTGTTAGTGTCACTTTAAGGGTTTATTGCTATTTAAAGGGGATGTTCAGTGTGAGTCTGACAAATTAGACCTTCACAGATTGCAGGAACGCAGGTCTGTAGTCTCCCTGTTTGAATAGAACGGTGTTCACACACATATGCTGCAGCACTGTTCAATTGTATGGTACTGCGGGGTATATAGAATATCTCAGGGATTCTGAGAAGTCACAGCCACTCTTTTGCCACCAATGGTGGGCATACTGGTACCTCTTGCCAACTACACCTGTTGGATTTAGATGCTTGGAAAGGTGTATGAGCGACAGAAGGACAGAGACCAGTCACGGGGGATAAAGGGGTCTGGTCACTTACCTAATATAGTCACCCACATTGTATCTATAGTGCCAAGTGTCAGAAAATACTCTTCAGAATGGTAAAGATATGTCAGGAAGAAAGCCAGACTATGACACTGATCTCAGTAGCTCCCCCTATCAGTGAGGTAGTTTGTGAATGGTGGACCTCTGCGAGCATTGGGGTATCCCACTAACATCTACCTGATACGTTCTTGACAACTCCTTTAAAAGTAGAGAACTGCTTTAAGTTGGCCAAAGAAGTACTGAAAACTAACATGCTCACCAATGTGAATCTGGGGCAGATTTACTAATGAAAATGCACAATAATTCTGGTGCAATTTGCACAGGAAATTTGGCATCTACTATAGGGGCTTTCTGGGATCTACATATTAATGACCTGACCTAAGGATAGGACATCAATATGTGATAATAGGTGGGGGTCTTGACACCCAGGACCTCCGTAGATCAGCTGTTTAAAGAAGCTGCAGTGTTCATGAGCCTCTTCCCTGTACCGATAATGTTATGTTCATTGGTCACATGGTACATGGTACAGCAGCAGGTCAGTCCCATTCAAGTGAGTGAGGCTGAGCTGCAATACCAAACACAGCCATAATGCGCTGTATGGTGCTGTGTATGGAATTCAGAATTTGGAATCACTTGCACGCTGCAGCCTCTTCAGCCAGCTGACCTGTGGGGGGTGGGGGGTCTGACACCAAAGACCCCTACCAATCACATTGATGGCCTATTCCTAAGGCTAGGTCATCAGTATGTAAGTCCATTTAATTGTGTTGATGCTTTTCTGAACCTTATCTAACAATGGGGTGTATTTTGGCAAAAAAAGGGACATTTCAGAAGATGCAGCATTATATGCCAACAGGTTCACCAAGTTTATCAGTCAAGCATCAGCCCCTGTGCTATAGACTGGATCTATAGTACCAAATACCCTTTCCAAATAGTCATAGATGTTTCTATCTTCACCTATGGGAAGTCTGTACTAGTATCTCCTCCCTTCTGTTAGGCCGGGTACATGTAGGGTTTACTCGCGGTGGGTTAGTTGCTGCAAAAATGGCTACAATGTGCAGTATCAGTATAGTGTATGAGATTTAAACAAAGCCCATCCACATACACGCTGCATCTAAAACCCCCAGCATGTTGTTTGTTGCTGTGGGTTCAGCTACATGGAAGAAGGTGCATGTGATAGTCACAGTGTAGACTGGGGGATTTTGCCTGGTTCACTGCAGGATGTCTGCTCCGAATGTCTTGCAGTGGACGCATGTGACCTTAACCAAAAAGTGACAGCTCTCACTGTTGCTGTCATCTGGGAAACCCTTAGCTAGCTTTAAAGTAGCACCAAAGTGCCACAGAGCTCTCAGGAGATGCTGCCGTAGATGCTGCGGAGCGTCTCTGAGCCTTCCCAGTGTTCTCCACCCTGTCCATCTGTTGCTGAACTACAGCTACAAGCATTCCACGCTGCTTAGAGTTGTAGCAAGTCATAGACTGGAGATCACTATAATGGAGTATTGTCTATGTCAGGCATGTCAAACTCAGGGTACCCCGAGGGCCACATGAGTAACAAGAGGTTGTTGCGAGGGCCGCACACAGCAGCTAATGTCACACACGTATTTTAACAGTAGTCATGAAAACAAGATATGAAGTAGTAATATGTAACAGCAACATATATTTGCAGTGCGCAACAGCAACTAATATATTTAACAAAAATACAGCAATTAAAAACTTAAACATTTATTTGCTATCATTTTTTTCAATAATTTTTAGTGTTTTGTCCTGAGGCTTGACACCTCTTTGTGCTTTGTGCTAATAGGCCTATTCATTATATAATATTATTATTTATGAATTTTCAATATGTATTTATTTACTTTATATTTATTTAATGGGCGTCTGTAGGATTTGTTCTTTTTGGTGTTCACCCCTGGTATTTGCCTCCAAGGGTGCACATGTATTTTAATTGCTTTTAATTTTTCCTTGTTTGCTGTGTTATTTAATAAAGAAATTTTGTGTGTGCTTTATATTGGATGCTGTTTCTCCTTTGTGTTCGATTGCATTTTTCATCCATTCAGCACCACTGTTTTTTGCATCACAATTATTTATAATCTGAGTGCTCACCCCCTCTCTTTAGTTTTTAATGGTTACATACAGGAGGGCCACTCACTTGCTTGGACTTTGCCTGTGCGGCAGTGGGTCCCTTCTTCCTCAGCACGGTCACAGTATCCCAGTCACTGTCAGCCACGACTCCACCTCCGCTCACAACAAAACTGACTTAGGTGATCAGCAGCCACGCGAGCCGCAGATGTACAAAACTCACGATCAGCACTTCCGGGTCGTCATTCATTGATCACGTAAGCAGGTCATATGCAGGGATATGGGCCAATGAATGAAGAGCCAGAAGTTCTGATCGTGAGTTTTGTACATCTGCGGCCCGCACAAAAGTCTCAAACTTTGTCTCTAAACTTTAGAGACAAAGTTTGAGACTTTTGTGCGGGCCGCAGATATGCCTGTAAAGGGCCGCATGTTTGACATGCCTGGTCTATGTGACAGTATATTGTGATTATTTACATAATAGATCTGGTCTCTCGATACCGTTTCTAAAACTGGGAACTAAATATTCTTAGGTGTCTTGGCATGCTTATATATGCGTGAGATAGTTTACATGTGTATGTTTCGCATGGAGAAGCAGTATAACAAGTATCTGTTTTCCCTGCAATTATTCAGTCTCGATTTTTGCAAAAAAAAAAAAGGGAATACAGATGACAACACATGAGAAAGTAAAGCAGAATGACACTCTCTAACCACATGAGCATGTCACACTTCCTATATGATGAAATATTCCTCTTCATTGTAGTCATAGAAAATATGATCACATGTTGTACAGATTGTATTTGTGCTGTCATTGTCAGGTGTAGCACATGAGCTGCATATTTTATATTATAATACATCTATTGTGTTATAATAATGTAGGCGTAATACTATGTATAATTATACACTGATGAATAGGCCAATATGATAATGTCTGACACAGTCAGGAAGTATATAGTATAATATCAGAAGGATAACAGAGTGCACTTAGTCCTCCTCCAGGCTCCCCATACTACTCCTTAGTTGCTTTCAGGGCTGTGAAGTCGGAGTCGTGGAGTCGGAGTCTGTGCCTATTTTGGTGGAGTCGGAGTCGGTATAAAATGGACCGACTCCGACTCCCAAAATATATAATAAATTGGTACAGTTAGTAGTACAATGCAGTATGTGCTGAATATATTTTCATAAGAATTTGGGAAAATGATGAAATGTTGAAAATGATGAAATGTCCTGTAAAGGTCTGTTCTATTCCTCATATAATGATGGGACTGAGTTCTGAGTGAACCTATAAGGTTTAGCAGTGCCAGGGCTGTGGAGTCGGAGTCGTGGAGTCGGAGTCGGTGCCTATTTTGGTGGAGTCGGAGTCGGAGTCAGGGGAAATTGAGGAGTCGGAGTCAGGGCTTTGGCGTACTGACTCCACAGCCCTGGTTGCTTTGTATATATGTGACAACTACCTAATACTGTTATCTGGTGGTTTAGTAGTAGTCTGTGCTTTAAGTCTACTCTCCTTACACTGACTTCCCGCTGAGCCTGTGGTAGACGTTGTAATGTCTTCAGGAAATATTAGAACTCAGGGATGAAATCCAACAACATCTTCTTTTATTCATATCTCCACACTCTGATATACAACACACTAGCCTCCAGCAAGCAGTGCCACTTCCTGGTTCCTGTATCCTGTGCCCTCCTCTTAAAGAGGCAGAAATGCTTGCTGTATGTTACATCACCCCCCTGTGTTTTTTTTGTTTTTGTTTTTTTTTAAAAAAAAAAAAACCCCATTTGACATTTGAACAGTTATGGTGAAATACAACAACAAAACAAAAAAAAAAACAACAAGGAAAACATGAACATGAAAACACAGTTCACAATCATAATATATATATATATATATATATATATATATATATATATATCTGATCTAAGTTCCAGGATCCTGGCTAAACCTCCTCAATGAGTCTAGATGGGGCTCTTCTTTCTCTGGTAGGATACCGTCTAGAATGGCCCGGATCACTGCTTACCGATGGGCTGGCTATATCCTGTTGAGAGTTGCCACTATCAACAGCAGCTCCGTCAGTCTGAGAGAGTTCATCAAAGTCATTGTCTGGTATTATTTTGAAATGTGAGGCATTCCTGGTTATGGAGTGTCCATCCCGCTCAGCTGTGACCATGCTTCCTTTCTTGGCTGTTACATGATAGCCTGCTGGATCATACACTGGACATGTCTTATTGTTTGGCTTTCGACGAACAACAACTTTATCACCCATCCGAATAGCAGATGGCTCTGCACGTCTTCTCTTGTCCGCATAATGTTTCATTTTGTGCTTGTTGTGTAAGTCTGTTGGTCTAACAGTTGACTCAGCTGGCAGTGCATGAGTAGCCACATCAGGAATGCGTATGCGAGGAGTTCGGTTGAACAGTAGATGAGCAGGAGCAGCATTAGTCGTTGAGTGCGGCGTACTTCTGTAGTTGCGTAGGAATTTGTTCAGGGCCTGCTTCAGTGGTATCTGCTCCAGAGCGGCTGCTTTGACTCTCTTCCCTAAGGTGCGCATAAATCTTTCCACAATTCCATTTGCTTGTGGCCAGCAAGGTGTTATCTTCCTGTGAGTGAACCCAAGGTATTCAGAAAATTGTACAAATGTATGTCCATTAAATGGAGGTCCATTATCTGTTTTGACTATTTTTGGAATACCATATGCTGAGAAAATAGTATCCAACTCCGGTATGACACTGGTTGCTGAAGTTGACGAAATAAATGCAATTGTAGGATATCTGGAATATTCATCAATTGCCACTAGGATGTACTGTCCATTAGGTAGTGGCCCATAGATATCAACCGCTACTTCCTCCCAGACAGCCGTTGGTAGAGGAGACATTTGTAGGGGTTCAGGGTTCGCTGCAGGAGTCACAAGCTGGCAAGTATTGCAGTGTTTTACTGTGTGTTCTACTAAATAATCCATATTTGGGAACCACACTTTTTCTCTGAGAAGTTTTTTTTGTACCCACAATTCCCAAATGACCTTCATGAGCAATCTGTAGTACTTTGGGACGCAAGGCCTTTGGAACCACCAGTTTGGTTCCTCGCAGAATTAGGTGATTCTCAGTGACTGATAGTTCATTTCTGACACTTGAGAACGATTTCAGTTCCCTAATGTTGATGTCAAGATCTGTAAATTTTGTTCTCTGGATTTCATGCCATTTTCCATTCCGGATAATTTGTATTAAAGCACAAAGTGTCTTGTCGTTTGCAGTTGCCGTCACAAATTGATCAGCTGAAAGTGCTTTTGGTACTGCATGAACTGCAACAAAGTTGATGTACTGTTCAGTTGCCTGATGTAGAATTTGATCGTCTTCTTCTGTGGGATGTCTGGATATGTAGTCAGCTGGATTACTGTATTTTCCAGGCCTATGAACGATTGTGTAATTGTAATCTTGAAGTCGCAGACCCCACCGTTCAATTCTAGCTGGCATCTTGGCTCTGGGGTTTCCAAAGATGATAAGTGCTTGATGGTCTGTGACTATGGTGAATGGAGCTCCATAGAGAAAGAGATGAAAGTGTTCACATCCCCAGACGACAGCTAGGCTCTCCTTTTCAGGCTGAGAGTATTTTTTTTCAGTATTCGTTAATGCTCTGCTGGCATATGCAATGATGGAAGGGTCTGGATTATTGGGTAAGTATTGTGTTAGAATAGCCCCCAGTCCCACCGGACTTGCATCCACAATCAATTCTGTGCGTAAAGTGGGATCAAAGTAAGCCATGGTAGTTGTGGAGCACAGTTCACTTTTAATTGCATCAAAAGAGGTTTGACACTCTGGGGACCACTTGAATTCACAGCCTTGTTTCGTGAGTTCCCTCAGTGGTGCACTAATGGTGGAGAAGTTCTGGATATATCTAGCACAGTAACTGGACATTCCAAGAAAGGAGCGAACTTCACTGACATTCTGAGGAACGGAGGCCATTTTTATCACCTGTACCTTTTTGGGATCAGGCTGTACTCCTGCTGCTGAAAAGATGTGACCATAAAACTCCAAGGACGTTTTGTTAAATTCACACTTGTCTTTGTTTAGAGTGAGTCCCTGAGATGCTAAGCATTGAAAGACCTCATGTAATGCACTATTGTGTTCAGCTTGGGTTTTACCATAAACTAGAATATCATCACTGTAATTGAAAGCATTGGGAATATGTTGGATTACACTTCTTATAGCATCCTGAAAAATTTCTGCAGCTGAACACACACCAAATGTCAACCGTTTGTACTGCCTGAGGCCTAAATGTGTGGAAAATGTTGTTAGGTATCTGGACTCTGGACTCAGTTCTAGCTGATGATAACCTTTATTAAGGTCCAGCTTCGAAAAGATAGTTGCTCCATTTAGTAGATGAATAATATCATGTATTGTGGGAGAGATGTGTCTTTCTCTCTGAATAGTCGGGATAGCCTGGTCGGGATTTTTGGGTTTTGGAACAACAACAATTGGAGAGACCCATGGAGTGGGGCCTGTAACAGTCTCAATAATATCATCATCTTCCAAAGATTGAAGTTCTTTTTCCACCTTCTTTCTCAGATGAAATGGAATGCGCCTGTGAGATTGTGCGACTGGACGAACATTTTCATCCACATGAAGATGTGCTTGAAAGTCCTTCAGTTTTCCAAGTCCACTGAACAAAGAGGAAAATTCATTAATCATAGTTTGTACATCCTTGTCAGCTGGATCAGTTATTGTATGGACGATCTGAATGAGACCCAGATTTAGGGCAGTATGGTAGCTGAGAAGGCAGCCTCCAGAGCCCTTTACGATGTAAAAACTTGTTTTCTGTGTCTTACCCTTGTAGCTGATTTCGGCTTCAAATTTTCCCACAGTTGGTAATGGGGTCTGAGATCCATATGAAAAGATTTTGGTCTGAACAGTTTCCAAGACAGGCTGTATCTTAAATTTCTTATATGTATTGCTGTCTATAATGTTCACTGATGCCCCAGTATCGATGGTGAAAATAATATCAGTTTTGAGAATGCATGGATTTTGGTGTAGAAGTAATGTAAACATAGTCCTCACTTGTGGTAGATGTCTCCTCTGCAGTCTGATGTATGGCTTTTACATTAGCCTGTTTTGCTGGACTGTAATGAGGTTTGGTAAGTACTGATCTGCACACTGTTGCAAAATGGTTCTCTTTACCGCATTTGCTGCAGGTTTGTCCTAACGCTGGACATTTATTTACATGAGGAAAGTCTTTCCCACTGCGGTAACATTTCCTTTGTTTCTGGGTTGAAGTGTCTGCAGTAGCTTTATGTTTGAGGTTATGCACCTGGATGTCATCCCCCTTTTCCATCACAGTGGCCTGATGATCTGCTATTTCTATGGCACGGGCCATTTTGAGAAGGTCATGTAGAGAGTAATCCTGCTGCAACGCTTTGCGTCTTATAGTGGATGATGTGCAAGATACAATGATTTGCGTTATAATTTCATCATCAACATCAGTAAATGCACACCCCTGTGCCAGTTCCCTTAAGCGTGTGACATATGTATCCATGGATTCTTCTGGAAGCTGTTTAGCAATCCTGAACTTGTATCTCTCATATCTGATGTTTTGCTTAGGGTTGAAGTAATCTGTTAAGGCTTTGGCGCAGCGGCCATAAGTGTCAGTGTCTGTAGCAGGTAGGGTGCTGTAAATGTCATACACCTCTGTGCCAGCATGGTGCAACAATAGAGCTCTTTTTCTTTTGTCATCTTTTATGTCTATTGCTTCCAGAAAGTTCTCAAACCTGTGCATCCATTTTTTCCAGTTATGAGCCAGGTTATGGCTGTCAGCTGTATCAAACTTTGGGAACACATGCATGTAGTCTGCCATCCCTCCTGTATTCAGTAATGCAGTATAGGAGATAAATGTGAAGGTTTCTGGGTACAGTTCTTATATGTGGATCTGTAAGCACACTCCTTGTATCTGGATTATGCAGATGGCAGTCAGTACTCACAGCAGCAGAACTCTCATCCCATCCTCGTCGCCAGTTGTAATGTCTTCAGGAAATATTAGAACTCAGGGATGAAATCCAACAACATCTTCTTTTATTCATATCTCCACACTCTGATATACAACACACTAGCCTCCAGCAAGCAGTGCCACTTCCTGGTTCCTGTGCCCTCTTAAAGAGGCAGAAATGCTTGCTGTATGTTACAGACGTGTTTATACACTGCAGTCAATCTGAGATGGCAGGGATGAGCTACATGCATGTGACCGTGTAAATGTAGCCGGGCTGTGAATGAACAGCCCAGACGGCACATAGATGAAATCCATGTACTGTCCATACCTCCACGGCCCCATTCACTGCTCAGTGACCCCAGACCACAAAACAGACAGGTATAGGACCTGTCCTGGGCCCATGATAATACACAGTCGTGTGTATGCAATCATATAAATGAATGGGTCAGTGTGCTAGACATGAAAAACACAGCTAGCACACTGACAGAGCACACGTCATGTGCTTGTAGCCTTGCAGGAAGAGGGAGGGTGCAGCAGTCTGAACCAGTGAGTCAGGAGGTGTGTCTGACTACCTCAGCTAAATTGTAGTCACAGATCACTACCCTGCCCTTATTGTGATCAGCTAAAAACAACCAGTCAGCAAGAATTTAGGTGGTCTGACATGCAGCAGCCCCACTGATCAGCTGTTTATAGAGGCCACGGCACTCCGGTGAGCGCTGCCTCCTCTGCAGAGGCTGTGACATCATGGTCACCTGTCTCATGGTTTGCAGTTTAGTTCGATTCATGTGAATGGGTTTGAGCGGCACTTCCAAGTTTGGGCGTTACGCAGTATAGTACTATGCTTGGTATCCCATGAGGAAGCCATGGCTACTTCCAATAGCTGATTCATGGAGATGCCGAGTGTTGCACCCCCAGTGATCTAGTATTGATGATCTATCATAAGGATAGGTCATCAGTATCAAAGGGCTGGAAAACCCCTTTAAAGTGGCTGAGCCCGCAGTATAAAATTAGAAAAAGTCATATTTACGTCAAAGATCCCCCCACCAGTCGGTTACCAGCGCTGCTGGGTATCCCACCTCATTTGCTTTCTTGGTCCAGCGATGACATCTCAACCCAGGGGCATGAGACACGACGGTCAATCTTACCTGTAGTGAAGAGGACACTGTTGTGTACAGTTATTTTTGATCAGTGGATATTAAAATCGACGTCCATCTCAGATTCCTCTTTCATTTCTGATGATGAATGGTGATTCCCATTGTAGCATGCGATAGCCTCTTATTGGGATGTGCTACTTTCTGATTGGTGAGGTGTCCGACTTCTTAGCCTTGTGTGTGATCCTGAGATCTAAGATCTCACTGCAGATGGAACTCTCTACCGCCCACTCTTCAGAGAACTGCGGTACAGCCCCATTTACTATAAGAGTAAATGGATATTACAGCAGTAGGGGCCCTGCTTGGTAAATCCACCTATAAGCCAGAGTGAAGAACTGCTAACAAATTGTGGCTTTCACTCTAGTGCACCTATTCTAGAATGACATCCATGCCATAGTACTTTTCCCTTGCTCCGGGTGCTTCGGCAGAGGTGGCCACGACCTGGGTGCACCCAACAACTTATTTGCAAACGGATTAAGACTGAAGTCCCACATTGTGAAAACGCCTTTTTTTTTTTTTTTGGACCGTGGCGAAGTTTCCGCGGTGTAAACAACAAAAAACACCTTTTGCAGTTCCTGCAAAGTGGATGGGATTATGGCTAAACCTGCGTTTTCAAAAATACCTGCGTTTCTGAAAATTGCAGCATGTCAATTATACCTATGGAATCGTTGGCGGTTTCACTATAGATATAATTGAAGCAGACAGTCTACAGAGGGAAACTCTGCGAAAATGCAGTGAAAAGCACTGCAGAAAAATCTGCGATGCAATTCCGACACTTTTTTTCCACAGCGTTTTGTCTGCTGCGTTTTGCTCCGTAGGGCCTTAGACTAATTTTCTTGGCAGCAAGGTTGCTCTGTGGCACAACAAGTATGTTGACTACATCACTAACCACCCCTACAACAACATAGAAGTGGTTTACAACCCATTTTGGAGGTGGTAGACTCTCTTCAATGTAGATGAATGCAATTCTAATAATTTTTTTTTTTTAAAGTCCCAGACTTTCCTTTGAACATTACATTTGTTTCTTCCTTTGCACATTTGCTAATGGCAGTGAACTTGGAAATAAGAGCGGTCGTGTACATTAAATTGCTGTCTCCTGATCTCATCTTTGTTTCCAGTAATAAGTGCAGCTCTATTAGATCCCATCGGCTTCGCTGGTTCCGATCAGCAATTATTGTTGCATCAAAAGCATAACATTTTTTGCTGCTTTAATATGACAGAGTTTATTTCAGAATAAACATATATAAGGTCCAGAAATTAACCAAGGGAAATATACAATGCGACCCAAATATAGATGATGCTATAAGTGAATACATAGCGCTCATAATACAAAAAAAAAAAAAATTTCCTTGTGCTGCAGAACACTAAGTTGTTGTTAGGCCCCTTTCAGATGTTGGAAAAAGAGTAATTTGAGGCGGACATCTGCCCTGGATTCCCCTTAAATTTTCCGCTCCCCATGGATATTTCTGCCAGCATCCTGCTGTGATCTCTGCTTCCCATTGAAAACAATGGAAGGCAGAATCAAGATGGAAACCGCCCCACAATCAGCAGCAAATTCCACCGTGTGAATGGTTACTTATTGTCTAATGTGGCAGTTTTGTTTTTTTTTGGTTTTTTTTTTTCTCTGATTAAAAAAAAAGAAAAACTCCATGTGAACATTTGCTTACTGTGAAATTACAAAGCACATACGGTATTGTTAAAAAATATATATATTGGAGACCAAATCTTTCATAGAGTAGCTAGGGTGCAAACATACAGATTATGGTTCTAGAGATTTCTAGGGTCAATTATCAGTACGCCTTGGTATAGGAAAATCGGATACTGTAAATCTAACATTTGCCTCAGCTTATCTCTTGCAAACCTCATATTCACACTTTGCCACTTCCTGCTTCATATGACTGAAGAAACTTTCCCTAATTCATTCTTTCCGCTTGCACTTATTATATCTAAGCTAGACTACTGCTTCGTCTGAAATCTTCCAGTGTGCGGACCTTACTGTTTGTTGCGTGACTTTTATCCACTATGCTCCTTTTTGTCTGTCCCTCCATTGGTTGCTTTCACATGGGCAATGTTTACCTGCGAGTTTAGCTTGGAGAGGACTCACATTGAAAACAGGCACACAGTGAGGAGAGGAGAATGTGCTTTATAACTGTCAACTCACTCAGAAACAGCCCCAACATGCAGGACATATATAGAGAAGTACTGATATGTGCTATTGTGAGTTGAATGCTTTGGTTGTGGCAGAAAGCGTCTATTCAGTGCCTGTCTCCTCTTTTCTCCTTCACTTCCTTCTACATAGATTTCTATAAACATGAGTCAGACGGATGGAGCAGTAATTTTCACTTTGAAAGGCAGTTTTGCAAGGGGGGGCAGTGAGAAGCGAAACAGCCTGATAAGAGGTGAAATAATTTTCAACTATAAGTTATATTACAGTTTCTCATAATCGCCTATATTAATGATTTATGCAAAGTTTGCTGAGACACCAGTGCCTATGTAAATAGAATCTGGAAAGTCATTGCTCGTGCTCACTCTGCAATCAATATATAGGCGGTAAGCTGGTAAGGGCTCTGTCTACTTTTTTTTTTTTTTTTTTTATTCTATATTTTTTTTTTTTTTATATAACTGTAATTTTATTGAAAAATTTTTCATTAACAAGGAATAAAGAAAAAACAAAAAAACAATAATAATCAAACAAACAGGAAGCATTGAGGTAAATAGAGGCTATCTGCCTCCTCCCCCTAAGCAATATGCATTTAAATTAAGCAGTGAACAAGGGAGGGGGGAATGGAGGGATTAAGAAGACAAGGGTAGGACCAAAGGGAAGGGGGGGGAGGGAAGGGGAGGACTAGAGATCAGAGACCCTGTAATGTACAATACATGTCCCAGGGTGCCCAAATAGCCCCAAAGGCTTCCCGTGAATTATGTAGGCCAGCAGTCAGGTATTCAAGACTCCTCACATCCTTCATTCTAGCCACAAGCTCAAGACTAGATGGGGGACTCACCTTCTTCCAGTTTCTAGCTATGAGAGTTTTAGCTGCAGTACAAAGATGCAAGAAAAGCCTGGATGACTTATTGCTCAGGTGTCTGGGGGGAAGGTTCAGGAGATAAAGAAGAGGGTCAAGAGGAACCTCTTGCAAAAAGAGAGCAGTCGTCAGAGTCCTGACCTCCCTCCAAAAACCGAGGATGAGAGGGCACGTCCAAAAGATATGGTGCAGGGTACCCACCGCAGCTCCACAGCGCCAGCACCATGGGGGAACTAATGGGTTTAAAGTATGAAGGAGAGCCGGAGTATGATACCAATGCATCAACAGCTTATACTGCGTTTCCCTAAACGTAATGCACTGAGATGATTTCTGGGCCCGAGACCATACAATCCGCCACTGTTCCTGGGAGATGGGTTTACCCACCGCCTCCTCCCATTTAAACATATAGCGATGATTAACAGGAGAGCCTGTAGTTTGTGAGTTAAGAAGTTGGTAAATAGAGGATATAAAGCCCCTAGTGGCGTGCCTGCACGGCAAATCTTTTCAAAAGCGGTGGGGAGTGACACCTTAAGAGACCCATGGAGGGAGCGGACAAAGTGAACCACCTGCAAGTAATGGAACCATTCAGTACTTGGCAG
Organism: Leptodactylus fallax; assembly: GCA_947044405.1. Taxonomy (NCBI): domain Eukaryota; kingdom Metazoa; phylum Chordata; class Amphibia; order Anura; family Leptodactylidae; genus Leptodactylus; species Leptodactylus fallax. The sequence goes on along the minus strand of CAMRHE010000153.1, from coordinate 2,869,603 downwards.
GTTTTGATTAGCTGTAAGATAAGCAAAGGACCTGAGTTCCAAGGTTCCAGGGTCAACCATATCAGCAATCCGGTAAAGGCCAGCTTCAGACCACACTTTAGTCATGGCAGAAGTCAGGCTCTCTGGGAGAAGGGGGTTGTATAGTATGGAGACCATAGATGAGCGCGGGGACATCAGGGAGAATCTAGCACAACAGGTAGACCAGATAGATCTAGTAAACCGAATGGGGCCCAACAGGTACGAGGCAGGGGGGTGGGGGGGGGAGCTGACCCACAGAAGCGCGTTAGGATGCATGGGTGCCAGCCATAGCTTCTCTACCTGCACCCATCTGGTGTATGCTGGCATAGCCGCCCAGAATGGGATATGGCGTAAGTGGGCCGCCCAGTAATAATGTAACAGATGTGGGACAGCCATACCCCCAGACCCCCTATCCGCCAGCATAACAGATCTAGGTATTCGGTGTCGTTTTGCTTTCCAGATAAACTGGAAGATAGCTTTCTGTAGGTTCCGTAATTCTCCCCGAGGTATCGCGACTGGGAGAGTCTCGAAAAAATACAGTAGCTTCGGGAGGAGAGTCATCTTGACCGCAGCAATTCTCCCCAAAAGGGAGATAGGCAAGGGTTGCCATTTGTCCAATAGGGCTCTTAGCTCACAAAACAACCGCGGGTAGTTTGCCGAGTAGAGGGTCGCATAGGAAGTGGATATATGGACTCCCAGGTAGCGGATAGAGGCTCCCGCCACTGGAAATCGTAATTACTGCGGAGGAGAAGGAGAAGGTCCCGTGGGATGTTAAGTGGGAGTGCCTCAGTCTTCGCGGGGTTCACCTTATACCCTGAGAGATCACCATAGGTCTCTGCGGCGCAGCAGTTTGGGAGGGTAGTATGAGGGGAGGTGAGAGTGAGGAGTACATCGTCCGCAAAGAGAGATATCTTAAATTCCTTATCTTGGACCATGATGCCCTTGATATTAGGGTCTCGCCTAATCTTGGCCGCTAGCGGTTCAATGCAGAGGGCAAATATGATGGGTGACAGGGGGCAACCCTGCCTAGTGCCATTTCGAATAGGGAAGGAGGGCGAAGATGCATGGGGAAGCTTGATTGCTGCTGAGGGTGCAATGTACATTTCTATGAATGAATTACTACATACAAAGCCACAACAGATAATAACCATTTCAGTAATTATGAGTTATACGTAATTGGGTAGATCTGTGGTTTCTGAACTGACTCACTTTATTTAGTATTAATGCTACTGGTTCCCTTTAATAATAGCCATGCTGAGTAATGGAATCACATATACCAGTGATGGCGAACCTTTTAGAGACCGAGTGCCCAAACTGCATCCGAAAACCCACTAAATTATCGCAAAGTGCCAACATGACAATTTAGCCTTAAAATAACCAGGATCTGTTTTATATTGACCGTGCAATGTTATTATAGCCTGTAATAATATCACATGTCTGCTATAAAACAGATACTGTGTGATATAAATAGTGAAGGGCCCCAACACAGTACAATGCGCTCCACCGTGGCCCCCAAACAGTATTATATGCTCCAGAATTTCCCCCACTCAATATTATATGCTCCAGAGGGGCCCCACTCAGTATTATATGCTTCACAGTGGCCCCCACACAGTATTATATTCTCCTCTTTGGCCCCCCCAAACAGTAGTATATGCTTCACAGTGTCCCCCACACAGTATTAGATGTTTGCAGTGCCCCATACAGAAATTGAAGCCCCCAATACTGTATGGGGGACTACGAAGCATCTAATACTGTGTGGGGGACACTGAAGCATCTAATACTGTATGGGGGACACTGAAGCATCTAATACTGTGTGGGGGACACTGACGCATATACTACTGTGCGGGGGACACTGAAGCATCTAATACTGTGTGGGGAACACTGAAGCATCTAATACTGTATGGGGGACACTGAAGCATCTAATACTGTGTGGGGGGACACTGAAGCATCTAATACTGTGTGGGGGGACACTGAAGCATCTTATACTGTATGGGGGGACACTGAAGCATCTAATACTGTGTGGGGGACACTGACGCATATACTACTGTGCGGGGGACACTGAAGCATCTAATACTGTGTGGGGGGACACTGAAGCATCTAATACTGTATGGGGGACACTGAAGCATCTAATACTGTGTGGGGGACACTGACGCATCTAATACTGTGTGGGGGACACTGAAGCATCTAATACTGTGTGGGGGATACTGAAGCATCTAATACTGTATGGGGGACACTGAAGCATCTAATACTGTATGGGGGGACACTGAAGCATCTAATACTGTATGGGGAACACTGAAGCATCTAATACTGTATGGGGGACACTGAAGCATCTAATACTGTGTGGGGGACACTGAAGCATCTACTACTGTATGGGGGACACTGAAGCATCTAATACTGTGTGGGGGACACTGAAGCATCTAATACTGTATGGGGGACACTGAAGCATCTAATACTGTGTGGGGGGGACACTGAAGCATCTAATACTGTGTGGGGGGACACTGAAGCATCTTATACTGTATGGGGGGACACTGAAGCATCTAATACTGTGTGGGGGACACTGACGCATATACTACTGTGCGGGGGACACTGAAGCATCTAATACTGTGTGGGGGGACACTGAAGCATCTAATACTGTATGGGGGACACTGAAGCATCTAATACTGTGTGGGGGACACTGACGCATATACTACTGTGTGGGGGACACTGAGGGGCAGCATCTAATACTGTGTGGGGGACACTGGAAGCATCTAATACTGTATGGGGGACACTGAAGCATCTAATACTGTGTGGGGGCATTCTTTGGGGGACACTGAAGCATCTAATACTGTATGGGGAACACTGAAGCATCTAATACTGTGTGGGGGACACTGAAGCATCTAATACTGTGTGGGGGACACTGAAGCATCTAATACTGTGTGGGGGACACTGAAGCATCTAATACTGTGTGGGGAACACTGAAGCATCTAATACTGTGTGGGGGACACTGAAGCATCTAATACTGTGTGGGGGACACTGTGAAGCATCTAATACTGTGTGGGGGACACTGTGAAGCATCTAATACTGTGTGGGGGGACACTGAAGCATCTAATACTGTGTGGGGGGACACTGAAGCATCTAATACTGTATGGGGGACACTGAAGCATCTAATACTGTGTGGGGGACACTGTGAAGCATATACTACTGTGTGGGGGACACTGTGAAGCATCTGATACTGTGTGGGGGACAGTGAAGCATCTGATACTGTATGGGGGACACTGAAGCATCTAATACTGTGTGGGGAACACTGAAGCATCTAATACTGTGTGGGGGGACACTGAAGCATCTTATACTGTATGGGGGGACACTGAAGCATCTAATACTGTGTGGGGGACACTGACGCATATACTACTGTGCGGGGGACACTGAAGCATCTAATACTGTGTGGGGGGACACTGAAGCATCTTATACTGTGTGGGGGACACTGAAGCATCTAATACTGTGTGGGGGACACTGAAGCATCTGATACTGTGTGGGGGACAGTGAAGCATCTGATACTGTATGGGGGACACTGAAGCATCTAATACTGTGTGGGGGACACTGAAGCAAACATGCTTCAGTGTCCCCCACACAGTATTAGATGCTTCAGTGTCCCCCACACAGTATTAGATGCTTCAGTTTCCCCCATGCAGTAGTTTATTCTCCACAGTAGGCCCCCACACAGTAGTTTACGTTACTTACCCAGTCCCACGAAGAGCGTCCTCATCCTTCTTCTTCTGTTCACAGGCGCCGATTAATGACGTCATCGCGCCTGCGTCGGGGCAGAGGTCACACTCTGCAGTCGGACCGCGGCCTACAGTGACAGCTTTTAGCTGTATGTACGGATGCACATACAGCTGAAAGAAGCGATCGCTTACTAACTGGGTATCCTATACTGGATTCCCGGTTAGTGAGCGATCATGGCGACGGCGCGCGTGCCAACTGAGAGGGCTCTGCGTGCCCTCTCTGGCACGCGTGCCATAGGTTCGCCATCACGGACATATACAGTACATTATAAACAATATTATGTATAATCGCTTATTAAGTGTCCCCTATTAAAGGGATTGTCCTGGAATTTCAGAACTCGGGCAGAAAAAGCAGTGGGGAAAGGTGAGACTTTAAAAAAAAAAAAAAAAAATCATACTCGCCTGTCCCTGGCACTCTGGTGTCTGCTCTCCCACTTTCTTGTCTATTGCGCAGAAGTCCTGCGACACATGCCCAGTCCAGTCAGCAGCCACAGTAAAGAAACTTGTGACGTATGTGAGTGATGTCACTGCTTTCCTGGTGTCACTGATTGGCTTTAGCAGTCATGTGCGACACTGGACTTCTGTCTGCAAAGGCACGGTGAGCAGTGGACCAGGCAGCGGCAGTGGAGTAGGATTTTAATCCTCCTTTTTTTTTTTTTTTTTTTTTTTTTTTTTTTCCTTGAAGTGAAATTCCTCGCCGGCTATGACTTCCCGGGTCCCTTTCGTTGAAGCTGATGATTGGCCTCAGGAAGGGACATGGGATATCACAGGTACCGGGGACTCCGGCTGGAAGACAACGGAATGGCAGGACCGGACCGTGCTGGGAGGCAGCGGAGCACTGGAGACACTACTACTACTTACTACTACTTGTCATTTTTGCCCCGGATAACCTCTTTAAAGTGTGACTCCCAATTTTTTTAATTTAACTTTAATATGCTGCATATAAAATCACATTCCTGACTGTTTTTAAATAGTGATATCTCTTAATTCTTTTACAGCTAGTACTTCAGTCTTGGCAGTGTATGAAAGTTTATTACCCAAACTAGATCCCATTGACGCTGCTAGCTCGGGCAAATAGACAAGCTGTTGGGACCAGAGCTGCAGCAGTATTATGATATTGTAACATGGGCATTGGATTGCGAACCTTGTTGCAAATATTGTATTCTGTGGCCATTAGGGACTATTGTAGAGAGTCCAATTTTTCTCTTTTTATATTTATTTTTTTCAAATCTGTAACAGTTTTTTGTTCTTCCATTGGCCTATAGTAGTATGCCATGTTTCTGTTGCTTTTTTTTTACCAGGCTATGGAGTCAGTAGGCCAAACCCAGATCCTGCTCCGGCTTCAACTATACTGATAAATGTCTGACAGCCATGGTCAGACAGAAGCAGTAAAGATCCTCTAATTCCTGAAAAAACTAGAGATTGAATTAAGTAAATATGCAACAAACTGTACATTTAATAAATTATTCAATATTAATAATTGTGTAATTTTATTTTGTAGTAACTTTTTTCCCGACTACAACTCCACTTTTTTTTTTTTTTTTTTTTTTTTTGCAGGATAGAATAACATGATGCTCTATTTTGGCTATTCAAAGAACTATAGAAACTTGACAGATTTTTTACTTATTTATTTTTTAAAATAAAATATAGTTTGGATTGACCCTTTGGCATGTGCTCTTACTTTGAATGCTTTCTTCTATTGTTCATCTTCTCAGGAACATTGATATGTAAGTAAGGAGTTTTGATGTCAGCAATAAATAGATACATAGCACGACTGAAAAAAGACAAGTTCAGCCAAGGCGTGGGAATAGACATGACTGAACCAAGGGGTGTGGGAAACCAGATTTCTATACATTCCCATAGTTTATGAATTTCATATGATAGTTGCCCTGTGTCTGACCCTCCACAGTTATGCTTTATATTGTACCTATAAGGCTGTAAGAGAATGAAGTTGATATAATATATCGGTGATCGGAGCTCACTTTGTGCCATACAGGAATCGGCTTCCCTTTCTCTTCTTCTTAAAGGAATTTTCTGATTTATTCAATAAATAGGCAAGTGCTATATAATACTTGCTGGTGTTCTCCACTGCTTCTAGCATCCCTACTCCAAGTCTGCAGCTGTGACGTCAGTATACTGTGTGGGAGCCGCTAAAGGGTGCAATACATTGTGAGGGAGTTAGTAAAGGGGATAATATATTGTGTGGGCCAAATAAGGGGAATTTTTGATCTGCAGATGGAGGGGGGTGTAAGCTATGGGGGGCACCTTTCTGCCGGTTGCTTCATGCAGAAGAGAGGTTAAAGGGAATCTGTCAGGTCAATCTGGGACAGTAAACCACCCACATATCCTTATAGACCTGGGGTTTAGTGTCCCAAATCCCCCTGCAATCCGCAGGCGCATTAAAAATAAAAAAAACCTTTATACTTACCTAGAGAAGGGTCCGATCGATGCTGTTTGGTGAGATCGGTCCACCTTATTCATTGGCACGCCTCTCAGCGCCTGCGCTGTTCTTCAGTGAAGCCAAAGATGGACACCCCGGCTTCACTGCGTAATTGCAAGCCATGCGCACTGAAGCCCCGGAGTACTCCTCTGGCTTCATAGAAGAACTGCGCAGGCGCAGGGAGTACAGCGGCAGGGTGAGTATAAGGCTTTTTTATTTTTAATGTTGCCATGGATTGCGTTATAACAGGGTGATTTGGGACACTAAACCCCAGGTCCATATGGACGTGTGGGTGGTTTAGTGTCCCAAATTGCCCTGACAGATTCCCTTTAAGATCACCCCTGGCTGCAGCCAGTTATTAACTGCAGTGATGATGCGGCGTATACCAGCAATGCACCACTACACTCAGGTAAATGGACAAGCGGTAGGGAGAAAACTGGTAAGTATTGACTATATTGGGATCCCCCTTTAACGTAAGATCCAGGCAGTCTATGGGCACCAATAGGAGAGCTTACTGAAGACGCACTAACTCTTTTCCGCTGCAGCCATGTTTTATATTTGAATTTTTATTTTTTTACTCCCCATTTTCCAACGCCATAATTTTTTATTTTTCCATTCATAGCGTTGTCTGAGGGCTTGTTTTTTGCAGAACAAATTGTACTTCCTAATGGTATCACTTAATATTCTGTGCAGTGTACTGGGAAGCTGGAAAAAAATCAGGATGGGGTGGAATAGGTTTTGTTTTAACCCTAATCACCTTTATTATCGGTGTTGGTACCATCATGCTAATACAAAAGTTATATTGTTTTTGAATATTAAATACCTTTAAAATGTAAAACTTTGAAAAATTTCTGTGCATGTGTAAGAGGTTTGTTTTTGAAGGGCAATGTATAGTTTTTATCAATACTATTTTGTAGAATGTATGACATTTTGATCACTTTCTATGCAATTTTTTGGAGAGGTGAATTTCCCCATTGTGGGACTATTAAAGGACTATTATTATTATTATTATTATTATTATTATTATTATTATTATAAAAAAAGTCAATTTTTTTTTTTTTTTTTTTTTTCCCCTGCTGCACTGTTCACAATGTTTTTAGATTTTAATATAATTCATTTTATATTTTTGTCATTTAGACAAAGGGGCAATGACTTTAGTATTTAGAATTTTTAGTATTTTAATATTTTAATTTTTTTTTTTTTTTTTTTTTTTTTTTTCCACAGCACCCATAGACTGCTGCAACAGCTGCTCTGTGTGGGGTCTGAGTGTCAGGCCCCCACAAATCTCATATTCATGACCAATCCACAGGACAGGTCATTAGTATGATAACTCAGTTTGTGGTGGGAAAACCCCTCCATGATCAGAGTTGTCTCTGCTCACAGATGCTGCTCCTGGGTCTCTGTGGGTATCTTCTTTAAAGAGGAGCTTTTCATGTCCTCTCGGACAGGTAATGTAATATACAGGGGTGTAACTTGAGTAGGTGCAGAGGGTGTGGTCACATCTGGGCCCAGGAGCTTTGGGGCGGGGGGCATAAGTTATCTCTTCCCAATATCAGAAGACCAGTGCTATAAACAATACATTATAGTTGGGGAGCCTGGTAAAGACTTTTCAATTTGGGTTCAGAAGCTTCATGTTATGCTTTTGGGTAAATACCATTATAAAGGAGTAAATTTTGTCATTATCTCCCTCTGTTTCAGAGATCTTGGTGCCAATCGTTTTGGCTGCTGATATCACTGTAGTGTCGGGGTCCGGCCGAACAGCTCTGTCCTCAATGGGTAGTGGTGAACAATTCTCTAACAGCGTATTGTATTAAATTGTAAAGGGGGACGTTCCCCACCACCCAACAATGACACTAGGCTGTAAGGTCAGCCCCCTTGACAGTGCAGTGATTTCTGTAGCCAAAACAAAGTGCACCGATATCTCTGTGCTTTGTAATGTTATACATCATGCCCTATGTTAGGAGACATGAAAGGACATCTGCCATACATATGCACTGGATGTTAAGGGGTTAATACTGCTACATCAAACGATTTATAACTCTGTATTTAGCTGAACCTGATTTGATATACAGAATCTTTCTCATAAACTGAATAACTTGTCATTTATTCCTGTATGTAATATGATATTTCAGTTCTTAGGACCAAGCCCATAACTATGTATGACTGCACACGGAGTCAGTCACTGTAGAGGGCTGACAGTCACAGAGATCATCGTCCCCATGGCTAGATGACTGTTTCTAAGCCTAGAAAGAATTATATTCTATATAATATCAATGTGCTCAGCTCCTCCTGCTCTATAACATGCTGCTTGCAGTTGTATTTTCTTTATGACCAATTCCCATTACTGCCCCCTCTTTGGCTACATTGAGCAGCACAGAGGAAGCGGAGAATCAGAGACGAGTGGTGTACCAACCATCAGTACAATGCCAACTTTATTCAGTTGCAATGAGTAATGCTTTTATGATGTAATAAAACCGTAGTTGCGCTTTTGTAAACTATTCCACTGTACAGGTTGCTGTGGTTATGTAACAAGTAGATAGATGGAGGACACAGGCCACCTTGCTCCTTTTGTATTCATAGCATTTATCTGTCTTCTTTTAGGTTTTCCTTGTTACTTTTGGACTTGGAGGAATACTTTTTCGAACAGCATTTAGCACATCATGTATCCAAAGCGGGTGATGCGGCAGAGAGGTAAGGGATATTATACTGAGAACAATCATAATCCATAGGGGCCCATCGGAAGGCTCGGAATTACTGATACAGCTTTGCTAAGGTTACACAGACCTATAAATTCAGATTTTGTTACTTCCTTTTTGTTTTAGTAAAGGGAAATTTTATCATTACTATGTGCTGTTATTTTTCACAGCACTGTGCAAAAGTGTTATGCAGGTGTTGAAAAATACTGCAAAGTAATAATGCTTCCAGATATAGAAGTGTTCATAATTTTTATCAACTAACAAAATGCATAGTGAATGAACAAAAGAGAAATGTATATTATTTGGTGTGACCAACCTTTGGAGCAGGAGTGCTGGTAGTGAAGATATGGCCCATACAGAGCCCTGATCTCAACATCAAGTCTGTCTGGGATTACATGAAGAGACAGAAGGATTTGACCAAGCCTACATCCACAGAAGAACAATGGTTAGTTGTCAAAGATCTCTGGAACAACCTCCCTGCTGAGTTCCTTCAAAAACAAGTGTACCTAGAAGAATTGATGGAAGGCAAAGGGCTATCACACCAGATATAGATGTGATTTAGATTTCTCTCTTATACACATTGCATTTTATCAATTGACAAAAATTAACTATTAGCACTTCTGTGTTAATAGTTCTGTAATTTTTCTGCAACTTTTGCACAGTAGTGTAACTCATACTGTAAGGCTCTGTTCACATACTGCTTGGGCCTTCTGTTGGAAGCATATGTTAGCAGGATTTCCTGATTTATACTTTTCACTGAGGGCTTCAATTTGTCACTGTGTATGCACATTGACATATTCAGGCAAATGTGACCCTTGGATACAGTGCCTTGCAAAAGTATTCATATCCCTTGAACTTTTTCACATTACAACCACAAACTTAAATGTATTCTATTGAGATTTTCAATGATAGACCAACACAATGTACAGATAATTGTGAAGTGGAAGGAAAATGATACATGGTTTTCAAAATTTTAATCAAATAATCTGCATAGTGTGACGTGCAAAAGTATACAGCCCCCTTATATCAATACTTTGTACAGCCACCTTTGGCTGCAATTCCAGCTGCAAGTCTTTTGGGGTCTGTCTCTACCAGTGTTGCACCTCTAGAGACTGAGATTTTTGCCCATTCTTTGCAAAATAGCTCAAGCTCAGCCAGATTGGATGGAGAGCGTCTGTGATCAGCAATTTTCATGTCTTGCCACAGATGCTCAATGGGATTTAGGTCTGGACTTTGACTGGGCCATTCTAACACATGAATATTCTTTGATCTAAACCATTCCACTGTAGCTCTGGATGTATGTCTAGGGTCATTGTCTTGCTGGAAGGTGAATCTCCTTCCCAGTCTCAAGTCTTTTGCAGCCTCCAACAGGATTTCCCTGTATTTAGCTCCATCCATCTTCCCATCAACTCTGACCAGCTTCCCTGTCCCTGCTGCAGAAAAGCCTCCCCCAGCATGATGCTGCCACCACCATGTGTCACAGTGGGGATGGTGTGTTCAAGGTGATGAGCAGTGTTACTTTTCCACCACAGATTTAGGCCAAAAAGTTCAACTTTGGTCTCATCTGACCAGAGCACCTTCTTCCACATGTTTGCTGTGCCCCTATATGGCTCGTGGCAAACTGCAAACGGCACTTCTTATGTCTTTCTTTCAACAATGGTTTCCTTCTTGCCACTCTTCCATAAAGGCCAGATTTATGAAGTGCACGACATAGTTGTCCTGTGTGACAGATTCTCCCACTTGAGCTGTGGATTTCTGCAGCCCCTCCCGAGTAACCATGGGCCTCTTGGCTGCTTCTCTGACCAGTGCTCCCCTTGCTCGATCTGTTGGTTTAGGTTTAGGTTTCTTGGTAGGTTTGCAGTTTTAGAATACTTTTTCCATTTTTGGATGATGGATTGAACAGTGCTCCTTAGGATGCACGAAGCTTGGCATATGTTTTTATATCCTAACCCTGCTTTAAACTTCTCCACAATGTTATCTCTGACGTGTCTGGTGAGTTCCTTGGTCTTCATGATGCTGTTTGTTTGCTAGTGTTCTCTAACAATCCACTGAGGCCTTCACAGAACAGGTGTATTTATACTGAGACTAAATTACACACAACTGGACTCTATTAACCAATTAAGTGACTTCTGAAGTCAGTTGTGTGCACTGGATTTTATTTAGGGGTATCAGAGTACAGGGGGGATGAATACTTTTTGCACGTCACACTTCTCAGATTTTTACTTGATTGAAATTTTGAAAACCATGAATCATTTTTGTTCTACTTCACAATTATCTGCTACTTTGTGTTGGTCTGTCACTTAAAATCTCAATAAAATACATTTAAGTTTGTGGTTGTAAGGTGACAAAATGTGAAAAAGTTCAAGGGGGTGTGAATACTTTTGCAAGCCACTGTACTTTTGGTGTATCTTTTCATGCAGAACACTATTCACAACTGGTATGTGAATAGAATCTAATTCTACTTCTGCTAGTTCTGCCCCGTCCTGCTCATTTATAATATAGCAACTTTCTGTACATGTTTGGTTAAGCAGGGCATGTGATCTTTCATACACTACTGGTGTCACTTAAGCTCCAGTCTCTTAGACCTTTTTAGACTAATTCATCCTATATAAAATGTTATTAAAGTGTGTTTTAAAATGAATTTTAAATATACTTGATGAAAATATAACATAATGCAACACTGAAACTTGGGAGTCTGTCACCGGAACCCAGCATATCAACACAGCCCGGCAACCCTGTTCAGCTGAATCAAACAGTGTTTTCCCCTTGTGAATCACCGAGATATTACTGTTTTTGACAATATATAAATTAGCTCTTTGGAGCGATGAGGGCGTTACAATTGTTACAATGAATTTATTTTACATCTTGACAAAAACTGATATCTTGGCAACAGAAGCACTGATTCACAAGGGCAAAACACCATATGAGTTAGGTAACCCTAACGTATCTATCTGCATAAATCCCTTTAAGGATTCAGAGATGTGACTGTTCATTGTCAATGACTTACTGTATATTAATATATTTTTGTTGTTTACTTTAGAAGTATAAGTGGATCTCTTAAAATCTGCTCAAAATCCCTTATATTTGAACCCGATAAAATTGAAGAACCCATTCTTAAGGTAGGAATTTCTAGATAATCTCCAGGTCAGTGTATATCAGTAATGTCAATGAAATCACTATGTAATGGTACACCTTATTTTTCTCTTCACTGGTTGCTGCAGATCGCTTTGCGGGATTGCTCTAAAATTGAAGTGGAAGACGGTGAAGATCTCTTCAGGTAGTATGGACTTTACTATCTGCTTTCTCTGATGTCATAACTGATTATGTCTGTAAATGGTGGGTTACATCTTTGTCTCTTATCTCCCTTATTTAGCAACAAACGCAAGCAATTTTCTGTCACTTTTAACCAGGTAAGAACTATGTACACACAAGCAAAATTGTAGTTTCAGCCCCCTACAAAAATGGTCGTCCCCCTCCACTGGCCCTGGAATGTGCTGAATATGGGAGATCCTGCTGTGTCATTGATCAATTTAATCTCAGAATTTCTTAGTATTTGGCATGTCCCTCTTTTGTTTTGATGGCAGCGGGCGCTCTGTGGTATGGGCTCTACAAATCTGTGTAAAACCTGATGAGCCCAGTTTTCCATCAAAAATCTTTACATGTAGTTTACAGTATCAAAGTTTTTACCATCATGTGGAATCAAAACTGTCATATACAGGGCATGCAGTGTCGGGGCAGACTTACTAATACTGTCTATGTTTTAGACAGTGTAAACTTAGATTACAGTGTTAAACTGCGCCAGATTTATCAGCAGCGGTTGGTGCTATTTGGTAAATCTGGTGGATCTTTTAGACTTTCTGGTCTAATTTTCTACCACTTATTAGTTAGTTTCCAACAAAAATTTACCAAATTTTGGAACAACTTTTAAACACATCGGGGCACATTTATCAATACTGTCTATCTTTGCACTCCCAGTCGTAGTTTTAGACATTTATGAATCTGTCGTACGGAAGCTCAAAAATTTTGGTTCGCCATGAGACAAATATTTGGCGCAAAACTTGTAGACAAAATCTATAGTCAAAAATCTTAACTTGCAGACTGTAAGGAGCAAATATTTGGCACACGCATCAAAACAGACCCTACAATTCTTGGCATAAAATAAGCAGACACAAATCATCTCTCTCTTATTGAGGAGACAAATATGTGGCACACGACAGGAATTTTTGGCGCACGAAGTAAATTCTCGTAAATTCTTTGCACCATTTTATATGTGTCTACTTTGCACAGGATATCTCTGTCATATTCATTCATTCTTTTCTATTTCTTATCTGTCGTAAAGAGAGCCACTTCGAAACCTCACCCATTCTGGGGCACGTTTTTCAAAAGTGTCGCGCCTTTCGTATTTTTCTGTTCTTTCTGGTGCACACTGGTCGTAAATATGTCGTAAATGCTGTGCACTATGAATTTAGGCGCACACGTAGAAGAAAAGTGTCAGACTTGGATTGATAAATGTGCCCCATCGTGTCATATCTTAAGCCACGGCCTTTTCTATAATTTCTGCCCACTCACTGGGCAATGGACAAGACATCCTTTTTTTTGGTGCAAATTCTAAACACCTGAATTCACTGTGATGTGTTGGAAGATAAGAGGAAATTAATTTAATACATTTGAATCTATATGGGCTTCTAGTATATGTCTTGACAACTTTTACATCTACCATTAGTACACATGCCTATACCAAACATGGCTACGTTGAAATGAGGACTCTTACAGGAGTTATCCAGTTTCCTATATTGATAGCCTACCCTTAGGATAGACCATCAATATTATATCTGCGAATGTCCGACACCCGGGACCCCAAAGGTCAACGGTACCGGGACAGCGCGGTTCGCGGTATTGTTTGAGTCGCGCTGCTCACTTGCTCTATAAACTGTAGTGGGTAGTGTGGGTACTGCAGCCTTTCCCTTATTGAAATCTATGCGGGCTCAGTTTGTTTGGCATGTGAGCAGCGTGGCTCGAGGTATGTAAACAAAACCGTCTTGGTACCGGTGACCTGTGGGGGTCCCAGGTATCTGTCCCCCCACAGATCTGATATTGATGGCTTATCCTAAGCATAGGCCATCAATGTTAGAAACTGGCCCTTTAAAGAGGACCTGTCAACTCTCTTGAAATGTCTGTTGTAATTAATATTTCTATTCCCCATAAAATATCAATACAGGAGCATCTTTTAGTAAAACGGTTTGTTGTGTGTCTCTGTTATTCCTCCTGGAAATGTATGAATGTGTGTTGCCATTGAACATGTCAAAAGGGGGGCATTATATAGTCTGACATTGTCCAATCGGTGCTCCCAGGAGGAAAAACAGCGGAATGCAGTTCTAGGAATGATTCCTCAGAGTTAGTGTGTTATGGGGAGTGCAGGAATTCACTACGACTGACATGCCAGGGGTGGTGGCAGGTCCTCTTTAATTTTTAATATTAGTCAGCGCAGCAAGTAACATAGGGAAGTTCTCCTTCATGAATAATGCGGGTTATTGCTCTTTGTGATGTGTCTGTGTATTCCTAAATTGTTTGCGTTCTTTTAGGTTAATCTCATCAAAGAAAATAACATTGTTGCTCCGTATAAACTTCAGCGTGTAAGTAGCTTATTTTTCTTGTGAAAACCTCTCATATGTAAATAATACAAGTATCCTGGTGTAGGTTTTCAAGCCAGATTTAATTACGGATTAGCTGGTGATTTCTCCGCAGTATATGCATCCCTATGTGAACATAACCTTAGGAATCAAATACATTTCTGTTACATGTTATCATCTTCAGACAGACCTTTCCATTATGATTTATAAGGGAATATTGTGTAAGTAGTTGGGGGATCTGCCAAATCTCTTTTAGGTTATGCCAACAACTATGTTTCTAATTGATGCTGAGAAATGCTTTTTTTTTTTTTCTGCATAGCGGGAAACCTAAACTTGGTTGAAAATGATCATTTTTCAGTTCTCTGGGCTATAGCAGCTGTTCACAGGCACTTCTAGTAATAAAGATTTCCAGCAAGGCATGATAAATATTTCCAGGGACTCCTCTAATCTGTTCTTTTGGATTTCTGTTTTAACCGTTTTTATAAAAATTATTATATGAAATAATTGTGTTGCACACCGTCGGAGGATCAGAAGAATGGAGAAATGGACAGCATTGGGTCCACTCTATGCTGGAAGTGAACGGAGCCCAATGAACTCCATTGATTATATTGGGTACCATTGGGTATCAGTTTTTTGTTTTGTTTTTTGTTTTGTTTTGTTTTTTAAACTGGAAGTGCTGGAGGAAAAAGTTGGGCTTGCAGGGCCTTTTTTTTTTTTTTTTTTGTCTCCAATATGAACCCAGCCTTACCTGCATTTCCTTCACAACATGCTATTATTGACATTACAATCTATAGGACAGTGGTGGGAAAATAATTGCCCCTATGTTAATGGCAGCCTGTATTCCGGAATTAGATTGTGGCTGAATGTAGAATGAGACTGTCTGTTCTGTCTGCTGAGATCCAGGTTATTCTTTTTAGAACTGAACTGAAAAGTGTATATCATTTTCTTTTTCAGGGTGGAGGCTCTTTTTTCTTTCAACTGGAGGATCCTAGAAAGGTGGATGATGTTGTACAGACTGTCCTCCAGGTATAATTGAAATGTTCCTGCTAATAGGATGGATAGACTTGGCTTTGTAACGAAAAAGCGATAATGGAAATTGCAAGGTCCACATATGGCTGTAGATATTTCTACATTCCATAATCTTGTGAAAAAATTAACAATGGTATGCACATGGCTTTAACTGAGACCAACATTTCTGAACTGTTGTGATTAAATACGGAAAAGTTATGGATATCTTGGCCACACTTTTGTGCTCTATTATATAATTAAAAACATTTGCAATTGAATTTATTCAAAAAGTTGCTCCTTTTTGTCTTCCGAGGTCTGCATTAATTATCATACATTACAGGCTGCGAAGTTCTGTTCAGTGAGAAATCCATCAGAGAGCTCATGTGAAGGTTCACTCTAGAGCCCCTATGTCTAGGTTTGTGTTCAGGAGAGTAAACTGAAATTTAAGAGCAAAGTAAAATTAAACATAAAAAGCTATTTCAGCTCTATGAGCATTTAGTTGGGCAGACAGCATCTCTGGCTGATTTCACACTATACCGGACTGAGCCGCCTGCAATGTATGAAAATGCATGCAGACTGTAGAAGATAAACTGAATAAAATATATATATTCCAGTTGCATGTATGTGTGTTTTTTTTTTTTTTTTTTTATCACGTTAGTCAGTAATAAAAAAAATAAAAAAAATAAATAAAAAAAATGCTCCCAAATGTGTCCAAAGCTTTTGACTTTTTAACTTATCCCAAGTACATTCATCTGCCACCACTGAATTACAGAGTGCATTGTCACTTTTGTAGATCTGGAGCAAAACTACTTTGAAGTGATATGCAAATGAGGCATTTGGTGCACTGGAGGGGCGGGCCTTCAGCCCAGGAGCACTGCTCTTGCCACTTAAGTAGGATGGGTGATGTTCCACTGCACAAGGTGACGCATGCAACAGATGGTAGTGGTCTGATCAGAAAGAGTAGTGCTCCAGGAAGCAGAAGGTCCGCCCCCCCAGTGCACCAGCTGCCTCATTCGCATTACATTTTAAGGTTGTTTTTCTCCAACTCTACAAAAGTGACATAAACACCATACCTTTTTTGTGTATCACTGTACTGTCCTCTGTAACACAATGGGGTTGCTGTGGAGAGGTGATAGACTCCCATTAAATGTTTGGTCTAAAAATCACACTGTAAGCAGGTAATATTATAAAAATACCTCTGTATACTATATGGTAGGCTGAGTTTTATGGTAATCTATGGGTTTCTTTTAAATGGCAGGCGTCTGTGCCACCACTTACTTTGGAAATCGGTGGGTAAAAGCCAACATACTTGATAAGAGGGGTGTTAGCAATGTACTTCCCATATAAGTTACATAGTAACTAGGGTCCTCCAACAACAACCCAGCGTAAATATGAGACTAGGAATGTTCCTTTTCAGCTTTCTAGTATAACTGAGGCAATACACAATCCGTATCAGCATGCAAGAGGTGTCTGCACTTTCAGAGCAACATTGATCATTATTCTGTATTTTTACAGCTTCAAAGAGCTTCCCGGCTTGAAAAACTTGGAGATCAGACAGCAATGGTTTGTCTTTCATTTTGCTGGTGTAAATAAGCCAAATGGAGTTAATTTACCATTCTATAACCTATTGTCTCTTTTCTGCTCACAGATAACTGCTATTCTGCAGTCACGTCTGGCAAGGGCATCATTTGATAAAAACAGGTTAGTGGAAGTCTAATGTTAATATAGAAAAGAAGATCGCCATAGATTATATTTTCATTTTGGTTAAAATTAATGGGAAATTTTATTGTTTATAATCACGTGCATAAATTGAAGCTATATATAAAAATTTTTTTTTTAAAGGGAGAATTGCAAATATATTTTTCTACCTTTTTCATTGCAGATTCAGTACAGTTAGATATTGTTAGCAAACCTTTAAGGGGTTATTTCAAGACAGCCACTTCTTAAATTTAAACCACCAGTGTTTTAGCTTCTCACCCCTCTTGGCAAACATCTGATTTTTCAAGGGAAAGTTGCTGTTAGCTGTTCCTTTCCACCATAGGGTCAATGAGGTTTCACATGCAGCAATTCAGACACCTCCAGAGAAAGAGACAATATTTAGTAGGGCCCTTGTGACATTAAAGAAGCACTCTAGTAAAAGAAATTGCCCCCCCACCCATTTGAAAATGAGTCTGTGTGTAGTTAAGTTATATGCTCCCCTTAGTGTTCCAAGTGTGAACAGTAGGTCAGACTCACAATGCAGGTCTATTCGAGCTTTGACTTGATTCCTATAGACTTGCACTCATAGCTTGATCTGCTAATCAAACCGGAAACACTGCATCAGAAGAACAATGAGATTGTCAGTGCTCCAGGGGGGAGCATATAATTTCACAATATAGCTGGCAGCAGTGCTTCTGTAAGCAGTGTGTGCCCTGTCATTATATATTTCATGTCCCTTTCTCCTCTTATCAGATTCTTTTCAACCACCTCCCCACAATGAAGTTGATTTTCAGTCTCTGAGAGATTAGCGTCTCTCTTCAGAGCCTCCAGCGTGGAATCCAACAGAAATCCTGGACGAAAAAGCACAGCTTTTTTTTTCTTGTGATATCTGTGAAAGGGAAAAAAATTAATAAAATAATAATAATAATAATAGTCCTTTAATAGTCCCACAATGGGGAAATTCAGTGTGTTACAGCAGCAAAGCTAAGATAAGCAGATACAAATACAAATACAACATGTACAGGAATGTTCCAAGGTGAGAGGCATTACATTAATAGCAGACAGACATATAGGACGTAGCAGAGGGGGGGGGGATATAACAGGCAGAGAGATATTTCAGTTCTCTGTATGTAATGATCTCCGCTTAGGTCGGTGTTGGTTGTACAGCCTAACCGCGGTGGGGGAGGAAAGACTTCCGATAGCGCTCCTTCTCACACCTAGGGTGGAGCAGTCGGTCACTGACAGTACTGCCCAGCGCGATCACAGTCTCATGCATGGGATGGGAGTTATTCTCCCGCATGGAGCTCACCACGGACAGTATCCTTCTGTCACCCACCACCTGCACTGGGTCCAGTGGGCTCCCCAGGACAGAGCTGGCCCTTCTAATCAGCTTGTCAAGTTTATTTCTGTCCCTGGTTGATATACTGCTCCCCCAGCAGGCCACTCCAAAGAAGATGGCTGATGCCACTACCGAGTTGAAGAAAGTTCTAAGAAGTGCCCCCCGGATTCCAAAGGCTCTCAGCTTCCTAAGCAGGTAGAGCCTGCTGTGGCCCTTCCTGTACAGGGCCTCCATATGATCTGCCCAGTCCAGCTTATTATTAAGGAGCAGACCCAGGTACTTATAGGTGTTCACAATCTCGATGCCCGTCCCCAGGATGTCCACTGGTTTTGGAGGGCATCTGCCTTTACGGAAGTCCACCACCATCTCCTTGGTCTTCCCCGCGTTAATCTTCAGGTGGTTCCGGTGGCACCAGTCCACAAAATCCCGGTTCAGTTCTCTGTACTCCCTGTCATCATCATCTGTGATGAGACCCACTATTGCAGAGTCGTCAGAATACTTCTGTAGGTAGCAGCTTTATGAGTTGCACCTAAAATCTGCAGTGTACAGTGTGAAGAGGAAAGGGGCGAGAACCGTACCCTGAGGTGCCCCCGTATTACAGATCACGGTACCTGACACACAGTCTTGGGCTCTCACGTATTGAGGTCGATTTGTGAGGTAGTCTAGGATCCAGTTGGAGAGGTGGTGGTCCACTCCAGCAAGGCCCAGCTTGTCTCTCAGTAACCCCGGCTGTATGGTGTTAAAAGCACTGGAGAAATCAAAGAACATTATTCTCACCGTGTTCCCTGGTTTTTCCAGGTGAGACAGAGCCCTGTGCAGAAGCACACCTGACAGACCCTATTATAGTCCATGAGGTCCCTCAGGAGTCCTTGTTTGTCGAACTGTTTTTCTGGTCCTGCGACAGACTAGAATAATGTATACCCCGAAGCAGATGTGAACTCAGCCTTAGAGCTGCTGCACATACATGTTTGTGGGGAGGGGAAGGAGGAAGAAGCAGCTGCACAGAAATAGGCAGAGATACACACGGAGGCGGCTGCTGCTTCTAGTACTTGTTATACTATCTCACCTCGCTTGTATAATACCTAAGAGCAGGATCTTCTTTTTACTATGGGTGGGAGATATGGCACTTGATCTAAAACACTTTCTAGAGCAAAGTTCAGCAGATATTAATCCATAGAAAAGTAAAGCAGCAGAAAAGTGCAAAATATAGTATGGATAATGGTTGTTTGTATTGTTCTTAGTCATGTACACTCTTACGATAGCATATTCTAAATACAAATGGCAAAGCTTTGTCTAGCATGGTCAGTTTTCTTATTGCTGTATGATTTTGGTACCATAGACATAATACTTATCTTTCAGTCATACCTTCAGCTAAAAGACTTTTCCTGTATGCAGTCTTTCTCTGGTAAGCTTAGCTATTTGCGGTATAGACTTCTCCTGCCAGTTTATAGTGTAGGAAGTAGTTTTCCTATAGTTACCATTGTCAGCCATATTTGCTCCATGGGTCAGATTTTCTGCCACTCGTCTACCCTCTAGAATCCTCCTCCATTCCTTTAGATATCTCTAGCAGTCTCTTGAGTGAGAGAACCCTTCCTCCCAGCCCTTGATCTATGCAGAGATTAGCTTGCCTAGACATCTGTTTATTATGTATCTGGTTAGTAGGCATTGTCTTATTCGGTATGCATTAGAGCTGCACTGGCAGCTTTGTTTGCTGTGTTCATAGGTATCTGTGTTTGTAGCGGGAGTAATGCAACTGTTCATATGTGTCTGTACATGTAGTTTAGATACAGTTGCTGCACATATCTGCAGCTATATAGTGCTTCTTTTCCCATCATGATTTTCTCCAACCTCTTATCGCAGTCCCTGCAATGGCCTAAAAGAGAACAAAAAATGATTTCTTCCCTGTCTCTCAGGACCGCACTGCTGCTGCCGCCTTCTCTCTGGTCCTGCCGTTGTCTGCTTGCATATTGAATATGATCGCTGCAGGCCTATTATGTGGCATTGCTCACGTGCCATATGTAACAGACATCAGGAGGACCAGAGGAGAGGCAGCACTGGATTCTTGAAGGACAGGTGAGCAGTCATTTTTTTTATTTATTTTTTTTAGTTACTTTAGGCCACTTGCATTTTATATGGATTTTCCAGATCGTGGGAAAAGGGATAACTGGAATATAAAGCTCTAGAAGCTACTGTACAATCAGCTACTTATTGCTACATTTTGTGATAATTTGCTTAAATCTGTCCCAGCTTTCAGAGTGTGTCTGAAATATCGAATATGGAGTGTGAAGCTGAGATGATAACACCGCTGGTCTCCAACCCCGGCCATGTGTGCATCACAGATAAATACCTCTATTTCCAGCCCTTGAATGGATACCCAGTAAGGATACACTGTATTGTTTTATTGTATTTTTTTACCAATTTTCTTTGCAATAAATGTAAGGCTATTTTTACACCAGGAATTATGGTGCATGTTTTGGCACACCAAATGTCCTTTTATGCACCAGAATATGTTGATATGCCAGCACCAGCCATTGACTTGAATTGAAAAAATCTGCATTGTTGTTGTAGACACATATTTCAACTTCATGACAACTTGTTACATGTGCAGCGCCGTGCTTTACTCCATGAGATAGATAAATAGATAGCAATACCATGTCTGGATTGTATAACATGATCCGTCAGTGTATTCCTCGTAAGGTTGAGTAATAGATGTTGACACCAGTCCATTGCGCCATTGAAGGTGTCAGACTTTGCCCAGAGCTTTACTTGTGTAACATCCCGTTTTGTAAATTGGAATTCAAGACTGTATGAAGATTTAACTAACTCAGCCAAGAAGATGCTTGGCAGCCTTTCTTCTGCAAATGAGAAAGGTTTGGTCTTTATTTTTTTCATGTAGAATAGATGAATCTGACGGTATATAATGTAAGCTCTTCTTTGGATGTGCCTCAGGTTTTAGCCACCTATATCTTGACTATATGTAGTATTTGTATAATAAATCTTTTCATCATATATTGTCTTCATGTGACTCAAAGGGCTTTGTACCACAAACAAGACTTATCTCTTATCCACAGGATCTGATCTCCTAATCCTCCAATGATAAGAGAGAGTGTTGTGAATCTCTTTGCTTGAGTTGAGCTGGCATCACTTGTGCATGCTGCTGCTCCATTGTCTTTACAGAGCATGACTACTTCCAGCGGTCACATAGAATAACACAAACCATTCCCACGTGTTAAATATCATGAGTTACAAAATCCCTGTGCATGAGACATAAGACGTTAACTACACATTGCTACTATATTGGTCCACTGGGGTACGTCATGGGTATGTAAAGCTGTGTTCAATGTTCTCACTATATATGGATAACCTCCAAGACACACCTAAACTATTGACATCAATGATTCACGATCTCACACACACACGAACCCATGTGGATGGAGTCCATGACCTCTAACATGACACCTTCAAAATGGATGCATGAGCCTTGACAGCTGATGCATCCACTTTTTATTTTTCCTGTATCTACCTAGATTTCCCCCATATGTAACATGTGAGTATGAATTATGATCAACAATATTATATTACATACTATATTTACACTACTTCATTTCAATGCAGGAATTTGGGACCCCATTCTCATGATGATTGAGGTCACAGTAGTCTGACTCTTAACCCCTTTTCTGTGTGTAGGGGATAAGTGCTAGTTGTGGTACATCTTTTATACTGATTTGCTGTAGTTTGAAGTGGTTTGTAATTTGGAGAATTCTCTTGTTTTTTACCTGTACTCGTGTACCAAACCTATATGACTTTTGTAAAACTTGTGGAGCCAAATACAATTTTTTTTTTTCAATTTTTTTTTTTTTTTTTTAATAGAAACCTGTAGTTCACATTAGCTTGGCTGATATTCGGCGAATATATAAGAGGAGACATATGCTGATGCCTCTGGTAAGACAAATATATATTTGTGGTTAGATTATTATAGACTCTAACAGGAAGATGAATGATGACTGGGTCATAATGGATCTGCTATTAAGGGGAACCAGGCACCAGGTCTGGGGCCCCTGAAACCAGCAGATTCTCCTTACGTTGCTGTGATCCCAAACCTGGTGACCCCAGCCCTGCTACCACTTTGTTTACCAATTTTTACAGAAGATTCACTCTGCAGGAGAAGAGTCATGATCTTCAGGAGTTTCCACACATGGCGCAGTGAGGCAAGGTGTACACTTTGGCTATAGCGGTGTATGGTGATAGCAGCTGCCGAAGACTAGTTATGACTCTTCTCCAGTAGAATAAAACTTCTGAAAACGGAATAGTCAGACGAGACTTGAGTTACTAGTTTTGGGTCCTGAACCCCTTCAGCATAAGGATGTGTTGCTTGATCAGGAACCCCAGACCTGGTGACACATTCTCTTTTTTATAGCAGAAAAACATTTAGAGAAAATTGTGAAAACTGTATATCCAAAAAAGATATTACAATGGTATTACAAACAAATTCTCGACTGCCACTAGATTGCTATTAATATTTGCCATAGGATGGGCAAAGTCATGACATAGTGTACAAACCTTAGGAGCAAGAAAAGTAATATGGCCTTTCCTTAGACTGCTTTTATGATGGGCCATAGTTGTCTTCAGTATTGTAGAATGTCTACAAGGTATACTCACAAAAGATTCTCCAGTAAAATTGGCCAAGTTACCATGTATAACAAATTTAAGGATGGTTACATGAACCCCTGGATTACGTAATAAGCCTGTCATGGCCTGTTCATTTTGCTGAACTTATTCTGAACTGGAAGTTGTTCTTTAAAGAGGTTTTCCTATCTTATAAAGTCATGGCCTATATCTAGGACAGGGATCAGAAACCTTTGGCACTCCAGCTGTTGTGAAAGTACAACTCTCAGCATGCTCCATTCACTTCTATGTGTAGCTCAAAGAAGAAGAGACCAAGTAGTCCTACAATAGCTGGAGTGCCAAAGGTTGTCTACTCCTGATCTGGGATGTACATGACCTCCAGAACCTGCACTGATCTTGAGACTTGGCCAACTGGCTATAAACTGAGTATCACTGTTCATGGAAAAATTAGAAAGTGGTGGGGGACCCATAGGTTAGACCCTGACCATTTACAAAGTAAGTGATGGCATAGCCTAGTAATATGCCATCATTTTATGAGACGAGAGAGCCCCCTGTAGAATGGTCCCTGTACATAGAGAAGGAACAAAGTGGTCCTATTGAATATTTGGAGGATTTGTCCCACCTAAACTACCTCCATTGATAATAAAACTGATCAAGGTGATGAGCTGATCAGCCAGGCAAGTCCATTAGGACATCTATTAGGACATATGGTTATTTAGTTGGGAGAAGCCATTTAATATCAGTTCTTTCTATGAGGTGTTTGTGTTCACATTTAACATACTAACATTTTTGACCATAAATATAATTTTTTTTTTTTTTTTTCAAGTTATTCATTTTCTGTTTTAAAGAGGACCTGTTTCCCCTCCTGGCATGTCTGTTTCAGCAAATAATGTGTTTCCCCTATGGAGAAAAAAAAAAATTACATGAGCATATTTTTCTTAGAAATGTGCATTTTTTTTTTCTCCTAGAAATGTATAAATAGATTGACATCTGGGTGTTACCTGATGGGCAGGTGTCATTACAGTCTCAAATTCTCCAATCACTTCTGCCAGATTCAGATTGTGTAGAGACTCACCCCTCGTCAACAGGAATGGTAGCAAAGAGTTGTCAATTTTTTGTAAATTTCTAAAAGTAGTAACAGGAATGCCACAACGTAGACTTAAAAGAAAATTGTAATTTCATGGGGAACCCAAGTATTTACTAAAACGGACAAGTCAGCAGAGGTGACAGGTCTCCTCTATAAAGTGCAGGTTTTCATTTGGCAAGCAGTTCCCTAGTTCATAGCTATTATCCCTATTGCTGCTTTCACCCTCTCGGTAATAGAGCGGGGAGGTTTCATCCTCTCACAGCTTTCTTAGCAGCTTGTTAGCAGCTATTTTACAGTGTGACTTGGCTGGCCCATAAGCACAGCATGGGCTGAAGTTTTTATAACCTGCCAACCCAGAAGCCCAATAGTGGATCACACCCGTATACTGGAAGAGAGCCCTGTGATAAGTATACATTAGACCATAGTGATGAGCCTGCACTTTAAGTCTACTTTGTCTGTGTTCACGTACTAATGCACTATCATTTCTTACTGGATCACCTTATTAACCTTAATTTGTTCTCTACTTGATGTAATGCTGCCGTATTATAGTTATGATGATTGTCTAATAATTATAGCAATAATGTGACTACATGACCTCATTTATTTTAATGCCTTTTAGGGACTTGAAGTATTTTGTACTGAAAATGACCTGTGCTCAGATATATACCTTAAATTTTACAACCCTAAAGATCGCGATGGAGTGTACTACTATATTGCTGCTTATCTAGGTTGGGATTTTTCCTTTATCTTTTTTAACCTACTAAAATTTTCACATTTGGTGTTTCTATGTATAAGTTAATCTATATATGCTATATATACACATGTGGACAATTTTTGGTACCCCTCGTTTAATGAAAGAAAAATCCACAATGGTCACAGAAATAACTTGAATCTGACAAAAGTAATAATATATAAAAATTCTATGAAAATGAACAAGTATCAGACATTGCTTTTCAACCATGCTTCAACAGAATTTAAAAAAAAAGAAAACTCATGAAACAGGCCTGGACAGAAATGACGGTTCCCTTAACTTAATATTTTTTTTGCGCAACCTTTTGAGGCAATTACTACAATCAAACGATTCCTGTAACTGTCAATGAGACTTTTGCACCTCTCAAGAGCAAACTGCTCCAGTTGTCTCGGGTTTGAAGGGTACCTTTTTCCAGACGGCATGTTTCGGCTCCTTCGAAACATGCTCAATAGGATTTAGGTCAGGGCTCATAGAAGGCCACTTCAGAATAGTCCAATGTTTTCCTCTTAACCATTCTTGGGTGTTTTTAGCTGTGTGTTTTGGGTCATTATCTTGTTGCAAGACCCATGACCTGCAACTGAGACCAAGCTTTCTGACACTGGGCAGCACATTTCTCTCTAGAATCCCTTGATAGTCTTGAGATTTCATTGTACCCTGAACAGATTCAAGACACCCTGTGCCAGATGCAGCAAAGCAGCCCCAGAACATAACAGAGCCTCCTCCATGTTTCACAGTAGGGACAGTGTTCTTTTCAAGATATGCTTCATTTTTCCATCTGTGAACATAGAGCTGATGTGCCTTGCCAAAAATTACGATTTTTCTCATCTGTCCATAGGACATTTTCCCAGAAGCTTTGTGGCTTGTCAATATGTAGTTTGCAAATTCCAGTTTTGTCAGATTCAAGTTATTTCTGTGACCATTGTGGGTTTTTCTTTCATTAAACGAGGGGTACCAACAATTTTGTCCACGTGTGTATATTTACATGTATACGTAAAGAGAGATCTGTTGTACTACTTCAGTGTTTTAGTAAGTGGAGCCATGGACTATTCTCATCATGTCAGTAGATATTAAAGGGCTTTTCCCATGCAAGCAAGTTATTCCCTATCCACAGGGAGATAACTTTCAGATCAGTGGGGTTCTGACCACTCAGACCCCTACTTATCAGGATCTGAATGGAGTATTGGTCAGGCAGAGCGTACACCGATCCATTCATTTTAATGAGTGCCAGAGATGGTCAGACTCCCATTGACAACTTGCTAGATTAGAAAACCCCTTCAGGCTAAGGTCCCATGTAGCGGGCCGCAGCCAAAAGCGATGCGGGAAAAACCACAGCAGAAACGCATTACGTTTTTTTTCCCCGCATCACTTTTCATAGAAAGTGCGCAGAGTTTTCCTCAGCGGGCTTTCTGCTTCCATTATACCTATAGGGAAATCACTAGTGTTTCCGTAGGTGTAATTGACATGCTGCAATTTCCAAAAAAAATGTGATTGTTTTGGAAATCGCAGCATTTCCACTGCGGGTATTTTTCTGCAGTGTGTGTGGATGGGACTCACTAGAGGTTGCACACATCTTCACAAAATTGATGCCTTTTAGGGAAATGAGAATTGCAAGTTTTTTTTTGTTTTTTTTTTTCTTTGTTCCCAAGTATTTCATATGATTAGAATGTGGTTCTTTTATTGTTTTACATGCTAGTATTTTTATACTCGGTATAAAAGCCTGTTAGTGGAAATGTTATTGAAACTTCTAGTTGTCTTTCTCTTCCTGCAGAGAATCACGTGACGGAGCACACGGCGGACAGCTACATGCTTCAGTGGCAGATGGGCCAAATATCCAATTACCAGTATCTTTTACATCTCAATAACCTGGCGGATCGGAGCTGCAATGACCTTTCCCAGTATCCTGTATTTCCATGGATCATCGCAGACTACACTAGTCCTCAATTGGGTATAACCATGTCATCCACATTACTTAGCTGTTAACCCCTTGAAGCCAGTGTCCACTTGATCTCTCTCAATACATTTCAGATCTTACTTTTTGCTTAATTTTTCCAGATATTTCTTAGGAGTAAAAGCAGCAGGCACCAGGGCTGTGGAGACACTAGTTCAAAACACAGACGACCCTATTTTTCCACAGCCCTATTCAGACTTCTGCTCTAACTCCTTTATAAATGGCTGACAGCCATGGTCAGTCAGAAGCTGTAAAGATCCCCTAATTCATTAGAAAGCCAGAGATTGAATTCCTATGAAAGTATATATGGAACAAACTATACATCTAATTAATTATACAATAATAACAATTGTATAAAATAATTAATGATAATTATTCATTTTATTTTGAAGTTGGAGTCGGTAACTTTTTTCCGACTTCACCCCAAATTGGTCCCAGCTTGGACTCCACAGCCATGGCAGATACTGTCTATTTTCTGGTAATTTTGGTAGTGTCTGGCCACATGTTCCAGTTTACCAATATAGCCTCTCTTATATTTGCCACAGGCGCTTTCATGCAGCTCTCCTTGAACCTTGAGTGGCAAGTCTGCCTAGTTATGTACTAACATTGGACCTACTGATGTATATTTATAATCTTCCATTTATACGAGCGCTGGAACTGTGAAATGGCCACTATCCACAACTTGTTGATGCAAGGACATAGATTTCTCAGAGTTTTTATACAATTTTCAGGGGTTACTGCTTTGTAAATAGTTGACGCTAGATATCTCACCATCGCCTAGTCATTTTGCCAGCTGCAGTGATGACCCAAGTCTACCAGAATGGAAACTGCTGCTTGCTATCCACTATCTACTCTGGCTCATAGAGTAGTCTTCTCTCTCTGTGCCACAGGATATGCCATAAATGTCCAGTAGAGGCTAACCCCACCTCTGGAACCTGACTAACTAGAAAACCATCGCTATGAGTAGAGAAGTGGCTACTCATAGAAGTGAATGGAGAGAGCCGTTCCATTCACAGCAACTGTGGATTGGTCAGGCAACTCCTGTTCTCAAGAGCAGACTGCCCATTGAAGCTGAGGCCCCATGTTGTGAAAACAGAGCTTTTTATGTTGCAGATTTTGATTCGTTTTTTTGAGCCAAAGCCAGACGTATACGTACTTCTTATATATTTCCCATTTCTTTCGCAGCCATGCTTGGCTTTGGCTCAAAAACTCACAGCAAAATCTGCAACCAAAAAAGCTGCGTTTCCACAATGTGGGGCCTTTGCCTTAAAGAGGACTTGTCAGCTCTCCTGACACATCTGTTTTAGTAAATGCATGTATTCCCCATCAAATAACAGTTGTGGGGCATCTTTTCTTGTAACTCTGTGTTGTTTTACCTCTGTTATTTCTCCTGAATACATAAATAAATTGTCAACTGGGTGTTGCCATTCCTGTTGTCAGAGGGGTGTGTCCAGATACAGTCTGGTATGGTCAGCGCTGATTAGATACACCCCAGTTGGTAACACCCAGATGAGCTATTCATTATCCTACGGTGCTGAGACACTAGAAAAATTGCTTCCACATTTTCAGTTCATAAAGAGTACAAGGTATTTACTAAAACAGACAAGTCCGGAGAGGTGACAGATCCTTTATAAGTGATTACGCTATGTATTTATGCACAAAGTGGACAAAAGTGATGTGAATTATTCTTCTGTGTCATGATCACACGGTGTGTTCCCATCATTTGCATTTTCTATGTAAAATATTAGTCATGATAAGACAATGCAGGGTGGGTCACAAGACCACAAAGAAAACTTTCCTTTGATAATGTATTTTGATTTCTTTTAAGATTTAACCATTTCTGAAACCTTCCGAAATCTGCACAAACCAGTGGGTGCGCTAAACAAGGACAGGCTTGCCAGGTTACTGGTATGTACTGTATTCATTATATCCTTTATACAAGTTAGATGATGAAAAGCAATTCGTGTACTTTATTGCTTGACATTCTGTGACTTATACAGGGAGACTTTGATTTTTTTTGATTATCCTGGATATAGTCACTTAGTCTGAGTATTCTGACCGTCAAAAATGCTAAGGCAAGAGGTTGTCCAGGCAAATTGTTTATATTTTATATAGGCCAGGGGAGGGGTGGAAAAAAAAAAAAAAAATCATATTGTCCTGTCCCCGGTGGCCTCCCAGTGTGGTCCGCTCCTCTGCTCCGGTATCGTCTCAAAGTGAAATTCCCTGCCATCTGTTATGTCCCAGATCCGGCCTCAAGAAGAGACCCGTGATGTCACAGGTAGTGACATTGCATATCCTTTGCTGAGGCTGTTGATTGGCCTCAGCGGTCACCTGTGGCGGGGATTTCTGTCGGAAGATAACAACGGACCGAGAGGACTGGACCACCCTAGGAGACACTGGGGCACTGTGGAAAGGTGAGTGTGATTTGTTTTTTTTTTTTTTTTCACTGCTCCCGGCTGATTTAAAATATAAAACTGTCCATTTTTGCCTGGAAAACCCCTTTAAGGAGGACCTGTCACCAAGTGCCAAAAGCAAAATGATGTGCATCATTGGATTGCCAATGTGTTCCCGAACAATCTTTTTTTGTTTGTTTTTAAAATATCCCTCCACCCATTGAAATGATAAAAATTAGCTCTTATTCTCCAAGTGGCCGGTGGATTTTTTTATTTATTTCTTTATTTTTTTTAAACCATCCAAGTTGTTAAGGGCACAGCGGAAATCAAATGAGGTATTTTAATTTTGCATTTTGTTCTTGGTGGTATGTCCACTTTTATAGGCTGTCATATACACAGTATATAAAAAAATAAATAAAAGCTGGTCAATGAATTTGGCCCAAAATGCCATTGTAAAATATGTTATCCAGCAATAAACAAGTGCTTATATGAAGGTACCATGACAGAAAAATATAATGGGTCTTAGGAAATGGATGTTTGTTTTTTTAATAAAAATGATCCATTTGCTCAGTAGTAGTACAATATATCATGAATAAATGAATATTGATGTTGGAGTAGTATTCCTGTGGATAGGGGGTAAGTTTAGATTTAATGTGTTCTTTTTTAAATAACTTTCTTACAGAAAAGGTATCATGAAATGCCAGAGCCAAAATTTATATATGGAAGTCACTATTCTTCTCCAGGATATGTCCTCTTCTACTTGGTTAGAGTCGGTAAGACAGTCTTTTTATATTTTGCAGAATATGGGAGTTGTAAAATGACTATAAGGTTATCTGCCTGCAGGTGTGAAAGATGCTTTGTGGGTTATCTAAAATGGTGACAGTTGACATCTGGTCACAGTGCACACAATGGCTTCACTGAGAACTGGTGCTAAGGTTTTTCATGTGGTTTAATGAATTAAATGAGCATTTATAGTATTTTGTCTTATGTTAAAGTGGTTTTGTTCTTTTAGAAAGTCCTTCCAATTATCCATTAGGGCATGTTCAATTTACAGAGGAAATTAAAGGGTTTTCCATTTTTAGATAAATATTGAGAAACAAATGTTGTTTGTACATTATAATGAAGATTTATGCAATTTTCCAATATGTTTTCTGTATCAATTCTTCACAGTTTCCTAGATCTCTGCTTGCTGTCATTCATTCTGTTTACTGCCAGTGGATAAAAATCAGTCCATGGTCATGTGATATACAGCCCGTGGTCATGTGATGGACACAGGTGCACAGCTCATTACCAGGCAGATGTCTGGTTACTGTGCTGTGGCTATAACGAGCTGTGCACCTGTGTGTACATCACATGACCATGGACTGATTTTTATCCATTCGGGGTAAGCAGAATGAATGACAGCAAGCAGAGATCTAGAAAACCGTGAGGAATTGATACAGAAAGTGTATTGGAAAAATTGTATAACTTTTTATTATGCAAACAATAACAATTGTCTTTCAATATTGGTCTGAAACTGGGCAACCCCTTTCATTTTTCACATTGGTACACTTCTTTTGATATTGTTGGAAATGCAGCTCATCGGTCGTAGATTGTTTATAACCTTTTAGTTGCAATGTTGGCTCAATTTATTGATTTACCCTATATTTTCTATATTGCTGCAATCAGATATAACAATCTTTTGTTTTACAGCCCCAGAACACATGCTATGCATCCAAAATGGAAAGTTTGACCATGCCGATAGAATGTTTAACAGGTTAGTAATGAGTAGTAGTCAAGCATGATCCTTTCCTAGAAATGATGGTATCTGATGTGCAATGTATTTTAGTACCTCCACTAAAAAAATAAAAAATGTGGTATTTCATAAGGCAGATCCATTATAAATGGAGCCATAATAGTAATGTGAACTCAACCTTAGAGTTACAGAGCAGCCTGGTCACTGTGTCTAGACTGCTGGATCACAATACAATTGTCCTGTTTCCTTCCCCCTCTATTTTTAGTACACTGCTGTGTTTACACCCTTTTCACACAACTAAAACTGCCTGCTTGAGTTTGTGCCACAACTTCTGTAATCCCTGAGCTGTCACCTGGTTTTCTTTCCCAGAAACACAGACAGCTTGTTATTTCAGTGGGGTTCCATGTTCAAGATATTTAGCTATATCTCTTGTCTGTATCTGCTCCTGCAGCTGAGATCAGCAGGGAAGACATATGTCTCTTTCTCTATCCCATATTGAAATCATTGTGTGCAGCCTGCATGTGAAGAGCCAATAAGCAACATACAGTTAGGTCCATATATATATTTGGACCCTGACACAAATTTAGTTTTTTTACCTGTTTACTGAAACAACATATTCAAGTTATCGTTATATAATGGACATAAAGTCCAGACTTTCAGCTTTCATTTGAAAATTGGATGAAGGGTTTAGGAGTTTCAGCTCCTTAGCATGTGCCACCCTGTTTTTAAAGGGACCAAAAGTAATTGGGCAATTGACTCAAAGGCTGTTTCATGGGCTGGTCTTGGTAGTTCCTTTGTTATGTCATTCTAAGTTAAGCAGATAAAAGGCCGGGAGTTGATTTGAGGTGTGGTGCTTGCATTTGGAAGATTTTGCTGTGAAGAAAACATGCAGTCAAAGGAGTTCTCCATGCTGGTGAAACAAGCTATCCCTAAGCTGCGAAAACAGAAAAAACCCATCCGAGAAACTTCTACAATATTAGGAGTGTCAAAATCTACAGTTTGGTACATCCTGAGAAAGAAAGAAAGAAAGCACTAGTAAACTCAATACAAAAAGACCTGGATGACCACGGAAGACAACAGTGGTGGATGATCGCAGAATAATTCCCATGGTGAAGAGAAACCCCTTCACAACAGCCAACCAAGTGAACAACGCTCTCCAGGATGTAGGCAATGTATCAATATCCAAATCTACCATAAAGAGAAGACTGCATGAAAGTACATACAGAGGGTTCACTGCACACTCATAAGCCTCAAGAGTAAGAAGGCTAGATTGGACTTTGCTGAAAAAAAAAAAAAAAACATCTAAAAAAGCCAGCACAGTTCTGGAAGAACATTTTTTGGACAGATGAAAGAAAGATCTACCTCTACCAGAATGATGGAAAGAAAAAAAGTATGGTGAAGGTGTGGTACAGCTCATGATCCAAAGCATACCACATCATCTGTAAAACATGGCAGAGGCAGTGTGATGGCTTGGGCATGCATGGCTGCCAGTGGCACTGGGTCACTAGTGTTTGATGATGTGACGAAGGACAGAAGCAGTTGGATGAATTCTGAGGCATTGAGAGACATACTGTGTGCTCAAATCCAGCCAAACTGATTGGTCGGCGTTTCATAATACAGATAGACAATGACCCAAAACATAAAGCCAAAGCAACCCAGGAGTTTATTAAAGTAAAGAAGTGGAATATTCTTGAATGGCCTAGTCCGTCACCAGATCTCAACCCAATTGAGCAGCATTTCACTTGTTATAGACGAAACTTCAGACAGAAAGGCCACAAACAAACAGCAACTGAAAACCGCTGCAGTAAAGGCCTGGCAGAGCATTAAAAAGGAGGAAACACAGCGGCGTTTGGTGATGTCCATGAGTTTAAGATTTCAGGCAGTCATTGCTAACAAAGCGGGAACAACCAAGTATTAGAAATTAATATTTTATTTACACTACCGTTCAAAAGTTTGGGGTCACCCTGACAATTTTGTGTTTTCCATGAACTCACACTTTTATTTATCAAATGAGCTGCAAAATGAATAGAAAACATAGTCAAGACATTGACAAGGTTAGAAATAATAATTTTTATTTGAAATAATAATTTTCTCCTTCAAACTTTGCTTTCGTCAAAGAATGCTCCATTTGCAGCAATTCCAGCATTGCAGACCTTTGGCATTCTAGCTGTTAATTTGCTGAGGTAATCTGGAGAAATTTCACCCCATGCTTCCAGAAGCCGCTCCCACAAGTTGGATTGGCTTGATGTTCACTTTTGCGTACCATACGGTCAAGCTGCTCCCACAACAGCTCAATGGGGTTGAGATCTGGTGACTGCACATTACCTCCACCATGCTTGACAGATTGTGTCAGGCACTCTTCCAGCAGCTTTTCAGTTGTTCTGCGTCTCACAAATGTTCTTCTGTGTGATCCAAACACCTCAAACTTCTTTTCCTTTTATTAGCCATTCTCAGATATGGCTTTTTCTTGGCCACTCTGCCCTGAAGGCCAGCATCCCTGAGTTCATTGTAGACGTTGACACTGGCGTTTTACGGGTACTATTTAATTAAGCTGCCAGGTGAGGACCTGTGAGGCGTTGATTTCTCAAACTAGAGACTCTAATGTGCTTGTCTTGTTGCTCAGTTGTGCAGCGGGGCCTCCCACTTCTCTTTCTACTCTGGTTAGAGCCTGTTTGTGCTGTCCTCTGAAAGGAGTAGTACACACCATTGTAGGAAATCTTCAGTTTCTTGGCAATTTCTCGCATGGAATACCCTTCATTTCTAAGATCAAGAATAGACTGTCGAGTTTCACATGAAGGTTCTCTTTTTCTGGCCATTTTGAGAGTTTAATCAAACCAACAAATGTAATGCTCCAGATTCTCAACTTGCTCAAAGGAAGGTCAGTTTTATAGCTTCTCTAACCAGCAAAACTGTTTTCAGCTGTGCTAACATACTTGCACAAGGGTTTTCTAAACCTCCATTAGCCTTCTTACACAGTTAGCAAACACAATGTGCCATTGGAACACTGGAGTGATGGTTGCTGGAAATGGGCCTCTATACACCTATGTAGATATTGCATTAAAAACCAGATGTTTGCAGCTAGAGTAGTCATTTACCACATTAACAATGTATAGAGTGTATTTCTGATTCATTTAATGTTATCTTCATTGAAAAAAACTGTGCTTTTCTTTCAAAAATAAGGAAATTTCTAAGTGACCCTAAACTTTTGAACGGTAGTGTACATTTAATATATTTTGTCCAATTACTTTTGAGCACCTGAAATGAAGGGATTGTGTGTAATAATTGCTTTATAGTTCTCACATTTTTATGCAAATATTTTGTTCAACCCACTGAATTAATGCTGAAAGTCTGAACTTCAACATTGTGGTAATGTACAGAACCAAAATTAGAAAAATGTTGTCTCTGTCCAAATATTTATGGACCTAACTGTAGCATACTTTTTTTCTAGTATTGCAGAAACATGGAAAAACTGCTTAGAAGGTGTAACAGACTTTAAAGAGGTAATCCAAGTGTACATATGTTCAGTATTATATTTTGTTGGCTTTTTTTTTTTTTATGTTAATTTCATTGTTTTAGTTAATTCCAGAGTTTTACGGAAGTGATGGCACATTCATGTTAAACGGTTTTAACTTGGACCTCGGAAAGAGACAAGGTGGGAAGTTGGTTGATGATGTAGAAATTCCTTCTTGGGCGTCAGGTGAGAGAACCATATATATATCGAATGAGTTCAGCTACTCAATAGCTTGTATTATGTGCTGAAGAATATGTGTTCACTTCACTTTTAATCAGATGTAGATGACTTTCTGCGGAAAAACAGAGAGGCTTTAGAGAGTCAGTATGTGTCGGACCATCTCCATGAATGGATTGACTTGATATTTGGTTATAAGCAGAGAGGAAGTGAGGCCGTGGCTGCAAATAATGGTAAGCCTGTTAAGCATGTCAATGGACATTTCCAGTTAATGTAATAAAATAAGTAACTGTAGAATTACTCTGTATTCTAGCTTCTACCTTACTGAAGCTGAATGTTATAGCCACTTTCTTGTATTAATGTTATACTTATTTTCTTATTCTTAGTGTTCCATCCAGTGACGTATGAAGGAGAGATTGACTTAAAAAGGTAACACAAGTAGAAATTTTCTGCAAATCCAACAGTAAAAAAATTTGTGTCCGGTGTGTGTGTGTGTGTGTGTGTGTGTGTGTTTTTTGCTTTTAATTGTTTTTTTTTTTGTGATTTATTTTTAATTCCAGATCCCATAATAATTGCAGAGACCAAAATTAATTCAGACTCAAGACCCCAAAATGTATTTAGTTTCAATAATTTTTATTTGCATTTTCAAGAAAATAAGGTAAAGAACACAATTGACATATATTGTGGTGCACCTTGGTATACAGTATAATATTTGCGAAACAATACAATGCTTCCTTCCAAGATACATTCTCAGGCTATACATCAATAAGACAGATATTTAAAATACTAACATAGTGAACTATAACTTTAACAATAACTTTCGGGCACACTTAACGGGCTACCATGAATCCCTCCTAGAACGTGTTCCTCATTTCCGACCTTCCCTTGGTTATAGGGCCTCTGTTTGTGTGTATGTATCGACACTCAGCTTCGTCCTTTCCTGTTTCCTACTCCTCCCCTGTTCCGTCTGCCCCGATTTTAGCAAGCTAAGCCCCCATCCACACGGCACTACATCCTCCCTCCCGGGTTACCTGTAACAGCCTTGTCCTCTTTCAGAGCGAACCTGGAATAGATCCATGCTTCCCAAATCTTCTCAAAGCTATGGAAGGAGTTATTTCCCAGTGCTAGTATTCTTTCATATATATATGTATGTATTATTTACTGCCATTAGCATATCCGACATAGGCGGAGGAGCTACTGTCTTCCATCTCTGCACTAACATTAATTTGGCTATGGTCAAAATTTTGCATATATGTTTTCTGTGTGCTGTCAGAGCATTGGGAATTCCGATTATCAAAATAGCCAGGTCAGGGGTGTATTGGAGTTCGGAAGTCGAGTATCTCCGAGAGCATCTCAAAAACCCTGACCCAGTATCCTTGAATTACGGGACAGTTCCCCAAAATATGGAGAAGGGATCCTCTTCCACCACATCCCCTCCAACAATTCCCTGATTCGGAGGGATAAGCTAACTGTAACATAGTCGGGGTCCTATACCATCGTAAGATTTTCATGGCTGTCTCTATATGTGTACTACACTTTAAGGACACATGGATCAGCCTAATTGCCTGCTGCCATTCCTCTGGGGTGATGGCTATCCCTAAGTCTCTCTCCCAATAACGGAATGGGGTAGATTTAGTAAAGGTCGAAAGTTCGTCCATTCTGTCATATAGAAAACGCAACCCTCTCACCTTGGTTGATAACCAAGTGAAAAGTGCACCACTATGGGGCAAAAGTGTCACAGGATGTTTAGACACGAAGTGCCATATTTGAAAGTACTTAAGGAAATCACTATTAGGGACCCCATATTGCTGTCTTATATCTGCAAACGGTATAGGTTGTTTAGTGTCAGAATATAAGTGAGAAATCTGCGTAATTCCTCTCAATTCCCAGTCCGAGATTTCTAAATCATCGATTACCCATGTCATTAGTGACAGAGGCATTTCAGAAATATGAAAATGTTTCATAGGGTTAGCTTTCCCATGCATTAACTTCCATGCCGCCAATGAGGCAACCATGACCGGGGAGAAGGATCCAGGAGCTGAAATGTTCCAGAAGGGCAACCACAGCGCATCTTCCAATTTTAGAGGAGCTATAAATGCCTGCTCTATGTGTAGCCATGGGACCGCGGTGTAGATTGATTTCCACCTAGCACACTGAGTGACCAACGATGCTATATAATAGTTTCTTACCAGTGGAACTCCCAGCCCTCCTGTCTCCTTTTGTTTAAATAGGAAGCTCTTGTTGATTCTGGGTCTCTTCCCATTCCATATATACTTTGAAATCACCCTTTGTGCTGTTTCAAAGAAGGAAACCGGAATTGATATCGGGAGCGTGCGGAACAAGTATAAAAGTCTAGGTAGTAGCAACATTTTGAAGGCCGCTACTCTGCCTATCCAAGAGGTATCTGTTTTTGATATTCGCTCCGTCTCCTCTTGTAGTAGTTTTAGCATTTGGTATATAGTTACTTCTATAAAGGGTCCCTAAGGATTTTGTCATCTGGGTCCCCAGGTATTGGACATTGTCTTCCCTCCAATCAAAGTCATAGTTCGACTTCAACTGATGAAGCAAAGAGGGAGGGACATTCAAAGGTAGCGCTTGTGATTTGGCCATGTTCAGCTTATAAAACGACAATTGCCCAAACTCCGTAATCGTATCCATTAAGCGACGGATAGATATTTGTGGCTTAGACATGGTGAAAATAATATCATCAGCGTAGAGTGATATAAGATGAGTTTTATGCCGTATATCAATGCCCCTTATTCCCGTATCTAGTCTAAGTGTTTGGGCCAGTGGTTCCATGGAAAGAACAAATATCAGGGGCGACAGGGGGCATCCCTGTCTGGTCCCATTTGTTATCAGAAAAGGGTCCGATACCACTCCATTGCTGAACACTCTCGCAGAAGGTGCAGAGTATAGCGCCTCTATCGCTCTCAAGATAGCTCCAGAAAATCCCATAGATCTGAGTACCGAGAAGGCATACGACCAGCAAATGCGATCAAACGCCTTCTCAGCATCCAATGCGAGGATCACCGCCTCCACTCTCCTACTATCAATGTGATGCATGAGGTTCAGAATGCATCTAGTATTATCGTAAGATTGCCTCCCTTTGACAAATCCCACCTGGTCATTATTTATCAAGCTCGGAAGACAAGCTGCTAATCTAGTTGCTATTAATTTAGCATAGATTTTCAAGTCAGAATTCAATAAAGAAATAGGTCGGAAATTTTGGGGGCTAGTGGCCGGTTTTCCCGGTTTTGGCAGCGTAACCACTAAGGCGTCTTGGTTTTCTTTTGGGAGAGTACCAGATTCAATCGCGGCCTCCAGGAAGGACAGCAACGGGTCCTTCAGGATTGGGAAAAATTGTTAGTAGTATTCATTAGTGAGGCCATCAGGGCCCGGCGATTTATGAGAAGGCAGCGATTTAATAACCAACAACAACTCCTCCGAAGTAACGGGTGTATTTAAAGAGTCCAGTTGTGACTCAGTGAGCTTAGGCAAACGGGCAGCTGCAAGGAAGCGCTCAATGTCGCCTCTCGTTGGGGGAGTTACCGCTGTGTCTTCCGCGATATTATAGAGACCTTCGTAAAATGATCTAAATGCGTCAGCTATGCCTCTTGGGTCGTATATTTTATATGCCCCATTCTTACTGTGAAGGAATTGAATTCTGGATTTCGCATTCTTTTGTTTAAGTTTTGAAGCTAGTAGTTTGCCTGCTTTATTGGACTGAGAATAATATGTAGCTTTGGTCCGTTTTAGATTTTTCTCGTATTTCTGCAATAAACAAGCTGTCAGTTGATGGCGTAATGTCATCAATTTTGCTGCATTGGATGGAGAGGGGGACTTTTTATTACTGTCGTCAATGGATCTTATCTGGTGGAGCAATCTATCCATCTCTGCCAATCTATTTTTCTTTTCTATATGCCCTAAGCGAATGAACGTTCCTCTAATAAAAGCCTTGTGAGAGTTCCACAGTGTATCAGGACTAGGGGCAGAAGGGGCATTAAACAGAATTCCTTCAGATCTTTCTCTAAAGTTGCTCTTAATTTCGGTTGTGACATTAAGAATTCGTTACACCGCCATACGAACGCTCTTGGGCATTCATATTTTTCTGCTAAGGTCAAGGTTATTGCTGCATGGTCTGACCAAGTGATCACTGAGATATCAGATTTTAAAACCATAGGGAGGCTGGATTGCTCAAGTAGAAATAAATCTATCCGTGAGTAACTATTATGTACAGAAGAGAAATATGTATAGTCTCTCTCTGTATTGTGGAGAATACGCCAGGCGTCAAATAATTCATGGCGCCATAGCGCTTGCGAAAAAGAGGGGTGACGTGTCAACCCTCCTGAAGTGGTGTCCACCACCGGGTCCGGAGCCATATTAAAATCTCCCATCAATATGAGACATCCCTGCTTCCTTTTTTCCACCGCTTTTACCAGTCTCCTCAAAAATGCCACCTGTTTCCTGTTAGGGGCGTAAGCTGATACCAGCGTATAAGTAACACTGTTGAGAATGCACGTCAATATTATAAATCGCCCCCCCCGGGGTCTGCATATTGTGACCAATAGTTGAAACGCCACTGAGTCCCTAATTCCTATCAACACCCCTCTACGTTTCGAGGAATAGTGAGCATGGAATACATTTGGATACACTGGGTGTTGAATGCGAGAAGCATCTGCTTGCAAGAGATGGGTTTCTTGTACTGCAAGAATTTCACAGCATTGGTCTCGCGCCTCGCGCCATAAGTTGGCCCTTTTTTGAGGAGAGTTCAATCCTCTGACATTCATAGACATAACCTTGAGTACCATAATATACAATTATTAATGCATTAAGAGTCTTACCACACTTGCCCACAACAAAGGACGTCCCTGCATGGTGGAATTGACTCCGCCATTTGTATTCATTTCGCCCAGTGTGCCAGAACCAGAAAGGAAACAGACCATAGAAACTACAGAACCGATGGACAACCCATCTTAGCTGTATCAAGGAAAAAAAAACTTAGAAAGAAAAAGAACAGAGTACAGCGGACCAGCAGCTGTCGTGATCTTGGATGGATTAGTTCAACAGCAACGAACATATGGAATCCAGGATAAGTGAGTCTCTAGCTTTGTAGCCCTCTTTGCGGACGTCTTTGGGTTTTCGCTTGGCGCCAACCATCTGACATTGGACCGGGTGAATTTTTGAGTAGAGGATCAACCATCGGAATATTCCATGCAGTTAGCAATTTTTTCCCTTCCTCCAGAGTTTTAATTACATGGACGTGATTGTTGCGGGAGACGATCACTCGGACCGGGAATCCCCATTTATACAAAATGTGGTGTTGACGTAGTGCCGTAGTAATAGGGATAAATTGTCGCCTGATTTGCAAAGTTGTAGCTGAGAGATCCGAATAAATGGAAATCTTGTGGTATGGTTCAGGTAGGCGGCCTGTCTTTCGTGAGGTCAGCAGAACCAGCTCTTTAGTACTGTAGAAATGTATCTTTGCCAGAACATCCCTGGGTACGGTTTCATCTAGATGTGAGGGTCTCGGAACTCTGTGAGCTCTGTCAATAGTTAAATCCATTTTCGTGAGGTTCGGTATCAGCGACCTGATCATATCTTGGAGGAAAACAGTTAAATCCTTTGGAGGAATTGATTCCGGGATCCCTCTAAATTTTAGATTATTTCTTCTAGATCGATCTTCTAAGTCAGCTATCTTAGCTTTAAGGAAGGACACATCTCTTTCCACGTCGTAGTGCGCATCTATAAGAACATTATGTGATGCAGCAAATTCCGCCATTTTAGCTTCAACATGTACCGTACGGCTTTTTAGCTCTTGAAGATCTCTATCTAGCGGTTTCACCATAAGGGACATGCCTGTCTTTAATGACTTACAAAAGGCCATAAGCATATTTTTCATGGAAGCCTCAGTTAGCAAACTCTCTGTCGCCGGTATATCTGCAAAGAAATCAATAGATGGAGGGGTATGTTGTATATTGTCGCTCACCTCTTCTCCCTGCAGATCAGCGTTCTGAAGCCTGGGCTTTTGTTTAACCGGGTTTGCAGTGGGCGAAGGCTGCAACCCTGGGTTGTGTGCAGCTGCAGACCCCGCAGCGCCATTTTGAGCATGCTCGCCGGGAGGGAGATCCAGGCGATCCCGAGCCCGCACTTTCCAGGAGCTGCGGCAGAGACGGGGCCGACAGCGCTCTCCGCTGCGCGGAGAACGCGAGCGTCTCCTCCGGAGGGTCCCGAGAAGGAGTCGAGGCCCTGGAGGTTGTTTCTGTGCGCGGTCCGGCGCCATCTTGGTCCTCTTTCCCCCCCCCCCCCCCAGGAGAAAAGTAGAAATCCAGGAGTTTTGCGGCTTCACCGCAGATTTTCGCTTCCTGGGCATCTCCGAGGGTGAGGACTCGTTGCTAGGGTAAGTTTTAATTATTAACACCGCGGGCTCGTCGCTGGTAAGCGTCGCTCAATGAGACTCAGACTAGGAGCTCTCAAATCATGCGACCATTTCGTATCGCGGCTAGACTCTGCCCCCCCCCCCCCCCAAAATGTATTTAGACCCCAGACCAGAACCCAAATTAAATCTAAACCCTAGATCCCTAAAT
Organism: Leptodactylus fallax; assembly: GCA_947044405.1. Classification (NCBI taxonomy): domain Eukaryota; kingdom Metazoa; phylum Chordata; class Amphibia; order Anura; family Leptodactylidae; genus Leptodactylus; species Leptodactylus fallax. The sequence goes on along the minus strand of CAMRHE010000153.1, from coordinate 2,828,201 downwards.
AAATTCAGATTCCCAAAATGAGTTCAGACCCTAAAATTTAATTTAGACTTTACATCAGACCCTTATATTTTCTTACCTCTCCTGGTTCGGGTCCGCTTCAGCTCTGGGTGTTGCCACATTTAAATGGTCAAGGTGCATTATATGTGTGTGCATCTGACTCGAGAGTGAAGAGAAGTACATGGAGGAGTTACTATAGTAGCTTTGTCTAATGGAAACTTCACATCATTCATTTGCTTACACAAAGATACCCCTGTCAAAGTCACAGGAACTGTCAGACATTTTGAACAACCAACAGGAGCTGTCAGAGTCTAGGTCACTTCTAGGCAATATGGTCTCATTGAAGTGGGTGGATGGATGATCATTTTAGGACCTATAGTACTGTATATGGCGCAAAAAATCTTGTACTTAACTTAGCTAGGTGCTGGGCAGCTTCGCACAGGCAAGATGACTTCTATCTGCTGGGAAAAAAAAACACAGATTTAACATGAATTTGCTGTTTAACCCTTCAAGACTAAAAGTACCTTCGTGACCAGGCCTCATTTTTCAAAACTGACGTGTCATTTTATATGGCAATAACTTTAAGACTCTTTAACTTACACAAGTGATTTTGAGATTTTTTTTTTCGTGACACACTGTACTTCATGTTATTGGTAAACATTGATCAATATTTTTGTATTTATTTATTTAAAAAAAATAGGAAATTTGATGGAAATTTGGAAAAAATAGCAATTTTCAAAATGTGAAATGCTCTGCTTTTCAGACAGTCATACCACCCAAATACATTAATACATATTATCTACCATATCTCTGCTTTATATTGGCATCGTCTTTGAATCGTCCTTTCATTTATTTTGGATGTTAGAAGTGTTACAAGTGTAACAGCGATTTTCCAGATTTACAACAAAATTTCCCAAACTAATTTGTCAGGGACCACTTCAGTTCTGAAAGGGATTATAAAGGCCTATATATTAGAAACCCCCATGAATCACCCCATTTTCAAAACTGCACCCCTCAAATAATTCAAAACAGCATTTAGAAAGTTTAACCCTTTAAGCATTTCACGGAAATTAAAACAATATGGAAGTGAATTTTTTTTTTCAATACATTCATTTAGCCCTAAAATTAACACATTCACAAAGGGTTAAAGGAGAAAATGCATCTTACAGATTGTTATGCAATTTCTCCAGAGCACAGAAATACCCCACGTGTGGGTGTAAACTAATGTTTGGGGACACGGCAGCGTACGGAAGGGAAGGAGCGACACTGGGTATTTGAAAAGCTGGAATAGTTTTCAGTGCCATGTCTTATTTGCAGAGCCCCTAGAGTACCAATACAACGGAAATCCCCAAAAAGTAACCCCATTTTGGAAACTACTGTACACCCCTTTCAGAATTTATCAAGGGGTATAGTGAACATTTTGACCCAACAGCCTTTTCGCAGATTTTGTTAACATTGGGATGTGTAAATGAAAAATTATTAAAATGTCACTTTATCCCCAAAGTTTTCATTTTCATGAAGGGGTTAAAGGAGAAAAAGCACCACACAGGTTGTTTAAACAACTGCTAATGAATGCGTCAATACCCCATATGTGGTCATAATCCGCTGTATGGGTACGTGGGGGGGCTTGGAATGGAAAGGGCGCTATTTGGCTTTTGGAGGTCAGATTTTGCTGGAATAGTTTTTGGGTGCCAAGTTGCATTTGCAGAGCCCCTAGAGTACCAGTACAATGGAAACCCCCAAAAGTGACCCCCCCCGTTTTGGAAACTACACCCCTCACAGAACATATCAAGGGATATAATGAGCAGTTTGACGCTACAGCTGTTTCACAGATTTTATTAACATTGGGACATGAAAATGAAAAATTACTTTTTTTTCCAATAACCTTCAATTTAGTCTCAAATTTTTTATTTTCACAAGAGGATAAAGGAGAAAAAAACTCCCCATAGTTTGTTACACAATTTCTCCTGAACACGGCAGCACCCCATATGTGGTCATAATCTACTGTGTGGGTACATGGTGGGGCTTGGAATGGGAAAGAGCGCTATTTGGCTTCTGGAGGGCAGATTTTGCTGGAATAGTTTTCAGGTGCCATGTCATATTTGCAGAGCCCCTAGAGTACCAATACAACGGAAACTCCCAAAAAGTGACCCCATTTTAGAAACTACACCCATCAAGGAATTTATCGAAAGGTATTATCATTTTGAGCCCAAGAGTGCTTCCCAAAACTTAAAGTGAAAATTTAAATTTTTAAAGAATTATGCCATTTCGGTGCCCAATACGTCGCGTCCAGTTTGTGTCATCAGAGACATGCACTCCTAAAACTATAAAGTGGGCTATCCCAGGTAGAAAAAAGTTGTATACAGTGGGGAAAAAAAAGTATTTAGTCAGCCACCAATTGTCCAAGTTTTCCCACTTAAAAAGATAAGGCCGACCTGTAATTGTCATCATAGGTAGACCTCAACTATGAGGGACAAAATGAGAAAACATATCTAGAAAATCACATTATCTGATTTTAAAAGAACTTATTTGCAAATTATGGTGGAAAATAAGTATTTGGTCAGTAACAAAAGTTCATCTCAATACTTTGTTATATATCCTTTGTTGGCAATGACAGAGGTCAAACGTTTTCTGTAAGTCTTCACAAGGTTGGCACACACTGTTGCTGGTATGTTGGCCCATTCCTCCATGCAGATCTCCTCTAGAGCAGTAATGTTTTGGGGCTGTCCCTGGGCAACACGGACTTTCAACTCCCTCCAAAGGTTTTCTATGGGGTTGAGATCTGGAGACTGGCTAGGCCACTCCAGGACCTTGAAATGCTTCTTACGAAGCTACTCCTTCATTGCCCTGGCGGTGTGCTTGGGAACATTGTCATGCTGAAAGACCCAGCCATGTTTCATCTTCAATGCCCTTGCTGATGGAAGGAGGTTTGCACTCAAAATCTCACGATACCTGGCCCCATTCATTCTTTCATGTACACTGATCAGTCGTCCTGGTCCCTTTGCAGAGAAACAGCCCCAAAGCATGATATTGCCACCCCCATGCTTCACAGTAGGTATGGTGTCCTTTGGATGCAACTCAGCATTCACTCTCCTCCAAACACGACAAGTTGTGTTTTTACCAAACAGTTCTACTTTGGTTTCATCTGACCATATGACATTCTCCCAATACTCTTCTGGAACATCCAAATGCTCTCTAGCAAACTTCAGACTGGCCCAGATATGTACTGGCTTAAGCAGGAGGAAACGTCTGCCACTGCAGGATCTGAGTCCCTGGCGGCGTAGTGTGTTACTGACGGTAGCCTTTGTTATGATAGTCCCAGTTTTCTGCAGGTCATTGAGTAGGTCCCCCCGTGTGGTTCTGGAATTTTTGCTCACCGTTCTTGTGATCATTTTGAGCCCACGGGGTGAGATCTTGCGTGGAGCCCCTGATCGGGGGAGATTATCAGTGGTCTTCTATGTCTTCCATTTTCTAATTATTGCTCCCACAGTTGATTTCTTTACACCAAGCTGCTTGCCTATTGCAGATTCAGTCTTCCCAGCCTGGTGCAGGTCTACAATTTTGTTTCTGGTGTCCTTCCACAGCTCTTTGGTCTTCACCATAGTGGAGTTTGGAGTGTGACTATTTATCAGTATAAAGGACACCTGTCCACAACCTCAATTTCAAACAGGAGCCATTACTACAGGTAATGAGTGGAGGACAGAGGAGCCTCTTAAAGAAGAAGTTACAGGTCTGTGAGAGCCAGAAATCTAACTTGTTTGTAGGTGACCAAATACTTATTTTACACCATAATTTGCAAATAAATTCTTAAAAAATCAGACAATGTGATTTTCTGGATTTGTTTTCTCATTTTGTCTCTCATAGTTGAGGTCTACCTATGATGACAATTACAGGCCGGCCTCATCTTTTTAAGTGGGAGAACTTGCACAATTGGTGGCTGACTAAATACTTTTTTTCCCCACTGTATGTGGGTGTAAACTGCTGCTTGGGCACAGAAGGTGAGGAGCACTATTTTGTCTTTTTGGAGCACAGTTTGGTGTTTGGATGTCATGCCACTTTTGCAGAGCCCCTGAATTGCCAGTAAAATGGAATCCGCGGACACGTGACCCCACTTTGGAAGGTAGACCCTCAAGGAATTTATCAAGTGGGTTAGCAAGCATTTTTAAACTTGGAGTGTTGCATTAATTAAATTTCCAGAAAGGAATGCGTGGCTGATAAGTGAAAATTGCAATTTTTCCATAGATACGCCATTTCAGTGCCCGATATGTATGTTGTGCCCAGCTTATGTCTGCAGAGACACACACTCCAAAAACTGGTAAGTGGGTATCCCGGGCACAACAGCTTTTGGAGCATTCATCTCTGATACAAGCCGGGCACAACATATTACACACTGAAATGACATATTCCTGGAAAACTTGTCATTTTCACCTTTCACATATTCAATTTTGGAAAATTAATTAATGCAACACTTGGGGGTTAAAAATGCTCACTGACCCCCTGGCTTACTAGCATTTAAGGGTTCTGCAAAAGTGTAATGGTATCCAAAAAACAAACCGTCTAAATCTGTGCTCCAAAAACCAAAATAGCGCTCCTTCTGTGCCCGGCTGTGCCCAAAGAGCAGTTTATACCCACATATGACATTTAAGTAAGTTATCCTGGGTACAGCAATGTCATACATGTGGGCATAAACTGCAGTTTGGGCACACAGCAGGGGGCAGAAGGGAAGGAGCGCTATGTGGCTTTTGGAGCGCAGATTTAGATGTTTAGAATCTGGACACCATGTCATGTTTACAGAGCCTCTAAAGTACGCAGACACATAGGCAGACTTCCTCACTTCTTGGCAGGGTCAACCAGATACTGGGGGCTCCTAGCAGCCTGGGGTCACTGGACAGATCCCAGTCCGCAGAAGATACATATTGGCACCCCCCAATCTCACCGCGTGGGGTGCTGAGGGGGACATTTGGCATGGCAGAACCCTTTGGATGCCGCGGTCATGTTTGACAGGTTGGCAGCTAATATAAGGGAAAGTATGTTACTGCAGCAAACTGTCCCTGATCAGGCCATTACATGATCGGGACCTGAATCTATCAGGTCCTGATCATGTCTCCGTGAACACCAGCAGCTATTAGCACTAGTAGAGGTGGGCGGTCGCGAAGGGGTTAAATAATAAAGTTTTAAAGGGAGTGTGTGACAAGAACCCCGCATATAAACCCAGCCCTGCGGTTAGATAGGTTAGGGTCACCTTCCGTTGCTGAGCTATCTCTGTTTTTCGCAATATGCAAATGATCTCTTTAGAGCAACAAGAATGTTTCTGCTGCTCCAAAGAGGTAAGCAACAACATCTTCATTGCTCCGAAGAGCAATATCCCAGTGACTGAAGCACTGGGGAAAACACTGTTACGTTAGGATTATCTGAATCAATATATTCACAGGGCTTTGTTGATATGTTGGGTTCTGGTGACAGACTCACTGTAATTCGAGGGTAAGTATTCTGCTTCCGGTCTAAAATATTTGTCGCCGTGATGTCACATAGAGTAAATGAGAGGTTCCTGATATTGTGCTCCTTCCTGCTTGTACACTAGCTTCTCTGTGTATCTGAAAAACTGATACCATTTTACATTTCACTTGTATGTAAGGAGCTTTATTTCTTTCTTTAACTTTCAGTATTGAAGATCCTGATCATAAAATAGCCATGCTGACTCAAATTTTGGAATTTGGTCAAACTCCAAAACAGCTATTTACAAAACCACATCCAAAGAGGATATTTACAAAGTCCAGAAGCTTTTCCCGGTCGTCCAGCCAGAATCTGTCTACTGTAGAATCACCAGGTAGGATGCAGACACAGGGTAACTGAAGTTAGTTGTGCTATTAAAGGGGTTTTCCAGATTCCTTAAAAATTAGAGCAAATTAGATGAAATAGTAAAAGAACTTCTACTTACCTGTTACAAATTGTTTCTCGCTTCAGTAATTTTTGCCAAAATTTTATGTGGCTACAGTGATGACTGTCCAACCTACACACATCACCGCTGCAGCCAGTCACTGATGCTTGCATGATCCCCATCACCAGTGATTGGTTGCAGAGGTCACATGATCATGTACCGCTTGTCAGTGCTGCAGGCTAGTAAACCGGAAATGACAGAGCCACACAGTAGGTGATGCTGCAGCAGACAAGGCATTGAAGGTATAGGGGCTTCTTATTTACTAACAGTCCTTGTGTGTTTTTTTTTTTTTTTTTTTTTTGGTTTTGTTTTATTCATGCAGTTTGCACCTGTTGTGTAAAGCTGCTTATGCACCTATTGTTTTTTGCAAATTTGTATGAACAAGGCTCCTATCTAATGTAACCTTTAAAAACACATGGGGAAATTCTTTAGGACCAGTCTATTTGTCCCCTGTGCCAGTGCAGGGCGCATTTTATTCATGATGGGGCTGCACTTCTTCCTTTGTGCTCTTTTACCTAGGCACAAATATAACGCTGCCGTAGGTTCTGTCGTGCAGAACACCATTTACGTGGCGTAAACGTTGATAAATATGGTGCGGTGGTGGCCCTAGCCCTGCCCACTTTTGAAAAAGTAGCTAGGCTGGGACAAAAATGCCACTTGCGATTATTGCGGTATTAAATAGTTTGCAAACTGGCAATTGTTATAACCTTGATATTGTGCTATGTAGGACACTATATAATAATAATGTGCTGTATTAAAGGCTCTTGTGGTTTTTTTTTTTTTTGGGGGGTTTTTTTTTCATAGTTTCACCCACTGAAGATTCTTTTGAAGACCTAACAGAAGACAGTAAGACTTTCGCGTGGAGCAATATCACCAAATTCCAAATCGAGAGCAGACACAAGATCCACAAAGAGTGAGTGACCTGTTCATGTGAAACTAGAAGATTTTATAGGAGGTTGTTACTAAGTGTGATCTGACCTGTGATGATAAATGATGCCTACTAGGAGTACAATAAGTAAGATATAGAAAAGATATAAGTAGAATAATAATGATGATGATATAAAGGTAATGATAAGATTTGGAAAGGATATAAAATATCCTATAACTATACCATAACTACTATCTACTATACATGGAGAGTCAACCAGTTGAGGACTGACACTGGAAATTTCTGGTTTCCAGTTGACATAGTCAGCCTTGCAACCATCTTGATACTGTTCATAAGCTGATATTAATAAAAATGTTTACATCTTCATAAACCAATGCCTATGAAGCAAGGAATTCTCACCAAAAGTGTGGTGCAGTTTAGTCCTCCATCTGAAAGGCCCCAATGGTAAGCTGATCTCTGAGTGTTTTACTGTTGGTAACCGCTCTTACCTCATGATCATCTGTAATAGCCAGGATAAAGCAAACAGCAAGACTCCGCATCCAGCGGTTCTGGAGATATGCAGCATTATACAGTATGTATCGAAATTAATGGATTTCCTGTAATGCACAAATGACTCTGGTCCTCCAGATGGGGCGGGGGGGGGAACGGCTCTTAGTGAGAGAAAGGACTCCCTACTATACAGCATGTAATAAACCTATCACAAAACTGCTGCCAATGTATGTAGTGTAAACGATGGGCCAGCAGCTGTGCAGTGTGGGGTATTTAGAAGTATAAAGCCAGATGTAGATTTTGCATAAATTGTGATCTCAAGAAAACTATTTAATATCTATAAGTGCAGGACATATAGGCAGAAAGTATGTTCTGTGACAATGAACAATAGCATATTTAAGGGAACATAAGGTTTATGAACTAGAGCACAGAATTATTGCTGGAAGTGACATCTCAGACTTGTGGAAAGATACATGTTACATAAATTTGCTATCAGGATTTATTTTCAACTGCGTTCTGGGATCCTACTGTGTTATTACACATCTGTAATTCATATCATTGTTTTTCTGCATCAGTAATTCTGTGTTCAGACCTGTATGGCACTGACTTCAGTGAAAATGAACGTTGCATGTATTGGAATTTTCCATTGATATTGATGTATAACTTGCAGGGCTATAACTTCCATTGCTGTATCTTCAAATGGATCTTCAGTCTTCACAACATCACAAGGTTAGTCTATGGAGTGACAAGAACTGAAGTGTTCTCTTGTCCAGTTTTTGACTCATTGGGGGAGATTTATTAATAGCTTTTATACTTGCAAACGGCAGGTTCCTGACTATTTAAATACCAGTTGCGATAAAGATTGTTAAATCTGGGGGACACACACCATGGGTATAGACCTGGCCACTAGGAGACAGACACTAGGGAAATGAAAAGCTGTTGACTCCGCCTCCAGGCTATACCCTGTCACAGGCACTGTGCATGAACCAATTTAAACCTAGAGTCCGTGTATGCAAGTTCCGACAGTCTCTGCAGTCTGTGGTGGCATCCCTGGAGATGGGCGAATTATTTCCTCCATTGACATCCGTGACACCTATCTTCACATCCTCTTTGCAATGTGCCATCAGCGTTTTCTTCGTTTTGCGGCAGATTCGCAAGTTTTCCAGTTTGTTGCTCTTCCCTTTAGGCTGGTCTCTGCCCTCCAGGTATTTTCCAAGGTGATGGCGCCTCTCTTGGCCATCCTCCCCTCCAGAAGTGTTGCTGTGATTCCATACTTGGATGTCGTCCTGGTGAAGACCACTCCAAGTTGGACAATCTGTCAATCTTGCGGATCTCCTTGGTCCTTCTTCGCCGGTTAGTCTGGCTCATCAATCAGGGTAGGTCTTGTCTCATGCCCTCTAAGCGCATGGAATCTGGGACATGATCCTCGACACACACCAGGGTATTATTCTCCTCCTGGAGGCCAAGATCCAAAGGTCCGATGTGTTCCTCCTTCAGAGGAACTCTCCTTGCTCTCTACGGTTCTGCATGCAGGTCCTGGGCACAATGGTCTCGACCTTCAAGGCCGTCCCTTTTGCTCAGTTACACTCTCGTCCTTTGCACTTGGCGATTCTGACCTGTTGGGATAAATCTCCGGCCAGCCTCGACCCGCCCCTGATTCTCCTATCTCCTCGGGTTCGCTGAGAGTGTCTTTGGTGGGTCTCCTCCCCAGGAATATCTCAGGGGAAGTCCTTCTTCCCCTCTGTTGGCAGGTGTTTCCCTGTTGCCAGTCTCTCTAGCTGGGGAGCGGTCTTTGGTGCCTTGACCATTCAGGGCTTGTGGTCCAGGGCCTAGTCCTCCCTCCAGTTCAACCTGCTAAAACCAAGGGCAATCTTCTTACCTCTGTCTCATTGGACCTCTCTCCTCCAAGGACGTCCGGTCACAGTCCATACTGACAACTCCACTGTGGTCACCTACTTGAACCCTCAGGGGGCACCAGGAGCCATGCGACCTTACTAGAAGTCTCCTGATCTCTTCCTTGGGCGTGCGCCTCGATCCGGATCAATTGGACGGCAGACTACTTAAGTCGTGAAAATATCGCTCCGGGCAAGTGGTCATTTCATCAGCAGATCTTACTTCAGCTGTGCTCCCGCTGGGGCACACCAGACGTCGACCTTTTCGCTTCCCGTCTGAACCACAAGTCCCCGGCTACATGGCCAGGTCTCTGGATCCTCGGGTCATTGCCGGTGACGCTCTCGTGGTTTGACTTTCGCTTCCTCTTCTCCCTCGGGTCCTCAAGAATCTAAGATTGTGGGGGTTCCATCTATCCTGGTGGCTCGGCTTAGCCGTACCGGGCCTGGTACATAGATCTCATATCCCTGCTGGCAGACGCTCCTTGGCCCCTTCCTCTGCAGGTCGACCTTCTGTCTTTAGGACCGCTGTTCCACCCCAGCTTACCTCAGCTATGTTCCATGGCGCGGCTGTTGAATCTGAGGTTGGAGACATCGTGGGATTTTGGAGCCTGTTATCCAGACCAGTCAGCTAAGATCTACCATCGCACATGGAAGGCTTACGTTCGCTGTTGAAAGTAACGATTCTCATCTGATCTTCTCCAGTCTTGTCTGGATCAAGGTCTTAGTCTTCTTCCCTTAAAGGACTTCCTACAGGGAATGGCGCACTGTGCTCCCCCCACCCCCCAACATCCATCTTTGGAAACGTGGAATATTAACCTCATCCTTGAAGTGCTTCAGGTTCCCCCCTTCGAGCTTTTGATGGATTCTGGTCCTCCACAAGGATAAGGTTGTCCTCCGTCCACCATCGTCTTTTCTGCCTAAGGTGGTTTTTTTCCTTCCATATCGAAGACTTAGTCTTACCCTCTTTCTGCTTGGACCCCAAGCATCCACATGAGCATTCTGTTCCCTGCCTGGATGTTGTCCGGGCGATTCGAGTTTATTGGTCACCCACTGATCCTTTCCGTTGTTTGGACACTTTGTTCGTTCTCCCTGAGGGCCCTCGTAAGGGCCTACCTGCTTCCAAGGCTTCCATCTCTCGATGGCTTCAGTCTGAGATTGAGGAGGCCTATCAGTTTAAGGGTAGGGCTCTGTCCTCTAGAGCTAGTGGAGTTCCCTGGGCTGTTCGGCATCAGGCTTCTGCTTCCCAGGTCTGTAAGTCTCCCACTTGGGCCTCCATCCACTTTCACTAGGTTTCGCCAGATCCATTCTGTGGCCTCTGCCGATGCCAATTTGGATTGTAAGTTTCTGCAAGCAGCTGAGTGCTATGGGTTCGCATGGCCGTGTTCCCACCCTCTTGGACTGCTTTAGGACATCCCATGGTGCTGTGTCCCCCCCCCCCCCCATGAAATAAGCGAGAGAATGGGATTTTTGTGCTCACCGTAAAATCCTCTTCTCGTTGTATTCACTGGGGGACACCGATCTCATCCTTGTTTTTCACTGTTGTTCCTACTCGAGATGTGTTGGTTCCTTTTTAGGCTCAGAACATGTTGGTGGTTGTTGGTTCTGTGTTCCTTTTGTGTCTATCTCCTGCTGCAGTACAAACTGGTTCATGCACAGTGCTGTGGCAGGGTATAGCCTGGAGGCGGAGCCAACAGCTTTTCATTTCCCTAGTGTCTGTCTCCTAGTGACCAGGTCTATACCCATGGTGCTGTGTCCCCCAGTTAATACAACGAGAAAAGGATTATACGGGGAGTACAAAAATGCCATTGGTGCCACTGCCACCAGTTTCTGGAAGGGGGGGGGCGAGTGCGCACAAAGTGTGGCATAAATGAAAACTGGTTATGAGTTGATGTAGATTTCACTGCAGGCGGAGGGTGGTCTTCATAACGCTACCCGATTGTTGCTCAACAGGCGTTCCTTAGTAACATAGTGTGTAAGACTGGAAAACACATTCATCCATCTAGTACAAGTATTATCCTGCAATATTGATCCAGAGGATGGCAACCCCCCCCCCCCCCCCAATGAGGTAGAAGACAAATCTATTAGAAATCTAATAACATAACCTGTAATATTACACTCCACAAAAGCATCCTGGTCCTTCACCTACTCTGGCAGAGAGTTCCATAGTCTGTCTTGTCCCCTTCTATGTCTGTGTAGAAATGTTCTTTCGTCTAAGTATACAGATGTAGCAGAGCTAACCTGAAATGCATTTGGTTAAACTGCAGCAGCGTGATATCTTATCATAGAAGACAACAAAAACCAATGAAAAGTCATTGCAAAAACATGTTTCAATGGCTTTTCGTTGGATTTTAATCATTGGCAGTTATATTAGTTGCAGAAGCCCGGGGTTAACTCTGCTACATCTGTATATTATGCTACAACGGTATATCATGCAGCCTTGTTAGTGTTCCAGATCTGGGCATTAATAGAACCTGCCAAATGTCTCTGTACTGATCTTTGATACTTTTATGCATAGTTATTAGGTTGCCCCTCCGACGTGTGTATTTTTTTTTTTTTTTTTTTTCCCCCAAACTCAGTTTTGATATTCCTGTATGATGTAGTCCACCTATTCCATTTATTGTTTTAGTTGCCCATTTCAATGACCTACCTTGTTCTTTTTCATCAATAATAAATCTTAGGATTTATGATCCATCAGTCATGTTACATGCATGTTCGCATGGCAGAATTTGGCGCTGATTTGGGGGCAGATTCTACCTCCTAAAAAGCAAAATTTTGTCCTAAATCTATATCTGTATTCAGGTAGATATTGAAGCAGGGCACTGAAAAATAAGCACTTTGCTCAGTCGTGATATGGATCAGTCACAGAACCGGGGCGTGAGTCACTCGGCTGGATCAGTCCCATTCATCTGGGGCTAATCAGTGAGGGAAAGCCGGAGATCTGGAAAATGGAGAGGATTCTGAGCCAGGAGTCCACCTCAATTCCTCTTTTTCCACCATGTAAACAAGCCCTATGTGTGCCAGTATTTAAACGGCAACTGTGGGAATTCTGTCTGTAAAAGGTTAAATTGTCATTCAGTATTGTTCAGACACAGAGCCAGTCCGTCTTGTGGAGGTGCCATGTCAGATGTTAAACCATTCACTGCGCTGGTGTATTGGCAGTGGTAGTTGCAAGTAATGAACCTGGGAATGGGGATGTAATCTCTGCCAGTAGACTGGGGATGTCACATCCAACTTCTGTACCTGCTGGAAAATAAATATATATGCCATGTAACATTGTGAGTTCTTTTATCAGTGGCCTGGTTAGTGTTAAAGGGATATCTCCATTCTTAAACTAATGGTATATTCCCCTTCCATAGCACAGCAGTGCTCGCAGTCACTTGGCTATGCCCGTTCACCTGAATGGAGCTGTCCTGCTGTTCCCTGGCGGCCAGGTGTCTAGGGCGATGCTCTGCAGGGGAAGACTGAAGGGACCTCTGAATCAGCAGCACTGCAGACACTTAATTCTGGGGCTTGGTGGGTGTACCAGAGGTTGCAATGATCGTAAGGTAATGGAATATCCTAGCAATATACTATAATATTATGAGATGGGAATAACCATTTCACTTTGCAGGATGAGTCCTCCATACTAATATGCTCTATATACAGATTGTTATTCATATATAGGGAACTGAGCTGAATTGATAGTGTTATATAGGCTGCCATTGGGACCCATTTAGGTTTTGTAACTGCTAGGTTACTCTAACAAATATATTCTCTAGTTTCACAATAGGAGCCGTATGTTATTCCCTACTATAATACTGTGCATACGTTTATTTCAGTGCAATATGTTTGTTGTGTGTCTTAGTGAAAGAGTCCTCACATGTTCCGTTAACCTAACGTTAGTAAGGCGCATTTACAGATAACGCCCCGTGTTGGAACGTCTTCAGACTTGGGTATTATGGCTGAAATGGGAGTTCTGTGTGTTGTCATAGTTACATGACTGACTCTCATTGAGAATAAAAACCCTGAATGTATATGAAGGGAAAATGTTAAATGAACGTTTCTTGCAGATTCCACTTTGAAGATGTTCTCTACAAGTCAGAAGGCTCTGCAGAGGAGCGTGTCATTCTCCAATATGGTAAGTGTTTGAGGAGGGATACAGCTGGCATTGTAAGCCGAGTAGTCCTTTATAAAAAGTACAAGGGAAGGATTTTATATGAGAAGTAACTGCTTATCCACAAAATCCAATAATCCCTAAATCTGACATTTGTTTTCCGATAAGCAGAAATTTCTCAGACCAGAATAAGAACAGAAAGAACATAATAGGAAGTTATAAGGGCTGGATCTGATTAAACATGTCCTAGTACTGTAGCATATTGTGTTTTGTCTTGGGATTCTTTACCCTTACAATGAAATTTTTTTCATATTTTTTGCGATCATCGAGTAACCCAGGATATCTCCTAATATGGCCCTGTTCAAGTAACAGTTGTGCCACAAATGACACATATTTCCTATCCGCAAGATGGGGAATAAGTGTTAGATCACTTGGTGGTCTGACTACTGAGTGGCCCATAAGTTGCCCTGAATTCTTCATGTGAATGGAGCACATATGTGCATACATGGCCATAGACCTCACTTCCCAGCAGCCTCATAGAAGTGAATGGAGCACTGGTCACACGAGCTGGACTTTAGCCAGAGGATTCCAGTTAAAAGGAGTCGGTCACTAGAACCCAGCCCCACAGATGGATAGGTTAGGTTCCCCTAAATCACATTGAGATTTCCTCTTGTAAATCGCTGCCTCCGTACCCAAAATTTTTTGTCAATATGCAACTGAGGTCTTCGGAGCAATGAGGGAGTTGCTGCTTACTACTTTGGAGCACGTTTGAAAGCACCAATTCACAAGGGAGAAATATTGTCTGAGTCAGGTGACTCTAACCTATCTATCTGATATGCTCTGTCTAGCTGAGTGCATGGTTAGTATTATATGAAAAGGAGCAGAAGTATATACACAATACCTTGTGTCACCAGGAAATCTGAATACAGTATTATATACAGTGCCTGCTCTTCACCAAATGCTATGTAAAAAAAAAAACACATAAGTTATAATTTAATGGGTTTTCCAGTTTCAGACCAATATTAAGAGTTAAATGTTATAGTTTGTAGAATATAAAGTTATACAACTTATCAATATACTTTCTGTATCAATTTCTCACGGTTTTCTAGATCTCTGTTTGTTGCCATCCATTGTTTACTTCCAGTGGATAAAAATCAGTCCATGGCCGTGTGACGTACAGTCCATGGCCGTGTGACGTACAGTCCATGGCCGTGTGACGGATACACAGGTGCATGGTTTACCAGGCAGATGTCTGATTCCCGGCTGTGACTGTAATGCATTCTGCTGCAAACTCAGATGCACACTTGTTCGTGAGCAGGGGGTCTTATTCTGAGTTTGTGTGTGTCTATATATTTTATGCCTAATATTTAAAAAAAAAAAATTAGCATTTTTATGATGGATTTTGTGTGTGTTTTTTTTGGCGATTGTGAGCTAAACTAGTAAACTTTCTCTGCAGGTAGCTATTTCAGAGTTCTTGCCCCTTGTCTGTACAGAGAAGGTGACTAGTTGGCTAGGTGAGAGGCCATTGACTTGGGTCAGGAGGAAACACTAGGGAAACTTGCAGGGCCAAGTCTCCCTACACCTTAAAAAATTGTCTCCACAAGGAGACACGGTATCCTCCTGTCCACTCTCTGATCAGTGGTCATAATAAACTTGATAAAGACTACGGTTATAGCCACTGGTCTCTTTTCTAGGTGACTTTTCCACCTTTCTTTTAGAGGAGAAATCTTTGTATATAATTTTTTTTTTTTTTTTTTTCTTTCCTTTTTTTCCTACCAGGCATTGTCGTCTTGTGTCATCTTACCTGGCGATACAACAGTGATGTGCTCCTCGTGGGATAATAATGTGTGCGTATTTCTGCATTTATTTTGACACCAAAAATCACATTAAAACATATCCACTTGATATAGACTGTACTTTTTTTTTCTCCATGTCCAGATATTTTTACTCTATTGCTTTTGGAAGAAGACAAGATACATTGATGGGACATGATGATGCTGTTAGCAAGATTCACTGGTGCAACAACAGACTCTTCTCTGCCTCTTGGGACTCTACAGTAAAGGTGTGTACACAATAAATATAGAGGATCTAGGATACATTTGATAGAAAGTATTGCATTGGACTCCTAAATCAGATGACTCTTCCACTGGCACTATGAAGACTGGCGTCCATTGGGCATCCGTTATGAGGTCTATCATTTTACCTGCAAAATTGCTTCATGCAGGAATTTTTGTCTGTGAGATAGATATACAGTACAGACCAAAAGTTTGGACACACCTTCTCATTCCAAGAGTTTTCTGTATTTTCATGACTATAAAAATTGTAGATTCATACTGAAGGCATCAAAACTATGAATTAACACATGTGAAATTATATACTTATGTGAAATTATACTTAACTTATGTGAAATTATATACTGAAAATATGTCTTATATTCTAGGTTCTTCAAAGTAGCCACCTTTTGCTTTGATTACTGCTTTGCACACTCTTGATGAGCTTCAAGAGGTAGTCACCTGAAATGGTCTTCCAACAGTCTTGAAGGAGTTCCCAGAGAGGCTTAGCACTTGTTGGCCCTTTTGCCTTCACTCTGCGGTCCAGCTCACCCCAAACATCTCGATTGGGTTCAGGTCTGGTGACTGTGGAGGCCAGGTCATCTGGTGTAGCACCCCATCACTCTCCTTCTTGGTCAAATAGCCCTTACACAGTCTGGAGGTGTGTTTGGGGTCATTGTCCTGTTAAAAAATAAATGATGGTCCAACTAAACGCAAACCGGATGGAATAGCATGCCGCTGCAAGATGCTGTGGTAACCATGCTGGTTCAGAATTCCTTCAATTTTGAATAAATCCCCAACAGTGTCACCAGCAAAGCACCCCCACACCATCACACCTCCTCCTCCATGCTTCACGGTGGGAACCAGGCATGTAGAGTCCATTCGTTCACCTTTTCTGCGTCGCACAAAGACACGGTGGTTGGAACCAAAGATCTCAAATTTGGACTCATCAGACCAAAGCACAGCTTTCCACAGGTCTAATGTCCATTCCTTGTGTTCTTTAGCCCAAACAAGTCTCTTCTGCTTGTTGCCTGTCCTTAGCAGTGGTTTCCTAGCAGCTATTTTACCATGAAGGCCTGCTGCACACAGTCTCCTCTTAACAGTTGTTGTAGAGATGTGTCTGCTGCTAGAACTCTGTGTGGCATTGACCTGGTCTCTAATCTGAGCTGCTGTTAACCTGCGATTTCTGAGGCTGGTGACTCGGATGAACTTATCCTCCGCAGCAGAGGTGACTCTTGGTCTTCCTTTCCTGGGGCGGTCCTCATGTGAGCCAGTTTCTTTGTAGCGCTTGATGGTTTTGGCCACTGCACTTGGGGACACTTTCAAAGTTTTCCCAATTTTTCAGACTGACTGACCTTCATTTCTTAAAGTAATGATGGCCACTCGTTTTTCTTTGCTTAGCTGCTTTTTTCTTGCCATAATACAAATTCTAACACTCCATTCAGTAGGACTATCAGCTGTGTATCCACCTGACTTCTGAACAACACAACTGATGGTCCCAACCCCATTTATAAGGCAAGAAATCCCACTTATTAAACCTGACAGGGCACACCTGTGAAGTGAAAACCATTTCAGGTGACTACCTCTTGAAGCTCATCAAGCGAATGCCAAGAGTGTGCAAAGCAGTAATCAAAGCAAAAGGTGGCTACTTTGAAGAACCTAGAATATAAGACATATTTTCAGTTGTTTCACACATTTTTGTTAAGTATATAATTCCACATGTGTTAATTCATAGTTTTGATGCCGTCAGTGTGAATCTACAATTTTTATAGTCATGAAAATACAGAAAACTCTTGGAATGAGAAGATGTGTCCAAACTTTTGGTCATATATATATTTTCATATATATATATATATATTTTTATATTTCATATATATATATATATATATATATATCTATAGATAGATAGATATAGATATGTATTCATATATATATATATATATATATATATATATATATATATATATATATATATATATATATATATATATATATATATATATATATATATATATATATATATATATATATATATATATATATATATATATATATATATATATATATATATATATATATATATATATATATATATATATATATATATATTTTTATTTATTTTATTTTTATTTTTTTTTTTTTTATGGACTCAACCCCTCCTTTAACACTCAGATCTTCTCATTTAGGTGTGGAACTGTGTACCCACTGATGTGTGTGGGACCAAGAGGAACAACTTTGAATTGTTGGCAGAATTGGAACATGATGCTGGTGTAAGTTTCAGACACTTTGAGAGGCTCTATACTTATATAATTTTAACAATTTCAGCTTAAAGGGAATTTGTCAGGTCAATCTGGGACACTAAACCACCCACAGGTCCTTATAGACTTGGGGTTTAGTGGCCCAGATCGCCCTGTTGTAATGCAATCCGCAGGCGCATTAAAAATAAAAAAAAAAAAACCTTTATACTTACCTAGATAAGAGTCTGATTGACGCTGTTTGGTGAGAGCGGTCGGGCTTATTCATGGGGCACGACTCCCAGTGCCCTTCTTCAGTGAAGCCAAAAATGGACACCCCGGCTTCACTGCGTATTTGCAGTGCACTGCGCACTGAAGCCGAGGTGTACTCCTCTGGCTTCATTGAAGAACTGCGCAGGTGCGCGGAGTACAGTGCCAGGGTGAATATAAAGCTTTTTTTTATTTTTAATGTGGCCATGGATTGTGTTATAACAGGGTGATTTGGGACACTAAACCCCTGGTCCATATGGACGTGTGGTTGGTTTACTGTTCCAAATTGCCCTGACAGATTCCCTTTAATCCAGAAACGTCCTTATTATTATCTATGCTCCAGTAATCTATTTGTAACAATGTTTTTTGGCTTTTAAGAGGAGACATTGGTGGGGTGGGGTTGGTGGTTGTGTTTCTCCTCTCAGAGGCCAGCTGAGGTATGGATTCTTAGAGAGCAGGCATTGCCCCTTGTGAAAAAAAAAGTATGCGCAATGGTT
This sequence comes from Leptodactylus fallax, assembly GCA_947044405.1. Taxonomy (NCBI): domain Eukaryota; kingdom Metazoa; phylum Chordata; class Amphibia; order Anura; family Leptodactylidae; genus Leptodactylus; species Leptodactylus fallax. The sequence continues at coordinate 2,809,851 of CAMRHE010000153.1, read as the reverse complement.
ACCTTCCAGGAGCGAGAAAGCTGTCTCTCTACTGCCACTATTGAGGGTAGCTAGATTAGTTAGATAAAAATGTATCTAACAATTGGGTAATTAATTACCATTTTTTGTTTAGTGGACAATGGACTATTATCTTGTTGTTAATCACTTATCAAACAATACCACTTCATCTTTGTAATATATGTTTATAGGTAAGCACCATCAACGTGACCTCTGATGGATCATTGCTGGCGTCTGGAACTAAAGAAGGTGTCGTCAGCATTTGGGATGTAGCAGGGTCCTGTGTGTTACATCAGCTTCCTTGCCACAATGGATCAGTGCATGACATTGCTCTAAGTCCTGGTACGTGTTCAGTTTTATACATATCTGGTCATCTTTTAAATAGGAATAGGGGATATGGGCGTGTGTGTGACTCCATTAAAGGTTTTTGACACTTTTGATATGATTTTGTGTTTTAGTGGTTACCTTTAAAGGGAATTTCCAGGGATATACTATTCATGAACTATCTCCATGCACCCCCACAGATCAGCTGATTGCAAGGCTCACCTGTGTATTGGAACCAGCTACACAGTGTACACGATGAAGTGGCTGTGTCTGGTTAATGCAACTCTGCTCCATTCAGGCGGATGCATTCCCCCTCTGAGAGAGGAGCGGAACACAGCCAGGAGCAGTGTGTTGTCAGATCTGTGTCAGAAGCTACAGGACAGTCAGCTAGTTGAAGGAGTTACACATTCTTTACAGCAGCAAGATGGCAGGACATTTTTTTAAAATTAAGACTATATTGAAAGTCGCCTAATTTTGCAATTCTGAAGCAAATGATTAACCAATTAAAAAAAAAAAAAGTTCAAGTGCAATGGTGACGATAGTCTTTACGTTAAGATAATGGATTCATGCTATGTTTGCTGTGTTTTGATGCCCCTCTGGGCACTACTTTTGAGCATATCTTATTTTGATAACCCCAGAAACATTTACATACATCTAGGGATGATATTTGTCTGGAATGCATTTCGAGACTAGTACTGTTCCATGGGTAAATATACACATAAGAGTAATGTTAGCTGCAGCCACTGTTTTCAGCTGGGCGATCCATCCTTCTAATATGTATGAGTATTCTGACTCTTCTTCAACAGCAGATGTTTGGCTGATGGCCAATCTCAATTATATGGACACATCATTATTAGAAATATGCGTTCATTTACATGGTATATATACAGTAGACAGGAGAGACTATTGTTAGTTAATGAGCTGCTACTATTGTATGTGCAAGACCTTTTGCATTGTAGTAATAAAAGTGCAAGATTTATGACCAATTCTTCCTACATTGTAGTTGGAGGCTGTGCTTTCAGAATGACAATTGTGGCTCGCATGGGTAGAAATTAATTATTACTAAATAACATTTTGCAGATGCCAGACATGTACTTTCTGCTGGAGAAGATGGCTGCCTAAAGATCATAGATGTGCAAACTGGAATGCTAATCTCTTCTCTGTCCTCTGGAGAAAGACAAAGGTAATATGTCCTACATCTAAGACTGTAAAATGCACATCCAGTGGTTCACACAATGCATCCAATTTATGCAGTCACCTGTGAGCTAAACTGGATGCCAGGCTGATACAGCATCCACAATGCCCCTCTTTATTGGCCATTAATGGCAATACAATTGTAAAAAGCCAATGGCCCAGATTTACTACTGTGGTTACAACTAGACACTGGCACAAATGTGGCGTATGTAGTTTGGACTAAAATGTTTTGACCTGTTAGACAAGTGGGTGTGGCATCTCAGAAAAGGGGGTGTGGCTTATATGCGCAATAATGTGCTAAAATAGTGTCGAAAAATTTTTGCTCAAAGTAAGCCAACTAAAAGGTGGTGTAAATGCAGAATAGGCGGACTAAAGATGTACACAGATTTTTATCATCTGTTGTGATAAATCTGGTGCATTTTTAGACTGCCTAAGTTGACACTGTGGAACTCTTAGTAAATCTGGGCCATTGTTTCTCCTCACAGGGTCTTTTTCAACCCTGATGTATTAATTTTATGTCATTGTATACACTGGATATAACTATAGCAAATGCTTGTAATAGGCTCAGTACTTGTTGTCTTCAAATTTCAAGTGTGTGATTTATTCTTAAACAATATCGTAGTCCCAAACAACGTAACGTTACGTTTCTGTCAGATCCCAGACCTTCATCAGACACAGATTACTGTAGGAGGTAAAGAACGCCAGGAGTAGAGCAAAGCAATGTAGAGAAGGACGTTTCCATTTTGCTTATCCTTACCAAATTATTAACTGGATGAGCAAGTGGGTAAACTTCTTACCCTGCATGTCCGCTTGCTTTTCTAGTGCTTGTATGAACCATATGGTAACCCCCCCCATACATTGGCATCCTTCATGCACATTTCATGGCACTGTCATACTGCATTTTGCAGTATACAGATTTCTTGACAGGATTGTATGCTGTACAGTAGTTGGACATGTGGAAGAACCTTTACACTATTTCTGGGTTCCAGCTGATCTTTCTGCTCATTCCTCCATGTAGATGCTTCTGCTGGAATGGTCAGACTGTTCTGTCAGGCAATGACACTGGAGAATTGCTAGTGTGGGACCTTCTGGGTGGAAGAGTTCTTGAAAGGATGACGGGTCATGCAGGTAAAATTAATAAACATATATAAGTGAGTGAGTGTGCTCCAGCCAAATATGGGAGAGCCAGGAAGTAAAGGACCACGCTTTACCTATCAACTTGTTACAAGTTCCTGCAGACTTAGGCCTCATGCATACGACCGAGCAAGCTCTGTTCAGATGATTCTAGAGCAGGTTCTATCCTGCTCCATGTCATTGGAATGGAACCCCCTTACTGAAGTCAGTGGGGGACAGAAGTCACTCAGATGTCATCTGAGTGCATTCTGCTATGAAACTGGTTCCCCCTCGGCATGCACAATTTGGTCATGTGCAAGTAGCCTAAGACAAGGGCTACACAGCGACTTGTGGCCATGCAGCACTGCAAATGATACACTGTTGGGATCGCCACTGTCTGGTCTTGTCAACTTGCAGGTCACAGCACAGCCACATTCACAATCATTGGGTGCAGTGTGCTAGGTTTTCCCATTATGCTCTGTTATTCCTGGGTGCACATAGCCAGACTCCTCTCCCACATTGACAGGTCTTGGTGCCTCTGTGCTATGACATCACCCTTCTGCGGTGGTCATTTTCCATCATGTTAAACCTGCAGGAAGCACATCACTTCGCACTTAACATACTAAGCTGTATGTCTGATGAATGGGATTATGTATGTTAGTCTTTTCTCAACTTTGCAGGATCCATTTAACATATGGCATCTGTCACCTATAGGAAACCATGTTGAAACAACATAAACCCAACACTCTTTTGGCCTCAGTCCATATAATGGATGCTTATGAGTCCATTTGTTTGTGCAAAGAGCTTTCCTATCGCATACAGTAAACATACATTACAGATAGAGTACAGTAGATAACTATTCAAAATGTGCCATAATAAATGTGGTGCAGGGCAATTTTTGCAAAAATGATGCCGGAATTAATGTTTCTGGACACTTAAGCCTTGCACTCTTGTCAGGCAACACATTATCAGAAATGGCGCAAGACTCTGACTTAAGTTGCAACGTTGTGCTCCAATAAAGCACCAAAAGTTTGGCTGCTTTTTCTTTTTTTTTTTTTTTTTTTTTTTTTTTGTCAGAAATGAAGCCAATTAATAGGTGAGGTAAAGTTAAATTAGAAAGTCTAAAGATGCCCCAAATTTATCACTCAGCATTAGACCCTTTTGGTAAATTGGGTACAGGAAAAGACTGTCTAGTCTGTTTGAGTTACATTTACATATCACAAGGCATTATGGGAAAGGAGCTGGGGAGCTCAGTTACATTTAGGCCGCATTCACACGGTCAGTATTTGTAAGCCAAAACCAGGGACAGGTCCAGAGCACAGCAGAGATGCAAAATTTCTCATTTTACATTTCTCTTGATAGATTACACGTATGGTTTTGGGAAATACTGATACGAAATACTGACCATGAGAAAGTGTCCTTAGACCATATCAGTAAATCTGCTCCCAGTGGAAAAGCAAAGTTGTATATTTATTTCCAGGAGGTTAAGGTAAAGCATAATGACCCACTAGGAAAGCATGCAGGTTTGGTATCTATATATTACTGTAAGTTTTGTAGTATCTGTTCTTCTCTATAACCCCAGATTTTCCCTGTCTTAGATGCTGTGACATGTATGTGGATGAACGAGCCTTGCAACACTATAATCACAGGATCGGCAGACAGACAGATTTTACTCTGGAAGCTGCAGTACTGAGCTGTTATTTTCCACTTCTCTGGACTTGAAGATTTTAAAAAGCAACGTTTTATGTAACGTGCAATGTTGTGCGGTGCCTGAATGTGCAATGCTGCTTCAAAGAATGTGCCTTGACATTCCACTATTCCATACAGTACGTGTCATGTAGATCTTCCCTTCTGGTTATCCTTTATATGGATTGTACCTACAGCTTTTATAACTAAAAATAATTGATGGATGGTGTGTGTGTACATACATACATACCATCATATATATACAGTCATATATATACACTCCTCTCACTCTCTTATTAATCAAAACCAACATAGTGTCTGCTAAAGGTCAGGGACACCTGGGGCAAGTTTGCAGCAAGTTGGCTACCATGAAATCACCAGTGGGTAACTTGCTGCAATGTATAGTAGCAGTGTAGTGGATGGTAGTTAAACAAATCCCATCCCCACGCTACAGAAAAACCTGCAGTGCAAAGTTTCTAGTGCTACGGGTTTTGAAGCATGCCATTTATTGCTTTGTGATGCACACATTGAAAGCCGGGCCTGCCATCCAGAATCGCTGCTAAAAAGCCGCAGCGAAGATCAACAGATTTCAGCTGGTTTGGTGCCAGACACCCAGCAGCAGGCCAGTCCCACGTGTCCCTAGCCAAGGGGTTTTTACAGGACTTTCAGACAACTTTGGATTTTCTGGCAGTATATTTGACTTCAATACATTTTGTAATATACTTTATTAACAAATTTTGGTTCCTTTTTGTGACATCATGTGTTTTTGTCTTTGCCTTGTTTTTCTATTGAAAGCTGTGCCTGCTTCTCACTGTGTATGGTGTATAGGGTTGTGTTTGTAATGAAGAGAAATAAGGGTGGGGGATGGTCACTTCAGTTATATCTGTAGCATTATAAGACATGGAAACCTGCTTCTGGTGTCATATGAAAGAGGAGATTCTTCAAGGGAGCAGCTGCATAGAAACAGCCCAGTCCCTGCGGTTTTCTTTTTCAGTCAGTGCCATCTCTGGAAATAATACTGAACTACAAATGTGACACCAGAATCATATTTCTATATTTTATAATGCCTGAGATATAACTGCTGGAAGTGACGTTCCCCCCCCTCATCTTCTTTGTTACACACAAGCCCATACACAGTGAGAAGCAGGAGGCAGCTCTCAATAGAGAAGCAAGGGGAAGAATATAGAAATGCAGGATTTCACAGAAAGGAGTAACATTTGTTGTTAATAAATATTGTAATATACTTTATTAACACAAATATTGCCAGAAGGTTAAAAGTTATTGAAAGTTTAGTTACATTTTAAAGATTGGTGAATAGCTCTTCATCTTCTGCCTCATAGGCTGCTGACATCACAGTCATATGCTCAGCTGTATTCAATCATATCAGGCACATCTACAGTATATACAATGTAGGGCACTGTGCTGGGTGAGCAGTGAAGAGGCTGCAGCACTCATATTAATGCTGCAGCATCTTCAAACTGATTCATGCAGGTGCCTGATGTCCAACCCCACCAATCTATATGGTGATGGTATGAGATATATTGATGGACTATACTAAGGGGAAATTAGCAATATCATAATCATAATCCTGGAAAAACCCTTTTAAGTCTAAGGTTACGTGTGAAATGCAGGGGGGAGGGAAACAGCAAAGCTGCTTGCATTTTTCACTTTTGCCTCCCCACTTCATAAAAGTCTGTAGGACAAATGCAGCATTTCACAGGTAAAATTAATATTGGTTTTTTTTTTTTTTTTTTTTTCATGCCATATGTGGATGAAATTAAATGAAATGTCATTCACTTAGCCGAGCCTGTAAAATGCTCCAGATTTTTCTTCAACTTTTGGGCTAAAACTAAGGTCCCATGTAGCGAGCTGAAGCCAAAAAACACTGCCAAAAAGACCTTGGTGGAAACGCATTGCAGCGTTTTCCACAGAAAGTCTGCTGAGTTTTCTTCTGCAGACTTTCTGCCTCTATATTATACCTATACGGAACACATCAACATTTTTGTAGGTATAATTGCTGCGATTTGAAAAAATGCTTGCGTTTTTGAAATCACAGCATTTCCTCTGCAGAAAAAAAAAAAAATCTACACTGAGTGGATGGGATTAGCCACTTTGCAGGTAGTGTAAAATGCTGCATTTTCGCAATGGGGGGGTCCTGGCTGCTGGTTGTGAGAGTGTGGGGTAAGTCTGGCTCAATTGAACCACCTGTGGTTCTGGGTTGAACTGTGGGGGGTTTCAATATGGCCACTAAACCTCTAGAACAATGCAAAGGGAAAGATGTTGATGTTTTAGTACTTCGTCACAATACTCCAGCGAGCTGTTTTTATGTGCATTTGCTATGAGGGCAGGCCCTTCTACATCACTGTATATTAACTATGTGTTTTGCTGAATTATATGTTGGCACATCTGTCCTTACTGTCTGTAAAAGTTGTATAGAGCTCATGCCTATGAAGGATGGCTGAAAGTGCACCTCAAGTTATAGGGTCCAATCATTATATATGCCCTAAAGGCAAAAACCTCTTATTGCATTACATTATAGGCGAAAACCATCACCAGGGAACATGCCTTTAGATAATGGCATATTTAAGATGACCAAATGATAAAAGAAGCCACTAACTAGGCCCATAAGTCATAGACGAATAGACAAATAGCAGCTTTATCCAACTGGAAAGGTTTTGTGACATGCTCTTTGCGGTGCCAGATTGTGATGTTCTGTGCACAAGTCCATTTTAAGAAATGGTGCCCTAACAGTGTTGTTTCATAGGCAAATTCGAGTTTTAAAGGGGATATTCAAAAAACAAAAAAAAGTGCATAATGCTATAAAATAAAAGGTGGAATATTCGCTTTACTGCTCACCCTCTGCTGGCATTCTGGGCCTTATTCACACGACTGAGGCCTGTCTGGGAAATATGGTCTGTGTGTAGGTAATACTTCCCAAGGTATTAAAGTGACAGCTTTGTCAGTACAGTAGTGATCCAGTCACATGGCAGCTCTCTGTATCCGTTCCACTAACATAGACCGGTTGAGTCTGGAAAATGTGGCCTGCACGGTGTTTCCCCAGACAGGACTTTGTTGTCTGAATATAGCCTGATACTTCCTGGGTCACCAGACACAAACTGTTCTTTCTACTGAGTTATAAACGTGTCATATTGGACATGAGGTGGCTGAAGTGAATCACTGGTTTTAAATGGTGATCTGCAGAGGATATCATTGCTATAGTAGGATGGACAGAGACCAGCAGGGGACCAGGGAAGCATTGCAATAGATGTAGCATAGGGCCAGTAAAATATTTGCCAGCACTGTGGAGTCTCTAGTCCAAACCTCCGACAGCCATGGTCAGTCGTAAAACGTAAAGATCCTCTAATTTATTAAAAAGCCAGTGAATGAATTCCTAAATGTGGAATAAACCTATAAATACAATATCAATATTTATATAGCATAATTAAAAAAAAACTAATTTCATTTCAAGGCTAGAATCACTCATCTAAAATTTTCCACGACTCCAACTTCACAGTCCTCATTTATTTTATAGCATTCAAAGGTTTTTTTTTAATAAAATTTATATGGCTGGACAACCCCTTTAAATAAAAAGGAAAGTGAACAAGTTCTCCTGAAATATCTTTCATTATGACATATCTTAGTAACATCTGTTTCAAGAAATTGAAGCATAATGGGAAGGTGAAAAGTCCAGAAAGAACATAAGACACGAGATCTGGTCATTTGTACCCCCTAGAAATCCATTACGCTTTTACATTCTATATAGAGGAGATGGTAGCAGGTTGTGTGTAAAATGTTTGGCACATACATGTCCCAAATACGATGCCTAGAATTTTCTTCCTGTAAGGTGTAATGTGAATTATTTCGGCTCTTATAGAGCACGACGTCTATCCTACATCATATTGCAATAAAAGAGACTTTTTCAAGAAGTTTTCTGCTTTTTATTTCTATTAAGCATATCCTGCTTGTATACAAAATATACAGACCTGAAATGTTAAGAAAGGGTTAAATACGTTTGCATTGTTAGATAATCATACATAATGTGATAATACAACACACATTTATGTGAAAGAACAGTGATAATAGGAGCAGAGAGAGGAAAGAACCTGCGGAGTGACTCGTGAGGCCGGAGATGGTCACAGGATTTTAGCAGCAGTACATTCCATGTCAAAGGCCATTTTGGAAGGGCTAGACCCTGCAGAGTTCACTATGCAATGAACGGATGCATGTACAGGTTTTAGAGATCAATTGTACACAACATTACTAGTAGAAAACACTAACCTAATGGACCATTCCAGCGGTGTGCCCATTTAATGAAAATGAGTGGACATTAAAAGGTTAATATAGCAATAAAACTACTAAATGCACAAAATACACGCATTCTTCAGTATTGCTCAATACACTGGATTTGGCCAGTCTTTAGCCATAAGCCAGTGGTCCCCAGAAAATGCGTTACCCCCCCAAAAACTAACTAGCCTCAAAGAGGCAGGAGCGCCGCCCCCCTCCTCTTCTAATGGCTTTATTAACAACACCGCCATGTTACGGCACTACATGAAAAGATGTAGATTTACCGAAAAAAACAATCTAGGTGGCAGCAAAATAAAAATATGCAGTTAAAGGGTTTTTCCAGGCTAAAACATAAGTTAACAGTATCAGATCAATGGGGATCTGACACCCAATACCCCTCGCCCCCACCCAATCAGCAGTTCTCAGCAGATGATACACAGAAAACCAAGCAGGAAGCAGACAGCGCTGTTCATGTGAATGGGAGGCAATCTGCAGTAACCTAGTCTGGCCACTACACAGAACAGCACTGTCTGCTTCCTGCTCAATTCTGTGTATCAGCTGCTGAGTATAACTGATCGATGGGGTTGTCTGCTATTGGACCTCTACCAAACTGATATTTACTAGGAAAGGGCATCAATCGTTAGCCTGCAAAAACTCTTTAACCCCTTCCTGATACATTTTTAATGTTTTTCAGATATTCCACCCCCCACAAGACAATCTTTCCATCGACATGGGATATTTTTATTTTTCATCATTTGTACTTTCTAATATTGAGTCTTTACAAAAATTTGGGTGGGCAAAATGGAAAAAATACAGTTCTGCCATAGTTTTGCTTTACAGCCTCTGTGCTGTAAAAGTTCCAGATTAACTTTATTTGTGGGTCAGTACAATGGACATTAGAACTGCCAGGTTGATGGATACAAACTAAACACACTGCAGTCAGTACTGACAGATATAAACCAAAGTCCCTTTCTATTAGTTTGCCATTCTTTCAGGTTTCTGGACGCTGCTGACTGATAGTGACAGATACAAATGTAAAGGGCTTTGCCAGTATGCCAGTTTTAATGCCTGTTATTCTGATCCCCTGACAGACCAGAACAATAAACATCACAATAGCAGTGTTAAAGACTGAAGTGTGAGAAGTGCTAGTTTTTTGCAGGACGAGCTGTAGTGTTTTTTTTTTTTTTTTTATTCCATTCCACTAGGGAACTTTACTATGCTTGTTCACTTCTATAAATACACTGCAATATTTCTGTACTGCAGTGTAATGCGCTTTCAACAGTACCCAATTGCAAGCTGGCAGTGTGTAATAAGAGTACTAAGATGGCAGACCTATAGGCCTTAAAAGAGTTGTCCCGTTATGGACATTTATCCCCTATCCACAGGACTGGGGATGTGTCCGATCACTGGGGGCTCGATCTCACAATGATCAGGAGCACAGGGGCCCGAAAGCCCTCCCCCTTGTGAATGGAGTGCCAGTGCGCTTGTGTGACTGACGCTCCATTCATTTCTATGGGCCAGTGGGTGCTGCCTGAGATTACAGTTCCGGCATCCCCATAGAGATTAGAGTACCGGTCATGCAAGAAAACTGGTGCTCCATTTCCAAGGATGCCTTAGGGGAACTTTTGGTCCCCAACCTCACATCCTCTGTCCCATGGATAGTGTCCATAACGGGATAATCCTTTTAACTAAGCACTCAGCTGCCATGACAACCCCTTTGCTATGCAGTTGTGGATTCTTGGCTTGACAACAGCAATTGCGTTTGATAGGGTGACAGAGGGAGCCGCCTCCACTTCAAGAGTGAACTTCTGTCCTGACGCCTCCATCAGCTCTGAGCCCACTCCATACAATCCCTTCTGACTTCCACCACACACACATGCCAGATGTCAGAAAGGGGTTAATACTGTTAAATATGGAGTACAAATGTGTCATCTGGCCACACCACAAAAGAAAAAGCGACAGAAAACATTAAAAAGCCAGGTCACTGATGCTATGCCTTCACAAGGGACCCTCAAGTGAATGTCCACTCTTGTATACCAGTTTCTTTTATTGGTTTAAAATTATATGCATTTTTTTTTTACATATATTTTTAGGGTGATTCATTTTACAATACAGAGCTACAAGTCCCCTGTATCCATAGACTTTCCACATAACAGGCCGTTCACATGCAGCCGTCACTGCAGGAGTTTAAAGCTGGCTCTACACATTAGATTTCCAATAGACAAAGAGACTTATCTGACATGCACAGTTGTGACTTGTTTAATTTTAAACTGCCCCCCAGATCCGGAGCTTTACTTGTTAATGGTGGGATCTTTGGTATGAATGATTCCATCATCAATCGAACGGCCATCTGAAACCTAAAGTGTATGGCCAGTGCATAATGCTACTGTCTGTCCATACTGCCATAAGTGATACGTATTTATATGCTGTATAAATGTATATATTCATGGGGTTGCACAATAAGTGTATATGCTCATGTGACCAACATAAGGGTTTAAGTGATCCCCCAGAAATCCCAGAGCTTGGGAAAGGCGCTTGTGTCCTGGTCTGGATGTTATTTTAATGTTAAGCAATAAAAAAAAAATAATTTTATGGACCCTTGGATTTCTGGCCATTTCGTTTTCCACATGGAAGATTGTTCTCTGGATCTTGCTGTGCACCAGAACCTTAAAATTACTAGAAGTGAGCCGACTATTTTTTTGTTGTTTCTGCTGGCCTTGGTGCAAAATAAAAAAAAAAAAAAAAACCCTAGCAAAAACCTTCCACACACAAGAAATGCAGGTTTATACAGTATATAGTATAGGAATAACTCCAGTATAACCTATTAATGGAGATCACTCACTGTGAGCTTTGGAGTCACGTAGAAGGTCCTACTTGGAGACTTGACAGGTATGTTCACTCACAAGGAAAGCTGTCAAGCACCGAGTAGGACTACAAAGCTCAGAATGAACAGAGATAGAAGAGTTCCAGTATAATATGTTATAAATGAATCAAATACATAACTATATATCAATCCTTGGGTAGCTTGGGTTGCCTTTTCATTAGCTGTAAATGGTCACGCTCCCTAGCCAGCAGGTGGTCTCGATTTGGAGCTCTACAGTGGTTGAAGTGGTATTTTTGTGATAAAGACAAATTACGATAATTCTGAGATCATGATAAAAAGGTGGAGATTCACTTTAATCCCTCGGATGGCTGCTGATAAACACCAGGTGGCGACACACTTCATATTTCATGTATATACTATTTTGTTTAAAAATAAGTTTACATTGTGCAACAGATTTACTATTTTAATCATTTTGCAACATAAATAGCATATCTATAGCAAAAATTGGCATGCAAATATAACATGATTCATACATAGGAAAATAGCTTTTGAGGATATAAAATTACAGCATTTTGCTCCTGCCATCCATGAATATAGTGCATTTTTTTCTTTCACTGAACAGATGGTGCAGTCATCATGGCAGACAGCGGAATCTATCTGCAACACATCAGTTGTGAGGCTAAATAGTAATCAAAATATACTGTATAACTCTCATTCGGCATCTACAGGACTAGATACGACAGGCTGTAAACAGGTTCTGGATTAAATGGAAGTTGCACAGATTTCTACCTGGTAAAGGTAAGTTAGCAGATACTGGATAGAACTGACAGCAAAAGGGATTTGCTATTTTATACAACGCAAAAGGTTAACATGCAGAAGTAGAAACCTTGCTCTCAGAGAGGATACCCTGCTGTCTGCTTATTGTATAGTCCGTCCTAGCTCAGCCAAGGTTTATGAACTGGAGTAAATGGAGGAAGGATGCTATTAAACCTCTGGAACGGAGTGATCCATTAAGTTCTTCATCACGCTGGAAGCCATTCTGTTGGAGGAAAAGACATACATTAGGCTGCTTAGATTTGTCTGTAGAAATCCTGTAGAGAACAGAAGATTAAACTCCTGCTTATCTGCTTCATCTTTGGCTAGAAACCAAATGAAGGGACGAGCCTTAGTTATCTTTTTGTCTTACAGAGAGCTAGGGGTGTCCTGCTACAGCCTGTCATCTTATAGCCATATACAGGATATTATAGGGAACATGTCACCAGAAAATGATCTTGTTTTTTTTATCCAAGTTTTATGTTTTTAAAGAATTTTTAAATATTTTTATTTATTTATATTTTTTCCATGCTATTATTTAGGTTTTCAAAAAATTTCTTAGAAATTCTGCAGTTCTGACTCTGGCCTCTAAGCCAAATAATATGCCGCAAATCATCAGTGTGCTGATAAGACACAGAATCCACCAGTCACAATAATCACAGCTCATCTTCTCCCTTCTCTGTATAATGACCTCTGCACAGGTCACAGAGCAGGTCTAGAAAACTATCCCGTAGAAGTCAATAGGGTCTGCTCCAGACCATTGTGTCTATGGCCCATGGTTCATCTCCAGGGGACAGGAAGTCACAAACTATTTTAGGCTTCGTAGCAAGAGTTGAAATTGCAAGATGTTTTTGTTTTTTTTGTTTTTTTTATATAGATAAACGGATTATTAAAACAGACAATCACCATGAAGTCTTAAAAATATGTTTCATATAAAAAGTGATTTAAAAACAGTTAATTTTTCTGGAAACACTTTCCTTAATGGAGGAGGGACATGGCTGAGCTCCTGGGACACAAACAGAATTTCTTTATAGATTTCTCTGAAATAATTGGGGTTGTTCAGCAGTATGCTATCGATAACCCATCCTTAGTAACTTGGCAACCTACTGCAAACTCAGGTGCATTCAAGTCAATGGAACTGAGCTCACAGTACCTTTTCCGATACACTGTGGCCACTGTAAACAGCTGATTGGCGGGGTGTTAGAAGTCACACCCCACTGATCTGCTACTGATCCTTATCCTAAAGACTCCTAGAGAACCTCTTTAGGGAAGGAAGAGCTGGGATTTTTTATGAACTTTCTATGGTTAGTGTTCCCCAATTTAGAAAACTATTCTGACATAAAAAGTGATCAGAAATTGTGATTGGTGGCGATACAGTCGCCAAGACCTCACCAATTGCTCAATTAAAAGACAGTGCACCTTCATATCTATCTAATGGCCCAGAATGATGGGTAGGGCTGGGCGATTTTATTTTGGTTCAGTTATTACAATATTTGCGAGGTTCTACCTGCAGCTTTATTGGGGCCGAACACATCCGAATCAGAACTGTTATTATACTCTGGGGTCTTTAGGTCATAATCGCCCATGACTAATGATTAAATCTATTAGGACTGTATCAAGCCCAATTTCTACTTTAACTGATTTTTTGCACACCGGATTACGGAAAGATCTTCTTTCTAGTGTTTTATAAAAGTTTTACATCATCAGTGCCATTTTGTTTCCTTTATCATTGGCTTCCTTCTACACTGTACATACACTAGCTACAAGGCAGATTTCTCAGAGCTGTAGGGGTTTGATATTTCCCATCCAGATTAAGCTGACAGAACAAGACAGGTGCATGTTACCTATGAATAAGATCATCCATGGTTTGGGGCGCTTACCTTTTCACCATGTGCTCAAAAATAAAAGACGGAATTACAGTCAGAGTAACCACGGCAGCAGAGCTAGCGAGCAAGTCAGCAACTCGGGAATCCTGTACAAAAGACATTAAGAATTTACTATTCAAAAACTGGAAGAATTGCTTTAATCCCAGTCTACCACATCTAATGCATCAACAAAAAGATGCAATTACAATATGGCCTAGGTTTGCAAGTTACGCCATTCAAGAAAAAACAAAACAAGAGCAGATGGAATGGAATATGTAGGTCTGGGGGAACAATTACTCTTTGTAGAGAGCACCAAGTAATTGTAAGAAATTTCATAGGTCATGCAATAAGAAAGACAGAGGGCTGTGCCTCTAGCACCACCTATTGGAAGACGGCTCCCTATAAAATCAATCTTTGACTTCATTTTTAAACATTGTACTTAGGGGTTCAGGGCTGGTTCTAAACCCCGTCATGTGATTGAAACCAGCACCCAACCCTTGAGTCGCTCCACCTCCTCCTTCCTCTCAAATAGCTACCTGTGCTACAGTAAAGCCAGCCCCCTTAGCACAGGTGACTAGTGGTGAAAATGGGAAAGGAAGAGAGAGCCAGAGGCCAAGTGCTCGTTCCAATCACATGACTCAGGTTTGGAACCAACTCTGAAACCTCAGGAGGAAAGAGGTTTAAAAAAAAAAAAAAAAAAAAAAAAAAAAATGGAGAGACCCATTAACTAATAATAATAATAATAATACTAATAGTCCCACAATGGGGAAATTCAGTGTGTTACAGCAGCAAAGATAAGCAGATACAAATACAAAATGTACAGGAATGTTCCAAGGTGAGAGGCATTACATTAATAGCAGACAGACAGATAGGACGTAGCAGAGGGGGGGGGGGATATAACAGGCAGAGAGATATTTCAGTTCTCTGTGTGTAATGATCTCCGCTTAGGTCGGTGTTGGTTGTACAGCCTAACCGCGGTGGGAAGGAAAGACTTCCGATAGCGCTCCTTCTCACACCTAGGGTGGAGCAGTCGGTCACTGACAGTACTGCCCAGCGCGATCACAGTCTCATGCATGGGATGGGAGTTATTCTCCCGCATGGAGCTCACCACGGACAGTATCCTTCTGTCACCCACCACCTGCACTGGGTCCAGTGGGCTCCCCAGGAGAGAGCTGGCCCTTCTAATCAGCTTGTCGAGTCTATTCCTATCCCTGGTTGATATACTGCTCCCCCAGCAGGCCACTCCGAAGAAGATGGCCATCTTACATCTAAGGATGTAAGCCAAACCATACACTCCTCTGCAGAGCGCTGTTTGTCCTTCATCAGTGCAGAGTAGATTAATGAAATATGTATGAAGTCTTTCAGGTCTATGAAATATATCGTCTTAGCTGAATAAATCATTTATTAAGGCTGAAAATTCAGGTTTGATCTTAATCTGGAAGAGGAAACATGCAAAACAGCAATGAATAGCAGCACCGGTCTTACAATAATAAGGGTGGTGCAGAAAGGGAGAAGGCAACAGGTGTTGCACCAAGCAAGGTGCTCTACAAATTTACTACTAAAGTTCTAGTCCTGAATATAGGAAGAGTTAAACCGTCCCCTCATGGTAATGGAGATACACAACACCAGTGACCTGAGGATGACAACATGGTGACATGCCACAAAAGAGAGCAACATACCTTCATTCCAATCACATTCTGTCCGTTCACTTCGCACAGGTTGTGCTCAGTAAGAAGGCCATTTCTTGCAGCAGAGCTGTCTTTGACAAGGGAAGTGATTTTGCCATTTTTGAAAATGAAGCCAACGTGTCCGCTGCTGTCTTTGTGCATCGTGATGGTGCGCTCAAAAGGCCTAACAACACAACAGATCAATAATGTGAAATACAAAGGAAAGTGATAAATGTAGCAATTCTCATCAGTAAATCTGCCTCAATGTGTTTGGTTTTGGAGATATTTTTGTGTTGCGTTTGAGAATTTTTAGCTTTTTTGTTTTGGCATTTTTCTCCCATAAGTTTTTCTAAGATACTTAATAGGAGACTTGCCGGTGTAAAGCCACATTATGACCACAAGCCATGACAATAACAATGAAAAAAAATGATATTCAAATATCAAATTTCTGCTACAACTGTGGTCATAGTTTTTGTTTTTTAACTACACAGTATAGCATATGAGACTGCTCAGTGGTTAGTACTGCAGCCTTGCAGAGCTGGAGTTCTAGGTTCGAATCCAACCAAAAGACAACATCTGCAAGGAGTTTGTATGTTCTCCTGTGTTTGCATGGCTTTCCTCCAGGTACTCTGGTTTCCTCCCACACTCCAAAGACATACTGATAGGGAATGTAGCTTGTGAGTCCTATATGGAACAGTGACTGACAATGTCTGTAAAGCACTGCGGAATATGATGGCGCTATATAAGTAAGCATAATAAACATCAGACGGCTCAGATGGGCAGTGTAATAAGAGCCTTATTCCAGTAGTAGCCCCGTACTCCATTTATACTGACATGTATGAACTCACCCCAGTACTGTACACGGCATAAACTACATTCCTGCTGACCTTTTGTAGGACAATATTCATACATAATCCGAATTGGGGCTAATCTTTACTTTTAGATCATTGTACCAACCTGTCCCTGACCACCATATTAATTCTGTCTCCTGAAGCTTGCTTCAGAAATTTATGAGACTTGTCGGAGCTCCAGCCGGCACAGTTTTCACCATTGATCTGAAGAACTTGATCACCAAATTTAAGACCGGCTAAAGATGCAGGAGAGTTGGCTTGTACCAGCTGCACAAAAATACCCTGAAAGAGAGAAGATTTTTTTTTTTTTCTCCAGGAGAGCTGAAACAAACAGTCCAGTCTGAGAGTGATCCTGTACTGACAGATAATAAACTTACATTGTCAATTGACTTAAGGCGAAGGCCAATCTTTCCATCTTGGTCTTTACACAGTACAACTTCTCGCAGCCCCTGCTTTATCTCTGCTCTACGGATTCCCAAGTCGCTTCCACTTACAGGGGCCACCATGTTATTCAAGGCCGATGGTCTTGCTACCTGCATCTGTAGAATTGCATAGAAAATGTATGTGTCTGACTCATAATAAATCATTGGGCGATCAACCTAATTCCATCTATCTAATGCAAGTGTCAGACCAGATGCAGTGCTCCAATCTCAAGGCTCGCTATGAAACCTACCATTAACTGAAAGCTCGTCTTACTTTCCATGACCTAATACTATAATATACTAAATTATATAACAACAGTCTGAAACATCACAGAAAAGACAAGGCATCCCCCCCTAAAAAATGAAAAGAGATAAGAGCCAAGCAGACACAAGACCTGTCTAAGGATCCTTTTATAACCTGCCCTTCTTCCCCACCAAAAGTAATAAGGAAAGTGCAAAACTGCATAAAGTTAAAAACTGTGGCCATTTATTTCATGCTAATAAATTGACTCACATTTGATAGCAAAGTGTTTTGCTGAAAAATGCCCCATTTTTTATAGCAAACACACTTTGGGGCATTTTAGCCCCACAGCTTAAAAAACATCCTGTTGCCATAGACTTAAAAGGGTTGTCCAGGAAAAAATGGGCAACTTTTTTAAAGTTTAAATCAGCTGGGGGCAGTGGAGGGGGGAATTCATACTCACCTGTCCCCGATGCTCCGGTGTCCTCCCGGTTCTTCTGCTCCAGGTCTCTTCTTGAGTTGTGCTGAAGCCGCTGAGGCCAATCAGCAAAGGGCCTGAATGACATCACGGGTCCTCTTCCAGAGGCCTGCTCAGCAGCTTCAGTACAGCTCCGGAAGAGACCTGGAGCAGAAGAACCAGGAGGACACCGGAACATCGGAGACAGGTAAGTATGAATTTTTTTTTCCCCCAACTGCCGCCAGCTGATTTAAAAGTTAAAAGGGTTGTCCATTTTTGCCTGGACAACCCCTTTAAATGGTTGCAAGTGAAGGTTTTTGAGCCAGCCTTGCCACGTTTTCAGAAGTGAGCGGCCACATCACCCCTTCCACATTTGTCACTTTTGTGGTGTAAACGACAGCAAAATCTATGCCGGTAAAGAGCCGGGGACATAAAGACCAGGAATAGGAAATAAATGTGAGAGATTTATGAAAGTGTCCAAAAGGAAAAAAATAAATAAATAAATAAAATTATGTATGATATATAAATAAAACAAACAAACAGTCTTTGTTAAGCATGGCAACCAATAAGCACAGCTTTCATTTCTTATATTGCTAAAGAAAACAAAAGCAGCTTTGCGATTGGTTGCTATGGGCAACAAAGACAATTTTCATACATCTGTCCCAATAGTTCACACTTGATAAATATATTGAGGCAACAAGCAGCTGTGGATTTATCTTCAGATCCAGATTACGCTTTGTTTGGATCTTGTTTTCTGACTACATCGGCACATTCCAAAATGTCAATGCCGCAATATGGAAGTAGACCTTGCTTTATTCCTTCACATAGTAAAGCATGGCAGATTACACTTTCCCATACATAAAAAAAATAAAATAAAATAAAATAATAATAATAATAGTACATGTACCAGCCCAGCACAGGCCAAAGGGACATTTAGTATATGTTGGGTACAGTAAAGCTGATTGACATGTTAAGGATGTACACTGGGGACGTTCTCAAACATCCTTGAAGTCTTGTTGAAATGAGGCAGTTGGTGCCATGGGGGTGGGACTTCAACTTCCTGGAGCATTGCTGTTGCCACACAGACCCCTACCATCTTTTGTCTGTGCCACCCCATGTAGTGAGAGTTGAACTGCTTTCACATCCTCCCATCCTACTTGAGCAGCAAGAACAGTACACCAGGAGCTGAAGAACCGCCCCCAGTGCACCAACTGCCTCATCTGCATAAGAATTCAAAATGGTCTTTCTCCAGATCTACAAAAGTGACATACATAACAAAGGTAAGTTGTTTATAACTGTAATCTGCTCTGTAACACGGTGGTAGCAGTTAAATATTCTTTAAAAAGTGAATGTACAGGAAGGCAGCACCAAAAGCACAAATATGTTGGCTAAGTTTCTGTGTATTGCTCATGTGTATTTTATCCAGAAACCTAAACGAGCACACTTACCTTATAACTGCAGTACATGTCACATACTGCAAGATGCAGGCTATACTAGAAGAATATTATTCTACAATGTACTCACCCCAGCTGAGGGCACCATGGACATATTCTTGTGTATTTCATCTTCACTCAAACTTAAACCCATATATTGGGAAAGTTCTGGATACAGTTTAGGGTACAAGCCTAGAGAAAGCAAGACAATATTAATATAGCACAAAATGCTTGACAATATCTATGTAATGTTATGAATGTTTCTGAAGCCATTATAAGGACATGTTCACACAGCTGATTTTTCCGTGCTGAAAAATTTAATCCTCCTGAGGTTGAACCTTGGATTTCTGCTGTGGTTTTGCAGTGTATCTGTATGCTGAGTGGAACCAGTCAATGGAGCTAACCCTAGTGTGACTACCTGCAGTGGTTTCCATGCATCAAGAATTGACTTTTTTTGTTTGGTTAGATGCAGATTTTAAATAATTGGGGAGTTATTTTAATGCATTTCTAACACTTAGGATAGGCCATAAATATCTAATTGGTGGAGGCCAATAGGTGGCACCCACATGGATCGACTATCTGGGGCCACTTTCAATGCCTGTGCTATACACAAGCATGAAGCCAGTACTGCAGCTCAGTTCCCATTGACTTCAATACAAGCTGTGCTGCAGTGATGGTGCCAGGCTACCACACAGGGCACGGATCCATCTGTATCCGGCTTTGTGCTGTGCATAGTACAAGTGTTGGAAGCGTCCCCATACGACCGATCCGAGCACCCAAGGTAATACCCAGACTGTGATTAGTGTCGCAAGAAATAAGGAAAGTCACAACATTGTATACAGCATGAACAATATTCATCTTAAGGAGGAGCAGCTGGCGCCGAGTGCAACAAAATTCCAGGCACAATTCTTAAACGTTATTATTTTTATATTTTATATACTTTAATACATTTTAAAAATTAAATAAAACGGTTATCCTGTTACCAGCAGAAGGGGCTAGTCTCCAAAAAACATCATTGTGCTTGACCTTCAATAAAGTCTTCATTCTTCTGAAATGTGGCAGCGCTTGTGCCTGATATTTGTTACATCTCAGACATGTCCATCTCAAGGTCTAACACCTAGATTTTTTTTTTTCTTTAAAAGGGAAACATGTAAAATTTTCCAAATTAATTAATTAATACCTCCATATGGAGATGCAGAGGAGGATGCTGAAGCCTCTGATAAAATAGCTGGAGTTGCTGGATTTGTTGCAAATGCTGTCTGGGCCTGCAAAACAAGGAATTCACACTTTAATAAACCATAAAAACAGTATCTACAAGGTTCATCTGGTTTCATATGACTGTTCCGCAGATTAGGACACCACACCTTCTAGTATATTCTTACCACTCCGAATAACACCAAGCAGTATATTATCCAGGCGTGTAGAGATAGCAATAGCTACCTGGCCCTGAAGCCTGAGGGGGTCTCTCTACAACATCACACACCAGTATTATAGATAGCACAATAGTAAGTGGGGCCTCCAAGCTTCAAGTTACACCTCTGATATTACCCTCTGTAGATTTTAGCACACACTCGGCACAGAGCAATGAAGAATAAAATACAGCAGGTATGCAGCTACACTTCTGTGTGGGGCGGGGAGAAGGGAGACACTTCCAGCTCACCGGCAATAGGAGATAAAAGAGAGGAGCCATCATTGTCCACTTATCATAAGCAGAAAATAACGTTCAGCAGACAATGTCATACATTACTAATGTAAATCCAATTGATCCATTAAGAGCTAAAAGGGTTCCCAAATAACATACTAATGGTCCACTTTACCAGTCCGAGGGAACTGCAGGCATACAAACATTTCTGTATACACAAGGAGCCATTTACTTATTCTAGTCAGGCCTTGGCTCACTGCCACTGCCCTCTATTCTCTTCCTTACAGCATAGAAAGCACAACTTTTACATGGTGCCTCATTTCCATGGAAGGTCTTTAGTATTCTATGTTGTGCCATCTAGGAAGAGCGCTGAGAGCAGAACGATTCCCTTTTAGCAGATGAGATACTCTTACCTTTACATCTGTTTAAAGGGAACCCGTCACATTAAACATGGAGCTGTATAAGGCCCCATGCACATGAACATAAGCTTTGTCAGTGTGCCATCCATATTCACAGCTAGCAGACTGACACATTATTTTCTATGGCCCCATACACACACCTGTGTATTATCAGTGGTCCGTGTCAGGGGCACAAACCCAGGGCAAAACTCTGGCCAGTTTCTATTCCTGTCCTTTTCACTGCCTGGGCTCACTGCCAGAAATTAATGGGTCGGTAGAGGGGACGTACAGCACACGGATATCATCCATGTGCCATCCTTGCCGTTTTCCCACAAACCCTACGGTGCGTGCAGCCTTATATAGAGCAGGAAACGCTGAGCAGACTGATAGATATGTATTCAGTGTAACTTAATGGAATCTCTACTCCTTGTTTCTGGGCTTAGGAGTCCAGTGGGCGGTCCTACTAAGTAAATAACACCAACCTCTGTATGCACACTAATACAGCAAAGTCTGTCAATCACTGAGTAAGACCGCCCCCTGGACTCCTAAGCCCAGAAACAGCAGGGATTTATATTAATGAAATAGAATCTTTCCCCACAAAACTATATATCATTCGGCTCCGCTGCTCCTGCTCTATAACATACTATATTCAACATAATGGGTTCTCTGTAGAATCTTAAGACCTCCTGACGGCAAATGAAAGAGAAAATAAAATGCCTGATCCTTTGTGCTTAATCCACATTGAGGACACTGGTCCCACATGACTTTTTGGCAAACTATGAACAAAATACTTCAAACCTAAAAAAAACAAACAAACAACAACAACAACAACAGATGATGACGATTATTGGCACAACACAGTCTTTGATTTTTTACAGATCTTTTATCCTATCCCTACTCCAAGATCCTGTCTAGAATGGTACAAACCTGGATGACCTTGTCAACCTTCAGATCCTCAAGTGATGGATACAAAGACATTATTGATACTCCTGTTAAAAGAGAAAACAGAGACAGCTATTATAAGTGACGACAAGATGAAACCCTCAGCAAAAGTCATGGACTCCAAAGCACAGCAAGCTATGCAATTGTATCTGGAAAATGTTGGACACCATAATGGAAACCCAACAGACCCCATTATAATCAAAGGGGTTCTTTGGGAGTTGTTGGTTTCAGTCACACATTGAAACAGAAAAACAGGAGATGTGACCGATCCTTAAAGACACCAAAATCCTCAGCACTGAGTGTCCTAAAGTTTTGACAATAAACTTCTAGGTTGTCCCACCAGAGCAAATTCTGATTTATGCACAACCCGGACCCTGCACAGATCAGATGTCCTGGCAGGGTCCAGGTGCCAGGAGTGGAGCTAAAGTAATGGGAGCGGAGCTAAAGTACCCTGGTGCCAGCGCTATAGTACCCTGGTGCCAGCGCTATAGTTTGGCAGGAGAGGTCGTCAGTAGGAAACATCCATGCACCCAGAGACTCTATGGTGGTGCACAGAGGTCCACCCTCTATTGCTACGACCCCTCGTGCTGTGTCTGGAAACATAGCACTACCCTGTATTTGTGAGCCTTGGAAAAAATGTATAAAATATACTTTAATGTGCAATCCTTCACATACAGTCTAGAACCACGCTATATAGTAGTCATATTTAAAGTGATAGCGTACTAATGGAGAACAAAAGAAGTGAAGTGTATGACAGGATTAGTGCGATCAGCAGATCCCGGGCAGATGACAGTCATATGATGTACCATGGTATTTACTAAATGGGGAAGTTCCCACTAGTTCTGAAACACCGCCTCATTTATTAGAAGAGATGGTGTATTAACCATTAACACCATGTGTACAGGAAGGCTAAAGGTCACTTCTATGAACCTTAGAAGATGTGATCACCGCCAAGAACTGAAGACAATTATGTAAATGGTAAAAAGCACACCCAGGGGATCCAATCTTTTGGACCCATAAAAACAGGAAAAAAACCTCAATGCTACAAGTGTGAATACAAAAATAGGTTGGAATTAAGGAGCAGGAGCATGTCAGCAAAGCCCCCACATGTCATTTACTGTCCTGTAGGAAATATAGTAAATTAAAAGGCTTATCTGGTTTCTAGAATTGATGGTCTCTCCTTGGGATGGGCCATCAGTATTAGATCTGCAGCACCCGGGACCTCCGCACATCACCGATACCAAGACACCTCGGCTCTCGGTAACATTTACATATCGCAAGCTGCGCTGCTCATTCGCTGCACAAACTGTAGCGGCGAGTAGATACTGCAGCATTGTCCCACTGAAATCTATGTAAATATTACCGAGAGCCACGCAGTCTTGGGGCAAGTGATCTGCGAGGTCCCAGGTGTCGCAGATCTAATATTTATAGCCTATCCTAAGGATGGGCCATCAATACTAGAAACTGGATAACCCCTTTAAATGTCTAATCTATAGCCAACACCCTGTGCCACCACTGTGCTAAGTCACTGCTAATTTCAGCGACTTTGGCTTAGAAAACTTAAAACTTATTTTTTTTGAGCAAATTAAACAGCAACATTTTTTGATGTAAAATAAAGTGTTCACAATAGACTACGGACTGCCAACCGCAATATTTACAGGAAACAATGGGGCGGATTTATGGAACGGTCTAAAACCTTAGCTGATAGCAACCAGAGGGCAGCTTTCATTCCTAAATTGTGAGGATGTTCTACTTCCATTGCTCGGCAAAGTATCGGCATACAATGACAATTTCTGCGTTATTTCCCACAATTATTATTATTATTATACAATAAATGTGAACAGCAGTCACACTCGGCTTTATCAAACTTCCTGAGTAAGCTGAGCCACATCCGTATGATGTAAGAAATCTGGGAAGGAGACAAAGTGGCCACCATAACATCCCCTCCCTATCTTCCAAACTGTGAGGGGGGAATAAAGGGGTTTTCCCATTAAGACATGTAAGGTTTTGCCACTTACATTATGTTATGGTTTTCTAGTTGTAATGCTTTTACTAGCTCAGATGCCAAGAGCCAATGCACCCAAATGGTAGCCATCTATGGGAATTCTTCCTGCTGGCTACTGATTCTTGGGTCACATTGTACGTACACATAACTACAGATCTGTGACAGAAGGGGCTGAGAACTAGAACATACAAGAAAAGTAAACAGGGCCAGTGAAACTAAACTGCAGGACTTCCTGAACTCACAGCCAAAGACTCATAAAAAGGGAGTGCGTCACCAATACAGCCTCAGTAGGGTAATGTCCTCATTGTAGGGGGACATGATGCTGAGCAACATCATACCTGTCCGTAGAGGCAGCATTTATTGTAAGAACAATTTATGACATGTGCAATCCAGGCAATGCAGTGTCCAAGGGCTCTGTCTCCTGGAATGAATTGCGGCCCTTGTACACTTTATAGACAGCTTCTTCCTATATTACAGCTATAACGCTGCTAGCTGAATAACCGCACAAGCCCTGGCTGGAGACCTTAGAGATTCTGGCACACCCACATTGCACTTGAGCCTCATTTGCATACTACTTAAAAACAACAACAAAAAATAACGTCTTTTCAAGTAAATGCCTCTATTGGACTATGTAAAGGAATGGTGGTGCTCAGTATAGTGTCCTCTACAATGCTCTGGGGCTGGTTAGATACTGTATTTTGTGGAGACACTGCCATATAGTGCAAGACACAGAGAGAGAATAGACTATACAGAGAAACCTCTTTGAGATGACTACCCAAAACTAGAGGAAAAGGGGTCTTCCAGAGAGGGGTCTGCTCACAGTACATGGTCAGTATGGAAAACTAAAAATCTGCCACAGAAAATGTGGTGTGGATAAGGAGGTGGTCTTCTCAAGAGGTTTCACCATACATATATTGATATAAACGCCTGCTACTGAGCACAAATGTATTATATATCCATACACTGTATATAAATTACATCCAAACACTACATAGACTGTCCATACAGTAGAAACACATGACACCTCTACCATGATCCCACCCGGACTATGGTCTGATCTTAGAACCGCTCTGACATACACTAACTATAAAGTCTTGAATTTTTTTTTTTTGTTTGTAATTTTGATACTGATAACCAATACCAAATTGGTAGGGGTATGAATGGCGACATCAGCTGACCAAAGGGGCCACGGTGATCTGACACGTGGTTCATCTTTTTAATTGTTTAGTAGGCACAGCAACGTATATTTTGTGCCTGATATTACAGCTCAATACTAAAGGGGTACACTGCTTGCCTGAGCACCACGGCCCCTTCAATCAGCTGACTGGTGTGGTCAGAATCGGACCCCTACCAATGCTAAGGAAAGCCTATCAATATTGTAGTGACCAGTGTCTGATGTCATCACATACCAAACTCCTATGAACAGGACTCGCAGCACAATACGGTTTTATAATGCTGTGAGATTCTGAATTACTGTCACTGAAGAGTATAGTATTCACAGCATCGTGTGAGTATTGTACACTACAGCTAAGCTGCAGCAACTTGGAAGCTCACAGCATCCCGATACAGTATAATGCTGCGAGTCTCGGACATACAGGCGGGGAAATAAAGCTGAAACATGGACCGTATTTTACAGCCCAACCACAGTCATGCGACACTGGGTTAGAGAAGCACTACACATTACCCCTCTGGACAAAACAACAAATGTCGCCATTCATAAAAAGCCTTAAAAATAAAAATAAAATACACACAAGCAAACAAGAAAAAAAAAAACCCACATGGTTTTTCGGGCGACACTAGTGCACAGGCGCCCACTACTTGGCTCTGTGTACATACACCAGAAAGCATTCCTTTATAACTCTTTTGGATACAGTCCCAGTTTTTGAATTAAATCAAGGACAGCAAACAAACTGCAGGCGCTGCGTGGGAACCTGGAATACAAGGGATCGCAACTTTTCAAGAAAGATCACTAAACCAACTGAGGACATACACCACTTACTACAGCGGGTTCTTCTGCAAGTCAACACTGAAACCAACACTCAAAAATCGGGTAGTTTTTGCCGCGGCTTATGTGAAGATTTCCCTGTGGGCCCTATAAACTTTATATTAAAAAGATTGAAACCAATAGTCGAACCCGCAGCAATAATTGACATGCTGCAGGTTCAAAAGTCACTTTGCTCTGTGTGGGTTTCAGTCGCTGCTATTGTATATTGCAGCAGGTTAACTACAACCTAGCTGGCGGTAGCTAACTCACATCTATTACTGGCTGCATGGCCGCAGTCTAAGGGGTTTCTCCTTAAAGAGAACCTTTCAGGTTCTCATGCACATGCGGTTTTATATACCGCTAGAAAGCCGACAGTGCGCTGAATTCAGAACACTGTCGGCTTTCCCATTACGTGCCCCGGGGCTTTTTAGCGATATATAAAACCGCATGTAAATGAGGACATGAACGGTCCTCTTTAATAAGTGGTCACCTATGTGCACTACTGTTCTAGTCAAACAGGGCACCTTGGGACCCCCATACTGCTGTGAGTCCACTAAGTCCCCACTGATCAGAAATCATACAGTTATAGTTTACCCTCTGCCTAGATGATAAATCTCTGTTATGTGAAAGCCCCTTTAAAGAGGACCTCCACCAACTCCAGTTCTTAGCATCTGTGTATAGGTGCTGCTCCATGGATTCCAGCACAGTTGGAATTTTTTCTCTATCCTACACTGTTCACGAGCAAGCAGTGTAGTTAGTTTCAGCACAATTAGAGTGTCCACTGTCAAGCGGGTGGTCCCTTTCCCTCCAGGCCAGGACTGCCCATCTGACAATACAGAGCATAATTGTGCTGAAATTAATAGCAATGATTGCTCAGGAATGGTGGGGGCTACAGAAAAAATTCCAACTGCACTAGAATCAGTGCAGTAGGCCCCATTGAATGACACAGTAGGTTAGAGTTGGTGCTGATGGTGAGAGGTCCTCATACATGTTAGGTAGGTGCTGGAAACCTGGGCTGTGGAGTCCGAGTCTGGACCAATTTACAGTGTAGTTGGAAAAAAGTTCCTGACTCCATCTTCAAAACAAAATTATTTAAAGCTATTTTTAAATAAAATTAAAATATCATTAACCCCACCAACCCCCGAGATCTCCCATCAGGGGAGGGTTTAGACAACCCCATACACATTAGGCTGAAGCTGCAGGGCAATTTTAGCCCTGACTCCTATCGCACACCCAAGATCACTGTATCACCCTACAGCTCCTTCACTAAAGCAAGTGCAGACACAGCAATCTTAGGTCACATGGCGCTGAGTCGCAGCCGTATAGCCATAGCCACCTGCATTCAGGGGAAGCCTCGGGATAACACACCAGGCTCATAAGCTCTATTAGGGCACACGAGCGCCCTAGAGAGGGGTCTCCTCTATATAAAACCCCATCTAGTGGGCTCAAACTGGCCGTGAATTCTATGGAGGGCCATTACTCTGATATGGAGTTATTGTCACACTACATTTTGCGTCCTTTGGAGGTGCACCACACGTCTACGGGATCTCCCTATGTATGCCCATCAGAAGGTGCGCCACATGTGATCACACCCATAAAATACACACCGCAGGTCAGATGTCACCCCTGATTATTCCCAACAGCGTATGAATGTTACTTGGTGGCATTTCCGACACTTTGCGGCTACCAATGTCCACTCACAAGTCTGCCAGAGAAAACCTGCAGCAGATCCATACTCTATGGACAGACCCTAGAAGTGGCATGGGGGAGGGGAGTGACTGTAAGGGGCTGTCTTATAGCAGGATTTGTGAGAACTTGGTAAGACGACTCCAGAACTTATAGAGACCTTATAGAGACCATATAGTGACCACTGAGTAGGAGGAGGAGGAAGGGAGAATAACACAACCACACCTGGACAGAAGACACTGCTCAGGGATAAAGGGCGGCCTGGTCCCAGGACACTATCACCCCACCAATGTGACCGACAGCCGAGCTCTACCGGCCGCACACTTACCTTCTTCCACGGACAGATAACGGAGACACCGGAACCGTCACGCTCGACAACAGCAGGAACGAGCAGGCACCAGCAGGCAGGGGAGCGAGTGACGTCAGAAGGCTGCGGTTTCACTAGAAGACAAAGCGAGAACCGGGGCGGAGCCAGGGAAGGGGGCGTGCCCAGGGAGACGTCACTCAAGAACTGGAGCTCGTGACTGTTACCAGGGGCGACGGGAAGTGGAAGGAGGAGGAGGAGGAGGGGGCGGAGACGTGTCTGAGTCACAGCCGATTTCACTCTTCAGGAAGTTTTCGCTGTGGTTCAGACGCAACATGTTACTTGCGGTCAGGTGATAGCGGAGTGTACACTGGCGTGTGCTCACAGCGATAGCGGTCATTTCCATGGTTGTCATCAGTCACATGATGACAGCAAAAGACACTAGGAGTCAGACACAGACAGAGCCCCCCCTCCTCCGTCCCGTCTGTGCCCATTCCCATTGATTCTAATGTAAACAACATAAACGCTGACGTCATGTGTGATTATTGAATTAAAAGTCCTGCCTGCACAACTTTTTTGTTTAAGGGTCTGTTCACACATAGGAATTTGACGCTGATTTGGTGGCAGAATCAGCAGCAGTTTCAGCCCAGATTCTGCCTCCCATTGTTTTGAATGAGCGGCAGAGATTGTAGCAGGATGCTAAAAAAATAAGAGTCCTGCTTGAATTTGCTGTGGATGCTGCGACTGATTCTGCAGCGGAGTCCGCAGCTCAAGACTCCCTGCTGGTTAGGCCCATTCATCTGGCCCTGATCAGCAATGGAAAACCGCGACTGAATGCCGATGCCCTGCCCTATTCGTCTTCATTTTCAGCTGTGTGATCGGCGCCATACACTAGCCTTGCTTGTCTGCTGTTCTGGGCCATCAGAGGACCAGAACAGGGAACAGGCGGGCGGCTAAAATAGCCTAGCAGACCCCATTGAATAATGTCTGGTGATTTTAGTTGAACGTTTTGAATACCCTGTTCACACTATAGAATTTGGATAGGAATTTGAGGTGGGCTTTTGCCTATAGATATCGCCGGAGACCCTGTCACAGTGTCTGCCTGAAAATCAGCGGAGGAAAAAGTCCTGCACACGGAAGTTTTCTTCTGCTGGTTTCAGATTTAAAACAAAGGACCCCATTATAGTCAAAGGGGGGGGGGGGGGTTATGTAACGTTAGTGCAAACCTAGTGTCAGATTCCTCTCCAAATTCCGGTCCTGTGTAACCTTTCCACTGCAGGTTTATTGGTGATATTAGCTTCAGACACAATGTAGTTTCGCGCCGTGGGTCCTGTGGCTGAATCGCGCAGGATGTTCCTCTATTCAGCGTCTTGAAAAAAGAAGCAGTTGAAATCAACCCCAAAGAAACAATGTTTGCCATTTCTGGGAGCCATTGGTACCAAGCAAAGAGTATTGAAGGCACAAAACTTGGCAGTTGCTGTGGGCAACGGAAGAGTCTTTATGCAGGGACATAAAATGGTTATAGTCTCTCAGCGAGGAGTAACAGGAGGAGAGTCCAGCACCCTCTTGATAGAATAAAAACAGCGTTTATTTAAAACAATTAAAAATACGTACATGTGTTTCATGCCAGTACTGCCCTTAGTTATAGCGTAATAACATGTATACCACACAATATAAATAGTATCAAACTAAAAACCAGAATGAATGGAGAAACAACACCAGTCAATAACACACAATAAGGGGGCGTTCACACTACCATTGGTGACCGTCAGTAGTGTCCGTTGCTATTGTCCATTACAAGATTTTAGCATCAGACACTAGCTGAACCGTCACAAATCCGTTAAAATTTCCATTCATTTCAATGGGTTTTTTGTCTTTGTCCTTCTCTCGGTCCGTTTTTGTTCCGGATAAAAAATCCTACATGCAGGACTGTTTGTCCGTTTGAAAAAAACGGATTCTTGATGGACAGCAAGTGTCCATTAATTTTTTTAACACTGAAGTCTATGGGTAACGGACTTATAACGGACAGTAACTGATAGCCATCAGTTACTGTCCGTTATTTTATGTCTGTTTTTTTCTGCGCATGCTCAGAAAGCAGAAGAAAAAAAAAAAAAAAAAAAAAAACCGACAGTGTTAAAAAAACAGACAGTGTTAAAAAACGGACACTAACTGATGCTAATGTGTCCGTTTTTTTTAACTAATCCATTAATTGCATCAGTTAAAAAAACGGACACATTAACATCAGTTAATGTCTGTTATGATAGGTGTCCATTTTTTTTTTGTTTTTCTTTTTTTAACGGACATTATCAGAACGGACATCAACGGTAGTGTGAACCCTGCCTAACACAACAGGATCTAGTTAGGCTCTATTCAGATGGACAGTTTAACAAATGCAAAAAACGGATGCAAACAGATGGCCATTCGTTTACAATGTTAATAAAAACGGATTCATTTCTGTCCGTTTTTTTGACAGACACAAAACTATGGTATACTATGTTTTTGTGTCCTTCGAAAAAAACAGACATTTTTTTTTTAACATTGATGTCTATTAAAGGCTCCCAGACTTGTCATTACTATAGTTCTTTAGATGCTGCCATAGGCAGTGTGTAATAGAAGGCAATGGATTTTACTATACACTGTAATGCATTCGTATTGCAGTTTATTGTATGAGTGATCAGACCCCTTAGGGTTCAAGGCACCTAGGGGTCTGAAAGGTAAAAAAAAAAAAAAAAAAAAAAAGTTTTTAAAGGTAGAAAAAAAACACAAAAGTAAAAAAAAAATACAAAAAATCCAGTCACCCCCCTTTCCCTAGATCACATATAAAAATAAATAAACAGTAATAAACATAAACACTTTAAGTATCCCCACGCGAAAAAATACCCAAATTATTAAAATATAAAAATATTAATCCCATATGGTGAACGTCGTAGCTGGGAAAAAAAAATCAAAATAGCCAAATGGCAACATTCGCAACACTTTGCCTCCTAAAAAAATTGAATAAAAAGTGATCAAACCATCAGACCTTCCCCCAAATGGTATCAATAAAAACACCATCTTGTCCCACATAAAAAGGTGCCTTTCCCAGCAACATATATGTAAATATGAAAAAATTGCAGGTGTCAGAACATGGCAATACATTTTTCTTTCCTATTTTGCAAAGTTTAAAATTTTTTTAAAAAAGGTATCAAGACATTACAAATACTATGTAAATTTGGTATTGCTGTGATCGTACTGACCCACAGAATGCAAGCAACAAGTTATTTTTACCACATAGTGAATGCCATAAAAATTGTCGCAAATGCTTTTTTTTTTCCAATTCCACCTCATTATGAATTTTTTTCCAACTTCCCAGTACATTGCACAGGATATTGAATGGTGCCATTACAAAGTGCAATTCGTCCTGCAAACAATAAGCCATCATGTGACTCTGAACTGAAAAAAAAAAAATTATGGCTCTTGGAAGGTGGGGAAGGCAAATCAGACACACAAAAACAAAAATTTGCTCGTCTTTAAAAGGTTAATACCTTTTTATTTTATATATGTCTCCCTGACTGTAGGACTGAAAATTCTTAGTAACCTGTGCATATTTGCATGTAATACACTTTTTATGCTCACTTTTGTAGTAACCTTTATATTTTAGCCATGTGGCATTATCCACCTTCTCTACAAAATAAACTAAACCTCAGAGTCGGGCTCTACGTGCAATACAGCGCACTCCTTGTCACAATATTCTAGCCAAAGTCTCATCTTGAAAAAGTACGGTAATATGTTTATTCACTATGGAGGATATTGTACTGAATTCCTGACTGTAAACTGTAGATAAAACTAGCATTGACCTTGATTATATCTCGGCTTGTCCCTCGACAACAATTCCCTATCCAAATTTATAACCTATGTTTCAGCTCCAGATAAAAAAGGATATTGTCTTTTAGACAACTGTCTTTTATATTGTCTTCAACAGCAAATTGATTCTTTTGCTTCCTCCATGTGAATGGCCCCAGAGAAATAATGTTTGGCATTTTTGGGTCGCCATTGGTACCAAGCAAAGTGTATTGAAGGCGCAAAACTTGGTGGTTGCTATAGGCAACTGAAGAGTTTTTATGAGGGGGCCATAAAATGGTTACAGTCTCTCAGTGAGGACAAATGACTTAGGCTCTGTTCACATCTACAGTGGGGAAAAAAAGTATTTAGTCAGCCACCAATTGTGCAAGTTCTCCCACTTCAAAAGATGAGGCCGGCCTGTAATTGTCATCATAGGTAGACCTCAACTATGAGAGACAAAATGAGAAAACATCTAGAAAATCACATTGTCTGATTTTTAAAGAATTTATTTGCAAATTATGGTGGAAAATAAGTATTTGGTCAATAACAAAAGTTCATCTCAATACTTTGTTATATATCCTTTGTTGGCAATGACAGAGGTCAAACGTTTTCTGTAAGTCTTCACAAGGTTGGCACACACTGTTGCTGGTATGTTGGCCCATTCCTCCATGCAGATCTCCTCTAGAGCAGTGATGTTTTGGGGCTGTCGCTGGGAAACACGGACTTTCAACTCCCTCCAAAGGTTTTCTATGGGGTTGAGATCTGGAGACTGGCTAGGCCACTCCAGGACCTTGAAATGCTTCTTACGAAGCCACTCCTTCGTTGTCCTGGCAGTGTGCTTGGGATCATTGTCATGCTGAAAGACCCAGCCACGTTTCATCTTCAATGCCCTTGCTGCTGGAAGGAGGTTTGCATTCAAAATCTCACGATACATGGCCCCATTCATTCTTTCATGTTCACGGATCAGTCGTCCTGGTCCCTTTGCAGAGAAACAGCCCCAAAGCATGATGTTGCCACCCCCATGCTTCACAGTAGGTATGGTGTTCTTTGGATGCAACTCAGCATTCACTCTCCTCCAAACACGACGAGTTGTGTTTCTACCAAAGAGTTCTACTTTGGTTTCATCTGACCATATGACATTCTCCCAATACTCTTCTGGAACATCCAAATGCTCTCTAGCAAACTTCAGATGGGCCTTGATATGTACTGGCTTAAGCAGGGGGACACGTCTGGCACTGCAGGATCTGAGTCCCTGGCGGCGTAGTGTGTTACTGACAGTAGCCTTTGTTACGTTAGTCCCAGCTTTCTGCAGGTCATTCACTAGGTCCCCCCGTGTGGTTCTGGGTTTTTTGCTCACCTTTCTTGTGATCATTTTGACCCCATGGGGTGAGATCTTGCATGGAGCCCCTGATCGAGGGAGATTATCAGTGGTCTTGTATGTCTTCCATTTTCTAATTATTGCTCCCACAGTTGATTTCTTCACACCAAGCTGCTTGCCTATTGCAGATTCAGTCTTCCCAGCCTGGTGCAGGTCTACAATTTTGTTTCTGGTGTCCTTCCACAGCTCTTTGGTCTTCACCATAGTGGAGTTTGGAGTGTGACTGTTTGAGGTTGCGGACAGGTGTCTTTTATACTGATAACAATGTCAAACTGGAGCCATTACTACAGGTAATGAGTGGAGGACGGAGGAGCCTCTTAAAGAAGAAGTTACAGGTCTGTGAGAGCCAGAAATCTTGCTTGTTTGTAGGTGACCAAATACTTATTTCCAATCATAATTTGCAAATAAATTCTTTAAAAATCAGACAATGTGATTTTCTACATATGTTTTCTCATTTTGTCTCTCATAGTTGAGCTCTACCTATGATGACAATTACAGGCCGGCCTCATCTTTTTAAGTGGGAGAACTTGCACAATTGGTGGCTGACTAAATACTTTTTTTTCTCCATTGTATGCTAGTATTTCTGTTGTTCTGCACTGTTATGGTGTTGGTTTAGTTTCATAATGGACATGAACAGTACTTGAAAACAAAAAAAATGGGAAGGATACTCAGCATACACAAAATCTAAAAATTATAAATTAATTTTTATCATTTAAAATTATTACATACAGTGCTGGCCAAAAGTATTGGCACCCCTGCAATTCTGTCAGATAATACTCAATTTCTTCCAGAAAATGATTGCAATCACAAATGCTTTGGTAATAATATCTTCATTTATTTTGCTTGCAATGAAAAAACACAAAAGAGAATGAAAAAAAAGTCAAATCATTGATCATTTTACACAAAACTCCAAAAATGGACCGGACAAAAGTATTGGCACCCTCAGCCTAATACTTGGTAGCACAACCTTTAGACAAAATAACTGCGAACAACCGCTTCCGGTAACCATCAATGAGTTTCTTACAATGCCCTGCTGGAATCTTAGACCATTCTTCTTTGGCCAATTTCTCCAGGTCCCTGAGATTTGAAGGGTGCCTTCTCCAAACTGCCATTTTGAGATCTCTCCACAGGTGTTCTATGGGATTCAGGTCTGGACTCATTGCTGGCCACTTTAGAAGTCTCCAGTGCTTTCTCTCAAACCATTTTCTAGTGCTTTTTGAAGTGTGTTTTGGGTCATTGTCCTGCTGGAAGACCCATGACCTCTGAGGGAGACCCAGCTTTCTCACACTGGGCCCTACATTATGCTGCAAAATTTGTTGGTAGTCTTCAGACGTCATAATGCCATGCACACGGTCAAGCAGTCCAGTGCCAGAGGCAGCAAAGCAACCCCAAAACATCATGGAACCTCCGCCATGTTTGACTGTAGGGACCGTGTTCTTTTCTTTGAAGGCCTCTTTTTTTTTCCTGTAAACTCTATGTTGATGCCTTTTCCCAAAAAGCTCTACTTTTGTCTCATCTGACCACAGAACATTCTTCCAAAAGTTTTTGGAGTTTTTGGCTTTCTCAGGTAAGTTTTGGCAAACTCCAGCCTGGCTTTTTTATGTCTCTGGGTCAGAAGTGGGGTCTTCCTGGGTATCCTACCATAGAGTCCCTTTTCATTCAGACGCCGACGGATAGTACGGGTTGACACTGTTGTACCCTCGGACTGCAGGGCAGCTAGAACTTGTTTGGATGTTAGTCGAGGTTCTTTAGCCACCATCCGCACAATCTTTTGTTGAAATCTCTTGTCAATTTTTCTTTTCCGTCCACATCTAGGGAGGTTAGCCACAGTGCCATGGGCTTTAAACTTCTTGATGACACTGCGCACGGTAGACACAGGAACATTCAGGTCTTTGGAGATGGACTTGTAGCCTTGAGATTGCTCATGCTTCCTCGCAATTTTGCTTCTCAAGTCCTCAGACAGTTCTTTGGTCTTCTTTCTTTTCTCCATGCTCAATGTGGTACAAAGAAGGACACGGGAAAGAGGTTGAGTCAACTTTAATCCATTTCAACTGGCTACAAGTGTGATTTAGTTATTGCCACCACCTGTTATGTGCCACAGGTAAGTAACAGGTGCTGTTAATTACACAAATTAGAGACGCATCACCTGATTTTTCAAAGGGTGCTAATACTTTTGTCCACCCCCTTTTTTATGTTTGGTGTGGAATTATATCCAATTTGGCTTTTTGACAATTCTTTTTGTGGTTTTTCCATTGACGACAAATTAAATGAAGATATTATTACCAAAGCATTTGTGATTGCAATCATTTTCTGGAAGAAATTGATTAGTATCTGACAGAATTGCAGGGGTGCCAATACTTTTGGCCAGCACTGTATAGGTAAGTAGATAGAAACAAATCATATCAGGTGTGGAGAATTTATTATAAACCTATAGGGATATGCCACTCGTTTTAGCGGCGCATGAAATGTAGTGCCTGAGGACGCCACAAGTCACATAATGGGGTCCACAGACGCCTAGTGATGACGCGGGTGCCGACGAACTAAGTACTTGACAGACCTCATTGACAGACCAGACAAAGTAACACGGCATGTGCAATGTTGTCTGCCATGGAAGCTTCTCACAGAGTTTCCAGAACAGATGTGAACAGAGTCTTACTTGTTGTAGTCAGTTGAAATACAAACAAGATCAGCATCTCCTTCAGAAATTCATGCAATTGTAGGTAATGGGGCACCAAGGGCTGGCACTCCACTCCCAGCGTCTCTGGGCACAAATGGTAGTACATGCCAGGAATCTCTGTGCCCATTGTATAGTCTCTCTTTTTCCAGGCAGCACCCCGCACCTACCAAAATAATAAAGGGACAATTCCAATCAAAGGTTCTCCTCTTGCTAGTGGTCAAATGAAGGCCACAGCCTAGTTGCAGGTCAAGACAATGAAGTAGCAGAAAACTACTGTACAGGATCTTAGCAATAACAATAAGGGCCACATTCAGACGTCCATTTTTAACAGGGCCACAGCAAAAAGCGCTGCGGGAAAAACCACCGCGGCAATGCATTGCAGTTTTTCGCACAACACTTTTCACAGAAAGTCTGCAGAGGAAACCTTTCTGTTTCCATTATACAGTGGGGAAAATGTATTTAGTCAGCCACCAATTGTGCAAGTTCTCCCACTTAAAAAGGTGAGAGAGGCCTGTAATTGTCATCATGAATGAATATTAGCCATGTGTCATCCATTTTTTGAGCGGCTATTTTAAAACCAATCATGTCTGGTTTTGTAACCATTATCGAAAAGTTTTTTATACATTAGTAACAAATAAAAAAAATACAATTATTATACTCACCTCTCCGAGGTCCTGTGATGCTGCCTCTCTCTCAGACATTAGGCAGTAAACCAGTCATTGACAGCTCATTGACTGTTTGACTGTACGTTACCTGGCAAAAGTTATTAGGGTTCATTGACCCTTTGTTTATGGTGCATGGAGGCCCGAGATGCTACACTATGTGGCATTTCTCAGGGGCTCCTTGTGCCAGAGTGCAAGGACTCCTACTACAGAAGGAGTCCCTGCACACAGGATTAGTCGTTATCAAGTTATGACAGTGATTAACCCTCTAAGCTTGAGGGAAGCGCTCATTGCAAGCCCAGGAGTAAGGTGTATACACAATGTGTCAGCATACTACTTGCTCCCTGCAAATGGGGGGGGCAGACAGTTGTGGGGGGAGCATTATATTTCTGGCAGTATGAAGGGGAAGCACAGTGGAGATTACAGTCAAGTTTTTACAACAATGAATAACCTCATAAAGGGTTACCTGGAGGAGAGCAGCCTACAAGCATCAGAGCCGCCACTTGCCTGCATTCAGACCTGTGCAGATTGCTGACATAGCTCAGGAGGGGAGGAAATCAGTGTTTTTGTCACAGTTTTTTATAGTCACAGTTTTTTTAAATGATAGTGCCCCCTTAAGTGTTTTGTGGCTCTCCAGCCAATCTTCCTATGGATTTATTATATTATGGTAACTATTTCCTAGGTGCCCCCCAAACTGCATCTTTACTATTTTGTCAGGTCTGATAATTAATATTAAGCCCAAAAGGGCCCTACCTCTAGTTGGCTAGTATTTGCTTTATGATATCCATAGAGTGGTTCAGTGGTTAGCACTGCAGCCTTGCAGCACTGGAGTCCTGGGTTTGAAACCTGCCAAGGACAACATCTACAAGGAGTTTGTATGTTCTTGCCCTGCTTGCGTGGGTTTCCTCTGGGCACTCTGGTTTCCTCCCACACTCCAAAGACATACTGATAGGGGATGTAGATTGTGAGCCCTATATGGGACAGTGACTGTCAATGTCTATAAAGCGCTGTGGAATATGATGGCGCTATAAAAGTAAGCATAATAAGTAAATAAATTTGGGTAGTTGAAGCATGCTGCTGAAAACTGCTTGGATGTACCGGTACCAATGGGTGGTTCGGAAGTCGTTAAGGACCTCCCAAATGGCAAGGCACCTGGACTGGATGGGTTCACATATCTGTATTATAAAACGTTTCGGACCGATCTTCTCCCCTGCCTCCATCCCCTCTTTAACTCATTCTTAGAGGGTGTCCCTATCCCCCCGTCCATGTTGCACTCCCACATAACACTTGTCCCTAAACCTAATAAGGATCCACAAGATTGTGCTAGTTATAGACCCATTGCTCTCCTTAATACGGACCGGAGGTTATTCATGAAACTCCTGGCCAGTCGCCTTAAATCTTGAATCCCCTCTCTTGTAGATAAAGACCAGGTGGGCTTCGTTCCCTGTTGGCAGGGTGGAGACAACACAACAACACCGGAAGGACTGTGGACTTGATAGAGGTAGCCATTTGACACCTGCTCTCTTACTTAGTCTTGAAGCAGAAAAGGCCTTTGACCGCCTTGACTGGTCCTTTATGCTAGCCTCCCTTCAAGCCATTGGCTTCCGTGGGCCCTTCCTCCAGGCGATCCGTGCCTTGTTCTCCCACCCCGCAGCGTCGGTGAAACTCCCTCATTCCTCCTCAAACTCCTTCCTCATTAGGAATGGAACCCGTCAGGGATGCCCCCTGCCCCCTCTCATTTTTGCCCTGTGTATAGAACCACTGGCAACTACGATACGTTTACACCCAGACATCGTGGGTATTAGAGTTAGGGATAGGCACTTTAAAATTAGTCTTTTTGCGGATGATGTCCTCCCTACCCTCACGAACGTCCATATCTCCCTCCCCAACCTTATGGCAGTACTTGGTAACTATGGTAATCTGTCAGGTTATAAAATGAATCCCTCCAAGACTGAGGCCCACCCCCTGATTATTCCTAGTGCAACCATTCAGCTCCTCCGGGCCAATTTTGAATTTCGTTGGCAGGAGCAGTCTATTAAATGCTTGGGCATCAATTTATCTTCTTCCTACTCTATCCTGTACATGGCAAACTACCCTAAACTACTCTGTGACCTTAACTTGCTCCTGGATAAGTGGCGGCCCCTACATATCTCCCTGCTGGGTAGGATCACTGCAGTGAAGATGACCCTCCTTTCTAAGCTATTGTACTTTTTTGAAACTCTTCCAGTGGTGGTGCCTCGCTCGAATCTTCGTGATCTCCAGTGGGCCATCTTCAACTTTATTTGGGATGGTAAACTATATCGCATTCCCAGATCGGTCATGTTGGCGGGTAGCGGGGTTGGGGGTCTCTCGATCCCACATCTCCTCCACCATTACTGCTCATCTGCTCTGTATTCCATATTGGGCTGCATCACAAGCTTACACTATATGGGTGGATATTGAGAAGTTGTTGCTCGCCCCTGTGCACTCTAATGCTCTCTTGTGGGCTCAGTCTCCCCTGCCCCCCCGCCTCCCGCACTTGGGCCAATTCACTTCACTAGGGCCATTTGGGTTACTTGTGCTAGTTTCTTCCCCCTTGCGTCCCATAGTTCCTCTATGATTTCCTTCCTATATAATCCACTCCTCCCGGAGGGCATGTCTTCTTCTATGGTTCACCCTTGGCCTATTTCATTTGGCTGATATAGTGGACCCACGGACACTGGACTCTCTTACGGTGGAGTTACACATCCCCTGAACTGAGTGGCTACATTATCGCCAAATCACACACTTTACATCCACCTTGTTTGGTTCCCTGAAAGTCTCATCCCCTACAACCTTTGAGAGACTATGCAAGGCAGGCTTCTCTACGAAGGAGTTAATTTCTACCATTTATCAACTCCTTTCGTGTCCAGAGGGAGCACCCCCTCCAGCACACAGATATATGGCCAGGTGGGAGGAAGCTCTGGGCTGCCCGAATCCCCCTCACTCAATGGAAAATTATATGGTCGCATGCTGTAAAATCCTTGTCCTGTGTGGCATTCCGGGAGACACAGTACAAGCTCCTCAAACATTGGTACCATACACCAGCTTTACTGCACTCCCTAAATCCCACCATTTCCCAAGTATGTTGGAGTTGTTTCTCCAAGGTGGGTACGCTTTACCATATATTCAGGACTTGCACCTGATACGTGATTTCTGGAGGAGAGTTAAGAAAATTACAGATGGGCTGTTCATTCAAGGAGTCCTCCTTGATCCCCTGACATACCTGCTCAATTTACCTCCTAGACAGATGCTCAAGAAATCTGCCCGATTGTTCTTATATCTCTGCACAGCGGCCACTTTAATTGCCCTGTTTTGGAAATCTACTGCCCCTCCCCCCCCCCAGACACTAACTTCCTTGCTAGAGTCAAGGATGTTCATAATCTTAAATGCTTGACTGCTTCTCTCAACAACACTGTACCAGCCTTTGATGCCATCTGGACCCCGTGGGACACCTACTGTATATTGAGAAATCTGTGACACCTCTTCAATTCTTCCCACACCCTTCCCTATTTTTTTCTTCTGTGCCTGCCTTTAGTCTGAATGCCTTGTTGCTATTATTTCTTTTTGTCTACTGACTGCTGTATGCACTTGGCTTATCATGTACAATGTTATGTACTTATTCTTCCTTATTTTGTTAATGTTGAAAAATTTCTAATAAATATTACATTTAAAAAAAAATCTCTTGACGATTGCCCATCGCTACTTATAGCAAACTTTTATCTGTATTTTATTGTTTTTCCCACTATGTACTTCTACCCTTAGACCTTCCACATTTTTATTATCCTCACATACAGGTGCATCTCAATAAATTAGAATATCTTTGAAACGTTTATTTCTTTCAGTAATTGCATTAAAAAAGTGACCTCCTATATTTTCTAGATTCTTTACACACAGAGTGTTCTATTTCAAGTGTTTTATTTCTGTAGATGTTGATTATGGATTACAGGTAATGAAAACCCAAATCTAAGAAAATTAGAATATTGTGAAAAAGTTCAATATTGTAAATTCAGTGTGTCACCTGCCAAGGTTTCCTAAGCCTTTAAATGGTACCTCAGTCTGGTTCAGTAGGACACACAGTCATGGAAGACGCTGATTATGAATTGTATTAATGAATTACTGAAATGAATGAACGTTTCAAAGATATTCTAATTTATTGAGATGCACCTGTATATCCTCCTGTAGTGTGGACTTTAGACAGGACTTTACTTAAAGTAAATACATAAACTTCTCCACCTTTGCAGGTTTTACAATTCTTTCTGAGCAAAATTTATCCCTGTAAGTTACCCGCACAGTCATAACTGTTGTCTAGCCATATCTCAGTTATCCCCAGTATGACGCAGACATTGTTAATTCCAGTTCCTGAATTTTATTGGTGAGACTTCTAGCATTAGTCAGTATGCTAGTTACAGGTTTTTGCTTACATTTTATTTTAACCTTTTCCTTATGAAGAATTCTAGCCCCTTCCTCTTCTCCACCCCCAGTTTCATTGCTAAGCCCCAGGACACTATCTGAACTGTCTCCTCCTCCTATATAGTAATTGCCCCCCCAGTCCCAGCCCAAGTCTCCAAGAACCCAAACCCCTTTGTCCTACACCAGTTCTTGAGCCCTTTGTTTGCCTTCTAATCTCTCACTGACTCTCTAGAACAGTCTGTGGTTCATCAAGTTTTTTGGAAAATACTACTTTTGAGGTCCTTGCTTTCAGCTTACCACCTAAGTCCCTAAAATCATTTTTAGGCCGGGGACCCACGTAGTGTATACGCTGCAATCCACAACAAAAAACGCGTTTTACAGTACCTGCAAAGTGCATGGGATTCTGGCTAATCCCATCCACGCATTACAGAAAAATATCCGCAGCAGACATGGTGCAATTTCAAAACCATTGCGTTTTTGTAAATCGCAGCAAGTCAATTATACCTACGGAAACGCCGGCCGTTTCCCTATAGGTATAATGGAAGCAGTAAGTCCAGAGGACAGCTCTGCAGACTTTCTGTGAAAAGTGCTGAAGGAAAAACCACTATGTGTTTTCCCACAGTTCTTTTTGGGTGCGGCCTTAAGGATCTTCCATGTACCTCTAACGTTGGTGTCAGTCAGCACATTGTCCATTATGACCACTGGGTCCTTACCAGTGTCGGGGGAACACCCCGACTCTTCTGATCTGCAGGTATGCCGTGAGGTGCCAAATTAGAGGTAGGTGTGGCAGAATATCGAGCTCGGGAGATGTACAGAGACACAGACACACAGTTCTGTTTCCAAAGTAGATCTCAGTTTATTGAGCGGTGTCAGGCATCTTTATAAGAAAATAATGGATTTATGCCAGCTTACACATCACACACTACATCATATCAAGCATGTAATACAATTGGTTAAAAACTGAATGGACATTCATGACTTAGCACGTGAACAATGCGTGCGCTTCCGGTGTCCGCCATCTTAGCATATGACCATATTAGCACATCCTGCTACGATAGATGATATGGCCTTGGAAATCTCATAAAGCACTTTTTAATGAGCTCTAACTTCTTATCATCATGCATCCGCAGTTCTGTGGTGGAGGGCCCAGACATTACAAGATTAATATACATAAGCTCAATTTATTAAACAAAGAAACATGTGGGAAATGCGCTAGCCACCAGGTGAGGTCTTCATGGTAACAAGCAGCATCAAAGGACACTGTGGCCACACTCCTAGAAACATGGCCAAGCGCCTAGAAAATACTATCTTAAACCCTGAAGATTGTCTGAAGGCTGCTCATTCAGTTCAGTAAAACTTAATTAAATCTTATTAAAAGAGGTAAGACACCATGTCTTGTATAGAAATATGCTTACACAAACTATTGGCTGAACGCCTAGAAAAATCTTATCTCGCTATGCTAAGAAACAGTTATACAGCGTTTAAACATGGAGTATACAGAACAAGATGGCTGAATGAACCAATATCTGTTTTTATACAGATATTCTGTCCCTCACACCAGTACTTCCAAGTAATCTATCACCGTGATCAGGAATGTGTCAAACTTGAGCACCAGGGAGACAACACGCCATTGTGACAATCGGAGTCTTTGTGACGGATTGTTCTGTCCATTCCAATAATTGAGTAATCTTCATAGAGTAACAGCTGACCCATGCTGGTGCATGGTACCAAAGAGACAGGTAAAAAATTTAGCCAGAGAACAGGCCAAGGTGAGGACATGCAGAGTACATTCAGCACATTGGACAGGTAGAGTAGTTATACAGGCATGGATCAGGGCAGGCAGTACAGAAGGTGCCTTAAATATCCTACGTGTGTAGGAGTTTGTCAGGAGATAGACTGGAGGGGCCTCTCACACTACAGGTAAGTACTGGTGGATATCACCGGGAGCCTGGTAAAGCAGTGCAGCAGGCTAATCCCATCCACACATTGCAGAAAAAATCCGCCGTGGAAATGCTGCATTTTCAAAAACACTTGCATTTTTAAAAATCGCAGCTGGACTTTCTGTGAAAAACACTGCAGAAAAAAATGCAGTGGAAATGCATCACATTTCACAGAAAGTATTCCTCTGCGGACTTTCTTCCCCTATTATACCTATACAGAAAACGCCTGCGTTTTTTTGCCGCAGCTCGCTACGTTGGGCCTCAGCATTTAAAGGGTTTTCTTTTTCCCCTTTTACCATCTTATATTTTTCTCTACATTACTGTATGCTGTGTATTTATCAGTGGTGACATTTATAAACCTGATCCATAGGACAGCATAATCTATGTTGTTGAGCCCTGTCTTTATACAGTAGGCTTAGTGATAAATGTTATCCAACATCCAGTTAGTATCGCTTACTATACAAATTTACCTTTTATTTTCTTTGCTGATCCAATAAACTTTTTCAGTTGTCTCTTTATTCTAAAAAATAAAATAATGTATGAAATAATAGAAATAAAAAAGAATTTAATATGAAATTCAGAGCAATGCCAGTAGATGGCAGTAGCAGCTGGGAATATGAAGCCGCAGCTACTGTATGTTTCTCTGAGGACAGTAATAAAACATACTGGGTACATATTTGTTATTAACTACTACGGGCAATTACACTGTAATTCTTCAGGGCCTCATGCCAATGTCTGGTGTTAGCTACATGTATATCCTCTCTTAAAGGGAGTGTGTAAGCTCCACTAATTATTATACCTGGCACAGTGCCATGTACAATAATTAAGCACACGCACAGTCATACCCATTTGATGCCCGCGATGCTTATATTTACTTTTTTGCTTTATGTAATTGAGGTCCCCGGAGCACCGTGAGTATGGATGCCCAAGCACCTGTAGCCCTATTTGGGGGGGGGGGTATGAGTATTATCCCTCCCGCAACAGACTCTGGCGCTGACCTGTGTGTATAATGGGACCTGAAGCCTTCGCTGAAGGGAAGAGTGGGAACATATATGAAATATATCAGTGCCTCCACCCAGGATAGAGCCTCTGTATTACAGGGAGGATCTCTTCCTGGGACTTACCCATGAAATACAGTTAGTAGCCTTAACAAGGATCACTGTACTAATCTCACAGTCTGAAGAATACATACAGATACCACATAAGGTTATAACAGTAGCTTTATAAGAATCAACAGGGTAATAATACATACATAAAATATACTCAGAACACAGCAGTACTACAACAACCAGCAAGTCCTCAACCGTCTTAGGTTATATACCCGGGTATATATATAAATATATAGCAAGAGTCCAGTGCACAATACCTCCAGGCAACAGAAGAGATGCAGGGGCCCCTGTGGATGACTGTGGATCCTCGGATTCTTCCAGGAGATGACAGACAGCCGATCAGGAGATGATGATGATGGTGAGATTCTTCACAGGCAGCAAACAGGGCGACGGTGACGGCAGTAGATGCAGGCCTGACTACCCTAACACTGAGTCCTTAACCTGCCA
This sequence comes from Leptodactylus fallax, assembly GCA_947044405.1. Lineage (NCBI taxonomy): Eukaryota > Metazoa > Chordata > Amphibia > Anura > Leptodactylidae > Leptodactylus > Leptodactylus fallax. Next base: position 2,765,253 of record CAMRHE010000153.1, on the reverse strand, counting down.
GCTAAACTACTAGTGCCACCGGGCCTCTAACTAGCTAGTTGGCCTTCGGAAGCCTAACCTATCACTGCCCTGAACTATATATATATATATATGGATCCCTAACTACGGTTACTAGCTAGGTCCTGTGAGTATATAGGGGGTAACACATACCTAACTATATACTGTGAAGTAAAGAGGAACAAGTGGCTCTTAGACTCCCCCAGACACAACATGTCTTTCTCAGCAGCTCTGCTCACATCTCTCCCCCCAGCAGCTCTGCCTCACATGTGTCTGACTCACTGTATTTACAAAACAAAACTTGCACTAAATGCCTGGGGTCTCTGAAGCCAAACTGCAGGGGCAAAGAAGCCAGATACATTATATACTAGTAGAAATGGCAGTTCCCTACACTCTCCCTCTGGTGAAATCTTTACGTCACGTCAAAGACATACAAAGTCATAGTATACAGTCAACATTACCAATGACAATATCAATATGGTTGCTTTTGCATTTACAGAGTCACAACAGGTTAATAGGTATACATGCCAGCAGGAGCGAAAATTGGTAACATATTGACCAAAGTGGACACTGCACCCACCCAAGCATGGTATAAATGAGGCTGAGTAGTAAATCTGGGGTCCCCCAAACTATCATATGTCAGCATAGGTGGAGGGTGTCTAATTCTCTCTCCTCTCCGTACCTCTCTCTGAGGTAAACTAGCATGTCCAGGCCCTAAACTAGGGTTGTCTGCCATGGGAGGGGATGGTGCTGGTGGCGTAGGAGAGCTAGATCCCTGCTCATCTGTAGACACAGATGTAGGTACGAATTCTGGAGTTTGAGGGTTCATAGGTCTCCCTGAAGGAGAAGATACTGGTGATCTAGGAACTTCAGGAGCCACAGTCCAATCACTCTCAGGAGTTTCAGGAAGGTCAGGTGGAATATCGGCTAAGGACTGTGGAGAATCGCAGGCCGAGCCATCATTGGAGATATCCATACCATCAATCTGAGGTACAGGCAACAAATGATTTCTATGCCAAGTCCTGATCCTCCCGTCCCGTCCTTTTATCTTGTAGACTGGTATTCCAGGCAACCGATCTACCACTGTAAAGAGTTCACTCCGCCATCGATCAGCCAGCTTATGTTTTGCAGATGCTCCCAAATTCCGTAGCAGAACATGGTCCCCAGGGTTCAATTCTCGGTATCTTACTCGAAGATCAAATCTCCTTTTATTTCCTTCATTCACTTTGGCCGCATTTTCCTCAGCCAGCTGATAAGCACTCTTAAGCGTTTCTTTCAAACGTGCCACGTATCGGTAATGATCTCGATGACTGATACCATCGGTAGAGACTCCCAACAAGATGTCAATAGGTAGCCTAGGCTCTCTTCCAAACATCAGAAAGTATGGTGAATATCCTGTGCTCTCGTGCCTTGTACTATTATAGGCATGCACCATAGCCTCCACTTTTCTACTCCAGGATCGCTTATCCTCAATTCGTAAGGTACCAAGCATATCAAGTAAAGTCCTGTTAAATCTTTCAGGAAGGGCATCTCCCTCTGGATGGTAAGGCGTCGTCCGACTTTTGCGGATGTTCAACAACTGAAGTAACTCTTTGATCAGGTTACTCTCAAAATCCCGGCCTTGATCAGAATGCAACCGGTGTGGTAAGCCATAATGGATAAAATACTTTTCCCAAAGCACTCTTGCAACAGTGACTGCTTTTTGATCCTTAGTCGGAAAGGCTTGAGCATATCGTGTGAAGTGATCAGTCACCACCAATACATTTCCAAATCCTCTGGAGTCGTTGTCAATACAAAGGAAGTCTATGCAGACAAGATCCATGGGGCCCGAACTCTTCAAGTGTCCCATGAAGGCCGCTCGAACCGGGACAGTCTTCCTCTGCAAACATCTGCGACAGCACCTACACAGACGAGTCACGGTATCTCTCATTTTGGGCCAGTAGAATCGGTCTTGTATTAGGCCATAAGTCTTCTCAGGTCCCAAATGACCATGATAATCATGCAGACTTCGGAAAATCATCTTCTGAAAGCAGCTTGGAATAACTAGTTGGCGCCTTCCAGGGTGATCATGATACAGCACCACACGATAAAGTAGGCCATTGTCTATTTCAAACTTCTCCCAATCTCGTAGAAGTTGACTGCATTCAGAGGGTAGGGATGTCTTTAACATTTCTCTGTCTTGAGAACTCACTGCTTGATAAAGAGGTCCAATTAAAGGATCAGTCTTTTGACTCCAGATCATTCGCTTTGAAGATATAGAACAACTCTCAAAGGATCCTAAAGCGGCAGGGTAGGCAAACATGTCTGGTACAGCTTCGGGACCTCCCCCAATAGAGTCAATAAGCCGAGTTTCAGAAAAGGCTACTCGGTCTTCAACTACAGCAGCCATGGCACACAAAGCTCCTACTCCAGGACTTGGCACTTCTTCCCATTCATCCACTACTTCCGGACTAGGTAATCCAGGCCGTCTTGATAGAGCATCTGCCCCAATGTTCTTAGGCCCCGATTTATACTTGAGTGTGAATTGGTAGTTGGATAAAGCTGCCAACCAGCGATGTCCTGTAGCATCGAGTTTAGCGGTTGACAAAACGTATGTCAGTGGATTGTTGTCTGTTCTTACTTCAAACGTGGCTCCGTATAAATAGTCATGTAATTTATCAACAATGGCCCACTTGAGCGCCAAAAACTCCAATTTATGTACTGGATAATTTTTCTCGCTGGGAGAAAGACTTCGACTTATGAAAGCTATGGGCCGTAACCCGGCCGGGTATTCTTGGTGCAGCACGCCACCTAATCCTTCAAAGCTGGCATCTACATGTAGCACATATGGCTTCTGTGCATCAGCATAAGCCAGAACGGGAGCTTCTGTCAATTTCTTCTTCAACAACTTAAATGCTTCTTCACAATCCGCAGTCCACCTATCGCCAAAAAGGCTTTTGGAAGACCCTTTCTTCTTTCCCGGATCTCCTGCATCACTCTTCAACAGGTCGAGGAGGGCTCGAGCAATTTTTGAATATCCTTCCACAAATCGTCGATAGAATCCACAAAACCCCAAGAAAGATTGCAACTCCGTAATATTTTGCGGTCGGGGCCAATTCACCACAGCTTCAATCTTACCAGGATCGGTAGCAACTCCTTCAGCAGAAACAATATGACCTACATAAGTGACCGAAGATCTACAAAATTTGCATTTGTCAGCCGACAACTTCAGCCCCTCTTCTTTTAAGCGATGGAGTACTCTCATGAGTCGTTCTTCATGTTCTTCCAGCGTCTTTCCAAACACAATAATGTCATCAAGATATACAAGGCATTCCCGGGGCACTAAATCACCTAACACTCTTTCCATCAACCTTTGGAACGTTGCTGGCGCACCTTTTGTACCTTGCGGCATACGAGTGAACTGAAAGAAACCCAAGGGGCATATGAAGGCTGTCTTTTCCTGATCCTCAGGTGCCATTGGGACTTGATAGTATCCCGATCTTAGGTCCAGCACTGTGAACCAACAGTTTCCATTCAGAGCTTCCAGAGCTTCTTCAATTCTCGGCAGTGTATACTGATCAGGTAAGGTTCTCCGGTTCAGAGTTCTGTAATCCACACATAGGCGAATTGCTCCAGATTTTTTTCTTACCACCACAATAGGTGAGGCATAGGGGCTCTTACTGTCCACAATGATCCCCTGACCTTTCATTTGCTGTAGAGTCTGTCTTAGCTCATCAACATCCTTTGGAGCAACTCTCCGTGGTCGCTCCCGGAAGGGAGTAGAATCGGTCAATCGGAAAGTGTGTTGAGCACTTTTAGCACAACCTACATCCATATCATCCATGGAGAACACTTCCGATAATTCAGACAACTTCTGTGTCAGTCGCTGATTCCAGGCCTCTGGTAAATGTGGATCACTCAAGTCAAGATTGAGATTAGGGATTGCATCTCGGATTTGAATCCTGCACACTTCAGCGTATGGATTTACTCCAAGCACAGGGTAGCAGTGGGCCACATTCTGGTATGGTCCAATTACAATCGGATGCGGTGAACAGTTCCTCACTGTCACACAGGTAGATAACTCCACTTTATTTCTCCAGTCCTTTCTCTCTGGGATCACCATCCAGCCATTCTGGTTAATCATTTCTTCAGGGGTTTCCATAAGGACATAACTCCCCCCTTCAAGCAAATCGGGAGCAATGCTGGAGGCTACTCTCAGAATTCTCTCCCCGCCGGCAGGAACTTCCACGGTTCTCTCACCGATATGATATACCATTCCATGTCGATAGCCAGTAGACAGGGCATCACAGAGTTCTCTAAGATCAGAAGATATATTCACCGGCTGAGCTGCAGGGTTCCAATCTCTTCCAAGAAACTTCTGAAAAGCATAATGCACTGCGGGACAATTAGTGCCAAGTATCACAGGAGCTGCACAAGAATCCCCTGTATCAGGACAGACAAGAGCCGTAATCTTCATGGGAGCGACACTCTGATCTTCTAATTCAGGGACAGCTATAACTACTTGTAGGCTGCCATCTACAGGATATGATCCTGAATTAAGCCCCCACAATTTCATTTGTCCTGTAGACTGAAGAGGTATATCCCTCAGATACTTTTGGTAGAACGAGCGATAAATCAGGGTCACTTGAGATCCTGTATCAAACAGGGCAGGAGCGGCATGACCATTGACAGTGACTTTGACAACGGACCTGGAGCCCGCGATAGCGCCTCTGGTATTTACTCGGCCCGCCTTCCTCCGGTGTCTTTGATTCTGAATAGAGAAGACAGCACTGTGTCTCAATCCCTCACTGTCCTCCGTACACTGTCTGGCACTATGGCCCGTCTGACCACATTTATAACAGGTTCTAGCATCCTTCCTCCATTGAGTGGCAGTGGGTGGAGTGGCGGACTGTCTAAGTTTGAATTAGGAACATCTTCTTTAGAGATGCTTTTCGCTTTCTTAGGGGTACTAAAACTAATGTCAGCTTCTTGTTTCTTCACTAACTTCATTAAGTCAGGAAATGGAAGGACTCTATCAGATAGTAAGACCTTGAGTACTTGAGCAAGAGGATGATGAGGTTGTAACCCTCTCACCAACTGACTGGTTCTCATAGCGTCTACCTCTGAAGTAGATATAGCTGCGTGGTACACCAGACGTGAAAGAAGTAGCTGTAAACGGTTAATAAAAGTAGAGACATTTTCCCCTTCTTTTTAACGAACCATTCGGTAATCAGCAACCATCTGGGCAAGGTCATAGTATGGCTCAAAGTGATCAGACAGTACTTGTATATAGTCCAATGCACTCACTCCTTCATGAGAGTCTCTGTACAAGCGGATCAATTCTGCAGCAGGAGACCGCAAACTTTCACTGATACGCTGCCGCTTGCCTTCTTCAGAGCAAGACCATTCCTTCAGGCATTGGAGAGTATGTTCTTTCCATATCTCAAAGTTTTCCTCCCCTTGTGGTACTGGGACATTACCAGAGAATACTTTTAGTTTCTTGTAGTGAGTGGCCTGCAGGCCCTGAGCTAACATTTCAGTCAGCCTGGCTAAAGTGCTAATAGCACTGTCACTAGAGGAACTGCTAGCGACGGCCATACTGGGGGGGTAACTGGCTGAGCGGGGTTCTTCCTTTACCTGAACCAGGGGAGGAACAGGAGGTCGGTAATCCCATGTAGTAGCTAGTGGGAGGTTCCCCTCTGAGCTATATCGCTTCTCCATATCAATGACTATTCCCACTTCTAAATCTCAGCAGTGCCTCCAAATGTAGCCCTATTTGGGGGGGGGGGGTATGAGTATTATCCCTCCCGCAACAGACTCTGGCGCTGACCTGTGTGTATAATGGGACCTGAAGCCTTCGCTGAAGGGAAGAGTGGGAACATATATGAAATATATCAGTGCCTCCACCTAGGATAGAGCCTCTGTATTACAGGGGGGTCTCTTCCTGGGACTTACCCATGAAGTACAGTTAGTAGCCTTAACAAGGATCACTGTACTAATCTCACAGTCTGAAGAATACATACAGATACCACATAAGGTTATAACAGTAGCTTTATAAGAATCAACAGGGTAATAATACATACATAAAATATACTCAGAACACAGCAATACTACAACAACCAGCAAGTCCTCAACCGTCTTAGGTTATATACCCGGGTATATATATAAATATATAGCAAGAGTCCAGTGCACAATACCTCCAGGCAACAGAAGAGATGCAGGGGCCCCTGTGGATGACTGTGGATCCTCGGATTCTCCCAGGAGATGACAGACAGCCGATCAGGAGATGATGATGATGGTGAGATTCTTCACAGGCAGCAAACAGGGCGACGGTGACGGCAGTAGATGCAGGCCTGACTACCCTAACACTGAGTCCTTAACCTGCCAGCTAAACTACTAGTGCCACCGGGCCTCTAACTAGCTAGTTGGCCTTCGGAAGCCTAACCTATCACTGCCCTGAACTATATATATATATGGATCCCTAACTACGGTTACTAGCTAGGTCCTGTGAGTATATAGGGGGGTAACACATACCTAACTATATACTGTGAAGTAAAGAGGAACAAGTGGCTCTTAGACTCCCCCAGACACAACATGTCTTTCTCAGCAGCTCTGCTCACATCTCTCCCCCCAGCAGCTCTGCCTCACATGTGTCTGACTCACTGTATTTACAAAACAAAACTTGCACTAAATGCCTGGGGTCTCTGAAGCCAAACTGCAGGGGCAAAGAAGCCAGATACATTATATACTAGTAGAAATGGCAGTTCCCTACACACCATTCATCAGTCTCTCTGCCCAGCCCCATCCCGCTCCCTTTTGCCCTGAACACAATCTCACATTATCCTCTGCGTTCAGTTTGAGAATATTTGGGTGGGGAGAATAATATGCAACCAGTTGAAGCCCTGTCACATACGCAGTGCCCAATGGGAACACAATTTTGCAGGAAAGACTGACATAAGACTCCATTATAACTCAGTTTTATTCACAAAATCTCGCTAGGTGCCATGGGTGGCCAGGTGGGGCATTGGCTGCATGTGGGTGCCGCACTGTCTGGCCATACACTTACAAATATTGTCAAAGAAATGCCTGTCATTTAGAAGAACAGATACAAGCAAGGTTGGCTATAATTTTGGTGGGCACATGGGTGACAGCCTTACTGGGTCACTTGTCAGTCATGGTAAAAGGCCCAAATCATCAAACCCAGTGAGTGCTGTGATTCATATAGAACATCATATACAGTGCTGGCCAAAAGTATTGGCACCCCTGCAATTCTGTCAGAAAATACTCAATTTCTTCCAGAAAATGATTGCAATCACAAATGCTTTGGTAATAATATCTTCATTTATTTTGCTTGCAATGAAAAAACACAAAAGAGAATGAAAAAAAAGTCAAATCATTGATCATTTTACACAAAACGGACAAAAGTATTGGCACCCTCAGCCTAATACTTGGTAGCACAACCTTTAGAAAAAATAACTGCGAACAACCGCTTCCGGTAAACATCAATGAGTTTCTTACAATGCTCTGCTGGAATTTTAGACCATTCTTCTTTGGCAAATTTCTCCAGGTCCCTGAGATTTGAAGGGTGCCTTCTCCAAACTGCCATTTTGAGATCTCTCCACAGGTGTTCTATGGGATTCAGGTCTGGACTCATTGCTGGCCACTTTAGAAGTCTCCAGTGCTTTCTCTCAAACCATTTTCTAGTGCTTTTTGAAGTGTGTTTTGGGTCATTGTCCTGCTGGAAGACCCATGACCTCTGAGGGAGACCCAGCTTTCTCACACTGGGCCCTACATTATGCTGCAAAATTTGTTGGTAGTCTTCAGACTTCATAATGCCATGCACACGGTCAAGCAGTCCAGTGCCAGAGGCAGCAAAGCAACCCCAAAACATCAGGGAACCGCCGCCATGTTTGACTGTAGGGACCGTGTTCTTTTCTTTGAAGGCCTCTTTTTTTTTCCCTGTAAACTCTATGTTGATGCCTTTTCCCAAAAAGCTCTACTTTTGTCTCATCTGACCAGAGAACATTCTTCCAAAAAGTTTTTGGCTTTCTCAGGTAAGTTTTGGCAAACTCCAGCCTGGCTTTTTTATGTCTCTGGGTCAGAAGTGGGGTCTTCCTGGGTATCCTACCATAGAGTCCCTTTTCATTCAGACGCCGACGGATAGTACGGGTTGACACTGTTGTACCCTCGGACTGCAGGGCAGCTAGAACTTGTTTGGATGTTAGTCGAGGTTCTTTAGCCACCATCCGCACAATCTTTCGTTGAAATCTCTCGTCAATTTTTCTTTTCCGTCCACATCTAGGGAGGTTAGCCACAGTGCCATGGGCTTTACACTTCTTGATGACACTGCGCACGGTAGACACAGGAACACTCAGGTCTTTGGAGATGGACTTGTAGCCTTGAGATTGCTCATGCTTCCTCACAATTTTGCTTCTCAAGTCCTCAGACAGTTCTTTGGTCTTCTTTCTTTTCTCCATGCTCAATGTGGTACACACAAGGACACAGGACAGAGGTTGAGTCAACTTTAATCCATTTCAACTGGCTACAAGTGTGATTTAGTTATTGCCACCACCTGTTATGTGCCACAGGTAAGTAACAGGTGCTGTTAATTATACAAATTAGAGAAGCATCACATGATTTTTCAAAGGGTGCCAATACTTTTGTCCACCCCCTTTTTTATGTTTGGTGTGGAATTATATCCAATTTGGCTTTTTGACAATTCTTTTTGTGGTTTTCCATTGACGACAAATTAAATGAAGATATTATTACCAAAGCATTTGTGATTGCAATCATTTTCTGGAAGAAATTGAGTATTATCTGACAGAATTGCAGGGGTGCCAATACTTTTGGCCAGCACTGTATGCTCTTTCTGGGTGGACTTTATCTTCCATTTAAAACACAGAGAAAAAGACAGAAGAAAGGGTGCAGCGTCTGCATGTGTCCTAACAACAAACTGAAAAGTGTGAACCTAGCCTTAGTCATACAGTACTGTAAGCACTGGTTGGATGTATACTGTATACATCAATACTATTATTAAACATATAAAACATTCATTGTAGTCTCAATATACTTTTAACAAACCTTTATCACAAAAAAACCCACATTTTCATGTGTGTCATGGCTTCTTTTATAGATGCTAACCACAAAGTAGTGTCATTTTTGTCTCATTGCAGACACCACCTTTACCCAACAGATCCCTCTGACTTACAATGAGGTCTGTTGAGTTTTATAATTTCATGCTCTCACACTGGATGTTTGTTGCAATGATACCTCATTGTAACAACCGATATACACACTCACCAATATTAGCTGTGTAACAAGTATGAGGTACTACAATTCCCAGGGCACAAAAAATGCACAGTGGACTGATCTCTCAACTTTAGCAAATGAACGTGTTTAAAACTTTCACTATGACTTTTCTGCTGGCCGCTCACATACCAGCTGTCCAGTGTCTGTGCAGTTCAGTTACAGAAGAACTACAGCAGCCAGAGAGGGGTTAGAGATCAGAGAGGGGAAGGTTTAGCAGACAGGGGGTTGTGGAAGGGAAACAGCAAGAGACTGACTAAAGAGCTGTTGTGTTAATAAAACTGATGTTTTCAGTTCTCAGCTGAGCAGTGGGCCCCCTTGAACCCAATGGACCCCATCATCTGTTCGGCATGTGCTGACGCTAGCTCTGGATATGAGTGATAAGATTGTAGGGCAAGAGGACAATAAATGTGACATGTTTTAAACATTGTTTGAAAGCTCTGTCTTCTTTCAAAGTACCTCATTCAAATAGATGGCGCTTTCAGATGTAATAATGAGCCAGATGTGTGAATATTTCGCACAGGATTATGTATGCTAAAGAACAAGAGTTCTGATTCCGACCAGCAGGTGGCAGAAGAAGCTGTGAATAAGAGGCAGTAAAAACGTATTTAAGCCAAGAACAGTAATAATAGGTGCTGGTCTACTGGGTAAATATTTGTGCCACAGTATGCATGTTGCCCAGATGTAGTCCCTTAGGGAATGGTAATATGCCTGGCTGGTGTCAGTGGGACTTTGGCGTGTCGGGCTGTCAGGAGAAGACACACTCCTAAAGCCCCTTTCAACATTGATTTTCATGAAAATGGAGTTTCAATGCAGAATACGAGAGGCAACTTTGGAAAGTGTAGAAGCAGCCGCACGAGATACTGTATTAGTTTGATACCGATTTTCCTGCTGACAGACTCCCTTTAACTCTATTGAGATGCTGTGACATGACCTGCAGAGGGCTGTGCACACAAGGCTCAGTAAAAGACAGAAATAGTACAACAGTTTGTGTTATTTCTTTGTCTACTATTGTCTATAAGTTTAACAGAAAACTATCAGATCACATTTTATTAGTAGTCAATGCAGAAATTGGGGCGCTTCAAAGGGTTCACTTACTTTTTTTTGCAATAGTCAATATATGAAATGTCATTTGAAATATGTATAAAACCAGTCTTTTCGGTCGAGACTTTGTCTTCCATGACAGGACACCTCAGTGGTGTCTACTGTACGGACGAGACCAGACTTTCTTTCAGTCAGGACAAAGATTCAGTTTTGTGCCCTACTCCAAAAAATAATACAGGCAACTTCCAAATTGATCTATAGGTTTCCATTATTATTAAATATTCCATATTGAGCTTTGCTTCTAGTACCAGTGATGTTCTACATCCAGCATTTGGGCAACATGCCACGTCAGCAAAGCCAAGTTACACCTCTATAACATTAAGACAGTGGTCAGACCCTTATTAATATAAGCTGGTACTTCCAGAAAAATCTAATCTTTATAGCCAACTTAAACCACAAGGTTAAAGCTATATATCCCATCCCACAGAGATCAGAGAACAAGAATTTACAACTAATACTAGTTGTCAATGGCAGTTCATTATAGCAATGGTTCAGAATGTCTAGTTGGCAGTCAAGGTCAGCAAGGAAAAGGGTAGCAAAAAGCCACATGTCACAAACTTGTTTATAGGATTAGAAAAAAACATGGCTGCTTTCCTCCAAAAACAGTGCCAAATCTTTCTACAGGTTGTGTCTGGTATTGCAGCTCATCCCCAATTACTCCAGTGCAGTTGAACGGCAATACCAGATACAGCCCAGGGACATGTATGGTGTTTCCGGAATAAATCAGCCATCCTTTTATTATCTTGTACAGCCACATAAAAAGGTTGGCCAGGAATTTATTTGGCCTATCTTAAAATCTAAGAGCCAGCCCCCACATGGATCAGCTGTTGGGGCTTCATCGAATCCCCATACTGTGCCATGCTCAGAGCCAGAAGCAGATAGTTGAACCCAATGGGAGCTGAGCTGCAGTAATAATACCCGGCCACTATTTAGGGCGTGGAGCTATCTGCTGACTCTGTGCTCTGTGTTGCACGGAATCCAATGTGTGAATAATTCCCACAATATTCTGTATGCTAAAGAGCAAGAGTTCTGAGTCTGACCAACAGGTGGCAGTAACAGCTGTGAATAAGAGGAAGAGAAACTTGTTTAAACCAAGAACAGTAACTGTGGGTGCGGGTCTGCTGGGTAAATATTTGTGCCATAGTAAACCTATGAAAAAAAATATTAATTGTGAAAATTAATTTCAGTGATAAATTGAATTCATTATGTCTGTACAAACTTTTTCAAGGTTAAAGAAGCAGTCCAGCAAAGATACATTTCTATCCCTGCACCTGTCACCTGACTCTCACACTACAGAAGTCTTTCATTTACAGTGATGTGCAAAAGTTTTAGATGGGTGTGGAAAAAATGCTGTAATGTAAGAATGCTTTCAAAAGTAAAAGTGTTAATAGTTAATGAGTGAACAGAAGAGAAATGTAAAAACCAACTTATTGTGTCCACCCCCAAAATATCTTAAGTTCTTCTAGGTACACTTGCAGACAGTTTTTGAAGAAACTCGGCAGAAAAGTTGATCCAAACATCTTGGAGTACTAAGCACAGATCTTCTGTGGATGTAGGCTTGCTCCAATCCTTCTGTCTCTTCATGTCATCCCAGACAGACTGGATGATGTCGAGATCAGGGCTCTGTGGGGGCCATATCATCACTTCCAGTTCATTGTTCTTCTTTAAGCTGAAGATAGTTCTTAATGACTTCTGCTGTATGTTTAGGGTTGTGGTCCTGCTGCAGAATACATTTGGAGACAATCTGAAGCCTCCCTGATGTACAGTACAGACTGCCTTCTTTTATAGCCAAATTTGAAGATGCACCAAGAAATAAGCAATGTTGAAGACCGTAGACACTGTGGTCGGCCAAGGAAACTCAGTGCAGCAGATGAAAAACACAGCAGTGCTATCAGCTCAGAATTGGCAGAAACCAGCGGGATCCAGGTACACCCATTTACTATTTGGAGAAGTCTGGTCAAATGTGGACTTCACAGCAGAATTGCAGCCAAAGGTCCAAATTTTTTGAGGTGATAACAAGGTCAAGTGACTGAAGTATGCACAAAAACATAAGAACTAGGGTATAGGAAATATTTGGCAGTAATAGAAGGCAGTTTGTTCACTGAAGTGTTGTAGAGTGGTACAATAATGAGGCAACACAGAAGTATGGTGAAGGTCCCTTGCAAGTTTGGGGCTGCATTTCAGCAAAAGGAGTTGGCAATTTGGTCAGGATTAATGGTGTCCACAATGCTAAGAAATACAGGCAATACTTATCTATCATGGCATACCATCAAAGAGGCATCTTCAAGGTAAAGAAGAAAAAGAGATTCCTTTTCACAGATGCACAATGCAATGTTTGGCAGCAAAATAACACAGTACACCAACACTTCATCCTCATCCCAGCTGGGGTGAGATGGTGGAGGGTACATCATGATTTGGGCCTGCTTTGGTGCCTCAGGACCTGAAAGCATTGCAAACATTGTGGGAACAATGAATTTTAAGGTAGTAATATTTTACAGGAGAATGTACAGTAAGGACGGCAGTCCATGACTGAAAGCTGAAGAAGTTTAGAGTGATAAAGCATGACAATAACCAAAAACACACAAATAAATCTACTATAAAATAAATGGAAAAAAAAATTGTATTTTTGAATGGCAAATTGAGATTCCTGACCTTAACTCTATTGAGATGCTATGAGACGACCTGAAGAGGGCACACAAGGCATCCCAGAAATATTAATGAACCGAAACACATTTGCAGGGAAGAATGGTGCAAAATGCTTCCTCAATGTTGTACAAAACTTATTTGCAAGTACAGGAAATATTTGGTGGAGGCGATGTCTACTAAAGAGGGATCTATAGGTTTTTAAAAGGATTGTACAGGATTACGAAAATATGAGTTTTTTCTAGGAATAGCTTCACACCTATCCATGGATTGTGCCTGGTCTTTAATGCTTGGCTCCATTAAATGAATAGGCCTGAGTTGCAATACCATACACAACCTATGGACAGGTGTGGTGCTGTTTTTGAGAAAGAACACCATGTTTCTCTATTCCCTTAAAATATAATGGGTGACATATTTTTTCTCCTCCCACTGTGAATGTGAATGTGCTCAGTAAAAGACAGGAATAGTACAACAGTTTGTGTTATTCCTTTGTCTACTATTGTCTATAAGGTTAACTTAGAAAACTCAGATCAGATCACACCTTATTAGTAATGAATGCAGAAATCCGGGTACCTCAAAGGGTTCATTTACGTTTTTTGTAATTGTCTATATATGAAATCACATTTGAAATATGTATAAAACCAGTCTTGTCAGGTCTTTGTTTTCCATGACAGGACACCTCAGTGGTGTCTACTGCACGGACGAGACCAGACTTTCTTTCAGTCAGGACAAAGATTCAGTTTTGTGCCCTACTCCAAAAAATAATACAGGCAACTTCCAAATTGATCTATAGGTTTCCATTATTATTAAATATTCCTTATTGAGCTTTGCTTCTAGTACCAGTGATGCCCCACGTCCAGCATTTGGGGAACATGCCACATCAGCAAAGCCAAGTTACACCTCTATAACATTAAGACAGTGGTCAGACCCTTATTAATATAAGCTGGTACTTCCAGAAAAATCTAATCTTGATAGCCAACTTAAACCACAAGGTTAAAGCTATATATCCCATTCCACAGAGATCAGAGAACAAGAATTTACAACTAGTTGTCAATGGCAGTTCATTATAGAAATGGTTCAGAATGTCTAGTTGGCAGTCAAGTTCAGCAAGGAAAAGGGTAGCAAAAAGCCACATGTCACAAACTTGTTTATAGGATTAGAAAAAAACATGGCTGCTTTCCTCCAAAAACAGTGCCAAATCTTTCTACAGGTTGTGTCTGGTATTGCAGCTCATTCCCAATTAATCCAGTGCAGTTGAACGGCAATACCAGATACAGCCCAGGGACATGTATGGTGCTTCCGGAATAAAGCAGCCATCCTTTTATTATCTTGTACAGCCACATAAAAAGGTTGTCCAGGAATTTTTTTGGCCTATCCTAAATATCTGACATATTCAACAGCCAGACCCGTTCAGCTATTGGGGCTTCATCAAATCCCCATACTGTGCCATGCTCAGAGCCAGAAGCAGATAGTTGAACTCAATGGGAGCTGAGCTGCAGTAATAGTGCCCGGCCGCTATTCAGGGTATGGAGCTATCTGCTTCTGGCTTTGTGCACTGTATAGTACGGAATCCGATGAAGCCTCAGCAACTGATCCATGTGGGAGCCAGTTGTCAGACCCTACTGATCAAACATACTGCATGTAGTATGCACTGCAGCTCCATTCAAAGCCTATGGGACTGATGATGATTGCTGAGTGCAGTACTCACCTCTCTCCACTGGGTCCATACAAATTGAATGGAGTGGCAGTGCCTATGTACAACCATAGTTCTATTCAAACAGGGGACATGGGACCTCCACTCTTAGGATCCCTGGGGGTCCGAGCAGTGGATAGGTGACAAGTTATTATTGTGGGACAACCTCATCTCTACAACAGTATATACAATATGCCACTCATTCTTCTGGAACACCCTCTCTCATTACTTTCCAACCTTACTAACCATCACATTTTCACACCATTTACTTGTCTGTCCCTTCTAATTTTTAGTGCATTAGCTCAATATTGTAAAATGCTACAGAAGCAATTGCTGCTATATACATAAATCATTTTAGGCTGTCTTTTTAGAACTGTGTGACAAAAATCATGTTCATATTATTGAAATGTAATCTACATTTTGTTTTATTTAAGTTTATTTCATTGTTAGACTATATGACAGTGTTCCATGGTCTCTTAGTATCTGTCAGTCTTCCACGTGTATTCTTTTTATGGCCAGTCATATATATATTTTAGGGCTCTACACAATCACATATTCTACATAACCTTATTATATTAGATAAAACTAATTATGATCAGAGGCCACGGGATGCCATATTCGGTTCTAATATATCCATTTGCAGTATCCCCAGTATTATGAGACATCCACATAACGTTTACTTAAAGGGTTTTTTCTGAATTAATAACTTGTCACCACTGATCATGAGAATGGTGATCAGTGGTGGTCCTTTGCACCCCTGTGTAAGTGGGGCAGCCACTATGCAGGAACACTGCTGCTCCATTTATTTCAATGGAACTACCAGAGATAGTAGCCTTTCTCCAGTTTTATAGAAATGAATGAAGCAGCAATGCAGCTATAGGTGCATCTCAATAAATTAGAATATCTTTCAAATGTTAATTCATTTCAGTAATTCAGTAATACAATCCATAATCAGCGTCTTCCATGATTGTGTGTCCTACTGAACCAGACTGAGGGACCATTTAAAGGCTTAGGAAACCTTGGCAGGTGACACACTGAATTTACAATACTGAACTTTTTTACAATATTCTAATTTTCTTAGATTTGGGTTTTCATTACCTGTAATCCATAATCTACATTTACAGAAATAAAACACTTGAAATAGAACACTCTGTGTGTAAAGAATCTAGAAAATATAGGAGGTCACTTTTTTTTATTTAATTACTGAAAGAAATAAACGTTTCAAAGATATTCTAATTTATTGAGATGCACCTGTATGTGACCACTGCTCCATTTAGATGGTGGTACAAAGGACCCACATTCTTGTGATCATATGGGTCCCAGGAGTTGGGACTACACCAGACACCTATAACCCTATTGTGTGATAGGTGATAAATTGTCATCTTGGCCTAATTGTTTTAAATTAAAGCCGCCTTACACAGGGGTGTACACAGGAGAAGGTTCGCTCAACTTCTCCCCAGTTGCTGCTGATCCACAGCCCCTTCCCACCACTACCACTGCTAACTCCCACCTGGTGTCATAAAAGTCCCAGCATTACCTTATCCTGGCACAAAAGGAGAGTGGCAGAAATTCTAGGAGATCAGAAAGGGTCACACGATCGCTGCACACTTGCTGTACACTGATAGTGTTCCCACACCTGTTAATGAAGGGTTACCCAATATTATTATACCAAGAATAAAAACAAAAACAAGCAGTGCCAAGCGCTAATAGCGTGATACTGTTACATACAGTAGGTAAAGTATGTACGTTGAGTGTTCACTCACCTTAGCTGGTTGTGATGAGTTCACAACTGCTTAAATGGCATGTAGGAATAATTCTAACGTGAAAGTGGACCCCAAAAATCAGCTCCAAGCCTCAGTTATAGGAATAACACATCAGGTAGATACAATGAGGTGGTGGAGAGAATAGGTGGATACCCCAAAAAAGAGGTAAACACACACACGTTTCAGATCTTGTCCTTTATCAAGTACATTACACACCTCTGGACCAGTGCTCGTTTGCCTCTTTTTTGGGGTATCCACCTACACACGTGGACAAAATTGTTGGTACCCCTTGTCTAATGAAAAAAAAAAAACACAATGGTCACAGAAATAACTTGAATCTGACAAAATTAATTTTCCAAACTACATGTTGACAAGCCACAAAGCTGCTGGGAGAATGTCCTATGGACAGATGAGACAAAAATCGAAATTTTTGGCAAGGTACATCAGCTCTATGTTCACAGATGGAAAAATGAAGCATATCTTGAAAAGAACACTGTCCCTACTGTGAAACATGGAGGAGGCTCTGTTATGTTCTGGGGCTGCTTTGCTGCATCTGGCACAGGGTGTCTTGAATCTGTGCAGGATACAATGAAATCTCAAGACTATCAAGGGATTCTAGAGAGAAATGTGCTGCCCAGTGTCAGAAAGCTTGGTCTCAGTCGCAGGTCATGGGTCTTGCAACAGGATAATGACCCAAAACACATAGCTAAAAATGACCAAGAATGGCTAAGAGGAAAACATTGGACTATTCTGAAGTGGCCTTCTATGAGCCCTGACCTAAATCCTATTGAGCATCTTTGGAAGGAGCTGAAACATGCTGTCTGGAAAAGGCACCCTTCAAACCCGAGACAACTGCAGCAGTTTGCTCATGAGAAGTGGCCAAAATACCTGTTGAGAGGTGCAGAAGTCTCATTGACAGTTACAGGAATCGTTTGATTGCAGTGATTGCCTCAAAAGGTTGTGCAACAAAATATTAAGTTAAGGGAACCATCATTTCTGTCCAGGCCTATTTCAAGAGTTTTCTTTTTTTAAAAATTCTGTTGAAGCATGGTTGGAAAGCAATGTCTGACTTTCATTTGTTCATTTTCATAGAATTTTTATATATTATTACTTTTGTAAGATTCAAGTTATTTCTGTGACCATTGTGGGTTTTTCTTTCATCAAACGAGGGGTACCAACAATTTTGTCCACGTGTGTATACCCTCTACCACCTCATTGGATCACAATATTATTATGTGATAGAATATTTTTTGTATTTATCTCTCAGACAAGCTAACTTGATGACTTAAGAGACCCTGGTTTGTCCATTTGTTAGACTTTGTATTGGAACAACCTTGGAATTTGGTCCATGTGCTGTCATAGAGCATTCATTGTGCTGTCTTATCTGTAAAATGATATAAAAGGCTGAACATTTATATACACCATGAGACTATATGTATATCTGTGTCTCCCAGGCTCGTGATCTATGTTTGATGATGATGATGATAATGATAATGATGACTCATCGTCATCAATTGCATCTCCTATAAATGCTGCCACTCTGCTTTTGTGTTTGGACTTTGTAGCCAACTGAGCACTGTAAAGAGGCGGTTTTAACCATGTAAGTGCTCCCTTGCATATGCTCCTGGCCCTACAAACAGCAGATTGATGCAGATATATTGCTGAAGCCCCCAGCATATTTTCTTGAATAGGGCTGGATTGCTGTTTCCTGCTCAGTAGGTGGTCAGGAGCACCTGTGTCCAAGAAAGAAGGCAAAAAGTCTTGAGCCACTTTGTTCTCACGACCTGTAGGGGTGCAAGAAGTAGAACCCTCACCAATCATAATGTAATGATGTTTCCTAGTCATAGCCAATGGAATTATTACATGGGAATACCCAATTTAAAGGTGGTGTCTCTTTTGGAAAAAAGGACATTTACATTATTGGGACAATATCACTGCTATGACAGGCTAGAATAAAGAAGCAGTGATACTTACAAAATAGTAAAGAAATGCAGTAGATTAGAGTAAATGGAAATTGTTAACTTTGCATGGAGAGCAATGTATAGGCTACATAAAGTAGAAGTATGAAATGCATATATACAGTGGGGAAAAAAAGTATTTAGTCAGCCACCAATTGTGCAAGTTCTCCCACTTAAAAAGATGAGAGAGGCCTGTAATTGACATCATAGGTAGACCTCAACTATGAGAGACAAAATGAGAAAACATATGTAGAAAATCACATTGTCTGATTTTTTAAGAATTTATTTGAAAATTATGGTGGAAAATAAGTATTTGGTCACCTACAAACAAGCAAGATTTCTGGCTCTCACAGACCTGTAACTTCTTCTTTAAGAGGCTCTTCTGTCCTCCACTCATTACCTGTAGTAATGGCTCCTGTTTGACATTGTTATCAGTATAAAAGACACCTGTCCACAACCTCAAACAGTCACACTCCAAACTCCACTATGGTGAAGACCAAAGAGCTGTGGAAGGACACCAGAAACAAAATTGTAGACCTGCACCAGGCTGGGAAGACTGAATCTGCAATAGGCAAGCAGCTTGGTGTGAAGAAATCAACTGTGGGATCAATAATTAGAAAATGGAAGACATACAAGACCACTGATAATCTCCATCGATCAGGGTCTCCACACAAGATCTCAACCCGTAAGGTCAGAATGATCACAAGAACGGTGAGCAAAAATCCCAGAACCACACGGGGGACCTAGTGAATGACCTGCAGAAAGCTGGGACTAACGTAACAAAGGCTACTGTCAGTAACACACTACGCTGCCAGGGACTCAGATCCTGCAGTGCCATACGTGTACCCCTGCTTAAGCCAGTACATATCCGGGCCTGTCTGAAGTTTGCTAGAGAGCATTTGGATGTTCCAGAAGAGTATTGGGAGAATGTCATATGGTCAGATGAAACCAAAGTAGAACTGTTTGGTAGAAACACAACTTGTCATGTTTGGGGGACAGTGAATGCTGAGTTGCATCTAAAGAACACCATACCTACTGTGAAGCATGGGGGTGGCAACATCATGCTTTGGGGCTGTTTCTCTGCAAAGGGACCAGGACGACTGATCCGTGTACATGAAAGAATGAATGGGGTCATGTATCGTGAGATTTTGAGTGCAAACCTCCTTCCATCAGCAAGGGCATTGAAGATTAAACGTGGCTGGGTCTGTCAGTATGACAATGATCCCAAGCACACCGCCAGGGCAACGAAGGAGTGGCTTCGTAAGAAGCATTTCAAGGTCCTGGAGTGGCCTAGCCAGTCTCCAGATCACAACCCCATAGAAAACCTTTGGAGGAAGTTGAAAGTCCGTGTTGTCCAGCGACAGCCCCAAAACATCACTGCTCTAGAGGAGATCTGCATGGAGGAATGGGCCAACATCCCAGCAACAGTGTGTGCCAACCTTGTGAAGACTTACAGAAAACATTTGACCTCTGTCATTGACAACAAAGGATATATAACAAAGCATTGAGATGAACTTTTGTTACTGACCAAATACTTATTTTCCACCATAATTCACAAATAAATTATTTAAAAATCAGACAATGTGATTTTCTGGATTTGTTTTCTCATTTTGTCTCTCATAGTTGAGGTCTACCTATGATGACAATTACAGGCCGGCCTCATCTTTTTAAGTGGGAGAACTTGCACAATTGGTGGCTGACTAAATACTTTTTTTCCCCACTGTATAGATAGAGGCCAGGGCCCCACGTAGCGCAAATGCCACAAAAACTGCTGCGTTTTACAGTACCTACAATGTGGATGGGATTCTAGCTAATCCTATCCACACATTGCAGAAAAATATCTGCAGTGGACAGGTCAGACATATTGCAGCATGTCAATTATACCTAGGGAAACGCTGGCGGTTTCCTATAACTATAATGGAATCAGAAAGTCCATAGAGGAAACCTCTGCAGACTTTCTGTGAAAAGCTCTGCAGAAAAAAATGTGATGCGTTGCTGCCATGGCTTTTCCCACAGCACTTTTTTGCTGTGCCCCGCTATGTGGGGCCTTAGCCTAAGCAACAAAGACACTTTTAGTAAGTTGGACTACAAAGGTAAGAGTGTTACCCAAGAAACAGCATTATAGAATTACAGACTGGACAAACAACAAGGGAATAGATTCTAATAATGTCTTTGTATTGCGTACATAAAAATATGTCATAGAGCAGAAGCGACTAGCTCTAGGTTAGGAACATTACAATGAGTAATGGAAGAACACCAAAGTATGGCATGACACCTACTTGATAGTGAATCACAAAAAAAGATGGCAAGTTTAAAAGGACTTAAATGCCATATAACCACTGCCACCAATCACTGGCAGTGACAGGTCACCGCTGTCTGTGTCAGGACGTCATCACTAGAGTAGGAAAATACAGAGACCAACAGGGAACCAGAAAACATTGGAACGGGAGTGGCAGGAAATGTGAGTATCTAAGCCCTTTTCAAAAAAGTTACCTACCTGGTTAACCCATATACATTCCCAGATAGAAATGTCGGACTGCTGTAAAACTGTCTGTCTGAGAGGTTTGATTATACACTGGGTTCTGCCACAAGAGGTCGTAGAAATGCCTACCCTGCTGTCCTAGTAACCCCATCACGAAAAATCATGTACGTCATCTTGTCCCGCATATAAAGACGCCATACCCAGCTCCATACACATAAATATGAGAAAGTTACAGGTGTCACAATATGGCGACTCAATTTTTTTTTTTTTTTAAGTTTTTAATTTTTTTAAAAGTTTCAAAACATTATAAATACTATAGAAATGTGGTATCGCCATGATTGTACTGACCTACAGAATACAGGTAACATGTCATTTTCACCACATAGTGAATGCCGTAAAAATGAAACCCATAAGAAATTGGCGCAAATGCATTTTTTTTTCCAATTCCACTTCATACTGAATATTTTTCCAGCTTCCCAGTACATTGTACAGGAAATTTAATGTTGCCATTACTAATTTATTTCGCATACAATCAGCCATCATGTGACTCTGTGAACTGAAAAATGAAAAAATTATAGTTCTTGGAATGTGGAGAGGAAAAAACAGAAATACAAAAACGAAAATTGGTTTGGTCCTGAAGGGGTTACATAGTTAGATAGTAGATGAGCTGGATGAAGACACTTGTCCATCAAGTCCAAACTATAACCCTACAGTCCCTTACAGTGTTGATCCAGAGGAAGTAAAAAAAACCCATGAGGCTTATGCCAATTGCCCCATTTTGGGGGAAAAATTTGTTCCCGACTCCAAACTGGTAGTCAGTATTAAAGCCTGGATCAACATGTCCTTAACAAAATCTAGAACCCATAAGATGTAATATTGTTCTGTTTGAGAAAGATATCCAAGACCTCTTTGAACTTGTTCAATGAATCCACCATCACCACCTGGGTGAGTGAGTTCCATAGCCTGGCTGTTCTTACTGTAAAGAATCCCCTTCCATGTTGCTGGTGAAACTTTCTCTCCTCTAGACGTATAGTAAATCACCTTTTCACTGTCCCTGGCCTAGGAGTAAAAAGCTCATTAGAAAGTTCTTTGTGCTGTCACTTCATGTATTTGTACATGGGTTAAAAAGCTCTCAGTAGGGTAGCATACCTCTTAGTGAGAGATCATTGACTACCAGACATAAGTCTACAATGCACTGGAAGCACAAGCAGCTCCCACAGTTTTCTTGTCCACTATCCAGATGGCACCTTCATTACAAATCCCTGCTCACGGCAGGCAGCCAAGCTCTGCTTTTCCCTGCTGCTTCCACAGGACCAGTTTTCTGAGAGGATGTTGAGGAGGAAGCAGGGGCGCACCGCTAATGAGGCGAGGTGAGGCGGCCGCCTCGGGCGGCACTGTCCGGGGAGCGGCATTTTACTATTTCATGTAAACCAGCCCAGGAGAGGCCGCTTTAAAAAAAAAAAAAAAAAAAAAACAGAGCTGAGCGCGGCCTGTCCTGGGCTGGTTTACAAGACGTCGCATCTCAGCGCAGGCGGCGATACAATGACGTCATCACGCCGCCTACGCTGAGACACAGACGTCGCGGACAAGAAGGGGGAGGCGGCGGCTGCATCAAGGCATCGCAGTTGAGTATAGCTTTTTTTTTATCTATATAAATAGGCCGTAACCTGTTGGAGTATCCCCGGCAGGTCAGGGCCTATTTATTTACCTACCCCCGCGTCTGCTCGTGGCCGCCCCCGCTTCCCCTTCTGCTATGGGCCGCAGAAAGGGAAGCGGATGCCGCTGTGAGCGGCTGCGGGGATCGGTAAGTTAGGCCGTGGGCCGCAAATACTACTATTATTATACTCCCGAGTCTATTCAGACCCCGGAGTATAATAATCGGAGG
This sequence comes from Leptodactylus fallax, assembly GCA_947044405.1. Lineage (NCBI taxonomy): Eukaryota > Metazoa > Chordata > Amphibia > Anura > Leptodactylidae > Leptodactylus > Leptodactylus fallax. The sequence goes on along the minus strand of CAMRHE010000153.1, from coordinate 2,742,443 downwards.
CCTAGGGTTGGTGAGGGAACATAAAAAACAGTGTTACTCACCTCCTGCGATCCTGTAACTCCGAGCAGGCTTGAGGCCTGTGGTGACGTCATCAGGTCGCGTCACCGGCCTGATCACGTGACGTGTGTGCGCAATTAAACAGGGCTGAAAGCTGCAAGGAGTGCACCAGTGTCTAGGATAGGTAAGTAACTCTGATTTTTATGTTTGTATTCTCCCCTGGGTCTCCAATCATTATACTCTGGGGTCTGAAAAGACCCCAGAGTATAATAATAGTTCATGGGTCAGCCACTATGGGGCATAATACCCTGTGCAGGGGCCACTCTGGAGCATAATACAAGTGCAGGGGCCACTATAGAGCATAATACCGAGTGCAGGGGCCACTATAGAGCATAATACAAGTGCAGGGGCCACTATGGAGCATAATACCAGTGCAAGGGCCACTATGGAGGATAATACCAGTGCAGGGGCCACTATGGAGCATAATACCCTGTGCAGGGGCCACTCTGGAGCATAATACCAGTGCAGGGGCCACTATGGAGCATAATACCAGTGCAGGGGCCACTATGGAGCATAATACCAGTGCAAGGGCCACTATGGAGGATAATACCAGTGCAGGGGCCACTATGGAGCATAATACCCTGTGCAGGGGCCACTCTGGAGCATAATACCAGTGCAGGGGCCACTATGGAGCATAATACCAGTGCAGGGGCCACTATGGAGCATAATACCGTGTGCTGGGGCCACTATAGAGCATAATACAAGTGCAGGGGCCACTATGGAGCATAATACCAGTGCAGGGGCCAATATGGGGCATAAAAATGTGTGCAGGAGTTGCTGCGGAACATAATACCGTGTGCAGTGGCCAATGCGGGGCATAATACCGTGAGCAGGGGCCACTATGGAGCATAATACCGTGTGCAGGGGCCGCTGCGGGCCATAACACTGTGTAATACTGTGTGCAGGGGCTGCTGTGGAACTTTATAGTGTGTGTAAATGGGGCGCTATAAATATGGGCTATGGCACCTGTTTATATTATACGCTGTCTGTTTATAGTGACCGTGTGATGTAATTGTAGCCTTGTCACATACTGTAGACATGTACAGGACGAGGCTGTAGTTACATGACATGGCCGCTATGAGATGAAATACACTATGTAAACAGAGAAGCGGTCACGGCTCTTACACAGGTACCATTCAAACAGCTGATCAGTGGGGGTCCTGGGTTTTTGAACCCCACTGATTAGTTTATTAATGACCTGGAAAACCTTTTAATTAGTTAACACCTGTGGCATTATTAATAAGGGGCACTATTTATACAGGGTACACATGAACATTATTAATATAAAGATGCACTTGGGAGTTATTTATTATGGGGGGTTATATCATATATTTTATAATTGAGGGTAGCAGCAGGATGGGGGCTTTGTGTAGGTGAGGACAATGTGGGTTGGATGCCTGGAAAAGTGAGGAGCCAAAGATGTCTGTGTTGCAACCTTTACAGAGACAAGTCACAGCTGGAAGAAGTGGTCATGGCGGTGCAGAGGGAAGAGAAGGGAAATGTGAAGGATTAGTCAGAGACGTCACCTGTAAGTCACAAAATGTTACTGCCCTGTATTCACCTAAATGATAGAGGATAAATACCTGAGTGATGGGGGTCTGTCTGCTGAGACCCCCACTGAGCCTGAGAATTGGGTTTTTTCCCCCACTAGGTGGGAATCCAGCCTGACCGCAGCCATATATATAGGTGTGTCACTTGGTGGATGGACGAACCCGCGTGGCTCTCATTCACTTCAATGGGAGTGCCAAAGATACCCGAAGTCCAGTACTCAGCTATCTGCGGTGCTCCTATTATAGAGAATGGGGGCCACGTGGGCTCGTCCATCCACCAAGCAGAAGATGTGTGGTTACTTTCATTGTTAATGCCGTGTTGTTGATCTGATACTGAAGTAATACAGGAAGAAAAATTCTTAAAAACTGTTTTATAACTTTGTGTATTGGGTATATTGTGCGACGATAACAGTGTGTTAAACTAGTAGCATGGAAACTCAGTTTTTTTTTTTTTTTTTTTTGGGGGGGGGGCGTCTTTCTATAGTCCGCCTCAGGCAGCAAAGAGGCTAGGTTCACCACTGGGAGGAAGGCCTCAAATTTCTCTCCAAATTATGCTATCTTGATATAAAATATGTGCATAAACAAATGTCCACAAACCTCAATGAACTGAAGCAATGTTGTAAAGAAGAGTGGGCCTAAGTTCCTCTAAAATGATGTGAGAGACGCACAAAGACATAGAGAAAACCATTACTGCTCAAGGTGATTCTGCAAGCTATTGAATCATGGGGTGGACTTAGTTCTTAACACGTGGCTCTTTCATTTTGACTTTTTATTTAACAAAAGTGACAAAAATTATGAAATATCGAATCTGTTAAAGGGATTGTCCAGTTCAGCAAATAAATGTTATTGTTTGTACAATAAAAAGTTATACATTTTTCTAAAATACTTTCAGTATCAATTTCTAATGGTTTTTTATTAGATCTCTGCTTGCCATCATTCATTCTGCTTACTTGCAGTGAATAAAAATCAGTCCATGGTCATGTGATATACAGTCCATGGTCATGTGATAGACACACAGGTGCATAGCTCATTATGGTCACAGCTATCACACTGACCCATTGATTTCTATGCACTAGAAAGACTGGGTACCACAGCCCAGAGAGATGATGGACAGTCCACGCTCTGTTACAGAAATTACCTAGTCACAATGGGTCATTTGTACAGGCTTTCTTTATTGTATACAGGGCACTACGCGTTTCAGAGCTATATGATCCTTTATCAAGAGCAATAATTACCAATTTGGTTGCTTGTATGTTTCTTTTGAGACATTGATTTCTATGGCCCCATACACATGACCATGTATTTTCACAGTCCGGTGTATGGGCCCACGAGCAAAACTCAGGACAAGTCCTATTCTTGCCATTTTGCGGACCGTGCTCATTGGCCCCAATGAATGGGACTGTGTAAACATGAGTGGTATACGCCCATGTACCATTCAGTCATGGCCCAGCGACACGCACACGGTTGTGTGCATGTCGCCTAAGGCTGAGAACCCACATTGCAGAAACGCATCCTTTTTTGTTGCACATTTTGCTGTGGTTTTTGAGCCAAAGCCAGGAGTGGATTGAGCAGAAGGGAGAAGTATAAGAGATTCCTATATGTTTCCCATTCCTTTTGTAGCCATTTTTGGCTTTGCCTTAAAATCAGCAAAATCTGTAAAAACAAAGCTGCGTTTCTGTAATGTGTGACCTTAGCCTAACCCCTTCCCAACATCAGCCATACTACATAGGTGGCTTGTAATAGAACTAAATGTATTAATCAATATCCTGCGGTGCGTTGGCATACTGTACTAGTGATCATATTCCCTGGGGTTCAAGACCCTTATGAAAATATTTTTCCAATACAGCAAACGCTATAGTGGAACAAAATTGCCACACCCACAAATTTTTGCTATTTCACCTGCCAAAAAATTTTTTATACATCGCAATCAAAACGTCAGACATTCCACAAAATGACAAATAAAAAGTACAACTGGCCCCACAAAAACAGGCACCTTATACAGCCCCACATATGCCGGGGGGCTCCGCAAAAATGACCAGGAGAGGTGAGGCAAGGAGAGTATAACTGTTTATTATTATTACTCAATTTCTCTGACCACCCCTTATTATATGCTAGAGTCTGAGGAGACCCCAGAGTATAATAGTGCTTGATGGGTGATGAACTGCAAAAGCCTCGGGTTTGGCCTGAGCCCTAAACTTATGGAAAATTTGTGTTGAATCTAAGACTAACATATCACTGTGTGGGAGCTGTAAATGGGGCAGTATACTGTATGAGGGCCAAAAAAAGAGGGCAATATTATGTGTGGAGGGCTAAAAGGGACAATATACTGTGAGTGGACCAGTAAAGGGGGCAATATATTGTATGGGGATCAGTAAAGGGCGCAATATCCTAAGAGGAGGTCAGTAAAGGGGGCAATATACTGTATGGGGACTAGTAAAGGAATAAAAGTGGAAATATACTGTGAGGAAACCAGTAAAGGCGGCAAAATATTGTGGGGGGTCAGTAAAAGGGGGCAATATACTGTGGTGGTCAGTAACGGGGGAAATTTACTGAATTGGCAATATACTGTCTCAGGGTCAGTAAAGGTCCAGTTAGAATGTGTGTGGGCCAAATAAGGGTATTTTTTGTTTTGCATATGGAGGAGTGTGGCGTACTTTTTTTTTTGGTCTAACGCAATACTGGCTTAATGCCTAACACCACAAACAAAGCAATTCAGTCTATACAAGCAAATTTGTAGCAGATCCATATTTACATCTACAGGTGCATATGAATAAATTAGAATATCTTTGAAACGTTTATTTCTTTCAGTAATTAAATTAAAAAAGTGACCTCCTATATTTTCTAGATTCTTTACACACAGAGTGTTCTATTTCAAGTGTTTTATTTCTGTAAATGTTGATTATGGATTACAGGTAATGAAAACCCAAATCTAAGAAAATTAGAATATTGTAAAAAAGTTCAGTATTGTAAATTCAGTGTGTCACCTGCCAAGGTTTCCTAAGCCTTTAAATGGTACCTCAGTCTGGTTCAGTAGGACACACAGTCATGGAAGACGCTGATTATGGATTGTATTACTGAATTACTGAAATGAATGAACGTTTCAAAGATATTCTACAGTATATATACACAAATATTCTGTGTGTCAACATCTACAGCTACAATATACAGGCAGATATGCATGTCTGAATTTGTTCGACAGTAACCGCTAGAATTGAACTATAGTCAGTATCTAGTAAATGTGTATGAGAATTTAAGCACACACCCCAGAGACCTTCACATTATCTACTATTACAACTCTTTGCTTACATTGGAAACTCATCACATACCTATGGACTACGGTCAAGGCCACTTCTGCAATGGTCTAGGATGATTTTTTTTTTTTCATTTTTTCAGATACCTAGGGACTACAGAAGCAAGCTACCCATTGGTGGAGAGGTTAATCAATACCTTTTCATGGCTACTAGAGTTCAATTGTTAAACAGCCCCTCTTAGTCCTGGGTGTATATAAGTGGTGGCCACTTTCCTGCAGTAGCAGTGCTCTTGGCTTTTAGCTGAAAGTGTGCTCATCCTATTAGCATCCATCAAGGCTATACCTGAAAAGATGCTGACTATTTCACTGATATGGGGATTAGTTGTGGCTTTGTGCTGTTTCTTCTGGCTTATTGTAGGCATTAGAAGACAGTAAGAAATGCAAATTTTTTACTATCATGGTATTGGTAATACTAATATATTTTAATTTTATTTCTAATATGATATACCTATAGCTGATGATTAAATTTATTTTACCATATATATAGATATTAAATGTTACTATTGCCATCTGTATTATTAGAATTACATTTATTTCAATATTAAAAATTTATTAAAAAGGGTAATTAATGTGTCAATAACTGGCCCAAGTCGCCTTTGTCAAATATTTGACTTTAACGTGTTTGACCCGCCGTGTAACGGTCAGTACAGCACAGCATGTATTTGCCAAAAATACAGCGCTTAAGTAAATAATAGATATTTAGCCCTGCAAAGGGAACATTCATTGGGGTTATGTAGGATTATATGTATTACATTGTTCTAATATATGCACATGTATATTTTCCTCTACCATTTTAGGCAGCCAGGGGAGCCACCTCTGGAAAATGGCCTCATTCCTTACCTTGGATGTGCCTTGCAGTTTGGTGCCAATCCTTTAGAGTTTCTTAGATCAAGGCAGAAAAAATATGGAGATGTCTTTACCTGCAAAATTGCTGGAAAGTTTGTGCACTTCGTGATGGACCCATTTTCGTTTAATGCAGTAATGCGTCATGGGCGACACTTCGATTGGCAGAAATTCCACTTCGCAACATCTGCCAAGGTAGAGTATATGATAACAGTGTATTTTACACTGGAATACTCAATTATTAGATAACCCTTTATTGTTATCTTAACGAGCCATGTTGTTATATCATAAAATGACATAGTAAAAATCAACCTCTCCTCTAGTTATAGTGGGAGATAAGAATAAGTTCTGTTGAAAGATACTTTCAATATTAGATTGGTAAAGTTCTTGCACCTTATTTCCAGTCTATTTAGGATTTTTGCACACTGCTGTATTATAGTTACTGAATTTGTTGCACATATATATAATACAGAATCCATAGTCACTATGGGCTTACACTGCACCTTTGACTTATACAGGTCTCCTCCTAAGGAACCATACAGGGCCTGCGCCCACAGAGCATGTGGCATGTCCTTAAAGTTCTTAGAGACTATTAATAATACCTGCTATATTTTATTCATTTATTTGTTTAAATACAGATGTAGCAGCCGCTAGAAAATGTTAATTTCTTGCTTATGTATATTGCATAGTGTGGCTGTGCTACGCATAGTGGGGGGATGGAGATTGCTAAACTAACCTTCGGTGACATGACATTGATTTATCGTCTGCCACATCTGTATAATAAATATTATAGCAGTATTGCTTTTAGGTGATTTTGCTTTATCCTTGTAGTCACCCTTCCTGTATATTAATAAGAATAAACTCTGATCTTTGTCAGGTGTTTGGACACAGCAGCATGAATCCAGTTGATGGCAGAACCACTGAAAATATCCATGAAACATTTAATAAGACAATGAAGGGAGACGCACTTGACCCTCTCATCTCCGCTATGATGGAGAATCTTCAACGCACAATGTTGCAGCCCTGTGCATCCAAAGGAGAAGAATGGAGAAAAGATGGTCTCTATGCCTTCTGTTACCGGGTGATGTTCGAGTCTGGTTACTTGACTCTATTTGGCCAAGAGTTAAATGCAAAAGATGACAAGAGTTTAGCTAGACAGGAAGCACAAAGAGCACTCATCCTTAATGCTATTGAAAACTTCAAAGAATTTGACAAAATCTTCCCTGCACTAGTTGCAGGTCTACCCATACATGTCTTCAAGTCAGCTCACAGTGCCAGGGAGAAGCTAGCGAAAGATCTGTTTCAGGGGAAACTCAGGAATAGAAACAACCTGTCAGACATTGTCAGCCTCAGAATGTTCTTGAATGACACCCTTTCCACTCTAAATGAACCAGAGAAGGCAAAGACCCACGTGGCACTCCTCTGGGCATCTCAAGCTAACACCCTTCCTGCAACTTTCTGGAGTGTCTACTACCTCATTAGGTGAGAGAAAACTTCTGCGTCACTTAGGCTATGGCCCCACGTTGTGGAAACGCAATGTTTTTTGCTGCAAATTTTGCTGGAGTTTTTTGAGCCAAAGTCAGGAGTTGATTTAAGAGAAGGGAAACATCTAAAAACTTCCTATATATTTAGCATTCTTTTTCAAGCAAGTCCCAACTTTGGCTCAAAAAACCACAACAAAATCTGCAACAAAAAACGCACGTGGGGCCTCAGCCTTGAACTAGCCATGTTTCTTCAATGTGTTTTCTAATATCTGACTCACTTGTGAATAAAATAATAAAATTTCATTATGATTGTACAGGAGCCCAGAAGCATTGAAGGCAGCCACTGAAGAAGTCAACCAGGTTTTGGAAAAAACTTCTCAGAAAGTGGGTTTTGATAAATACATTTCTCTGAATCGCCATCTTCTGGATGATATGCCAGTTTTAGGTAGGTCTCACATAAGTGACAGATAACCCATGCTTGCTCGGCTTGTACTATAACAATCTCTAAATTATATTTGTTCTGGTTGTTCCCTCTATAGATAGCATAATCAAAGAATCCATGAGGCTATCCAGCGCATCTCTCAACATCAGGGTGGCCAAGGAAAATTTCACTTTGCAACTTGAGGAGAAAGGGTCATATAACGTCCGTAAAGATGACATTGTCGCTCTCTACCCCCAGACCGTTCATCTGGATCCTGAAGTTTACAAGGACCCTTTTGTGAGTACTTTTGTGACCCAGTGTACCATAAATCTTTCAGTTTACCTTTAGATATATAGAATAAGCAGCCATTTTTATTGAGGAAGCATAAAGAAATACTCCACCATCAGATCCCTACTGACATGCCTTTGTCTTTATTTTTCAGGCATTCAAATATGATCGCTACCTGGATGAGAATGGCAAAGAAAAGACAAATTTTTACCTCAAAGGAAAGAAATTAAAATATTACTACTTGCCATTTGGCTCTGGGAAAACCAAGTGTCCTGGACGTGAATTTGCAGTGCATGAGATCAAACAGTTATTGACTCTGCTGATTTCATACTTTGATATGGAACTTGTTGATAAAAATGCAAAATGCCCACCTCTAGATCAGTCCCGTGCAGGCCTTGGCATCTTACAGCCAACCTATGATGTGGACTTCAGATACAAACTAAAAGTCCATTAAATGATTCTGCCCAAAGCATAAATGTAGCAGCCGTGAAACAAACATTTACATTGATCCAATAAACGTTTGTTTTGCGCTTGCGCAGATTGCGCGGCCTGGCTGCCATTCACTTTGAGTGGGAAGCGGCTATGCTATGCAGAGGGCCAATTCATTGCATATCATACTGTAGAATACTCACTGCAGGTACATCTAATATATATACAGTATATATATCCCAGATGATGTAATACGTAAATAACTGTACCTATGTGTACCTATAAATATGTACCTATTTATAGTGTTTTAACTATAAATCACGTTATATATATAGTAATTATTGAGTATTAGCCCTCCACAAGGAGAGCCATGAATACATGTTGTACTATAATATATATATTCTCTGTATTTACTTGACCATTACACAAACCAGGACTGTATTATAAAGTATAGATATTTGTATATAAAACATGTTTGATATTTACAGCTTTTTCAATAAGAAAACCTCAAACTTTGGACTTATGTCTGCTCTGTAAGACAAATACTTGTAAATAAACTGATTTCCATTTGTAATATTTGCATTTTATTATTGGACTCATTGTATATATGTTGCTCTGAGATTCATCTTACATAACAACAAGAACTGGACACTTCGTAAAGGGAAAGCTACAAATATTTTACAAAGGTATAAAAATGACTTATCTTTCCTACCAGACACTCCTAAAGTAGGAGCCATTTGCAGACAGATGTTTCAAGATTCTTGCAAGTACCCTAAAACAGCTGTATGTAGATGGCTCCCACTTTTCTAGTATTGGTTTGGGTGGTGTGAAATAATTTTCTTTCTTATGAAAGATACGCCAATGAATTAGCATACTTTTTTCCCATGGAACATTTCCTGAAAATGATTCTCCATACACCAGCTGCATCTCTTCAATGAGAGGCAGTACCCCTGAAGATGTAGAAAAAGGTACATGAATCTGGGACACAGATGCAATATTCGCATCCAGGCATCAGTATTACAAAAGGTATACAGTAGATGTAGGCCATGGCATTGGGGCCCAGCAGTTTACGGTTACACCTTGTAATACCTCTAGTTCATACTGTGCAGTTCCCGACTCTCCAGGCTGCTGTGAATTTACTCCTCCTGGTCCAGTCCATAAGGTGGACGTTCCCTTCCTTTCAGCAATTTGTGAGATTAGAGAATCCACCTGTTAGCCCTGCCCAGCCAATCCCAAGCAGCTCTATTTTGATTCCTGACTCTACTATTATATTCTTGTGCTGCTGTTCATCCGTGTATTGAAATTGGCCTGTTTCTTGACCTTGCTTCTCCGCTGCCTGCCATGACCTTTGGACTGAACTTGACCATGCTTTCACCTGACCCTCCGATGCTTTGCACTGGCATCTCACTGGTCTTTGGGTCAGCTGCCATCTACACTGGAACTACCTTGACAGGTAGCGACCTGGTAGTCTCCCCACGGCAGACCAGATCCCTGTACAGGGGTTAAAGGGTAAAACCTTTGAGGCTACTTAGATAACTCCCTTGGGAGTGATCCAAAGTCAAACCGGTTAGGTGGCAAAGTGTCTACGATTATTATTATTATTATTTATCTATATAGCACCATTAATTCCATGATGCTTTACATTTGAGGGTTTACATACGGTAAACTAAATATACAAAACAAATATAATACTAACAGTGATTAACTGGCACAGAGGTATAGAGGGCCCTGCCTGCAAGGGCTTACAATACGATCCGCTGTCCATTACACACCTATGACTGGGCTCATTTCTTTGCTAGATGTAGCTTCTCATGTGATGCTGTTGCCTACTCTCTGCTACATCTTATAATAACCAGGACTTGCTTATACTCAGTAAGGGCCTAGTTGTCTGACATATTCCATAATCAGTTACTACATATAGAGTTTCATTCTTTCCACTGTAAATTGAATAGATACCTCTTTCTCAAGTGCTCCAAAATCCCAACAACCAATTTTTTTTCCATAGCCACCATTATTCTATTATCCCCCACTATAATGCACATGTACCCAGTATCAAAGAGTAGTAGAATTAAGCTGCTCTCAAGAAAGTCCACAGTGAATAAATGTTAAAAGATGCATCATGTAAAAGTCAGTCTATGGTCATGTGATATACAATCCATGGTCATGTGATATACAGTCTATGGTCATGTGACGGACACACAGGTGCACAGCTCGTTATACTAACAGCACAGTAATCAGACATCTGCCTGGTAACGAGCTGTGCACCTGTGTGTCTATTACATGACCAGAGACTGTATATCAAATGACCATGAACTGTATATCACATGACCATAGACTGTATATCACATGACCATGGACTGACTTTTATCCACTGGTAGTAAGCAGAATGATTGGCAGCAAGCAGAGATCTAGAAAACAGTGAGGAATTGATATAGAAAGTGTATTGGAAAATTGTACAACTTTTTATTATACAGACAATTACATTGGTCTCTCAATATTGGTCTAAAACTGCACAACCCCTTTAGGCTAAGTCCCCACATAGCAGACCGCAGTGAAAAAGCGCTTTTTCCCGCAGCTTTCCTCAGAGTGTCCCCCACATAGTAATATGCCCCAGTTTTGCCCACTACAAAGTAATAATGCCCCTTTATTGCATGCTAGAAAATAATGAAATAATACAAAGGGTATTTTTATTTTGTAAGGACAATAAAAGGGGTTGGTATTACTGTTCTGAAGCAGAAATTGGGGTATTATTTATTTATTTATTATGCTTGCTTGTATAGCGCCATCATATTCCGCAGCGCTTTACAGTCATTGACAGTCAGTGTATTATTATTATTAATATCCATTTTCTGCCCCAGGACACTACCCACCCCCTTTTCCCTATACACATTAAGAATTTCCACTCTTGTGCCTTATAGATAATAGTGCCCTAAGTTTTAGTGTTGCCTCCTTGGTTATAGTCACTTCTTACTTTATAGTACCCCTTCTCAACTAAAGGGAGTCTGTCACCGGAACCCAGCATATCACCCCAGCTCTGCCGATAGATTAGGGTCACCTGAAACAAATGATGTTTTCCCCGTGTGAATCGGGGCCTCAGTTGCAGAGACATTGCTGTTTTTCCTCAATATGCAAATGAGCTCTTTGGAGCAACCAAGGTGTTGCTGTTGCTCCAAAGAGGTACTCAGCAACGCCTGGGGATCTGTTATTTATAAAAGGCACTATTTATAAGGTTGAACTATTAGTTATGAGACAGGGGGAACTATTATTGATAAGGGGGGACTATGATGAGGCAGCATTTATTTAGAAGGGAGGACTTATTTGATAAGGGGGCACTTATAAGGGCAGACTATTACAAGGGGGGACTACTACTGATAAGGGGGAATTTATTTATAAGGGGAGACTGGTACTGATAAGTGAGGACTATTATAAGGGGGACTATTACTGATAAGAGGACACTTATTTATGAACAGGGATTATTATTTGAAAGGCCTGGGGAACTATTGTTTATAGAGGAGGGGACTATATATAAGCACCAAATTTAATTTCACTGCGGTCTGCTATGTGGGAACTTAGCCTAAAGGGGTTGGCCACTTTCAGACCAATATTGAGAGACCAATATTATTGTTTGTATAATAAAAAGTTGTGCAATTTTCCAATATACTTTCTGTATCAATTCCTCACGGTTTTCTAGATCTCTGCTTGCTGTCATTCATTCTGCTTACTTCCAGTGGATAAAAGTCAGTCCTTGGTCATGTGATGTACAGTCCGTGGTCATGTGGTATACGGTTCATGGTCATGTGATATACAGTCTATGGTCATGTGATATACAGTCTATGGTCATGTGATAGACATACAAGTGCACAGCTCATTACCAGGCAGATGTCTGATTACTGTGCTGTGACTATAACGAGTTGTGCACCTGTGTCCATCACATGACCGTGGACTGTATATCACATGACCATGGACTGTATATCACATAACCATGGATTGATTTATATCCACTGGCAGTAAGTGGAATGAATGACAGCAAGCAGAGATATAGAAAGCTGTGAGGAATTGATACAGAAAGTATATTGGAAAATTTACAATTCTTTATTATACAAATAACAAGATTTGTTTCTCAATATTGTTGTGAAAGTGGAAAACCCCTTTAAGCATGGGAGCGCAAATCCCATAATATACCTACAACGTGGACAGCATCTTCTTCCATAGCGCTCAATTTACCTAAAGCTATAACGCTTACTTTATTCATTCTCTCGCATTGTACACTTGACACAAGATTCATCACGAGTCTATTGAGTCAGACGAAGGCCATGTAAAAGGCCGAAACGTTACTCGCTACTCTGCAAAGGAAAATTGTTACTTTGTGTTACAAATAAAAACACCAACACTGAAATTACTTCTTTGGATATGGAACCCTTTATTCATCTACAGTATGAGAGAAAATCAAGTCCTTCAGAGTAAGGCCGGTTGCAGACGACCGTGTGCTTCCGACCAGCTGTGAATTAAAGGCATGGGGGACACGCGGATGTGACCCGTGTGCCGCCCATTCACAGGCCGTGCTTCTGCGGCCCCTTTGATTAAATGAATAGGAGCCACGAAAGCAGGGCCGCAAAACAGGACAGGAATAGGACCTGTTCTATATTTTGCAGAGCATGTAATTCACGGTCATGTGTACGGGCTCATAGAAATGAATGGGTCAGTGTGCTATCTGTGAAATACATCACGGCCACAGTCATCTGCAAGAGGCCTTAAAAAGGGAAAATCGCAATTCTTTCCACTCTTTTACCTGTTATCTTCCTCAGAACTCGCAGTCTTCATGAGTGTTACCAAGAATTTCCTCTGTAGGGACTCCATCCACTACATCTTCAGTGAGTTGTGAGGACAGTTGCAGTCTATCTTGCATACAGCAACTAATGAGGTGTTGGATTTTTGGAAAGTTTTATGGTCCATAGAATCTTCGGGGACTGAGGTATTTTCTGAAGGTCTCTTGGAATGATTAGTAACTGAAAAGTCAATCTTTAGAGAACAATTCCACTTTTTGGGTCTGACTTGTAAGTAGTTTAAAATTTAGCTCCAGGATCTACCTTCTTCTTTGGTTTATCCCAGTCTATTTGAAGGTGCTCTTTCATAGAAGGAATAGGGACTTTGTCCCTGAAAATTACTATATCTAATATATTTTTGTGTTATGTCTTACATCCTTATACTACTCTACTGTCTTTTTTGACTTCCTTAAGAAGTTTAGAAACTTTATTTATGGAACAAATATAGATCGTCCATCATCCTTATTTTCCTGAAAAAATGACAGCATCTGAAAAGGAATGAGAAGTCTCTGAATAGGGGTACTCTCCTATAAATGCTATAGACAGCTTTCTCCTCTTGGAAAGTGTCAGCAAGTTGGTTTTTTTTTTTTATCCATGTATCATCACGGTGCCGTCCGTTTTCACGGACAAGCTAGGGATATCATTAGATGTCACCTGTGTTTTTTATGGTAGATCCACAAACTAGGATCACACTGATGGCACACTGAAGACACTGTCAGTTTTTGCAGACATACGACACTGATGCTGAAGACACACTGAACACATACTGAAGACACTCTGTCTGCAAAAACTGAAGACTAATTACTAATTTGCTGACCGCAAAATACACACGGTCGTCTGCAACTAGCTGAAAAAAAAAAAGTGAAACATGTGAAAAACAAACACGTTTCCCCTTCTTTTTTGTTTACATTTTCCCAAATATAAAAAACATGCAGAAATAAAATAAAAATAGAGCCCTATGTGTCACCGAAAAAATATTTTGAATAACCCAAACAAAAAAAAAAAAAAATGTTATAGCCCTCAAAACCGCATGTTCAAAAGCCCTGAAAATGTGTCACAGTAGTCACATGACATTTGTGAAGAGGTCACCGCTGAGGCCTGTGATTGGTTGCAGTGGTCCTCTTGCACAAATGGGACGTCACTGGTGATGTCATTTGGAGGAGTTGAATATGAACAAATGGAGCTACCAGTGTTGGAAACAGAGGCCCGGGGAAAGGTTTGTTAAATTAAACAGACAACCCCTTTAACACACAGTAAAATCTGAGAAACCCTGAAACCCTGATGGCAACTGGTCCTATACTGAATGGCCTTCAATAAATGAGAAAATAAAGTGTTACAAGGTTCAGTGGCACCTATTATTTGTCCTTCACAGACATGCTTACAGGGAACGAAGGGGTCATCACTTGTTTATACAAATCATATCTGTTTGTTGCCAATGGACACTTTGTTTTGTTTCCAAAAGTCACATTTGCGGCAAATGAACTGCAGAAAACACAATGAACAAATATAACCTCCAGAAATAGACACTGATAATAACCTCAGGTGCATCTCCATTAAGAAAGGTAACTATAGTTCACTTGTAGCTGGATAATGTCCTTCTTTTACTACCTTTATTGCTCTGTGAATATAAGGTAATATGGAAATATCATTTGTGGAGGGATGTGGCTAGACATGTAGTTACATGATACAAAGATATTGGGCTTATTTAATTCCCTTAATACAGCTGTGCCCATTTCATGCCCTTCTACAACTGTACCCATTTAGTTCCGTTATATTGTTATGCTCATTTCTTTCTCTTATACCACTTCATTTTCTATACATTCCTTTGTACAAGCACATCGGTGAGTTTTCTGCTGATTCAGGAAGGTTACTAGACCCCCGTTTGTATCTGCACATGTGTAAGGATGGGTGGGAGGCAGAATAAGCTGTTATGAGGCTCACACAAATATAGAGCAATGGTGGCATCTAATTAAAGGGGCACTCTCATCTCAGCATTTATGACTGTCCATAGGATGTACCATGAATGTCTGATGTGGGGGAGTAGCAGGAGTAGTAGTAGAAGGAGAAGAGTAGCAGGTGTGGGGGACATAGTGACTATAGAGATTAGTACAGATCTGTACCACCACACCCATAGAAATCTATTGTTACATACTGTAGTTGTGTGCCTATGTTTTCTTACAGAGACACAGGGTATTATCTCCATCTCAATCACACCTTCTAAGGAAGAATCCAGTGCCATAAAGAGGCACCATACAATGACACATGGAGAGCCTAACACAGAGCCTAAAATGGAACCACAGGAACTCCATGCACACAGATTGGTGTCATACATCATTTAATATATACATTTCATACCATACATTATATAATTCTCGATGAACTCCTGAACAATTTGGCGTTTTTATTTTTTTACACCTGTCCACTGAAAGATATGGTCCGTGAAAGATTATATGACAATGTCAAACATTTGTAATGCACTTTTCTCACGGAGACTTCAAATGCAGGGAGCATTGTGGAGTTAAAGCCTGCCATACAGGCACTTCTCCCCAGTGGTTAGTTGTTTGTATGGGAAGCCAATATACCCATCAGTATGTTTTTGGCATGCGGGGAGGAAACCAACACAAACACAGGGAGAACATACAAACTCCATGCAGATATTGCCCTTAGTTGGATTCAAACCCAGGACCCCAGCGCTGCAAAACAACAGGACAAACCATTGATCCACCATGTTGTCTCTCTTTTCTCCCAAGTGGGTGTAAACTTTTAGTTTTTTTTTCTTATAAAAATAAAGGAGTACCACCCACTTGGTGAATAAGAGCTCATTTATATATAATCTATAAGGGGCCGTATCTTTTGAATGGGTGGATGAATTTTGAAAAAGAAAACGTGAAACTTATTAGGAGCAACACAAGCATTAACCCCTTAACAATCTGCGCTATTCTAATATATAATAGTACGGCGTTGTAATGATGCAGACACATGAGCTATGTCTGCAGCATTACTTCCGGCACTTGACTGTATTGCACAGCCAAGGCCCAGGACTAGCTGCTGGAGTCAGAGTAACCTCTTGGATGCTGCAATCACAGCATCCAGGGGGTCCAGGGGCAAGATTGTTCCACCCCTTGCAGATTTTGCTCTGTTTTTTTGAGCCAAAGCCAGGAGTGGATTGAGCAGAAGGTAGAAGTATAAGAACTTACCATATATTTCCCATTCCTTTTGTAGCCATTCTTGGCTTTGGCTAAAAAAAAACGCAGTAAAATCTTCAACAAAAAAGCTGCAATTCCACCATGTGCAGCCTTAGCCTTATGGTGACTTTTTGTCCATGATTGTTCAGTTATTTTTTTGCTTCTAATATAGTAGCAGTGGCGTAACTAGGAATGGCTGGGCCCCAAGGCGAACATTTGACATGGCCCCCCCCCCCAAGCTGCCGCCCCCAACCCCCCAAAGCCGCCGCCCCCCAACCCCCCCAAGACGCCGCCCCCAACCCCCAAGCCGCCGCCCCCAACCCCCCAAACCACCGCCCCCAACCCCCACCACACACAAACTGCATTCCTGCGCACACTATTATGCCCCATAGTGGCCCCTGCACACGGTATTATGTCCCATAGTGGCCCCTGCACACAATATTATGCCCCATAGTGGCCCCTGTACACAGTAGTTTGCCCCATAGTGGCCCCAGCACACAGTAGTTTGCCCCATAGTGGCCCCGACACACAGTAGTTTGCCCCATAGTGGCCCCTGCACACAGTAGTTTGCCCCATAGTAGCCCCTGCACACAGTAGTTTGCCCCATAGTGGCCCCTGCACACAGTAGTTTGCCCCATAGTGGCCCCTGCACACAGTAGTTTGCCCCATAGTAGCCCCTGCACACAGTAATTTGCCCCATAGTAGCCCCTGCACACAGTAGTTTGCCCCATAGTGGCCCCTGCACACAGTAGTTTGCCCCATAGTGGCCCCTCCACACAGTATTATGCCCCATAGTGGACCACCCATGAACGATTATTATACTCTGGGGTCTTTTCAGACCCCAGAGAATAATGATCAGAGACCCAGGGGAGGAGAGAAACATAGAAAACACTGCAACTTACCTCTTCCTCGCTCCGGTGCACTCCCGTGCGCTACTTTGGCCATCTTCAATGTCAGACCGGATCTCGCGCCATCCAGGCCGGCGTCGCGACGCATAATGATGTCGGCTGACGTCTGGGACGTCACCAAACAGGCCCGAAGCCTGCGGAGCGGCGGATAGGTGAGTTACAGTGTTTTTTATGTTCGCTCACCTCCCTTGGGCCCCCGATCGTTATACTCCGGGGTCTCAAAAGACCCCGGAGTATAACAATAGCAGTGATTGTCGGGTTCGCGGTAGCGACTGCCACAGGGCTCCGGGCCCCGTAATGTTCCGGGCCCTGTGGCAGTCGCTACCACTGCTACCCCGGTAGTTACGCCCCTGTATAGTAGTATTGTAAATGAAGATTTATTAAGTGAATTCTAGTACAGCCTTCAAAATATTTACCAGACTTTTTCTGTTCACTTGATGGGTTTGTAGAAGAAGCAGGAAAAGATTTGTCTCTTATCTCAACTATAGTGGAGTTTTAAATTCATGATCTGTATTTCTTCACAAGGGCATGTTCACAGCATTTTTTTCTAGTGTGCTTTGGAGCATAAAACACTCATGTTACATGCAGAAATACACTTGTAAAATGTTTTCAGCTTCTCTTTGATTTCAATCGGAAAGATGCGCTGTAGTTAATACAGTGCATATTTTTACACAACTGATAATAAGATGTGACATGTCACTTCTTGAAGTGTTTTAGAAGCTGAATTTTCCCAAATACACTCCAAATATACTTTGTTATATGGTTTATATTTTGTCAGGAAACTATGCAGCTAAAAATGCTGCTGAATAAACAGACATACACCATAAAAGCGCTTGGATATCAGAGGCTGAGTTTTCTTGAACTCCATATCTTACAGCCATACTGTATATTTTTCTATATCACAGATTCAGTTAAAGAGGACCTTTTATGTCCTCATTAATGTGCGATATTATATACTGCTTGAAATTCAGCGCACTGTCGATTTTCCCGGTATGCGCCCCAGTGCTGGAGATATCGGTGTTGCTAGGCTGTAAGGCTCACCCTTCTGACAGTGGGGAGATATCGGTGCCAAATTAACGGCACTGATATCTCTAGCACTGAGGATCGCACTGCCAGCTTCCTAGCAGTATATACACACGTGGACAAAATTGTTGGTACACCTTGTTTAATGAAAGAAAAACCCACAATGGTCACAGAAATAACTTGAATCTGACAAAACTGGAATTTGCCAAACTACATGTTGACAAGCCATAAAGCTTCTTGAAGAATGTCCTATGGACAGATGAGCATCTTTGGAAGGAGCTGAAACATGCCATCTGGAAAAGGCACCCTTCAAACTCGAGACAATTGGAGAAGTTTGCTCATGAGGAGTGGCCAAAATACCTGTTGAGAGGTGCAGAAGTCTCATTGACAGTTACAGGAATAGTTTGATTGCAGTGATTGCCTCCAAAAGGTTGTGCAACAAAATATTAAGTTAAGGGAACCATCATTTCTGTCCAGGCCTGTTTCATGAGTTTTCTTTTTTTTTTTTTAATTCTGTTGAAGCATGGTTGAAAAGCAATGTCTGACTTTCATTTGTTCATTTTCATAGAAATTTTATATTATTACTTTTGCCAGATTCAAGTTATTTCTGTGACCATTGTGGGTTTTTCTTTCATTAAACGAGGGGTACCAACAATTTTGTCCTCGTGTGTAATACTGCACATTGATGAGGACATGAAAAGTCCTCTTTAAAATTGATGGAAATAATGTGGTATGCTGGGATATTTTTTACAGGCAATGATGGATGTCGCGATAGAAACTGATAGACCTCATTATAAGTAGCCATTTTTAGGTACTGCCAGTTACAGGGCCATCTGTAACCCCATCGGTTTGTGCCTTCTCAATTAACTGACATTACTAATTATGTTAATTATGTTTTGTTACTGAGTTTTAGGGGGTGCTGACACGTAGGAATTTGTCAAGCAGAAAATTTCTTCTTCAGGAATTTGAAGCAGATTTTTTCTGCTTGGCAAAAACTGATGCTGAATTTGAAACAGATTTTGATACTAAAATTGAAGCGGAATTGGAAGCAGACTTTGGAGAAGAGTGCCACTATATTTTGCCTTTATTGGGACAAATTCCGAATTCCGCAAGTGTATTTTAACAAAATCTGTGTCCAATTCCGCGCCAACAGAAAAGGTGCATTTCCCTTTCAATGGGAGTTCAAAGAACAATCAGGACCCTTATTTTTTCTGCTGGCTAAAAAAATCAGCTACTGCCTCCCATTCTGCTTCAAATTCAGCGTCAAATTCCTACATATGAACACTCCCTTATTGTGCAAAGTGGTTATCGATATTGTATATTTTATGTAAGGCCCGGTTCACATCTGCGTTCGGGTTTCTGTTCAGGGAGTCCGCTTGGGGACCCCCCAAATGGAAACCTATACACATAAAAAAGCGAGCAAGCAAGCACTTTTCTCATGTTTCGTGCAGAAATCGAGCGGAAACCACATGGACCCCATTATAGTCTATGGGGTCCGCGGGTTTCCCAGGTAACTGCTTTTTTATGCATATAGGTTTCCGTTTGGGGGGTCCCCAAGCGGACTCCCCAAATGGAAACCCGAACGCAGATGTGAACCGAGCCTTAGTTAAATAAAAAAAGAGACTGCTGTGGTCTTTACTTGCTTCGTCACTCAGTGTCTTGTTTCTTGTTTTATGGGTGGTGTTAGAGAGGGGGTGCAGTTGTATGTTTTGTGTTTCTACAATACCCAGAGTCAGGTGCATTAAACAATACCAGTGAAAAGCTAAGCAGCTATTCTCTATCAGTATAAATCTGACTACTCAACTCTTTTATCAACCCTTAAACACTAATATCTTAGCAAAATAATGATTATACAATGCGATTGCTACAGACACAATCTGCTGTACAGTTCCTTACTACATAGAAGGTGGATAGATCTACTGCTAAGCACATTCCTCTGTTTGACCAACAGGTCTTGTTAGACATGTAAAGTATTACCACCAGCAGGTCTCAATTTGTTAAAAAGGGTATGCCTGTCTTATCCAATCATGGCCAAGATGGAAAACACGCTGCTGCAAGATGTGACAAACAGGCTGGAAGTTATGGAAACTGTTGTCCGCCGCTATGCTACTCTGTTGTCGCAACTGCCATAGAAATAAAGCAAACAGGAGTTACGGAAACAGTGTAGCACTGTGACCTTCATTGTAACTATTCACTTCTATGGGAGTTACAGAAACAAAGCATTAAAGCCACATTGGGCAATCTCCATTAACCCAAATGTGGCCAGGAAAGGCTGAGATGAAAATACCCTTTTAGGCTAAGGCCCCACATTGCTGAAAAGCAGTTTTTTCTGTTGCAGAGTTTGCTACGGTTTTTGTAGGCTAAGGACCCACATAGCAAGCCTCAGCAAAAAAAAAAAAATAAATAAAAAATGCTGTGGAAAATAATGTAGGGGAAACGCATTGTGTTTTTTTCCACAGCGCTTTTCACAGAAAATCCACAGAGTTTTCCTATGCTGACTTTCCGCCCTATAACTATATGGAAAACGCTAATTACTATTCCAGCTAATCAGTATAGTACTGTAATCTGGGAATGGTTTAGAAAATTTTGACCATTAACTGTATGATCACTTCATCATCTAAAGGAGTGATGTAATGTTACTCTCCTCACTTTGTTCCTGCTGGCGGCTACCAACCAGATACCATGCCCCTTACTCCAGCAATACCTTCTAATCTCTGCCACAGCCTTGCTGGATCCAACCTGCCGCTGTCATCAATATTGGGTTGCCTTTTGAATTCTGATTTAAAGATAAATAAAATTATTGGCTAATAGCTTTGTGGCTATAGGTCTATATCTGGTAATTTAAGGAGAGCTTTCATACAAGGGCGTCTCCTTTCTTTGGACACGGTCGAGGCTTTTGATACAGTGGAGTGGGGGTTCCTCTGGTAGGTGCTTCATAGGTTTGGATTTGGTGAGATTTATCAAATTGATAAAGTTGTTATATTCAAATTCCAAGGCTAGAATATTTATGAGTTGTCTTATGTCACTGTTTTTTGTGTCCTTTGGCAATCGGCCGGGATGTCCCATTTCTCCACTTATGTTTATTTTGATTATTGAGGCCTTGGCCACTAAGAAAATATTTAGTCCATTAATTTGAGGCGTCAGAGCTGGTGGGCTTGAAGAGAAGAATACTCTATATTCTGATAATATGCTGTTGTTTTTGATATCTTGTATGTACTGCACACCATGACCATATACAAGTAATTTGGTCATTAAAATATTGGGATAGGTCTTCAATAGTTGTTTTTTATTCAGAATTTTTGTACTAGTTTAGGTATCAATATAGTTAAGGACTTACCCCTTTTCCAACATCCGCTGTAATATTACATGGATGTCAGGTGTTATTTATGACGGCTGCTCAGGAGATGAGTGGCCGCCATAGCTGCTTCGTCTCCATTGTATTATAGCTGACCAATGTGCCATTTTCCTGGTGATGCATGGATACTGCCATTTTGGTGTGGATTTCCATAACAGCCAGGAACCTATTGAAGGCTTCCAGGCTTTCTGGCATACACTACTATTACAGGCTGCTCTATGCAATGTTCAAGAGGGTCTAAAAATTACAGTAAAAAAAAAAAGTTAAAAAAATATAAAAAAATAAATAAAAATTCAAATCACCCCCATTTTCCTAGAACACATATACAAAGTACATATAGTGGGGAAAAAAAAGTATTTAGTCAGCCACCAATTGTGCAAGTTCTCCCACTTAAAAAGATGAGGCCGGCCTGTAATTGTCATCATAGGTAGACCTCAACTATGAGAGACAAAATGAGAAAACAAATCCAGAAAATCACATTGTCTGATTTTTAAAGAATTTATTTGCAAATTATGGTGGTCAATAACAAAAGTTCAACTCAATACTTTGTTATATATCCTTTGTTGGCAATGACAGAGGTCAAATGTTTTCTGTAAGTCTTCACAAGGTTGGCACACACTGTTGCTGGGATGTTGGCCCATTCCTCCATTCAGATCTCCTCTAGAGCAGTGATGTTTTGGGGCTGTCGCTGGGCAACACGGACTTTCAACTCCCTCCAAAGGTTTTCTATGGGGTTGAGATCTGGAGACTGGCTAGGCCACTCCAGGACCTTGAAATGCTTCTTACGAAGCCACTCCTTCGTTGCCCTGGCAGTGTGCTTGGGATCATTGTCATGCTGAAAGACCCAGCCACGTTTCATCTTCAATGCCCTTGCTGATGGAAGGAGGTTTTTACTCAAAATCTCACGATACATGGCCCCATTCATTCTTTCATGTACACGAATCAGTCGTCCTGGTCCCTTTGCAGAGAAACAGCCCCATAGCATGATGTTGCCACCCCATGCTTCACAGTAGGTATGGTGTTCTTTGGATGCAACTCAGCATTCACTCTCCTCCAAACACGACGAGTTGTGTTTCTACCAAACAGTTCTACTTTGGTTTCATCTGACCATATGACATTCTCCCAATACTCTTCTGGAACATCCAAATGCTCTCTAGCAAACTTCAGACGGGCCCGGATATGTACTGGCTTAAGCAGGGGGACACGTCTGGCACTGCAGGATCTGAGTCCCTAGCGGCGTAGTGTGTTACTGACGGTAGCCTTTGTTACGTTAGTCCCACGTTCTGCAGGTCATTCACTAGGTCCCCCCGTGTGGTTCTGGGATTTTTGCTCACCACTCTTGTGATCATTTTGACCCCACGGGGTGAGATCTTGTGTGGAGCCCCTGATCGAGGGAGATTATCAGTGGTCTTGTATGCATTCCATTTTCTAATTATTGCTCCCACAGTTGATTTCTTCACAGCAAGCTGCTTGCCTATAGCAGATTCAGTCTTCCCAGCCTGGTGCAGGTCTGCAGTTTTGTTTCTGGTGTCCTTACACAGCTCTTTGGTCTTCACCATTGTGGAGTTTGGAGTGTGACTGTTTGAAGTTGTGGACAGGTGTCTTTTATACTGATAACAATGTCAAACAGGAGCCATTACTACAGGTAATGAGTGGAGGACAGAGGAGCCTCTTAAAGAAGAAGTTACAGGTCTGTGAGAGCCAGAAATCTTGCTTGTTTGTAGGTGACCAAATACTTATTTTCCACCATAATTTGCAAATAAATTCTTAAAAAAATCAGAATGATTTTCTAGATATGTTTTCTCATTTTGTCTCTCATAGTTGAGGTCTACCTATGATGTCAATTACAGGCCGGCCTCATCTTTTTAAGTGGGAGAACTTGCACAATTGGTGGCTGACTAAATACTTTTTTCCCCCACTGTATTTATATAAAGTCAAACACATACACATTAGGTATCCCTGTGTATGAAAATGCACGGTCTACAAACTTATACATATTAAGGATTAAGTTGCTCAACCATTAGGCTGAATGGCTCAAGACGGGGATCCTGTTATTGAACTGCTTGCCTATTTTTCCAGTTTGCTTATTTGTTTCCCCATGTTAACAAACTTTAGTAAACCGTTATAAGTAGCAGCCCAGTTTTCATTCTTATATCCAACCCTGCACACATTACATAGAAATGCCCTTTAGTAACCCTTCTGTGGCCCATCTCATCAGCTTAGCAATACACATAATAATAAGGGAGGCTAAAGAAGGCAAAAGTCCATCTATGCTCAACTTTGCATATGTAGTAAAAGTGCAATTTATAATGTGGTTTAAATGTCAATTTTTATATTTTAATCAACCAATTTTTACTGCTAATGATAACAGAGAGTTCTGTGGATCATTTACTGACACAAAGGAGGTTTCAAGCATTGAGGGCATACAACTAAGCAATACCATCAATGGGGTTTGAAATAGCTGAGACCTCCCAAAATTACCTCTATAAGTGATGGAGACGGTGTAGATCGGTAAACTCAGCTGTTTCTGTAAACCTGGATTTGGCTGCCAATAGTACATGGTGAGGCAGAATTGGGTCTGGGGGGTCCATGATTCGACGGATAGGTGCGGGTCCTAGAGTTTATATCCTGCTGTAGCTGTATACAGACTGGGCCAGGAGGAAGCAAGTAAAATCCAGCAAGGGTTAACTCCATTGAGTCTGGCAATGCTTTTAGTTGACCGAGCTACACTGTCTCCATCACTCCTACAGAAGTGAATGGGAATAGGGCAGAAGAGGTCCTTTGGATGTAGATGAGTTGAAGCCAGGACATACTTCCCAGCAACTGGGACAGTGGGACAGCACCCAGAACCCAGCACTGTCCAACTGAATCTGGGCATGGTTGGACTGCTACCATTGCACCTTATATAGGTACTGCCCTATAACATTGGAATGGAACCCCTCATTGAAGTCTGTGGGTACACGCGGCAGTAAAGGACCTGCTCTATAATCATTGGATCAGAGTATTGGCCTGCGCATTCGGTGGTGTGCATGAGGCCTAAGTCTTTTGCTTCTGGCTCTGTTCCTGCAGATTAATGCCTGGTTTTCCGGAAACCTTGTAGGATAATCTGGAACCAGGCATTGATCTTTAAGGTGGCACTGGAGCAAGTTCACCTTTTTCCACCAAGGAAGACTTATTTGCATATTCATTTCCCAGAATTCTTAGCAGGGTATGTATGATCTAATAAGACGATGTACAATGCCAAGCTCTCCTCAATGAGAAAAAATACCGCTTCTGACCCATGGCTAAACTACTGACCATGTCCCACCACTGCAGCCAGGGACGTAACGTGAAAAGACTAGGCCCCATCCTGATGCTCAGAATGTTCAGTGTTGGAACATGATGCACAGGGCCCCCTGTAGGCTGAAGGGAAAGCAGAGGCTGCTGTGGACAGGAGCGGGAATCGGTAAGTGAATAGATGGTGGAATAATCCAGCAGGTAACAGTCTATTAAAAAAAAAAAAGCATTAGAGGGCCAGCTGGGCACCCTAAAGTTGTGGACCCCATAGCAAACAGAGATTGGCAGGTATGCAGGTACCGTCTGTAAAGTCTTCATGTACAACAAATGGTATATACATACTTTGTAACATGTTGGTAAGTGATTACAAAGTCAGAAATCCCCTTCAGTTTTAATCGTCATAGTTGTTATTTATTACATACAGTGCTGGCCAAAAGTATTGGCACCCCTGCAATTCTGTCAGATAATACTCAATTTCTTCCAGAAAATGATTGCAATCACAAATGCTTTGGTAATATCATCTTCATTAATTTTGCTTGCAATGAAAAAACACAAAAGAGAATGAAAAAAAAAGTCAAATCATTGATCATTTTACACAAAACTCCAAAAATGGGCCGGACAAAAGTATTGGCACCCTCAGCCTAATACTTGGTAGCACAACCTTTAGACAAAATAACTGCGAACAACCGCTTCCGGTAACCATCAATGAGTTTCTTACAATGCTCTGCTGGAATTTTAGACCATTCTTCTTTGTCAAATTTCTCCAGGTCCCTGAGATTTGAAGGGTGCCTTCTCCAAACTGCTATTTTGAGATCTCTCCACAGGTGTTCTATGGGATTCAGGTCTGGACTCATTGCTGGCCACTTTAGAAGTCTCCAGTGCTTTCTCTCAAACCATTTTCTAGTGCTTTTTGAAGTGTGTTTTGGGTCATTGTCCTGCTGGAAGAGCCATGACCTCTGAGGGAGACCCAGCTTTCTCACACTGGGCCCTACATTATGCTGCAAAATTTGTTGATAGTCTTCAGACTTCATAATGCCATGCACACGGTCAAGCAGTCCAGTGCCAGAGGCAGCAAAGCAACCCCAAAACATCAGGGAACCTCCGCCATGTTTGACTGTAGGGACCGTGTTCTTTTCTTTGAAGGCCTCTTTTTTTTCCTGTAAACTCTATGTTGATGCCTTTTCCCAAAAAGCTCTACTTTTGTCTCATCTGACCACAGAACATTCTTCCAAAAAGTTTTTGGCTTTCTCAGGTAAGTTTTGGCAAACTCCAGCCTGGCTTTTTTATGTCTCTGGGTCAGAAGTGGGGTCTTCCTGGGTATCCTACCATAGAGTCCCTTTTCATTCAGACGCCGACGGATAGTACGGGTTGACACTGTTGTACCCTCGGACTGCAGGGCAGCTAGAACTTGTTTGGATGTTAGTCGAAGTTCTTTAACCACCATCCGCACAATCTTTTGTTGAAATCTTTCGTCAATTTTTCTTTTCCGTCCACATCTAGGGAGGTTAGCCACAGTGCCATGGGCTTTAAACTTCTTGATGATACTGCGCACGGTAGACACAGGAACATTCAGGTCTTTGGAGATGGACTTGTAGCCTTGAGATTGCTCATGCTTCCTCACAATTTTGCTTCTCAAGTCCTCAGACAGTTCTTTGGTCTTCTTTCTTTTCTCCATGCTCAATGTGGTACACACAAGGACACAGGACAGAGGTTGAGTCAACTTTAATCCATTTCAACTGGCTGCAAGTGTGATTTAGTTATTGCCACCACCTGTTATGTGCCACAGGTAAGTAACAGGTGCTGTTAATTACACAAATTAGAGAAGCATCACATGATTTTTCAAAGGGTGCCAATACTTTTGTCCACCCCCTTTTTTATGTTTGGTGTGGAATTATATCCAATTTGGCTTTTTGACAATTCTTTTTGTGGTTTTCCATTGACGACAAATTAAATGAATATATTATTACCAAAGCATTTGTGATTGCAATCATTTTCTGGAAGAAATTGAGTATTATCTGACAGAATTGCAGGGGTGCCAATACTTTTGGCCAGCACTGTACATGAAAGATCTTGGACTTTTTCTTCTGTCAGAGGAAAAAAAAAACATTACGGAAGGTTAAATGTAGATGGACACCCAAAGGAGGGGGATCCATCTGCACCTGTCTTTTAATGTCCTGTGATGGCCAAAACAACACAGCTTGTTGGCACCTAGCCTGCTAAGCTACTGCTAACAGCTACTGCTAACTGCCCCTGCACTTTGCTTACATTACTTACATTTATCAGTATCCTTTAGTGAGGTTTTTTTTTTTTTTTTTTAACTAGGTAAGCACATTGCAATGTCTTGCCTTTATTACTGCATACAAAGTGAAAAAGAAGTCCATTGTCATTTCAAGAAACTTTTAGAATTTTGCCCTTTGCTTATATTTAACAGTACTCTTTATTGTGGTATTTTTTTATTTATTAGGTATGCACATTGCATTGTCTTGTTTATACCACTGCATACAAAGGGGAAAAGAAGTCCAATTTAATTTCAAGAAAATTTTTGAATTTCTCAATTTAAAAAGATCCTGAAATGGTCAATGTACAACATGGCTTCAAATCATAATTCATACATTTATCATAGAAGATCAGTTTGTTTTGGTAATTTAATGTTTCTATGGAATTCCTTGACTCCTGGAACATTTTCAATACAAATAAAAATCTTAAAGTGTTTATTGACAGTAGATTATGGTGTCTGCCAGCAGAGCAATTGTTGAAGTAGCCCTCAATCTGTTATTTGCATTTCTGTATTTAACTCTATTGGTAGAGACTAACCTGAAACTGTCGATCAATTTGTGACGTTTTAGTTAACCTTGCATGAAGCCTTGGGCTGATGTGAACTTGTTCAAAGGATGATGAACCTGATTAGATAGGAGAATACAGAAAATAAACCACATGCTCCTATACAAGTGAGAAGCAACTCCACTGCATGATAACTGCCCAATTACCAAACCTCATCATTTACAATCCTAATCATAATCCTTGTCATATCAAAAATGTAAAGGGGTTGTCCAGTTTCAACAAATAAATATTATTGTTTGTATAATGAAAAGTTCTACAATTCTCCACTATACTTTCTGTAATGATTCCTTGCAGTTTTCTAGATCTGGGTTCATTCTGGATTTTCCAAAAATTTTAGGTTTGGCCAAACTCGAAATTTTTGGGGTTTGCCACCCACAAACTATTATACTCTGCAGGCTCTCCAGAGCCTAGAGTATAATAAGCGGAGTCCCAGGGAGGTAAGACTGTTATGTTTACTTATCACCCCTGAGCCTCCGCTTATACTCTGGGGTCTGAAGAGTAATAATAGCAAATGGACAAACAGACAGGCAAACCCGGAGTCCATAGTCATGTGAAGGACACACAGGTCACAGCTCATTACACTTGGAATCCGCTTCTAAAAACATCTCCCAACTCTCTCATATATCAATTGAAGTCACGAAGATTGACCTGAGGGAAAAAAATATCTTCCAATACTCCCATGCAGCAGATTTTTTTCCTCTAGCTGAATTTACAGCTAGAGGAGAAAAGAAGCGGCATGATGTATCTTCAGGCAGATTCTGCCTTGAATAGCCCATTGGGAAGAACACCTTGGTAAGAACTAGAATGGAGATTGTGAGCCATGCTCTTCATCCATCATCAGTGTCTGACCTCACAAATGCCCTTTTGGATGAATGGTCAGAATTCCCACACACTTCAACATTTTGTAGAAAGTCTTTTCAGAAAAGAAAAAACTGTTTTAGCTGCAATGGGTGTGAAGAGCAGCGAGTGTGGACCTACTGTGCCACCAAACTGGATCGGCTTTAGGCTTCTCTTGAGAGTGTAGTCAAGTTAGTAATCAACTTGGTATTCATTACTTTAACCCTATGGTCTTCACAGGGTCCTACCTCTAGGAAAAATCCTAGTGTAGGTAGCAGCAAACCCAATTCTGCATAGCATAGGAATCAGGCTAGAGACTAGTTTAGGTACAGGTTAATTTCAGGGATGGCAGAGTAAAATTAGTTAGTGGTCCAGAAAACAAGTAAGGTCAGGTAGCATAGATTGGGAGGTCAGGATCAGACACAAGTAACCAGTCAGAACACAAGACCAACACACCTTCACATGAAACTAGTAAGTTATGAACTTAAATTTCTCAAGCACCTTCCTGTGGGAGAAGGTGTCTTTTATAACCAGAAGCCAATGGAGATTGGATGGGGACACAAAATCCGATGCACCACTGGCCCTTTAAGAGACAGCAAGGGAGCGATAAGTAGCAAAGAAAGTCGATGCAAGCAGCTGCAGCAGGAGAAATCGCTTGTGAGTAATCTGGCAGCCATTATCGATTGAAGAAGCAAGATGTCGTAGATCACAACAACTGAATATTAATTCCTATTGATTCATTGCAACACTTCTTTGGCCTGCCTGGTTGCCAGATTTATAGGACCAACTGAAATGCCAGTTTCAGCAACCTTGGAGTGTGCGAAGTCTACAGGCCCAGCTGCAACATCTGTGGAACCCTAATGCCTTCATGCCTAACCATGTATCATCTTAAGGTGACCCAAAAGGGTACTAGAGCCTCCATTCATTTGTTCAATTTTCCCCAATAAACTTCTCCTTTTGCTGTAATATTATAACCATTTACACATATCATAATTACATTCACAATGAGAAAGTTTCACTCAATTACAAAAACTCTTCTTGGTACATTTTTTGTCAATAAGGAGATATATGTATACAAGTTAAGTCTTTGTAAGCAGCTCCATACATTGTCATCTACTTTTATCATTTATTAATAAAAGCTTATTTTGATGAAAGTTACATATCTTGTCTCAGTCTCCCTTGAATTAAAGTATAATCCCCTTCCTATCCAGGAGACATAGAAAACATTAGTTTTTGAGTCTGTTGTTCTGATCCTATGATGGATCAGAACAACTTTAACCACTTCCGTACTGTCCATAGACTATATACGTCCAAGGGGTGGTTGCCTTGTTCTGCAAGGACGTATCGGTACGTCCAAGCAAAATTCAAGCCGTAACTTCAGCCGGAGCTCCCAGAGAGAAGGCAGGGAAGGTTTATTACCTTCCCTGCCATCCCGATCTTGCGGCTGACCCAGCGGTCATGTGATCCGCTGGGTGCAGCGTCTGTAAGAGCGTCTGTAAGAGCTGCTGGGTCCTACAGGACCCAGATCAACTCTATAGTAATGTGCCAGTAACGTGCAGGAGGCTGTATTCCTCCTGGAAATCAGCCTCCCCAACAAAAAAAAAAAAGTGATCATATGTCCCCAAAGATCTATTATGACCTTATGGGGCACAATGTAAAAAAAAAATATAAAATAAAAAAATGAAAAAACAAAAAAACAATTAAATTAAATAATTTAAAAAATAAATAAAATAATACGCCAATAACACGCCCTTATTAAAGGTTATAGCCCCACCTCCGACGACACCATACAAAATAAAAATTACCGTAACGGAGAGTAAAAACTGTTTTATAAAGTTTTTTAGTAGCACTTTGTGTTATTAAATTAAAAAAAAACTGAAAAGTGAAAAACGGACATGTTTTCCCTCCTCCTTTGTTTAGATTTTCCCAGATATAAAAAAAATTAAAACACATGCAAAAATAAAAACAACATAAAAATAAAGCCCAATGTGCAGAAACGCATATGAGAAAAATGTTACAGCCCTCAAAACCGCACATACAAAAAACCCAAAAATGTGTCTGGTCTGGAAGGGGGTAAAGCATCTGGTATGGCAGTGGTTAATGTAAAGTATTCGTCCTAATGACAAATATTTTATTTCACATCATTTTTCATTTCTATTTCTCTTGCTGGAAAAAGAAGCTGCAAAAGTGCTGAATAGCATAGGCACCTCTATTGGTTTTATTGCCCAATATTCCACGTAAGCAGTGGAGTTTGAATTCACAGATTTTAGATAGCCATCTGCTATGGTCAAGGCCAAATGCAAGCAAGTTCAATTTACTATTTTCCTGGTATTTCACCTGATAACATACACTGATCTCAGACCTCAGTATTGTCCCTCTGCTCTGTTTGTAAACCTGCTAATATTATTCAGTGAAAACCATTTTACACTTATTGAAAAATTCTAACTACAGTATTATTTTATGCCTGCAGTAGTTTTTGTATATTAGTTTACAAGTTTGATAGTATTGCAACTTGCATTGTGCTGTTTGGTTTATTGCTATACTGTATGTTAGCACTTACAGTTGTCTTTCTAAGCATTTATGGCATATGTATAGTATATGCTATAAAGGGATGTAAGAGGGTTGAAATAGGTCTTCCACCTGTTTATAAATTCAGGACATCGATATGATATAGGCCACTCTCTTTCTATATTCTTTATTTATACATAATGGGAAACATATTGTATTTCAATACATCTCCAGGCTATAAGTGCACAATGAAATACACACATATAAAAATGCTCTATATATTCCATAACATCCCCAGATTTTATACCGAATGCAAAATCCACCTGTTTACTAAACTGGTGTATCTTTGCTGTTGGTATAGATTAGTTTTAAACCTGTTGCGGTGGAAGTACCCCCTGGATACTGTGTGATTGTATTGTACATGATATAGCATGCAATGTTGTTCCATGCTATATGTCGCTAGGTTCACACCTGCGTTCGGGTTTCCGTTCGTGCAGTCTGCTTGGGGACTCCACAAACGGAAACCTAATCCACTTAAAAAAGTGGTTACCTGCGGACCCCATAGACTATAATGGGTCCACCGGGTTTCCGCCTGAAAAATGCGGAGAGAAAAGTCCTCCTTGCAGGACTTTTCTCTCCACATTTTTTAAGTGGAATGATGGATGGAACGAGCGCAGTTGTGAATCCAGTCTGTGCTGCTTACTGCCAGCAACGTACTATTGCTAGATAGTATTATGCCTTAGGGTTAGGACTGTAATATTAATGTCACTTTAATATGTGTTGGAAGGTAAATATATGGAATCTATGGTGGCCCAAGGATCCACTGTACCAACCCGCGTTCTTGGGAAATAACCCCCGGTCACAGATGATGATAGAAGGAATTCACATTTATTAGGGTGATAAGCACTCTTCTTCAATCTTCTTCGATTTTTGAGCACTTTAATATGTGTGTTATTGTAACATTCTGTAATGGAAAAGCTAATTTACAGATACTTACATTGATTTGTGAGTGTGTAATGATGTCATGGCTAAAGATGTTCAGAAGATACACCCCGAGGATAGCAAATGTGTTAAAGGGAGTTTGTCACCAGAACCCAGCATATTAAAGCAGCCAAGCAGATAAATACTTTAGGGTCATCTGAATCAAACTGTGTTTTTACCTTGTGAATTGTTGCCTCCATTGCCGAGATATTACTGTCTTTGTAAATATGCAAATCAGCACTTTGGAACCTCTTACTTACTTCTCGAAAGAAGTAAGCAGCACCACCCTCATCACCACCAAGAGTGTATTTGCATATTGACAAAAACAACAATATCTCAACAATATCACAAGGGGAAGACACTTTGGTTAGACTGAACTCAAAATGTTTGGAAAATTTGTATCAAATGCAGCTTGTTACAAACAGGATCACTCATCCCTGTTATGAGGCCCAGCACCTGCTGCTCTTTTTTTTTTTTCTTTATAAATAGGTCGTTACCATAATGACCCTATTTACTTACTGATCCCCTGATATTGCTCCTGCCCACTGCCACCTCTGCTCTCCTTTCAGCCCTCCAGGTGGCCCAGTGTGTCCCATATCACATCACTGACAGTGAACAGCGTCAGGACGTCACTGACAGGGACGTGATATAGGACGCATGGGGCCCCCTGGAGGGCTGAAGGGAAGAGGAGTGGAGGCGGCCATGGAAGGAGCAGGGATCAATAAGTAGGGCCATGGTCAGAGTATTTATTAGGCGAATCTCATAAAACATCATGCGAAGTTTGCCTGGAGGTTTTGTTCAGACCAAACACATCCAAACCGAAACTGGTATCATTATACTCTGGGCTATCTTCAGACAGGAAAGGTGGCGCTATGCTGTGTGGGAATATATAAAAAAGTTACAGGTGTCACAATATGGCAACTGAAAGAATTTTTTTTTTCAGTCATGCATTGTGTAGATTAGAAAATAGGTGTTATTTTTATCACAAAGTTACATTTTTTTTTTAACATTTCCACCCCATTCTTTTTTTCCAGCTTCCCAGTACATTGCACAGAATATTAAATGGTGCCAAGATGAAGTACAATTTGTCCCACAAAAAAAATAATCCCTTATATGATTCTGTGAGCGGAAAAATAAAAATATTATGGCTTTTGGAAGGCTGGGAGTAAATAACTAAAATGCAAAAACGAAAAATAGTTATGACAAGAAGGGGTTAACTATGACTGCCTTTTAGCATTGAATAAAAATATAAGCACAGCCTAGCTGCATTGGGACTGTTGATTTTATGTGTATTGCTAGCTTTAGGGTATGTTCACATGGCGGCTTATGGAGAGAATTTTGTGGTGGTCTCCCAAATCAAAATCCCCTCTAAAAGCCACTGAGTGAACATGCCCTTAGGCTGTAACAGTACTTTAGAATATATAATAACCCTTGTCCCATCATTTCCTTGTGTTCATAGCTATCGATAAATAGATAAACTCAAGCCAAAAAGATTAATCTTTACATGATATATTGTCTGCTCCTCGTATACTCATTGTCCCTCTAGGACATCTGGCTGAAACAAAAAAAAAAATTTTATTACTTTAGACCAGAAATTCTCAACCAGTAACTGCAATGAACGCCTCCATCAGTACTGATGGAAATGCATCTAAAGTAAGGACGGTGCTAGCAGCCATGAGCAGGAGTCTGTCTTGGACAGAGGGAATTGTGTGCAATGCAGCATGTCAAATAAACATCACTAAAGGAGGAGGGGGCACTGTCGGGGCTATTATGTTACATGTGAGGGCACTATTGGGGTGATTATGTTACATGTGGGCGAACTACGGGGTTATTATGTTGCATGTAGGGGCATTATTAGTGCCATTATGTTACATGTGGGTTCAGTCTGGGGACACATGAATTACGATAAACGTGGAGCACTTTGGGGGCAATTATACTACACATGAGGACACTGTGGGGGCAATTATATTACATGTGGGTGAACTTTGGGGGCCATTATATTACATGTGGGTGCACTATGGAGGCCATTACATTACATGTGATGCACTGAAGGTCCCAGAACATAATTGTTATCAGTAATTTATAAGAGATTACTACTCTGGGGTACTCAGTTGTGACTTTTTCTCTCTGGGGGGTCCTTAGCTTGAAATATTGAGAAACACTGCTGTAGAAAGAGGGACTACACTGGTCCTTCCCCAGTTGCCCAGGAAACCTAGCTATGCATGGTCAGGAAAGTTCTGACTTCTTTTTTGTTGAATCAGAATAACTTTCACCTCATTGAAATAAAATTCCTCTCAATTAATTGAATTTTATTAGAAAATTAGATTAACACTTGATTACTTTACCAAGGTCCTGATATTGTTTGTCCCATCAGAATGTGACCAGGCTTAGACACATGTCTATCGCCATCCAAAGTGACTCGTGGAGGCGCCACCCATTACCAACACATAATTCCACAGTAAAGACCGTGGTGGACTGTGTGCCTAGAGATCGTCCCATGACAAGCATGCAACACAGGTCTTTGTGTGGCTAACAGTTACCTATTGGCTAAAAGGCTCAGCATGTGAAAAAGAACCAACAAGGTATTTCACGAAGGTTAACAGGTGCTACAAGTAATGTAACTTCAACAACGTAAAGGGAGTCTGCCACTACCAAAATCATATCTACACCACTTATATGCTGTTGTAAAGGGGTTACAGGGTGCACTTTTTTTGTGTCAAACTGCAGTCTTGCTACTGAGCAAATCAACTTGTAATCTGTATGCAAATTAGCTGTTTGGTGCAACTGAGCCTTAGCTGGAGCAACAATTTTCACATGTGGACCCTGCACGTTGGGACTTGTCAATCTTTATGTTAGAGGGTTGTACCGATTATGCACATGCAAAGATGGCTACTCTGGTAGGCCCAGCCACACATTAATATGCTCATTTGCATATTAATTAAAAGTTTGTTTTCTTGGCAGCAAGATTGCACTTTGACACAAAAAAGGTACCATGTGTCCACTATGCCACTATCCAACCCTACAATAGTATAAAAGTTCTTTAGAAGAAATCTTGGTTGTGGTAGACTCCCCTGAACAACTGGGAAGCTTTAACAGTCCACTACCTGTGTTCTATAAGTGTCCTCCAAATTTGCAATCTTTCCTCAGGTGCATGTACTTGACAACTTGGATGACTCCACCTACAGTATACATAAGTTGTTGATATTGTCTCTGGTCCTTAGCTTTGAGATGGGGTCAATACTGACCTGGAAACAATGTCCTTGAGCTCCACTTTTTGTATGGAGGCCACTGTTGCCTTTTCAATGGTCTCATTCTCTTTCCAGTTACTTCCTACAACCTGCTTTTCCTGCCATTTTCATCAGAGAATATGCCAACAGCTCCTCTCTAGTTATGTCTGAGTAGCAACAACTGACTCAGATGCTTGTCTTTGCTACTTGTATTATGATCCACCAAGAACAAGAACTCCCAGCATTCCAGTGCCCTTCTCTGCCTGCGCCCAGATATCTCCATTCCATGCCAACTGGCACAGATTACAATATTTTTGTATGACAATAATTTAAAGCAATGTTATTATCCACCAACTAGCACATTTATGTCTGCGGAGGACAATATTTTCAGATGCACAGCATAAACAACTTCAGGAGTTTCAAGTAAGGAACATGAGATGCTCTGGGGGCTAAGAGTGTGCAAATGACGCAGTTTGGAGTAGGCCAAAAATGGTGGCCACACTGGTCGTTGAAGGCATATTGATGAGTGGTCGCTTTGTTGTGATGGTGAAGAGTTTCATTGAAAGTGTCCTTGATGTTAGGTGCGAATGAAGAAACAGGAGGCAGGAAGGCAGTTAAGACAAGTGATGCTCGTTGCTCAGTTAACAAGAATCATCCAGTTTCAGGGAAACATGGAGGCACAGTTACAGTAGCTAGTTTAACATGTATATAACTTTACATATACAGACAAGAGTACCTATTGCTCTTTACCCCTTCCTCAGTCCTCTGACCCTTTCCTCCAGCAGTGGAGGAGGTCACTATTCAGCAGCTTCAAGAAGTCTTGCAAGCATGGGTCTGGTGATGTGGGACTGCTTGTTAAACCCTATCTGCCACTAACTAGCCTAAAGAGCAGAAGATGCTCTTCCACAAAGTTTCCTCTGCTACTGCTAGCTATAGACTAAACTGAACATATTATTGGCCAAAGGCTGGGGGCCACTAAAAGCAGAAGCCACTCATGTTATTTGCACAGCAACACAGAAATTGCTGATTATCTCCAAAGTATCCAGCATAAAGCTGGAAAATGCAAATAGCCAGCAATAAATGGTATAAAACAATAATGGCATTAAAACATTTCAAGTCAATAAAGAAGTAAAGTCCTTAGTGGAGACCCTTTTAGGGGACACAGAATATAAAATTAATCATTGTAGATCAAAAAGTGACAGATGAGAATGAAAGTAATAGATTGTAAAATTAGGGCCCTATGGGATACCAACATTATCAGATCTAGTTTGATAAGGATGCACGTCACTCCACCAACTTTAAGTGCTTGAGTATTTACAAAACTGGGCACTCAAAGGAACTGTTTGATAGTTGACTTTTTACTATGTGAAATCACAGTCCAAAAATTATAGCTGTTGTAATGTTTTGGTCTAAAACACAGATCTTCTTCAGACACGCCTCTGCAGTTTCTCTGCAAGTATTATACTTGCTACCGTTGAAATGTACACCCATATATCCTAGTTTCTGATGCAATTCGTGTCTCATGAAGGTCTGGCTGACCAGCTCTAATTTTTGGATTGTGATTCATAATACATAATAAAAGTCAACTATTAGAAAGTTTCTTTGACTGCTGGGTATTATATATACTTGAACATTTGTAGACTCATTAGGAAAGAATTCTTGAAGCAAATTAATTGATAATGTTGATTTATAGCAAAGTAACATCTAGGGTTACTTAGAACCATTCTTTCTGTCATTCAAGATTATGTAGTGGAAAAATTATATGTCTGGACTCATTCTTTCACTGAGAGTGCCTTTCACCAAGTCCAGCTTTTTACATCATGTAATAGGCGATTCTCCGCCGATTATGGCACAGTTGGAATTTTTTCTCTACCCCACCAGTATCGAGCAATCAATTCTGATAGTTTTGGTGTTGGTGCCAGGTCTTTCAGACTGCAAGTGTTATGAAACAAAAGGTGACAATGTTCAACTAATCCCTATTCACACCAATGGTGAAAACGCCACACTAGAATACTGACTGGTTTCAGTCACATTGTTTATATGTTGTAGTATCCTTGTGGCTTGCAATATACAGTCATGGCCAAAAGTTTTGAGAATGATACAAATATTAATTTTTACAAAGTCTACTGCTTCAGTTTTTCTAATGGCAATTTGCATATACTCCAGAATGTTATAAAGAGTGATCAGCTTAACAGCAATTACTTGCAAAGTCAATATTTGCCTAGAAAATGAACTTTATCCCCCAAAACACATTTCAACATCATTGCAGCCCTGCCTTAAAAGGACCACCTAACATCGTTTCAGTGATTGCTCCATTAACACAGGTGTGGGTGTTGATGAGGACAGGGCTGGAGATCAATCTGTCATGATTAAGTAAGAATGACACCACTGGACACTTTAAAAGGAGGCTGGTGCTTGCCATCATTGTTTCTCTTCTGTTAACCATGGTTATCTCTAAAGAAACACGTGCAGTCATCATTGCACTGCACAAAAATGGCCTAACTGGGAAGAGTATTGCAGCTAGAAAGATTGCACCTCAGTCAACAATCTATCGCATCATCAAGAACTTCAAGGAGAGAGGTTCCATTGGTGCCAAAAAGGCTCCAGGGCGCCCAAGAAAGACCAGCAAGCGGCAGGACCGTCTCTTAAAAGTGTTTCAGCTGCGGGATCGGGCTACCAGCAGTGCAGAGCTTGCTGAGGAATGGCAGCAGGCAGGTGTGAGTGCATCTACACGCACTGTGAGGCGGAGACTCTTGGAGCAAGGCCTGGTCTCAAGGAGGGCAGCAAAGAAGCCACTTCTCTCCAGAAAAAACATCAGGGACAGACTGATATTCTGCAAAAGGTACAGGGAGTGGACTGCTGAGGACTGGGGTAAAGTCATTTTCTCTGATGAATCCCCTTTTCGATTGTTTGGAACATCTGGAAAACAGCTTATTCGGAGAAGAAGAGGTGAGCGCTACCACCAGTCTTGTCTCATGCCAACTGTAAAGCATCCTGAAACCATTCATGTGTGGGGTTGCTTCTCAGCCAAGTGAATCGGCTCTCTCACAGTCTTGCCTAAAAACACAGCCATGAATAAAGAATGGTACCAGAATGTCCTCCAAGAGCAACTTCTCCCAACCGTCCAAGAGCAGTTTGGCGCTCAACAATGCCTTTTCCAGCATGATGGAGCACCTTGCCATAAAGCAAAGGTGATAACTAAATGGCTCAGGGAACAAAACATAGAGATTTTGGGTCCATGGCCTGGAAACTCCCCAGATCTTAATCCCATTGAGAACTTGTGGTCAATCATCAAGAGACGGGTGGACAAACAAAAACCAACAAATTCAGACAAAATTAAAGCATTGATTCTGCAAGAATGGACTGCTATCAGTCAGGATTTGGTCCAGAAGTTGATTGAGAGCATGCCAGGGAGAATTGCAGAGGTCCTGAAGAAGAAGGGTCAACACTGCAAATATTGACTTGCTGCATTAACTCATTCTAACTGTCAATATAAGCTTCTGTTACTCATAATATGAATGCAATTCTATTTCTGTATGTGATAAAAACATCTGACAAACACACATAAAAACCAGAGGGCAGCAGATCATGTGAAAATATAATATTTGTGTCATTCTCAAAACTTTTGGCCATGACTGTATAGGGTGCACTGCCCAGACTCTTAAAGAGAGGGACCAGCAAACAGTGCTTCAATATCCATATGAAACTATAGTGTTTTTAACTGTAGTTCTTTGCCAGACTATGGTTACTGTTGCTGCTGAAATAAAATGAAATATACAGGTTCATGAACCAGTCCTGGCTTGGAAACTGGATCAAGATGTACTGTAGGTATTATCTTCAATAATATGCAATCTATGGATCTAAGGGGGTAAGAGCTACCTAGGTGTCTCTCCACCTTGACTATGTGAGTAACCATATTGGTTTATTCGTGTATTTCAGTTGATACATCCCTGTGCATCGGTTTTCCATGACTGTTTACTCTATGGTATGGAATAGATATGGTATAGGCCAGCTTTGGGCAGTCTTGTTGGAGATGTTAGTGGTTGGAAACAAAGGGATAAGACTAATACATTTGGATTTCACGTGCTATCATCTGATCCTATACCGCCAGTTAGTCACTCCCTATTTGTATAGTTTAATCATTTGTGAACTGATCCATTATTGTTCGGCATACTCTATAATACTAATCTGGATACCAGATTAGGGTGCCTTTATTTTATTTTTCTGGTTACACTACAGCTTGTACAGTGTACAGGAAAGTGATTTACAGGTCCCACCAACTATTTCTTACTTTTATATATAAGGATATTCTGCCACTGTGTTAGCTAGCTGCTTAATATTCTTTAATCCATAACTTTTATTATTTCAGTTGGAGTTTTGGGGATTTTGAACCAATTTATAGTTTTACACAGAGTTATGGTCTCAACTTACAATAGATTCAACTTACAATGGTCATCCTGGAACCAATAAATATTGTAAGTAGTGGGACGACTGTACATAGAAATGATGACAAGGTAACGCTATTCACAACTCTACCAGGATAAAACTGCTGATCTGTGAACCTCTATGTGATTCCCTCTTACAGCAGCTGGTTAATAAGTTCCTAAGGTAATGAGGGCAGATACTGAAATATGTATATTTTCCATCTTCCCTCAGTATTTACATAGTGGATAACAGTCATAAAACAAAAACTGACAATGAATGCGACCAGTTTCTACATACGGATACAAGAGCTTAGATAAGTAGTAAACCTTAGCCCTTTTAAGCCAGGTTGTTTCTCAGTGTCCTTGTACATGTGGCCATAATATTTTACCACCAGGTTCCAGCAGGGGCTCTCTACCAGGTTACAAAACTTATTGGGGCAGTCTAACGCCAGTCTTTATAGCCCCTGGACCAGCAGAGGGTGCACCTCAAATATGTAGAGGCGCATTCCTCCTCATAAATGAAGTGCATGTTCGGCTGGGCTATGCATTTGGGGGTAAATGTACGGTAGCTGCTAGCTACATTTATTTACACCAGACGTCTGTGGTGTATGGCCCCACCCCCTGAACGCCCTTGCCCTTCTACCTTTTCGGGAAAGTGCCGAAGATGGTGTAGAGCAGGGGTAGGCAACCTTTTTTGTTCGGCGTGCCAATTTTAATTAAAAAATCAAAGATGAGGTACTCGGAGTGCCGATCAATAATTGTAAGTCTGACGACCCCTAAACAAAAGTCATATACCACAAACTATAACACAGAAGTGCTGCCACCAGATGCTTTCGGACACATGTGTTTACTTCTATTTCCTGGGACGCTCCGGTACTTTCCAATTAGAAGCAATGAAAGTCCATGTGCAGCCCCCAATTAGTGGTAAATGTGTCCAGGAGCACCGTATGGCAGCATCCTCAGGGTGAATACACACTATGTATCTGGATGCAGATATACAGTGCTGGCCAAAAGTATTGGCACCCCTGCAATTCTGTCAGATAATACTCAATTTCTTCCAGAAAATGATTGCAATCACAAATGCTTTGGTAATAATATCTTCATTTAATTTGTCTTCAATGGAAAACCACAAAAAGAATTGTCAAAAAGTAAATTGGATATAATTCCACACCAAACATAAAAAAAGGGGGTGGACAAAAGTATTGGCACCCTTTGAAAAATCATGTGATGCTTCTCTAATTTGTGTAATTAACAGCACCTGTTACTTACCTGTGGCACATAACAGGTGGTGGCAATAACTAAATCACACTTGCAGCCAGTTGAAATGGATTAAAGTTGACTCAACCTCTGTCCTGTGTCCTTGTGTGTACCACATTGAGCATGGAGAAAAGAAAGAAGACCAAAGAACTGTCTGAGGACTTGAGAAGCAAAATTGTGAGGAAGCATGAGAAATCTCAAGGCTACAAGTCCATCTCCAAAGACCTGAATGTTCCTGTGTCTACCGTGCGCAGTGTCATCAAGAAGTTTAAAGCCCATGGCACTGTGGCTAACCTCCCTAGATGTGGACGGAAAAGAAAAATTGACGAGAGATTTCAACGAAAGATTGTGCGGATGGTGGCTAAAGAACCTCGACTAACATCCAAACAAGTTCTAGCTGCCCTGCAGTCCGAGGGTACAACAGTGTCAACCCGTACTATCCGTCGGCGTCTGAATGAAAAGGGACTCTATGGTAGGATACCCAGGAAGACCCCACTTCTGACCCAGAGACATAAAAAAGCCAGGCTGGAGTTTGCCAAAACTTACCTGAGAAAGCCAAAAACTTTTTGGAAGAATGTTCTCTGGTCAGATGAGACAAAAGTAGAGCTTTTTGGGAAAAGGCATCAACATAGAGTTTACAGGAAAAAAAAGAGGCCTTCAAAGAAAAGAACACGATCCCTACAGTCAAACATGGCGGAGGTTCCCTGATGTTTTGGGGTTGCTTTGCTGCCTCTGGCACTGGACTTCTTGACCGTGTGCATGGCATTATGAAGTCTGAAGACTACCAACAATATAGGGCCCAGTGTGAGAAAGCTGGGTCTCCCTCAGAGGTCATGGGTCTTCCAGCAGGACAATGACCCAAAACACACTTCAAAAAGCACTAGAAAATGGTTTGAGAGAAAGCACTGGAGACTTCTAAAGTGGCCAGCAATGAGTCCAGACCTGAATCCCATAGAACACCTGTGGAGAGATCTCAAAATGGCAGTTTGGAGAAGGCACCCTTGAAATCTCAGGGACCTGAAGAAATTTGCCAAAGAAGAACGGTCTAAAATTCCAGCAGAGCATTGTAAGAAACTCATTGATGGTTACCGGAAGCGGTTGTTCGCAGTTATTTTGTCTAAAAGTTGTGCTACCAAGTATTAGGCTGAGGGTGCCAATACTTTTGCCCGGCCCATTTTTGGAGTTTTGTGTAAAATGATCAATGATTTGACTTTTTTTTCATTCTCTTTTGTGTTTTTTCATTGCAAGCAAAATAAATGAAGATATTATTACCAAAGCATTTGTGATTGCAATCATTTTCTGGAAGAAATTGAGTATTATCTGACAGAATTGCAGGGGTGCCAATACTTTTGGGCAGCACTGTAGTCTTAGGCCACTGGAACTTTTACTTCAATGTAAAACTGCGTTCACATGGTGCATTTTTAAACAAAAAAAATGCCTGTGTTTTCTGTGCAAAAACACATCCTTAATACAGAAAACACACCATTATACAGAATAATATCCCATAGCAGCCCCTGCACACGGTATTATGTCCTATAGTGGCCCCTGTACAAGGTATTATATCCCATAACAGCCTCTGCACATCGTATTATGTCACATAGTGGCCCCTACACATGGTATTATGTCATATAGTGGCCCCAGCACACGGTATTATGTCACATAGTGACCCCAGCACACGGTATTAAGTCATATAGTGGCCCCAGCACACGGTATTAGATCCCATAGCGGTCCTTGCACACGGTATTAGGTCCCACATCTTGCACAACTGACATGAGGAGCCCAGGATTTGTCTTGATCACCAATCTTGCATCCAATGTACAGCTCATAGGCTTTCATGATAAGAGCTGTCATTGTGCATCTTTGAGGCTTTAGCGTGTGCTCACCACAAATGTAACAGAAGGTATTGTGACTGTTCCGACACTGACAAGACATTTTAGCTATATCAGATCGTACTGGAGTAGTTTATAGCTGCTTAGATTTGAAATAACTTGCAGAATCTTTGCAAGAAGATATTATAGCCTCTGCAGGCAGCGACCAGACATATCTAGACATGTGTAGGTGTGCCTAGTCTGTAACAATTTTACTGAAGTTTTTAAAGGAATTCATGCCTTTGCTTGCCTGTAAATTACATAACAGCACAGCACATATATTGTGGATAATACTTGAACAGCCTGAAAATATGAAAAAAAATTGCTAAAACAGAAGATTTATGAAAAACTGTACATGACAGGAAAATTTTGAGGTGATTTTCATGATCAGCAGCTCAAATTACATAAGAAACACTCAAAAGTGTTCAGGAAGCAAAATCTTCGTTGTCCAGTGTAATTGATCCACCTCTGTCTATTTGAACCTGGTATCTTTAGCAGACATTTTACCTTGTAGTTTCTAGCTCTTTGTGTGTTATATTGAGAGCAACCATACTCCGTCTCCTCTGCTATCTGCTACTATTATCTGTAGGGCATAAATAGTCATTTCTATAAGCAGGCTATGGACCGGCGTTCCATGTATAGTAACACTACGGAGCTCTAGCATGATTTGCGTTTTTGCACCTTTTTGTTCTTGACCCATATCACCCTTGTTTTGTGATTTTTGAATAATTACACCTCTGGTTTATATTTTTGCTTCTAAATCCCATTATACTTCACTTTGGCTGTGATATGTGACTATACTAGGTCATATTAATGCTGGATTTAAAAAATTGTACTTTATTAACCAGCAGTGATCAAGTTCTGCAGATATTTTCAGCTTGGTCAAGGGGTAGTTCCACATTTACACAATTAAAGGGGTTGTCCGAGATAAACTAAAAATGTAACACTATGCTA
The DNA here is from genome assembly GCA_947044405.1 of Leptodactylus fallax. Classification (NCBI taxonomy): domain Eukaryota; kingdom Metazoa; phylum Chordata; class Amphibia; order Anura; family Leptodactylidae; genus Leptodactylus; species Leptodactylus fallax. The sequence goes on along the minus strand of CAMRHE010000153.1, from coordinate 2,698,594 downwards.
ATCCCCCCGCCTAACTTCTAATTTACCTCCTTTAAAAAAATATATATTTACCTATATCCCTGGGGCGATCATGTGACCGCCCCAGGCACATTTTCTGATTTGCCGGTGACGTTCCGTTTCCCCGTTTCCGGAAACAGAATGTCACCAATACTCCTCACCCCCAACCCTCCGCCATTCCCCATCATACTCACCCATCTTCATGTCCTCTTCTTCTGTTGGGCGTCACTTCCTTCAGGGGAGGTGGTTCCTGTGCAATAGAACTCTGGCAGAAGTGAATAGCAGAAGCAGCGGGCCCCCCATGCATGCGCAATAGAACGGCTCTATTGCACAGTCGTGGGCAGAAGAGGAGACAGTGGCACAGAAGAAAGTGATCTCCAGGACAAGAAGACAGGTAAGTATGATGGGGTGGGGAGTAGGTTGGTGGACTGAGTTAGTTAGTTAGGTAGGTTGGTAGGGCTAGTAATCTGCGGGCTAGCTAGGGAAACAGGGGTGGGTGTGAGGGAGGAAGAGGGAGGGAGTGAGAGGGGGATCTGAGTGAACAGCAATGAATCGTGGTAGTTGTAGGCTAAGACAGCAGGAAGCTACCCATGTAAACAAATGCAGAGTATGCCAAGAGCTCCCGTAGAAAGCCAGAAATCATTTAAAACACTGCTAAAGGTATTTAGGTGCACTTATTAACCCATTAATAGCACTAACAGCTTATATTGCAGTTGATAAACTTCATAACTTGTGCTGTTCTAAAAATCTGTTTATTTAGTGGCGTGATATGTTAGACCTGAGAGAGTTTCAAAGTGGTTCTGGTAGAGGCGTCTGTGCCCAAAATTGCTGAATTGAGGGGTATGTCCAGGGTCAGACTGGCCCACCGGGGAACTGGTGAATCTACCGGTGGGCCGCGAGCCCCGACTATTTAGTCCTCATCTCATGGGGGCCCGATCGGGATCCTGACCATCCCGATCGGGCCCCTGACCAGTGGCGTTACGATCGCGGTCGCAGGAGGTGTGACCGCGACCGGACCCGGCGGGGGTACGGGGCCCGCGGCCAGCTGGAGATGGCCGGGGCCCCGGACCACTACGATAGCGGTCGGGGAAAGCCTGGTTCCCCGACCGCTATACATACTGTTATTGGAAAGGGGCCCTGGCATATTGCAGGCCCCTTTCCAATAGATGGCAGGGCAGGGCACCCAGGGGAGGTGACTGAAAATAATAAATAGATATTCTCAGCTCTCCGGGGCATAGTGTCCTCTCCGGCGCTTCTCCGTCATGTGACTGAGGCCTGTGATTAGGCCCCAGCGGTCACATGGGGGCGCGGCCGCGTAATGACGTCAGTGCGCCCCCACGTGATCGCTGAGGCCCAATCACAGGCCTCAGCAGTGTCGTCGGAAAAGGGCCTGAAGACGCTGAAGATGGCAGGATGGAGCGAGGATGCCAAGGAAAGGTAAAGCAAGGTGAGTATGAATGTTTGTTATTTTTAATCACTTTCCCTGGGCCTCCGATTATTATACTCTGGGGTCTGAGGAGACCCCAAAGTACGTATAATAATAGCACTGAAGCGGAGCGGAGGGGGCTATTAAGCGCATATAATACTGGGTGGGGGCCACTGTGGGGAGTATATAATACTGGGTAGGGGCCACTGTGGGGAATATATAATACTGGGTGGGGGCCACTATGGAGCTTATAATACTGGGTGGGGGCCACTGTGGGGAGTATATAATACTGGGTGGGGGCCACTGTGGGGAGTATATAATACTGGGTGGGGGCCACTGTGGAGCTTATAATACTGGGTGGGGGCCACTGTGGGGAGTATATAATACTGGGTGGGGGCCACTGTGGGGAGTATATAATACTGGGTGGGGGCCACTGTGGGGAGTATATAATACTGGGTGGGGGCCACTGTGGAGCTTATACTCCATACAGTGGCTCCTTCATTTTTTTTTAAATACGCCAGGGCAGGTGAAAAAAACAAAACAAAAAAAAACCCCCACAAACTTTCTTTCCTGTCCCCAGTGTCTCCCAGCGCAGTTCGGTCCTGCAGTTCTGTTGTTTTCTTCCAGCTGAAGTTCCCCCTGCACATGACTACCTGTGACGTCACGTGACCCCTGAGGCCAATCAGCGGCCTAAGGGAAGGGACCTGGGAAGTCACAGCCAGTGAGAAATTCCGGCAAAAAGAAGACAGCGGAGCTGCAGGACCGGACCGTGCTGGGAGGACATCGGAGACAGGTGAGTATGTTTAGCATGTTTTTTTTTTTTTTGGGGGGGGGGGGTAGGGGGGGATTCACCTCCCCCGGACTAATTCTAAAAAAGAAAAAAATTATACTGGACAATCTCTTTAAAGTGTGGTGCATTAGGGATGTATATTAAAGGGGTTGTCCAGGCATAATTTGTTATGGTTTATCCTCAGGATAGGCCACAGATACCTGATCTGTAGGGGGCTGACCCCGGACCGATCAGCTGTTCGGAGCCACTTCTGATGCCCGTACTGTACACAATACAGGGCCAGAAGCAGAAAGCTCTGTCCAATGTAAAGGGGCTGGGCACCTTCACTGTATCTCAGCACTTATTGAAGTCAGTAGGAGCTGAGCTGCAGTGAAGGCGCCGGGCTGCTATACAGCGCATGGCGCTTTCTGCTTTCGGCCCTGTGTTGTGTACAGAACGGGCTCCGGAAGTGGCTCCGAACAGCTGATGGGGCCGTGTGTCAGCCCCATACCGATCAGGTATTTATGGCCTATCCTGAGCATAGGCCATAAAAAAGATTAACCCTGGACAACCCCTTTAATATGCTCCACACAGTTTAATGTCCCCCCCACAGGATGTTAGTCCCCATCACTGCTCCTACACAATATAATGACCCCATCACTATTCCCCATACAGTATGGGGGACCAGTGAAGAGGCCACTATGTGGGGGGACCAGTGAAGTGACCATAGAAAAATTTGGCCCAGACAACCCCTTAAAAGAGGTTGTCCATAAACTGGAGTGACCACTGTGTCAGCCGCCAGGGAGGTGTAAAAATAAGAAAATTTTTAAAAAAGCATACTCACCTGTCCCCAGCACCCCGTGTTCCCCTGCCTGTGTCTGTTCGGTCTCATGGTGGCGCCATATTTCTGGAAATCCTGTACCTAATTGGTCTTAGCGATCACATGAGGTGCAGGACTTCCAGCAAGGAGTCGCCGGCATGAGACTGAATGGACACTGGCAGCGGACAACTGAGTGCCGGGAACAGGTGAGTATGCTTTTTAATTTACTTATTTTTTACTTTACACCTCCCGCCAGCTACATGGGTTACTCCAATTCCTTCGACAACCTCTTTAAAGGATTTATCCATCTTCCTAATATTGATGGCCTGTCCTTAGGATAGGCCATCAATATTACATCTATGATGATACAACAGCCAGGACCTCTGCAGATCAGCTTTTCCAGGACAATGCGGCTACAGGTAAAGGTAACAATTCTAGGAGCCACGCTGTTCACTTGCCACAAAAGGTGTAGCAGTAGATTTAGGTAGTGCAGTGGTGCACATGGTATAGTGGGTGAGCAGCATGGCTCCCGGCATGTTATTACCTTTAACTGCCCTGTCTCGGTACTGCTGATCTGCAGGGGTCCTGATGGTGGGCCCCTAGAAACAATTCCACTGGTGAGCCCTAGACATCCCAGTCCTACACTGGGTATGTCTGCTGGTTCCTTGATCACATCTCAGTATGCAAAGACAAGCAAAAAATCTGCAGACAGTCACCTGTGGGCAAAAGTTAAAGCTTGACATTTGGGATAAAAGAATACCTTGTCAAATTGTAACTGAAACACAAAAAACTACAGCCTCTCACATTACTACAAGTTCAAGGGCACCAGGATCAGTGAAAATCATTAGATGTGCACTGCACAAAGATTATATCCATGGGGGTTCTGCAATAGTCAAATCAAAGTCCTTACTATTCATATGTAGTGTGCGAAACTGTGGAAAAAACAGAATCATGAAACCTAAAAATTTAGAGACCATAGTATTAAAACCACCACCATCAGGACCAAGCACCTGTAACTAATAACTGTAAAGATCATGTCTGTTGTTGTGTAACCATCGAGTACAGTGGGGAAAAAAAAGTATTTAGTCAGCCACCAATTGTGCAAGTTCTCCTACTTAAAAAGATGAGGCCGGTCTGTAATTGCCATCATAGGTAGACCTCAACTATGAGAGACAAAATGAGAAAACAAATCCGGAAAATCACATTGTCTGATTTTTTAGGAATTTATTTACAAATTATGGTGGAAAATAAGTATTTGGTCACCTACAAACAAGCAAGATTTCTGGCTCTCACAGACCTGTAACTTCTTCTTTAAGAGTCTCCTCTTTCCTCCACTCATTACCTGTAGTAATGGCTCCTGTTTGACATTGTTATCAGTATAAAAGACACCTGTCCACAACCTCAAACAGTCACACTCCAAACTCCACTATGGTGAAGACCAAAGAGCTGTGGAAGGACACCAGAAACAAAATTGTAGACCTGCACCAGGCTGGGAAGACTGAATCTGCAATAGGCAAGCAGCTTGGTGTGAAGAAATCAACTGTGGGAGCAATAATTAGAAAATGGAAGACATACAAGACCACTGATAATCTCCCTCGATCAGGGGCTCCACACAAGATCTCACCCCGTGGGGTCAAAATGATCACAAGAACGTTGAGCAAAAATCCCAGAACCACACGGGGTGACCTAGTGAATGACCTGCAGAAAGCTGGGACTAACGTAACAAAGGCTACCGTCAGTAACACACTACGCCGCCAGGGACTCAGATCCTGCAGTGCCAGATGTGTCCCCCTGCTTAAGCCAGTACATATCTGGGCCCGTCTGAAGTTTGCTAGAGAGCATTTGGAAGTTCCAGAAGAGTATTGGGAGAATGTCATATGGTCAGATGAAACCAAAGTAGAACTGTTTGGTAGAAACACAACTCGTCGTGTTTGGAGGAGAGTGAATGCTGAGTTGCATCCAAAGAACACCATACCTACTGTGAAGCATGGGGGTGGCAACATCATGCTTTGGGGCTGTTTCTCTGCAAAGGACCAGGACGACTGATCCGTGTACATGAAAGAATGAATGGGGCCATGTATCGTAAGATTTTGAGTGCAAACCTCCTTCCATCAGCAAGGGCATTGAAGATGAAACGTGGCTGGGTCTTTCAGCATGACAATGATCCCAAGCACACCACCAGGGCAATGAAGGAGTGGCTTCGTAAGAAGCATTTCAAGGTCCTGGAGTGGCCTAGCCAGTCTCCAGATCTCAACCCCATAGAAAACCTTTGGAGGGAGTTGAAAGTCCGTGTTGCCCAGCGACAGCCCCAAAACATCACTGCTCTAGAGGAGATCTGCATGGAGGAATGGGCCAACATACCAGCAACAGTGTGTGCCAACCTTGTGAAGACTTACAGAAAACGTTTGACCTCTGTCATTGCTAACAAAGGATATATAACAAAGTATTGAGATGAACTTTTGTTATTGACCAAGTACTTATTTTCCACCATAATTTGCAAATAAATTCCTAAAAAATCAGACAATGTGATTTTCTGGATTTGTTTTCTCATTTTGTCCCTCATAGTTGAGGTCTACCTATGATGACAATTACAGGCCGGCCTCATCTTTTTAAGTGGGAGAACTTGCACAATTGGTGGCTGACTAAATACTTTTTTTCCCCACTGTATATGAACCTCTGTATTGGTATTGATATTTTAACTTTGTCTCACAAAGTATAAACTGGGACCAGCATCCCTGTTAAAAATTTATTGGCAGTGCATTTAACCCTTTCCTTACATCTACTGTACTATCATGGCAGATGTTGGATCTTTCAACATGGCGGTTGCTCAGGAGCTGAGCAGCAGTCATAGCTGCCGGGTCTCCGATGCATTATCATTGCCCTGCCTGTTCTACAAACTTATAAAAATAATTTTCCCATACAATGAATGCCGTAGCAGGAAAACATCAAAACAGCCAATCCACCATTTTTTTTTTTCTGTTTTGCCTCCTATAAAACAAACAGCACACATTCCCCAAAATGGTATGAATAAAAAGTACATCTGGCCCCACAAAAAAAGATGCATTATGTAGCCCCGTATACAGAAATATAAAAGGTTACAGTGTCAGAATATGGCATAAGTAATGGATTTTTTAAGGAGTTAAAACATAACTTAAATTATACAGTATAAATTTGGTATTGCAAATCTACCCGACCTGCAAAATACAGGTAACATCTTATTTTGGCTGCATAATGAATGACATAAAAACGAAGCCTGTAAGAAGACTGCTCAAACACAGTTTTTCTCTAATTCCACCCCATTCTTAAAGGGAATTTGTTGGGGCAATTTGGGACGCTAAATCACCCACAGGTCCTTATGGACTGGGAGTTTTTTCCCCCAAATCACTCTGTTATACCATCCATGTCCACAATAAAAATAAAAACGCTTTATACTTACCCTGCCGCTGTATTCCCACCACCGGTATAGTTCTTCACTAGAGCCAGAGGAGAACACCTGGACTTCAGTGCACGTGCCCCGTACCTTCAACACTTGTACAGTGAAGCTGGGGTGTATGTCCTCAGCCTCACTGAAGAACAGTGGTGGCGCTGGGACCACCAGGGAAGAGTCTGATGAGACTCATTGGACTCATCTCTAGGTAAGTCTAAAGGTTTATTTTTTTAAGATGCGGATATGGATGGATTTAAAATGGAGCGATTTGCGACTCTAAACCCGCAGTCTATTAAGACCTGTAGGTGGTTTAGTGTCCCAAATTAGCCTGACAGGTCTTAATTTTTTTTACAGCTTCCCAGTACATTGCATGAAATAATTTGTACTACAAAAAATAAGCCCTGTGAACGGAAAAAAGTTATGGTTTTTGGAAGGTGGGGCGTAAAAATTAAAATTGAAAAATGACTGCAGCAGGAATGGGTTAACATCAGAACAGCAAAATTCAAGTAAAGTACAGTGGGGGAAAAAAATACTTTTTTTCCCCCACTGTATATAAGGTACTCAACATGTTTCAGACCTGCACATCTTAACCCCTCTTATTTGGGCATCTTGCAATTACATATAGAAATACCTTATTAATCTGGCCAGAATTCTATTTAATGTGCCTGTGTAAGTCTCAAATGTTTTCTATGAGTTTAGAGAAAACTCCCCAGTGAGGAAATGTGCTCATATTTTATGAGCTACGCATTGTCCTTGCAGCACACTAATAGAAGTAAATGGCACAGTATTAATGTCTTTTTTTAACAATTCTTATTACCAAACAAGCACCAATACAGACATGCAGACAGGGGAGTCGGGGAGGGGGCATAGAGGTGAGGGGGCTCTATTTTAGTCTCGGCAATTGCCTTCATTGCCTTTATTATTTTGGCAAAGATTAAGGCCAGTTTCACACAAGTGTATTTGTAAACCTGTATAACTACAAACATATCATGGGTCATAGAGCATCAGTATGTCATCAGTATTGCATCAGTAATTGTGGAGAGCTGTCTTCTAGGGAGGAATTGATCTACTGTTACCTTGAAAACCAAATGCAATATTTATATATACTGGTGCAATATGGATCACATGGGATAACATACACATGCATCCAATTTGTGAATACTCTCTATAGAGTATAAGGCCGGGGCCCCACGTTGTGAAAACGCAGTGTTTTGGCTGTGGTGGAAATGTCTCGGTAAAAAGCGCTGGATTTACATTACCTGCAAAGTGGATGAGATTCTGGCTAATCCCATCCACACACTGCAGTAAAAAATCCACAGCGGAAATGCTGCGATATGCTGCATTTTTGTAAATCGCAGCATGTTATTTACCTACAGAAGCACTGGCGTTTACCATATAGGTATAATACAGGCATAAAGTCTGCAGAGGACTTTCTGTGAACAACACTGCAGAAAAAAACGTGATGCATTTCCACCACGGTCTTTTCTGCAGCGTTTTCTTGATTTGCGCTCGCTACGTGAGGCCTTAGCCTAAAGGGATTTTCTGGGACATAAATATTGATAACCTATCTTTAGAAATGAAAGATAGGTCATCAATATATAATTGGTGGGGGTCCAACTCCCGAAACCCCCAACTGATTAAAACACCAGCAGCACAATGGTGAGTGCTGCTTCCACATCACAGGCCACTGACATCACCCTCATGCCTCACATGATGTAGGGATAGGATAGGTCATCAATATTTCAGTCTCACAATACTCCTTTAGGGTAAGGCCCCAAGTTGCGAGCGGCGTTTTTCATTGTGATCCCACAGAGTTTTCCTCTGTGGGCTTTTTTGTCCGTATTATACCTATATGGAAAATGCCAGCATTTCCGTAGGTATAATTGACATGCTGCGTTTTTCAAAAACACAAGCGTTTTTGAAAACGCAGCTTTTCCGCTGCAGATATTTTTCTGCAATGTGTGGATGGGATTAGCCAAAATCCCATTCACTTTGCAGGTACTGTAAAAGGCAGCTTGTGTTTTTGCAATGTGGGTCCCCAGCCTTCGGCTAAGGCCCCATGTTGCGGAAAAGCTGTTTTTTTTTGTTGTAGATTTTGCTGTGGTTTTTTGAGCCAATGCCAGGACGGGATTTAACAGAAGGGAAAAGTATAAGAGCTTCCTATATATTTTCCATTCCTTCTGTAGGCACTCTTGACTTTGGCTCAAAAAACGCAGCAAAATCTGCAACATAGAAAGCAGTTTTTCTGCAAGATGAGGCCTTAGGCTAAGACCCCACATTGCAAAAACATTTTTTGTTGTTGCAGATTTTGCTGTGTTTTTTGACCCAAAGTCAGGAGTGGATTTAACAGAAGGGAAATATCTAAGTACTTCCTTTTATATTTTCCATTGCTTTTCAATCCGCTCCTGACTTTGGGTCAAAAAGTTGATGCAAAATCTGCAACTAAAACACTGCATTTCCACAACGTGGGGCCTCAGCCTTAATTGGTTTGTAGCCCTGATATCAAAATTGCCCCATTCAGAGTGTTCACAATAATAGAGCAAAGAAGCTATAGGAAATTGTATATGGGTAAATTCACATACAGCAGGTTTTTGTTCCAGAAATGTCAGCAGTTGTGCCATTTATCTAAATGGATCTTGCAGAAATCCAAGTGCTTGCTACCAGAAACCCTAACCCTCTAACCCTTTGCTGCCAAAACAACCCCAATGAGAACAATGGAACAGATTTTTAGGCTAAGGCCCCATGTAGAGAGCCGCAGCAAAAAAGCGCTGCAGAAAAGACTGAGACGGGAATGCATCGCGTTTTTTTCTGCAGCGTTTTTCCCTATTATACCTATATGGAAAACACCAGCAATTCCGTAATGTACATGCTGCAAATTACAAAAATACAACAGTTTTTAAAATCGCAGCATTTTCACTGCGGATATTTTTCTGCAATGTGTGGATGGGATTAGCCAGGTACTGTAAAATCTGTGATTTTTGCCACAGCGTTTTTGCAACGTGGGGCCCTGGCCTTAGTCACAAAAATGTGTGCAAAAAACTCTAACAACGCTGACATACAAAGCCATCCACAACTTGTCCCCTCCATATATCTCCGACCTAATCTCCCGCTACCTGTCCACACGTAACCTCCGATCCTCCAAAGATCTCCTACTCCGCTCTGCTCTTATCCACTCTTCACACAATTGTCTCCAAGACTTTTCCCGTGCATCCCCCATACTCATTACCAAGACACATAAGACTGTCCCCCACAAGCTTCAAGAGTCTTCAAGGCCTCACCTATTCAGGAAGGCCTACAACCTCCAATAACACTACTGTCACCACACCACCACCTGAGCAGCCTCTACCCCCACCTTCTGTCTCTATCCCTCTTCCGTCATAGAATGTAAGCCCTTGTGGGCAGGGCCCTCTATCCCACTGTGCCAGTTGGTCACTGTCAGTATTATATTTGTTTTGTATATTTTGTGTACCGTATGTAAACCCTCAAATGTAAAGCACCATGGAATTAATGGTGCTATATAAATAAACAATAATAATAAAAAAATAATAAAGTGTATCTACCCTACAGCTCCACAGAAATTTGCATTCAAATAAGGTTTTACATACCACAGGCAAAGAAACCGAATTCCCCACAGTCCTGCAGGATCATATCTGATATAAAGGGACTATTCTAGGTCTTTGCTGTTTATGCCATAACTTACATAGGTGTCATTTCATCCTTGTACTTTACCTATTTAGTTTTCTAACTTAGTTTTGAAAGCCGTAACAAATCTATTAGTAGAAGCGCAAAACTAAAAGCAACACAGTAAATAGTTACCGTATATAGTTACTATTTTCTATCACTATAACCAGAGGCGTAGCTAGGGGGGCAGCACAGGGGGGGCGAACATGTCCAAGTGGGCCCCCAACTTAGGTATACCGATATTATCACTATACGGTGAGCGTATAGTGGTATATAGCGGCTCTACACAGGGCTCTGCAGATGATTTAGGCAAATACAGTGCAGTAACATTTAGTGACTTACCGGTGACGTCTCTGACTAATCATTCACATTTCCCATCTCTTTCATCTGAACCGCCATGACCATTTCTTCCAGTCTCTGTAAAGTTTGCAGCACAGACATTTTTGGCTCCTTACAATTCCAGGCACCCGACCCACATTGTCCTCACCTGCACAAACCCCCATCCTGCTGCTACCCCAATTATAAAATATATAATATACCCCCCATAATGAATAATACCCACAAGTGCATCTTTAAATTAATAACTTCCCTGTGCACCCCCTTTAAATAGTGCTCCTTATTAATAATGCCCCAGGTGTTTCCTAATTAAAAAGTAAACAAAAGGTAAAAATAATTAATGGGGTTCCAATAATCGGGACCCCCAGGATCAGCTGTTTGAATGAACAATGGTACCTGTGTAAGCGCCGTGACCCCTTCTCTGTTTACATAGTGTCATTCATCTCATAGCGGCCATGTCATGTAACTACAGCCTCGTCCTATACACGTCTATGTGACAAGGCTGGAATTACATCACACGGTCACTATAAACAGACAGCGTGTGATATAAACAGGCGCCATAGCCCCTTCATACAGCTGATCAGTGGGGAATCACTTATCTCTTATTGATGTTTTATTCTGAGGATGGATCATCGGATCATCAATTAAAAATGAGCTGGAAAACTCTTTAAGCCTAAGGCCCCTCGTGGCGTCCCGCAGCAAAAAAGCGCGGTTCTTCCTGCTGCGCTTTGCACAGAGAGTTCGCAGAGGTTTCCTCTGCGGACTTTCTGCTTCAATTATATCTACAGGGAAACCGGGAGCATTTCCATAGGAATGCTGCGATTTCCAAAACCACGACTGTTTTGGAAATCACAGCATGTCCACTGCGCATATTTTATCACCAAGTGGGGATGGGGCCCCACGTGGCAAAAACGCCACAGGAAAAAAAAAATATGGCATTTTACAGTTCCTGCAAAGTGGATGGGATTCTAGCAAATCCCATCCACACATTGTGGAAAAACGCGTGCAGCGGACACTCTGCGATTTCCAAAACTGTTGCGGTTTTGGAAATCGCAGCATGTCAATTATACCTACGGAAACAGTGGCAGTTATAGTTATAAAGGAAGAAGAAAGTCTGCAGAGGAAAAATCTGTGGCCCTTCTGTGAAAAGGGCTGTGGGAAAAACCACAATGTTACTGCCGCGGTTTTTCCTGCAGCGCTCTTTTTCTGCAGCCCGCTACGTGGGGCTTTAGTCTTAATGAAGCCCAAGTGTCACGTTAATTAAATTAATTGCCCCCTCATATTATGCCCCTGATTCCCCGATATAAATACTGCACCCCTAATGACCCCCTTATATCGATGACCACCCCCTTATGTTCATAATACCTCCTAATATAAATAACCTCCCCCCTTGTACCCTGTAATAACCCTTATATAAATGACGCCCCCTTATGTTCATAACGCCCCTTCCCTTATAGTTATAATTCCCCCCTCCTAACAACCCCTTATACTATTAAAATACCCACAACTGAGCTAAAACAAAACAAATATAAGTTATACTCACCTACCAGCGACCATGACGAACGGAGCCGCCGCTTTCTCTTCTTGACCCACGCTCTGAGCGCAGGGTCCACGCACAGGAAGTCAGCGTCTCAGCGTAGGAGGCGCGATGTTGTGACGTCATCGCGCCACCTGTGCCGATGACTGTGTTCTCGTTGTCATGTAAACCGCAGGCCTAAAGTGGCTTGCGGTTTACAAGACAGCAAGTTGCAGAAAGCGTTTTAACTAGATCGGTGTCTGTTAAACTACAGCTCATCATTTAAGAAGCAAAACTATGTTAAACTACATCGATGACTAATAGTTGAAAATAATGAATATATTATCGTCTCCGAAAAAAAATACTACGCCCATATTTTAAAAGGGAAGTTACAAAACGTGCAACATGCAGCATCATTTTTGTAGCATTCTTTTGTAAATTCAACAAGAAATTCATTCATGTCATTAAAAAAACATAAATAAAGGCCTAAAAAAATTGTGTAAAAAAAGAATTTCTATGTACAGTATATCCTTGCCACTAGAGGTTTAATTGACATTGCTTTTAGTGCTACAGTTTGTAGTTGGGGGGTAATATATGGGTTGTGAAGAGGTTACATTTGCAGCCCTCTGCCATAGATTTTTAGACTGCTGGAAAATCCCTTTTGGGCTAGAGCCCCACGTTCTTTAAAAGCTGATTTTTTTGTTGCAGATTTTGCTGCAGTTTTTTGAGCCAAAGCCAGGAGTGACTTTAACAGAAGGGAGAAGTATAAGAGCTTCCTATATACTTCCCATTCCTGTTAAAGCCACTATTGGCTTTGGCTAAAAAAAAAAAAAAAACGCAGCAAAATCTGTGACAAAAAAAAACTTTTCCACAATATGGGGCATTAGCCAAAGTGTGGAGAAAATCCACTATGTGTGTCATTAAAGTGTGTGTCAGAGAGGGTACTCTGTCTCCTTAGGGGGCGTCCACACTACCGTTGGTGACCGTCAGTAGTGTCCATTGCAAGATTTTAGTATCGGACACTAGCTGAACTGTCAGAAATCCGTTAAAATTTCCATTAATTTCAATGGGTTTTTAGATTGTGTCCGTTAGTGTCTGTTAGTGGCCGTTTGTGTCCGTTTACACCCAATCCGTCAGAAGTCCGTTTTTTTTCCGCGGACAAAAAATCCTACATGCAGGACTTTTTTGTCCGTTTGGACAAACGGATTCTTGATGGACAGCAACTGTCTGTTATTTTTTTAACATTGAAGTCTATGGGTAACGGACTTATAAACGGGCAGTAACTGATAGCCATCAGTTACTGTCCGTTATTTTATGTCCGTTTTTTTTTCTGCGCATACTCAGAAAGCAGAAACAAAAAAAAAAAAAAAAGTGGACAGTGTTAATTGGATCAGTTAAAAAAACGGACACATTAACATCAGTTAGTGTCTGTTAATGTCTGTTATGATAGGTGTCCATTTTTTTTTGTTAACGGACACCTGCAGACTTCCTCCACTTTACATTTATTCTTAAAACCTATAATTCTGCCCTTCACCTAGCCAAACAAGCCTATTTCACCGCCCTCATCTCTTCTCTCTCCTGTAACCCTAAAAGGCTATTTGAAACTTTTCACTCCTTACTCACTCCCAAGGTGCAGATGCCATTCACAGACCTTAGCGCAGATGACCTGGCCACTTATTTCCATGATAAAATTGATAAGATCTGTCAGGAAATAACTACCCAATCCCCAGATGGCACTGACCCCCTCACCAGCCGCACTTGAGACTGTTCATTCTCATCTTTTGAACCTGTTACAGAGGAGGAAGTATCTCAGCTACTTTCTTCTTCTTGCCCTACGACCTGCAGTAGTGACCCTTTCCCCTCACACCTTCTCCAGTCTCTGTCTCCTGCTGTCACAACTTACCTTACTAAAATATTTAACCTTTCTCTGTCTTCTGGAATTTTCCCATCCTCTTTCAAACATGCTGTCATAACCCCACTACTGAAGAAATCCTCCCTTGACCCGTCCTGTGCTGCTAACTATTGACCTGTCTCTAACTTTCCTTTTATCTCCAAAATCTTGGAACGCTTAGTCTATTCTCGTTTAATCTGCTATCTTTCTGCTAACTCTCTTCTTGACCCCTTACAATCTGGCTTCTGCACTCTGCTGAAACAGCCCTCACAAAAGTCTCCAATCATCTACTGACGGCTAAATCCAAAGGTAAATACTCTTTTCTTATTCTGCTAGATCTCTCAGCAGCATTTGACACTGTTGACCATCAACTCCTCCTCACTATGCTCCGTTCTGTCGGCCTCACAGACACCGAGCTCTCCTGGTTCTCCTCTTATCTTTCTGACTGCACTTTATGTGTATCATTTGCAGGCTCTGCTTCTTCCCCTTGCCGTTGGGGTTCCTCAGGGCTCGGTCCTAGGTCCCCTGCTCTTCTCCCTCTACACATCCCCCATTGGACAAACCATCACTAGATTTGGTTTCCGGTACCATCTTTATGCTGATGACACCCAATTATATACGTCATCCCGTGACATCACCCCTGAACTAATACAGAACACCAGTGACTGCCTCTCTGCTGTCTCAAATATCATGTCTTCGCTTTATCTGAAACTGAATCTCTCAAAGACTGAACAACTGCAGTTTCCACCATCTAATAGAGCTGTCCCTGATATCTCCATTGCAGTCTCTGGCCTTACCATAACTCCTAGGCAGTATGCCCGCTGCCTTGGGGTTTTGTTTGACTCAGACCTTTCCTGCATGCTCATGTCATCTCCACCTCAAAAACATCTCCAGAATCCGGCCTTTCCTTATCAGAGATACATTAAAGACACTTATTGTTGCCCTGATTCACTCTCGCCTTGACTACTGTAACTCCTTACTAATCGGTCTTCCCCTTACTAAACTTTCCCCTCTACAATCTATTCTGAATGCGGCGGCCAGGCTCATCTATCAGTCTAGACGCTACAGCGATGCCTCCGGTCTGTGCCGGTCACTACATTGGCTGCCTTTTCAATACAGAATACAATATAAACTTATCACCCTCATCCACAAGGCTCTCCATAATGCTGCACCTCCCTACATTTCCTCCCTCATCTCTGTCTATCGCCCAGCCCGTACTCTCCGTTCACTCAATGACCTAAGACTAACATCCTCTATTAGCAGAACCTCCCACGCTCGTATACAAGACTTCTCCCGAGTTGCACCACTTCTCTGGAATGCTCTATCCCGGACTATTAGATTAACCCCCAATTTCCACAGCTTCAAGCGTAAACTAAAGACATATCTTTTCAGACAATCCTATCACAACTCCTAATGTAAACCCTTCCGTAGTTAGAACCCCTAAAACGTACCCTCTGTTCACGCTCCTGTATTACCTCACAGGATATGATGTCGTATCAGATTAACTTTATATGTCCAGGCACCATCTGCACGTTAGAGGACACGACTGATGATGGCTCATACAGCTTTATATATGTGTAATGACAGTAACCTCTATTACAAAATTGTCTGACCATTGTACAAGCAATGCTACGTCTGTTGCTGCCCCTGCTACCTCTTGTCACCCCCTCTACCCAGGGTCGGACTGGCCCACCGGGGAACCGGTGAATCCACCGGTGGGCCCTGAGCCCCGACTATTAGTCCTCATGATGCCAATGACTTTGATCAGGGGCCCGTCGGGATCCTGACTATCCCGATCGGGCCCCTGACCAGTGGCGTAATGATCGCGTGGCCAGCGGGAGATGGCCGGGGCCCCGGACCACTATTGTTTTGCATGGGACTGCATGTTGGAGGAGGTTGAGGGGAGGGAGTCATGTTTTATAAGGGACTGTATCCTGGAGAGTCTGGGGGATTGGATTGATGTTTAGGGTGGTATAGGAGTCCCTGGGGTGCTGTTGGCATCTAAGGGGGGATGCTGCTGGCATGGATAGGGGGAAGGGGCCCCTAGTGTGCTTCTGGCAACTAAAGGAGGTGGAGACACGGGTCCCTGGGGTGCCATGGCATCTAAATATGGGAGCATGTGTCCTTGGTGTACTGCTAAAGGGGGAGGGGCAGGGGTCCTTGGGGTGCTGCTGGCATCTAAAGGGGGGAGGGGCAGAGGTCCTTGGGGTGAACCTACCAATAGTAACTACAGAATACACCGAGACCATGAACCTACCTATAGTAACTACAGAGTACACCGAGACCAAGAACCTACCTATAGTAACTACAGAATACACCCAGACCATGACCGTACCTATAGTAACTACAGAGTACACCGAGACCAAGAACCTACCTATAGTAACTACAGAGTACACCCAGACCATGAACCTACCTATAGTAACTACAGAATACGCCGAGACCATGAATCTACCTGCAGTAACTCCATTCTAGTCAGTTCTGTGGTGAGACAGCTAGAAAGGAGTTGCTGTATGGAGGACCTACCTATAGCAACTACAGAATACATCAAGACCATGAACCTACCTGCAGTAACTATATACTCATAAAGCATTTAGAATTTAGATCTATGTCAGTTATGAATTGCCATATATTTCCATTATCACTTACAACACGAAAGTGGCGCGAGATATAATAAACACGTCAGACTACCTCTTGAAGCTCATCAAGAGAATGCCAAGAGTGTGCAAAGCAATAATCAAAGCAAAAGGTGGCTACTTTGAAGAACCTAGAATATAAGACATATTTTCAGTTGTTTCACACTTTTTTGTTAAGTATATAATTCCACATGTGTTAATTCATAGTTTTGATGCCTTCAGTGTGAATCTACAATTTTTATAGTCATGAAAATACAGAAAACTCTTGGAATGAGAAGGTGTGTCCAAACTTTTGGTCTGTACTGTATATATATATATATAACTTTATATACACACACACACACACATATATATATGTATATAATGTCCCTCTTGGCCAGTTATGGATCCTCCCTATAGAGACTCCTCTCTGGCTTGTCCTGTAGTGAGGTGACTAGATTGGAGTTTCTAGTGGCAGCTCCTGTAAGCAACTCCATTCTAGTCACCTCAGTAAAGAACTGTGTACATTGGAGTTGGTGTAAGGAGGACCTGCTAGAAACAACTCCAATCTAGTCACCTCAGTAAGGAATTGTCTAGAATGGAGTTGTTCGTGGTAGGTCCTCCCTCCAGCAACTCCATTCTAGACCGTTCACTAGTGAGGTGACTAGATTGGAGTTGCTGGAGGGAGGACCTACCAGGAGCAACTCCATTCTAGTCGCAACCATATTCTCACCTCTCCCGGGCACAGTGTTCTCTCCGGCGCTCTTCCGTCCTGTGACTGAGGCTTGTGATTAGGCCCCAGCGGTCACATGGGGTGCGGCCGCGTAATGACGTCAGTGCGCCCCCATGTGACCGCTGAGGCCCAATCACAGGCCTCAGCAGCGACGTCTGAAGAGGGCCTGAAGACAGAAATATGGAGCGAGGATGCCAAGGAAAGGTAAGGCAAGGTGAGTATGAATGTTTGTTATTTTTAACCACCTTCCCTGGACTTCCGATTACACCATGTAACAATTTTCAAAAAAATATTTGTTCCCAGTTAAGTGTGTTTTCCTGATTGTTTGTACCTTAAATGAATAGAAAAAAAGTTATTATTCCCTGTAAACTTTGCTTTTGTGGTCAGCACAATGATATTTTGAAATTGATCTATTTTTAAGGATATTCTCAATATTTCAAGATACTTAAGAAGCTTCTGGAATTGTGAGAACTACCAAGAAGTTTCTAGAACTGCCCAGAATTATCTAGAACATTCTGGGACTGTACAGAATTGTAGGTAGCTATATAACTACAGTTATATAGGGCCACTATAGCCCTTCCTGAGAGACAGGATCTAATTGATTGGGATTGCATAGTATGTGGGCAATGGCCATCACAGACAAAGGGGAACTGACTTAGACAGACAGGTGTGAATTCAATATCTATTCAGTATTCACACTTCACCCCACACCCATTACAGGAGCTTAGGAATGTAAATGTATATATTGTGTGTTACTCTGGTATCGGGTGATCAATCTTGCTCTGCTGAATCCTCAGTACACTCTTGAACTGTAATACTGCATGGAATAAAGACCATTTTTATCAAGTTTGGAGAGACATCCTTTTTCCTTACAGTTCACAGCAACTTAGTCAATTTAGATGGCATCAAGAGGTTGCATACATCCAGCAGACGCATTTTGCTACGTATGTGGCCAGTTTATAAAGACAAGAGCGAAAAAGTACTCTATGGAAGCATCTGCTAAGATGTGTGAGGCCTACAAAGCATACTTCGGCATGCCTGTTGGTGACCAAGACAAACCATGGGCTCCTCATTTCACATGTGAGCACTGCAAGAAAACTCTTGAAGGTAAGTGGATAAATGCTACTCTCTTAAATAGCAGATTAACTGTGTTAATATTGTAAATATCACTAGTCATTAGTGTGAAATAGGCCTAAATCAAATTCTCAATCCAAATATTATTTTGTTTGCTTATAGGTTGGTACAGGGGAGAGAAGAGAACCATGCATTTTGCTATCCCAAGAATTTGGCGTGAACCGACTGATCACTCAACAAATTGCTACTTCTGCATGGTGGACCCTTCCAAACGTCGCACTGGCAAAAATGCACCGCCTGTAACGTATCCTGACATTCCGTCATCTATTGCCCCAGTACCACACTGCCCTGAACTTCCTGTACCAACACCTCCAGACAGAGCTACACCACCTTCAAAAGAAAGCAGCAGGTCAGACATCGAGGAAGACGTTGAAGATCACGACTTCTCTTCATATGCAGATGAGGAGCAGAAGCCATACTACCCTAACCAAAAAGACCTCAACGATCTGATCAGAGACCTTGGTCTCACCAAGTCCAACGCTGAGCTTCTGACATCAAGGCTCAAGCAATGGAACTTATTAGATGAAAGCGTCCAAGTCACAGATCAGAGGAAGCATCACCAAGTTTTTTCCATCTTCTTCAGTCATCAAGATGGACTATTCTTCTGCAACAATGTGGCCGGTCTATTCGAGGCTATAGGTATCACCTGTAACCCGAATGAGTGGCGCCTCTTCATAAACAGCTCATGCAAGAGCCTCAAAGCCGTGCTGCTTCACAATGGGAACAAATATTCGTCTCTTCCTGTAGCTCACTCGGTGCACCTGAAAGAGGAATACACCAGTGTCAAGATGTTGCTAGGTGCCTTGAAGTATGATGAGTACGGCTGGGAAGTTATCGGAGATTTCAAAATGGTGTCATTCCTGATGGGCCTCCAAGGTGGTTTTACTAAGTATCCTTGCTTTATTTGCCTTTGGGACAGCCGGGATACTGAAGCGCACTACCACGGGCGGAACTGGCCTCAGCGGACAGAGTTCACTGTGGGGAAGAACAATGTAAAGTGGGAGCCACTGGTGGACCCACGCAAGGTGCTGATGCCACCACTACACATCAAGTTGGGGCTCATAAAACAATTTGTCAGGGCTCTAGATAAGGAGTCGAGAGCTTTCAATTACCTCCAAGATCTTTTGCCTAAGCTGTCTGAAGCAAAGATCAAAGCTGGTGTCTTCGTCGGACCACAAATCAAGAAGATCATAGAGTGCAGGGAATTTCCCAAGAAGCTGAATAGGAAGGAGAGGGCAGCTTGGAACAGTTTTGTCGCAGTGGTTCGCGGCTTCCTAGGCAATCATAAAGATGAAAACTATGTACAACTGGTTCAGACTCTGATAAAGAACTATGCTGCAATGGGCTGCAGGATGTCACTCAAAATCCATCTCCTTGATGCTCATCTTGATAAGTTCAAAGAGAACATGGGAGCTTATTCAGAGGAGCAAGGCGAGCGCTTTCACCAGAACATTATGAACTTTGAACGCCGTTACCAAGAACAATATAACGAAAACATGATGGGCGACTATATTTGGGGATTGATTCGTCAAACTGATTTGCAGTATAGTTGTAAATCTAGGAAAACCGCACACTTCTGAACAGTTTTTGGTAATCTGTGTAAATTTGCAATGCATATAGTGTTCTTAGTCTGACTGTATAAATGAGAAGATGCAAAATCGTCTATTTCTATAGTAAAAATGCATAATTTTCGTTGCCGTGGTCACAAAAGCGAAGTTTATGATGAATGTAAGCAATTTTTAATTTGTTTTAGACATAAGCAATTGGAATATAACATTTAAAAGCTGGGAACAAAATTTGTGTTACATAGTGTTATTATACTCTGGGGTCTGAGGAGACCCCAGAGTATAATAATAGCACCGAAGCGGAGGGGGGCTGTTGGGAGCATATAATACTGTATGGGGGCCACTGTGGAGCTTATAATACTGTGTGGGGGCCACTGTGGAGCTTATAATACTGTGTGGGGGCCACTGTGGAGCTTATAATACTGGGTGGGGGCCACTGAAGAGCATATAATACTGGGTCGGGCCCACTGTGGGGAGCATATAATACTGGCCCCAAACTTTCTCTCCTGTCCCCTGTGTCTCCCAGCACGTGACCCCTGAGGCCAATCAGCGGCCTAAGGGAAGGGACCTGGGACGTCACAGCCAGTGAGGACTTCCAGCAAAAAGAAGACAGCGGAGCTGTGGGACCGGACCGTGCTGGGAGGACAGTGGGGACAGGTGAGTATGTTTACTATGTTTTGTTTTTTGGGTTTTTTTTGGGGTGGGTGGTAGGGGGGATTCACCTCCCCCAGACTAATTATAAAAAAGAAAAAAATTATACTGAACAACCTCTTTAAAGTGTGGCGCATTAGGGGAGCCCTGGGAGTATATTAAAGGGGTTGTCCAGGCATAATTTGTTATGGTTTATCCTCAGGATAGGCTATAAATACCTGATCTGTAGGGGGCCAACCTGTACGGAGCCACTTCTGATGCCGATCCTGTACACAATACTGGGCCAGAAGCAGAAAGCTCTGTCCACTGTATATTAGCCGGGCACCTTCACTGCATCTCAGCAATTATTGAAGTCAGTGGATGCTGAGCTGCAGTGAAGGCGTCTGACTGCTATACAGCAGATGGAGCTTTCTGCTTCCGGACGTATGTTGTGTACAGAACAGGCGCCGGAAGTGACTCCGTACAGCTGATCGTGTGTCAGCTCCCTACTGATCAGGTATTTATGGCCTATCCTGAGCATAGGCCATAAAAAAAGATTTACCCTGGACAACCCCTTTAATATGCATCACACAGTTTAATGTCCCTCCCCCCACAGGATGTTACTGCTCCCACACAATATAATGGCTACATCACTGTTCCCCATACAGTATGGGAGACCAGTGAAGAGGCCACTGTATGGAGGGACCAGTGAAGTGACCATAGAAAAATTTGGCCCAGGCAACCCCTTAAAAGAGGTTGTCCATAATTTGGAGCGACTGCTGTGGCGGCTGCCAGGGAGGTGTAAAAATAAGAAAATTTTTAAAAAAAGCATACTCACCTGTCCCCAGCACCCCGTTGTCCCCTGCCTGTGTCTGTTCGGTCTCATGGCGGCGCCTCATTTCTGGAAATCCTGTACCTAATTGGTGTTAGCGGTCACATGAGGTGCAGGACTCCCAGCAAGGAGTCGCCGGCATGAGACTGAATGGACACTGGCAGCGGACAACGGAGCACCAGGGACAGGTGAGTATGCTTTTTAATTTATTTATTTTTTACTCTACACCTCCCACCAGCCACATGGGTTGTTCCAATTCCTGGACAACCTCTTTAAAGGATTTATCCATCTTTCTAATATTGATGGCCTGTACTTAGGATAGGCCATCAATATTACATCTGCGATGATATAACAGCCAGGACCTCTGCAGATCAGCTTTTCCAGGACAGTGCGGCTACAGGTAAAGGTAACAATTCTAGGAGCCATGCTGTTCTCTTGCCATACAGGGTGTAGCAGTAGGTTTAGGTAATGTAGTGGTGCACATCGTATGGCAGGTGAGCAGCATGGCTCCTGGCATGTTATAACCTTTAGACGCCCTGTCTCGGTACTGCTGATCTGCAGGGGTCCTGATGGTGGGCCCCTAGAAACAATTCCACTGGTGGGCCCTAGACATCCCAGTCCGACACTGCCTCTACCTCACAGATTGTAAGCTCTTGCGAGCAGGGCCCTCAGTCCCAGTGTGTGAATTGAATTTTTATTTGTAATGTATCTTTTTTGTCAGTACTTGAACCCTACAAATTGTACAGTGCTGCGGAATATGTTGGTGCTATATAAATAAAAAAATATTATTATTATTACCTTCATAACGGAATCCAACGGTAGTGTGAACCCTGCTTTATTGAGACTGCCTTTGCAGGCTACATTTTGGTGTGTAGAGTCTAAAAGACCATGCATGCTCTACTAAAAATACCAGGGAAAGGCTAAGTAAATAGAAAAACTTACTTTAGCACCACCTTTTTATGGTAGGCAGCTTCCTATAGATCCGTGTCTGGTTTTCTAAGAAACTTAGTGACTTTATCTGAGATTAAAGCCAAACCAGAACATCTTTTCCAAATGGAAGAGAGATCCATCCACAGACAGCACTTTCAGAGTTATTGCCCCTAATTGGTACTGATTTGGTTAGGTTAGATGTGGGTCAGAGGGAGTACCAGAGGAGTAGCTAGGGGGGGGGGGGGGGGGGGGGCGAGGGGCTGCCCCGGGCCCACTGAGTCTTTGGGGCCCACCCCGGGGCCGCCATTAATACATCCTTTATTTCTAACTACAGGTAGATCGGTGTCTGCAGACACCGATCTAGTTAAAACGTGTCCTGCAACTTAACAGTATTGTAAACCGCAAGCCAATACAGGCCTGCGGTTTACAAGACGCCGAGACCACAGACGGATGTCTGCTACTCAGCACGGGCGGCGCGATGACGTCACAACATCGCGCCGCCCACGCTCAGACACAGACGTCCTGTGCGTGGACAGGGAGGAGGCAATGGCAGCTCCATTCATCAGCATCGCAGGTAGGTGTGTGGTGCCCCAAGGGGGGTTGCAAGGGGGAGACTGTGCCTGAGTGGTGGATGCTAGGAGTGGTAGTCACGGTGCAGGCATCTCCAGGCTCTCTCCCTCGGGTACAGCACAGTGGTGGGGGAACGCACCTAGATGGTTACTGTAATGGACAGGTTCCCCGGGGCACTCCCTCTGGTGAATGCCGGGTGTAGTAGTGTGGCCTGGCCCGGGATGTACCCAAGATGGTGGTTGGTGCAAGTTAGTTCCAGACACACACACGGAGGAAAGGTGGATGGTGCAAGTAGTGCCAGACTTTACTGAGTGCAAAAAGTCTCCAAACAACCAGCATTAGCTTTACAGTTCAGGCAGATAATAGTGCACAGCAAGGTAGAGAAGGCTATCAGAGTTCTTCTCATATATACTGTGTATATTGTACCTTGGAGCAGCAATGGATATTCCTCCTTATATAGGCCTGAGTGTAGCCTTGTGCTCTGGTGCAGTCTAACTCCTCCTGATCTTAGTACAGACAGTACCTGGACTCCTGGGACTTGTAGTACTCCACTCTTAACTCTGTCCTGTTGGTCCTGCAGTGGCTACAAGTGTGGCAACTATCTGCCTCCTCAGACTGCACTCCGTCTCACTACTTCACTGGCAGAACTCCCCAGACTTCTCTGTGTGCCTCAACTACACCAAAGTGTCCCCACCCCCTTTGTCCAATGAGGGCTAAGTGTTTGGCACATGTGGTGTGAGGTGCTGTGCTTTAACCTTACCAGTGCTGGCACAGATGCAATGGCTGATGCAATCACATAACATATACATATAACATATAAATATGACAGTATCCTGTGCTACATGTACACATCCCTGACTCAGCCTTAAAGGAATATATGACCCAGTACTGGGGTATTACACGTGAGTATGACTTTTGTTTTGTGAGTATATTAATAGTATAAGGGGTGGTTAGGAGGGGGAAATATAACTATAAAGGGAGGATTCATTAGGGGGCATTATGACGATGGGGGGGGGTTATTTATATAAGGGTTATTAGGGGGTATTATGAATACAAGGGGGAGGTTATTTATATTAGGGGGGCATCATTTATATTAGGAGGCATTATGAACATAAGGGGTGGTCATTGATATAAGGGGTCATTAGAGGTGCAGTATTTATGTCAGGGGGAATCAGGGGCATAATATGAGGGTCAATTAATTTAATTAAAGTGGCGCTTGGGCTTTATTAAGACTAAGGCCCCACGTACCAGGCTGCAGCAAAAAAAAGCGCTGCAGGAAAAACCATGGCGGTAACATTTTGTTTTTTCCCGCAGCGCTTTTCACAGAAGGTCCGCAGAGGTTTCCTCTGTGGAATTTCTGTTTTCAATACACCTATATGAAGACCACCGGTGTTTCTGTAGGTATAATTGACATGCTGCAATTTCCAAAACCGCAACGGTTTTGGAAATAGCAGATGCATCTGCTGCACGTATTTTTCCGCAATGTGTGGATGGGATTTGCTAGAATGCCACGTTTTTTTTCTGTGTGTTTTCGCCACAAGGGGCCACATCCCATCCCCACTTTGCAGTAAAATACACGCAGCGGATACGCTGCGATTTCCAAAACAGTCGCAGTTTTGGAAATCGCAGCATGTCAATTATACCTATGGAAACGCCAGCGGTATCCCTATAGATATAATTGAAGCAGAAAGTCCGCAGAGGAAACCTCTGTGAACTTTCTGTGCAAAGTGCTGCAGGACACCATGTGGGGCCTTAGCCTTAAGGCGTTTTCCAGCTCATTTTTATTGATGGTCTATTCTCAGAATAAATCATCAATAAGAGATAAGGGAATCCCCACTGATCAGCTGTATGAAGGGGCTATGCCGCCTGTTTATATCACACCCTGTCTGTTTATAGTGTCCGTGTGATGTCATTCCAGCCTCGTCACAGACATGTATAGGACGAGGCTGTAGTTACATTACATGGCCGCTATGAAATGAATGACACTATGTAAACAGAGAAGGGGTCACGGCGCTTACACAGGTACCACAGTTCATTCAAACAGCTGATCCTGGGGGTTCCGGGTATTGGAACCCCAATAATTTTTTTTTCCCTTGTTTTTTTTTTTTTTTTCCCTTTTCAATTAGGAAACACCTGGGGCATTATTAATAAGGGGCACTATTTAAAAGGGGTGCACAGGGAAGTTATTAATTTAAAGATGCACTTGGAGGTATTATTCATTATGGGGGGTTATATTATATATTTTATAATTGGGGTAGCAGCAGGATTGGGGGTTTGTGTAGGTGAGGATAATGTGGGTCAGGTGCCTGGAAAAGTGAGGAGCCAAATATGTCTGTGTTGCAAACTTTACAGAGACTGGAAGAAGTGGTCATGGCCGTCCAGATGAAAGAGATGGGGAATGTGAACGATTAGTCAGAGACGTCACCGGTAAGTCACTAAATGTTACTGCACTGTATTCACCTAAATGGGCTGCAGAGCCCTGTGTAGAGCTGCTATATACCACTATACGCTCACTGTATACTGATAGTATCAGTATACGAACATGTCCAAGTTGGGGGCCCACTTGGATATGTTCGCCACCCTTGTGCTGAAGCCCTAGCTACGCCTCTGGGGAGTACTATGTCTCCTTAGGGACACTGCCTTTGTAGGCCTCCTTAGTTGTCTGTGCATGGGTCTCTCTTCCTTGTGGAGGGAATGTTCTGGTTTGGCTTTAATCCCAGACAATGTCACTAGGTTTCTTAGAAAACCAGACATTGGTTTATAGGGAGCTACTTTTCAATGGTGACGCTAGAGCCAATTTTCCTTTTTCCATCAAAGACGACTTATTTACTGGACAAATTGGTTCGTCTCTAGCCAGGTTCGACCCAGATATCCCAAATTGTTTGTTTTTTTACAAAGCTGAACAAATGGAGATTTGTCTTGGACGAACTAAAATGGCTGCTGCATTATACTTTGCGGTCTCTTCAGACCCCATAGTTTAATAGGTGCAGGCCTAGGGGAGGTATAAAAAATAAAAAAAATTCATAATCACCATCTGTAACCTCTTTTAGTTCTCCTCACTTTGTCCCACGCTCTCCTGGTGACATTGGCCCAGAGGTCAACGCTGAGACCTGTGATTTGGCCACCAGTAGTCACATAGGGACACCGATTGTCATGATGCTCAGCATGTCCAGGTCATTACTGAGGACCAATCACACTTATCCCGGGCTGATGACATCATCAGGAGGGCGCCACATACCGCCAGGAGGCCCAAAGAGGTAACGGAAGGTGAGTATGAATGTTTTTTTTTATTTTTCACATCTCCCTTGGGTCTCCAGTAATTATACTCTTGGGTCTGAAGACACTGTCACTTTTCACTTTAACATAACTTCGGCTCTGTTTGCCTTAGAGAGCTAGACATTGGATAGATAGGTTTCTAGAGCCCTAACAGTGTTCTACACTATGTTTTAAGCCAATATAAAGTGTGGTTCATACCGAAATGGGGACCTGAGCCGCCAAACCCAAACACAAAACAAATCTTCAGAAGTTCCCCATCTTCATTATTTACTCTTTTCCGATTTATTTTGCTTACTTGTATAGCTTCATCATATTCCGCAGCGTTTTACAGACATTGTCAGTCACTGTCCCATATAGGGCTCACAATCTACGTTCCCTATCAGTATGTCTTTGGAGTGTGGGAGGAATCCAGAGTACCCGGAGGAAATCCACGCAAGCACGGGGAGAACATACAAACTCCTTGCAGGTGTTGTCTTTGGTTGGATTCAAACCCAGGACTCCAGTGCTGCAAGGCACTCACATCGTGCCTGCTGCTCCCTGAAGATTCTGGGAGCAAAGACTTCTTCAGAGCAGCAGGGGAGCGAGGAGAGATGTATCAGTGTTTTTTTATGTTAAACTTTGGGGGCAGATGGAGGGGGACATTTAACTGGGGGGGGGGCAGAGGACAAGGGACATTAAACTGGGGGGCAGATAGAGGGGGTGCATTAAACTTTGGGTGGTATATGGAGGGGGGACATTAAACTGGGGGACTGATGAAGAGGGACATTAAACTGGGGGGCAGATGAAGGGGGAGCATTAAACTGGGGGTGGCAGATGGAGGGGGGACATTAAACTGGGGGGCAGATGAAGAGGGGACATTTAAACTGGGGGGGCAAATGGAGGGGGACATTAAACTTGGGGGGCAGATGAAGAGGGACATTTAAACTAGGGGAGCAAATGGAGGGGGAAATTAAACTGGGGGGACAGATGACGAGGGACATTTAAACTGGGGGAGCAGCTGGAGGGGGACATTAAACTGTGGGAGACAGATGGACTGGGACATTAAACTGTGGGCAGCTGGAGGGGGACATTAAACTGTAGGGGTAGCTGGAGGGGGACATTAAACTGAGGGCAACTGGAGGGGGACAGCTTCCCCAGTTGAATGTCCCACTCTAGTTGCCCCCAGTTTAAACTAACGAGGCAACTAAGGGGCAATTGGAGGGGAACATTATAATGTGGGGGCATATAATGTTAGGGTGACTGTAGGAGCATTATACTGTGTGGGAGCACATAGAAAAATGGATGGGAATGGGCAGAGTCAATGTAGAAGTGGATGGAGCTAAATTTACTGAGTCGCCACACATTCTACCCTCTTTCTATCCTTTGAAAGTTGTGAGATATGAATTATGATGTTGGTGACTGTATAAGAATTGACCTCAATTAGTAATAAGCAGAATCCATAGATTGTTGTTTTACCCTATCCCTTCACCTGCCCTTGAATATGGATGAATTAAACTACTGTGTAAAGCAGCAGAGTAAAGGATATATTTTACAGTATGACAAAACAAGACAATAAAATAATTTACATCTATAGATTACGACTCTTATCTCTCATCACTACCTTTACAGCACAACTAAATTACTGTCTGTGTGCAAAAAAAGTATACATTTATAAGTGGATGTGAGATCATTGAAGAGGACTAGCGGCAGAGCCAGGAGAGATGAGTACCCCTGGTTTTTATGTTTGTCAACTCCCCTGGGCTTCTGATCATTATACTCTGGGGTCTGAAAAGAATAGTAGTTCATGGGTGGTGTACCCAAAAATGTACGGGTTCTGGTGAACCCGAAATTTTTGCAATATTTGCAACAAACACTGTTGGGGCCACGATGGGACATAATACTGTGTGAAGGGGCTGCTCTGGAACATTATACTGTATGCAGGGGCCACTATGGAACATTATACTGTGTGCAGGGGCCACTATGTGACATTATACTGTGTGGAGGGGCCACTATGAGACATTATACTATGTGGAGGGGCCACTATGGGACATTATACTGTGTGGAGGGGCCACTATGGGACATAATACTGTGTGGAGGGGCCATTGTGAGACATTATGCTGTATGGAGGCTGGCATGAAACATAATACTGTGTGCAGGGGCCACTATGTGACATTATACTGTGTGGAGGGGCCACTGTGGGACATAATACTGTCTGTAAATGACATGTGTGAAGATGAAGAAATAGGGGGCACTCACCCGGACTTGTATAAAACGATAGACTTTTATTCAAAATGTGTCCATAAAAACATCCATATAGTTGGGAGAGATGAGAAGCGCCCTCAAGGTAAGGCAAGGTATCTAAGCAGTGCCACCTTTATTCTTTCTATATTTTTTGGTTATTCAATTATGGACATAATACTGTGTGGAGGGGCCACTGTGAGACATTATACTGTATGGAGGCTGCTATGGAACATTATTAGTGCAGGGGCCACTATGGGACAAAATAGTGTGTCTAGGGCCACTATGCGACATTATACTGTGTACAGGGGCCACTATGTGACATTATACTGTGTGGAGGGGCAACTTTGGAACGTTATACTGTGTGGAGGGGCCACTATGGGACAAAATAGTGTGTCTCGAGCCACTATGTGACATTATACTGTGTATAGGGGCCACTATGGGTCATAATAATGTGTGGAGGGGCCGCTATGGGACATTATACTGTGTGGAGGGGCAACTTTGGAACATTATAGTGTGTGGAGGGGCCACTTTGGGACATTATAGTGTGTGTAAATGGGGCATTATACTGTGTGGGGGCCAGGAAAGGGGGCGCTATACTGTGGGGGGGGGGGGGGGGGAGTCAAAAGCTTGCTGCGGGGCCCCAGTCTTTGTTATTTACACCCCTAACTAGAAAGCAGGAGGTAGTATCAAGGCTTCCAGGTATGAGTTATTGGCCGCCCCACGCCTAGCACATCAGATGTACTGCACAGATGACAGCCACTCTTGACATTTCTAGAGTAAGCGCCATGTTACAAAACCTACTCACTATTTGGACAGAAATATTGGGGGTATATTAATCATTAAATTCAGATTTTACATTCAGTCCCACTGCCACTGGTGTATAAAATCCTGCACAGAACATGTAGTCTATAGGGCTCATTGAATTCCAGTGTAGGACTATAACAAGATGCCACCTTTGCAGTAAGTCAGCAC
This sequence comes from Leptodactylus fallax, assembly GCA_947044405.1. Lineage (NCBI taxonomy): Eukaryota > Metazoa > Chordata > Amphibia > Anura > Leptodactylidae > Leptodactylus > Leptodactylus fallax. Next base: position 2,669,257 of record CAMRHE010000153.1, on the reverse strand, counting down.
ATTAAATTTCTTCCCTTCTAGATATTTCATGATGAACTGTGAATGGTAGAATTTTTGAAAAATGAAAATGAAACCACAGCGACTCGGCCACAAATTGGCAGACCATAAAATTACAGTACAGGGTCACTCAATTCTGAGGCACATAGGGAGAGATTTATGAAGACAGGAGTTTTCAATGCCAGTCTTCATATCTCTTGCGGGAACATGAGCCTGATTTTTGGGGAGGTGCACCCTCCACTGGGGTTGTATGCCTGCATTGAAATCTACATATCCAATCCAGCTCATTGAATGGAAGCCAAAATGGAAAAGCCATGTGTGAAAGATCCTCCGTGCGCCAAACCGCTTTGGCCACACCCTGAGTCCTCTTTCATATAAAAAACCACACTCACCGCCAGTGAATGTCGGGTTCACAAGATAAATACAAGACAAGTCTTCTAAATTTTATATATCTATTAACCCCTAAATTGGTCGGTATTAACATCTAACATATACAGATCAGAACAGATATGCAGATATATGCAAGCATTAACAGTTACTAGTTACAAGATACAGTACAAATAAAATAAAAGGGATAAAGGTGAAATAATTACTTTACCACACATGTCCTTGATGTGGTTCTGTAGTCCAACACTCACACATGCAGGTGTGAGTAACCAGTGGAGGCCGTTTAGCATGTGGCATTAAAACAATAATCCAGCCTGCATGCTTTTCACAGGAATCTCAGCATTAGTCCAATAGTCTCTCTCAGTCTCTTGTAGGCTCATCATTGTCAGCAACAGCATTCCAACCTGCCTGCTCACAGTAGCATCTCAGTCAAAGTCTGTAATATCCTGTGTCAACTCCAAAGCATAATCTCCATAGCATTATCTCTATAGCATAATCTCAGCACAGTCTTCATAGCATGATCTCCATAGTGTAATCTCCTCCCACAGAGCTCTTACCTCATCTTTTATACCCTTTATGCCACCTCCCAGAATGAGGTCACCGGTGACAGTACGTCTGATTAGTTAATTCAATCAAGTCCAGATCTTTTGTATATAGCTGAGACAAAGTGAATTGATACACTGTTATCAGCCATATCTGATCAACAGCCCAGGCTTGAAGAATGCACTATTGTTTGATCACTCAGGGCTGTATAGGAATACAATGGAGCCCTATTGTTCCAGCCTGGCCACTACTGCCAATATGCACCTAGGCTTATAGCTGCGCACAGTATGAATGAGTGCAAGCAAGAAGGGAGATCCTATACCCAGAGATCAAAATACAGCTGAGTTATAGCCACACTTAAGCAGAATCATCACACCATGTGCGGAAAAATAATTACCCTTCATGAACCAAAACCTTGCTTGATAGTTGGTATGAGGTTTTAGTGCTGATATTCTGTGTTTGGTTTTCGCTAAACGTGATGCTATACATTATGGTCACACCAATGTCTGTCCAATCTGTCCAGTCCTGTGGTGTGGGCAACTTTGCAAATTTCAGCCATGCTGCTGTGTTCTTTTAGAACGAAGAGAATTTTTCCTGGCAACCCTTCCAAACAAGCCATATCTGTTCAGTCTTTTTATGTCATGAACATATAACCTAGTAACTGAGGCTTATAGAGTCTGAGATGTAGCTTTGGGTGTTTTTTGCAATATATCTGAGCATTGCACAGTCTGACCGTGGTGCGAATTTTCTGGGATGCTTTGATAGGTGTCATTATGAACCCCTTCAAGTGCTCATATGCTATCTGTCAAGAGGGACCAGACAGGTTTTTTTGGGGAATATTCTGACCCTTTTTTTCTTAAATGTAGAATTTTCTGCAAATTTCACCTATACCAACATACATACAGTGGGTTTGGAAATCTGAAGCATGTTCTTATGTTCTAAACTGATTTTTTCCACAATGTGTGGACTGGCTTATTGGATAGTCTGTATATCGCTGTGGATTTGTTGTGTGAAATCTGCATCTACTATTCTCCTATTTGTGATATTTGGTTGCTGATTTCTGATCACAATCCTACATGCGTGGGAAGCCACAAATTATAAAAGTAATATGGTTCTCAGAAGCCAGTTACTGAAGTAAGAGTCTGAGCAGCTCACTTCTTCTGGCCCAAAACTATGGATACTTTGTATGTAAAACAATAATAGGAGTGATATTTAACATATAAAAGACCTAAAAATCAACCTATTCCTTAGTTTTACATAAATGTGCAATGATATAATCAGTAATAACAGAAATGCAAAGTCCTTGACAGCATTTCATTTGTAGTATAGCAGAATATCTGTATAACCTTGAGATAAAAGGGAATTCCCACAATATTTTTACGAGTGTGCAATAAAATATATTGAAGGTCTTCAACCATCACCTTTGTTCTTTAGCTGTTGATCTAATAAATTTAACCTATAATTGTATTAGACCTACAAGCAGTCAGTTTTAGGGTTAATATTAAAAAATTTCTTGGTTCCTGAAGCTGGCCATGAGCATAAGGCAGGGTTCACACTACCGTTGGATTCTGTTATGAAGGAGTCTGTTAACGAAAAAAAAAAAAAAGGAAACCTATCATAACAGACATTAACGGACACATTAGCATCAGTTAGTGTCTGTTTTTTAATAGTCCATTTTTTTTGGACTATTTTTGAGCATGTGCAGAAAAAAACGGACATAAAATAACGGACAGTAACTGATGGATATCAGCTACTGTCCGTTATAAGTCCGTTACCCATAGACGTCAGTGTTAAAAAAAATAACGAACACTTGCTGTCCGTCAAGAATCCTTTTTTTCAAATGGACAAAAAAGTCCTGCATGTAGAATTTTTTTGTCCGCGGAAAAAAAATGGACTTCTGACAGATTGGGTGTAAATGGACACTAACAGACACAATATAAAAACCCATTGAAATGAATGGAAATTTTAACGGATTTGTGATGGTTCAGCTAGTGTGTGATGCTAAAATCTTGTAACGGACAATAGCTACGGACACTACTGACGGTCACAAATGGTAGTGTAAACGCCCCCTTAGATAGAAATGTCAACTGGCTCAGCCAATAGTTGTGTGGAAACGTAACACAAATAACTGTTCACAACTTGTGACATCCGTTTGCACAGGGCTGGCATCAGCACCCAGCTTACAGGACAAGTGATGGGGCCCTAAGCTCCTGAGGGGGCCCTCTCAGGAGTAGCGTAATGGTACGGGGCCCGCGGCCAGCTGAAAATGTGGTAAAACCTGGTTCATCGACCGCTATGCATAATGCTAATGGAAAGATTGCCATCCAGTAGATGCCAGCCAATACTTATACTCGCCTCTCCTGGGCTCAGCATCCTCTCCGGAGCTCTTCCGGCCAGTGACTGAGGTCCTGCTTCCCAGACATCATTGCTGGGGCCTGTGATTGGGCACAACAGTCACATGGGGCACACTGGCATTATGATGTCTTCGCGTCCCACGTGACCACTGAGGCCCAATCATAGGCCCCAGCAGTGACGTCTGGGGCACATGACCTCAGTCGCAAGGATACACAGTAGAGGTGAGGTAAGGTGAGTATAAAGTGTTTGTTGTTTTTAATCACTTCCCCTGGGCCTCTGATTATTATACTCTGGGGTCTGAGATGACTCTAGAGTATAATAATAGCACCAGCTCTAGGAAGGGGGGCTCTTGGGAGCATATAATACTGTGTGTGGGCCACTGTGGAGCATATAATACTGTGTAGGGGCCTACTGTGGAGCATATAATACCATGTGGAGGCCCAAAGTGGAGTATATAATACTGTATGGGGGCCTACTGTGTGGGGGCCCACTGTAGAGCATAAAATACTGTGTGAGGGCCACTGTGGAGCATATAATACTGTGTGGGAGGCCTACTGTGGAGCATATAATACTGTGTGGGAGCCACTGTGGAGCATATAATACTGTGTGGGAGCCACTGTGGAGTGGCACTATTAACTGTATCAGGCCCTGTTCACACGGTGGAATCTGGCACTGATTTTGCAGCGGATTTCATACCTAAACCAGCAGCAGATTCCTCCCTCATTCTACCTCATATTGAAACTAATTGGAGCAGGAAGCTGGGAAAAAAAGCGTAGCCAAGCCAAGATGATGGTCTATAAAATGATGGTAGTCTCACGTTGGAAGCTGTAGTGGATAGAGAGATATGGAGCCCGAAAGTCAAAGGTTTAAGACATTGTTACCCTTTTGCTAGTCAGTGTACTTCTTTAACAGACCCTTCATTCTGTATCATGTGACTACTAAAGGTACAGTATTTTGAAGGATCTTTATCAGGCATATCTTTATAAAAGGGCTTTTTGTTGTTTTGTGAGCAGAAAATAGTTGGTACCGGTGAGATATAATAGTACTGTATCATAGTGTTATGGTGACTAATTTAAAGTGTAAGTAAACTTTTATTCATTTTTTCATAAATCACTAGTGCAGGTGAACTGTGCCTTTAACTATTACTCCTGTCCTTACTGCTTATCATTTGAGTGATCCTGCTCCATACTCTGAGCAAAAGCAGTGTCAGTTTACAATGAAGTGTATGTAGAAGGAGGGAGAGGAGGAGATAGACAGAGCCATCTACAGCATTAAATGAGACATTCCTTTCAGAAGGCTGAATAATAAATCCTGATAACCCAGCAGTGTTGTGAAAGAAAACTGTCTCTCTACAGTGCATCTGTTGTCTCTCTGCTTTGAGGCTTTCCCCTCTCCATAGACTTCTATAGTACAGATTTGATCAGTGGCAGCAGGAGCTAAATAAGTGATGAAACAGGCAATTTTTTAAATAAAGTAAATTACAAAGTTTGTTATCTTCACCCGCACTATGGATTTAGGCAAAAAATAATTTAGGTATCCTTTAACAGTGATACTCATGTAGACAGAAGGGTTACATGAGTTTTCCCCCCTTAAAGATAGGGTCTGATAGGTGAGGCTCTGACCGCTGGGGGTCCTCTGGTAAACGGAGAAATGGTCACGCATGTCTGTTGTGCTTTGCTAATCTCTGTGAGACTTTCAGAGATAGCGGAGTAACAGCATCCGGCTGTCTCTGGCAGTCCTATAGATATGAATGGAGAGCTATGAACATGCCCTACTGTTGTTCTATTCACCCAAAGAGACACCTGTTCCAGAGACTGGTGGGGACCCTAGTGGACAAACCCCCGCTGATCAGAAACATATCCCTTATCCTTTACCTAGTGCATCTCTTGCACCATAACTAACAAAATAGTGTGGGGAAAAAATGTGTCCACCTGCAACTTAATTCTAATTTAATTAAGGACTCCAATTTCTCATGAACCCAATTCAATACAATTTCGCATCAGGCAAAGACCTGCTGCAATTCACAAAACACACCTACACACAGATAAGATAAACTGCATATCATTATGTGTTATCATCATATCCCTTTGCTCATTTCTTGATACAAATGTCTAGTTATATCCAGCCAAGTGGAGAGGTAAGGGAGGACATATCTGTATCTTAGAGTAAGGATTTTTTTTTTTTTTTAATCAGAATAGTGGCCAAATAAATATATAATGTATATAGAGCACATAATTGCATTGGAAATTTGCAGGAAGACAAGTGAAACTTTACCTTGTGTTTTAGTACAGACCAAGAAATACCAATAATGTATTAATCAGACTCAGAAATCAGACTCCATAAATATTAATAGTAGTATTAATAATAATAATAATAATAATAATAATAATAAAAACTCCATGCTAAGCAATGTTAATATGACAAAGTGATTATTATCTAGTGGTGTTTTATCACGCTCAGTTCTTTTCATAGCACATACCTAACAATAAAAAAACAACGACAAAATAATGCAAATACATATTCTAATGTATGAAAGCTACTGCAGAGAAAGAGCAGAGGACGTATCTATATCAACCAACCAGACCCATGCTTTCATTTCTAGACTATAATGGTTGCTACAAGGGTCACCTCTACTTTTTGGCTGCACAAGTATTTTTACATGGGACCCATATGACAGGTGACAAACATCACAAGGATAGTAGTCTTTAACATATTTCATGAACATATTTACAACAAAGTGTGCGGCTTTCATTGAAAGTACACACATTTAATAATAAAGTGCATTATATGATCAAGGACAAATATTTTAAAGGGGTTTGTCCGACCCCGAATTGAATTTTCACACATGTCCTATCCACAGGCTAGGTCATCAGTATGTGATCTGTTGGGGTACTACATCAGTAGGTCATCAGTATGAAAACTCAATTTGGGGCCAGACAACCCCTTTAATGAGAATCTGTCAGCTCACCGCACAGGTCAGTTTTAGTTACTACTTACATTTCCAAAAATAGCAATTCTGGGCCATCTAACTTTAAAAGAGGCTGCTACAGAACGGTTTTATTTGGAAATGTAATCTTTTACTAAAACAGACATTTTAGAAGTGGTGACAGGTCCTCTGCAAGTGATACTTCCTATAGTGCATTGCTGTCTTTACTAAGGATACATGTAGGTTAAAAATATCCAACGATAAATGGAAATTATGGCTTTGTATAAGAGGGAACCATTACTGCTATAGGCAAAGATATACACAGGAAATTCTCTCTCACGTATGTCCGGCACACTGCATTTCTATCATCAGTCCTCCTGGAGCCTACTACTCCTCAGCTCCAATTCTGACTCCTATTCATTTCAAGAAGCAATTTTTTTCTGCCAGCTGATTTTTTTCAACTAGTAGAAAAAAGAATCGTCCTTTTGTTTTTTCAGGCAGATTCTGCCTGAGACTCCCATTGATATGAATGGGATGCAGATTTTCAGAATCAGCATCAAAATCAGCTTCCAAAATTTTCTGCCTGGATAATACATGAAAAAGCTTGATAATACTCAATTTATTGGGAGTACCTGGAGACTACCTGCACCATAGTGTATGTTACAGCCAACATCACTTACCTGGAAAAGCATTCACAGATTATTTATATTTTTAGGATGTTCTTCTCTGCTGTGCATTTACGCAAAAAATAGAGTCAAAAAACAGAAAAAAATATTTTCTCTCTCATTTACCCATGTTATCTTTTAAGACTTTAAGTTTGTTCAATGAATAACATTTACTCCAATCATTCTTGGAATTGTCCCATGCATAGCAGTTAAATATTTGGAATATTTGATGAGTACAAGGCATAAAAATTTACAATGTTTTGAGCAAAATGTTGTTTTGTGTAAAAAAAATTGCGACTTTTTTAACTCTGCACCATCTTCACCACTTTCCTGAAAAGGGAATGTGGCGAAGGGGCGGGGCCATTTATTCCCCCTAAAAAATGTATCATCATTTACACCAAAAATCTGGTGGATTCTGCCTAGAAAAACCTATTGAAATCAATGGGAGGTGGTTTTTTTGCAGTTTTTGATGTGTTTTTTGCAAAAACTGCATCAGAAAACCACTAGTGTTTTTTTAAAGTGAAGTTTCCAGGTCCATACAGTGTGCTGGAGCAAAAAAAAAAACTGCGTCAAAAAACCTTGACAAAAACCGCATCATGTAAAAAAAAAATGCATCAAAAAAAGTTTCCTAATTCCTGAAGCAGATTTTTTCAGCCTGCAAAAAACTCTGTGTGAACATATCCTAAATCTGCCCCATCCTGACCTCAAACTCACCATGTAAATAAACGGGCCGCAGGCACAAGGACCGGTTCCTTAAACCATTAATTTACATGCTGTTGTCATGAGGGGGTTAAAGCAAACATTTAGATCATTTAAGGTAACTGACAATTATTACAATAGGCGGAGCCTGGACCTGATTTTAGGAAAAAAAACTTAATACCAAAAAACGATGTCAAATGAATATCATTAATCTGTTTATATACTATAGGAGCCATGATAGCTATTATGGATCCAATTGCAAAAGGACACCTTCAAATACTGATGGACCCAATTTACTTATAATAGGGTCTATCAGGTTTCCTGTACCGACAGCAAGCAAACTCAAACGAACTTTCAAAAGCGAATACCTAAACCTCACAAAAACCTAGATGGAAGCAGCATCAAAATTCATTCTAAGGGTATGCCCGCCTCAATATCTGTGCCAAATCCCCCCTGAGCTCAAAGTAGGACACAGAAAATAAGCTCCACAGCTGAATCAGCCACAGAACCTGCGGTGCAAAACCCTACACTGACTAGGCCCATTCATCAGCAGCGGCAGAAAGCCAGAGGGGTGGAAAGTGGAGAGGAATTTGAGGTGGAAGTCTGCTACAAATTCCTGTTCACTTTTCACCATGTGAAAATACCCTAGGGGTATAATTCTTCTAAAACAGGCTCCTGCATGGACATTAAGTACAGTATATGCATGGTGGCTCAGTGGTCAGTGATATTTCCTTGCAGTACTGGGTTTGAATCCAACCAAGGGTTGTAGTTTGTATGTTCTGCCTGTGTTTTTGTGGGCTTCCTCGAGGTTCTCTGGTTTCCTCCCACACACCAAATACGTACTGTGAGCCCCAACTGTAACACAGACCCCATGAATGATAAAAATATCTGAACAGTGCTTTAGAATATATTGGCACTATATAAATAAATCAAATAATAATAACGCCCAAATCCTTCTGACTATAGCCTGGTGAAGTGAAGTGTTGAGGATGTGGCCCACACCTTTAGCAGCTGGCTACTCCACGTGACAGAAAAGTGAGCAATATGGACGGGTTATTAATGTAATGACCTGTTATATTAGAACTTTCTATTATTGATGTGAGATCCTCTTAAAATAGAATGTAAGTAATAAAGTCTCCCACCTGAAGCCATAGTCCATATGAACAGTACTCAGCAGCTAAACTATACTAAGAAAATATATTATACTAAAATATATTAGGAAATATCTAGCAGTCTAAACATGATGCAATTTCATCATTGTGTCTTCATCTGTGTCCTGTGACTACTTGAACACTAAGATCATCATTACCATGATTGGTGATATAAAAGTGGACGGTGCGTACAACCAAATCATTGGCTACAAAAAAAAAAATCTAAACCCCAGAATACACACTGATGGCTATACAATAAATGCATGATTCCAATATTATAGAAACCCTACTGGTCGGAGGAAAAAAATGGCACTTAAATATTTCTTCAGCTACAGTCATTATGAGGGCAGAGTCACTTCATCCTCTGAAGAATCACAGTGTTGAGTATATCAGCTTCTTCTAGTGTCAGGTCTTCATCTGTAAGTTCTGTGTTTGGAAATGTGGTCACCAGAACAAAATCAGTCTGTGCAAAGTCTGAGCGAGACTGGATAATAAAGTGACGGATGTCCGCAATTCTGAAAGCGAACAAAAAGAAGAGACATATACAGAAATAGTTGAAGGCTATCATTTTGTACTCAGTTATTGTGGTGGTCAAGATGATGATGGATTTACAAAAGTGGCTCCATAGTAGGCTATAGATTCCTTAGTCTTAAAGGGGTTTTCAGGATTATGATATTTATGATCATCAATATCAGATCAGTGGAAATCTGACACCCAGCACCCCCAAACATGTTTGAAGTGGCTACTCCTACAGCCTTCTCACTGCTTACCAGGCACAGCGTCATGCATTGTATAATGGCTGTGCTTGGTATTGCGGTTTAACCCCATTCACTAGAGTAGGACTGAACTGCAAACGAGTCATGTGACCCAAGAACGTGACATCACTGAACTGTGAAGTGGAAGCAGCACTCACTTGACATGGCTGCAAAAATCTCATCGTGGGGGTGCAGAGTGTAAGACTCCACAAATCTGATATTGATGGCCTAAATATTTAAGTACCAGAAACACCCTTTAAATATATAGGGGCATTTTACATTACTGCTTTAGGCTAAGGTCCCACGTAGCGGGCCGCAGCAATAAAGCACTGCGGGAAAAAACTGTAGTGCGCTTTTCAAAAAAAGTCCGCAGAGGTAAGAAAACCACTGGTGTTTTCATAGGTATAATTGACATGCTGAGATTTCCAAAACCGCAATGTGTGGATTCGCTAGAATTACTTTGTAGGGACTATAAAACACCATGTTTTTTACCATAGCGTTTCTGCCACATGAGGCCCCAGCCTTAAAATCTGTATGAAAATGCAATGCATAATACAGCCATTTTCTGCCATTTGGACCAAAATTGGGGTTGGGACTGGTTTTTAATCGTGCTGGCATGACCGGCATTCCTACCGTTTAGCAAATGTAAAATATGGTGGGGTTTTGTACAAGGCAGTCAACCTCTTTGTGCATGCAGACACTTTTACTAGGTAGGGTCTTGCCATTACCTGTGACTGAGGTTGAATCTTTGGATGAGGCGACTTCCATCAGCTAGTCTAATCTGAATTTTCGTTGTTGGAACATGTTCATCAAGTTCAACCTCAGCATTTAAAAATGGCTTGTGCTCCTCTTCAGGGGATGAAGGTGTACTTATGATTTCAGGAGTCAAGCTGTATGGCAGAAGAAAATCAATTATACACATCAATTACATTCATTCTGTCATTCTGTGAGCTTTGGTGGGTGAATGCAAACAAACAAACTTCTCATCTTAATTAAAAATAGAAAAACTTCCTATTTATCACATGGGTCTTACAATACTGTCAAACCTACTGACATCACTGGCTGGCCTTTCTCTTTAGCCTTGATACAATAATAGTGATGTCATATGCTGTCTTTTCCTTCTCAGCAGGTACTAACTCAAAGGAGACTCTGCAGTATAATAAATCATCCAGAAGATGCAATAACCAGTACAGTAGCTGAAATGAAGACTGAAAACAAGAACAGAAAAAAAAAGCAAAGTATAAAACATATTTGCTAGAAAAATATTTATGGTCTGCTATGCGGTCATGGGCAAGGAAACAGGCCCCAAATATATACCATCAGCAAATAGGCTATAGATAGCTGTAGATCATCTTTCATCCTAAATACATGTACTTTGGGATAAAAAATCATTTTATAATAAGCTTTTAAAGACTAGAGAACGGCATACTGCAGCTTGCTATGTAATGTACATGCATGCCAACTGCAAGCACCAAACGGCCCACAAATATAAGCAATTAAATCATTGAAAGGTGTCAATAGCCTTTATTATTATATTAGTAAGAATGTTTGTGTCCCAGGTAACAATAGAGATAATAAAAAGTAAGGAATCACTCTGACTGCTCTTACAGTACTTCCATAGGATACTACAATAATAAGCAGCACAAGGTATGAGTTAAATACTACAAGCATACATAAGTAGTTTTGTTGTACTTTATAATAAAAGCATAGTTTATTACTGATTTATACACGTGAATATGTACAAATACAATAAAATGTAAGAACATCACAAAATGTGAAATGAAATAAATTACTTTTATACCTTCCAAGTTTTTTTCCCTCACCACTAAAGGCCTTGAATTTTAGCCTTGGTTTAACATATTCTTGGTCTTGATGGTCTTCCATGTCTAAGCGGACTTGGCCTCCATGTACCATTCGCTGCAGTTCTAAAGGAATTTCCCTAAATTATAATGGACATACAGTATAATAAATAAGAACATATGTAAACAACTGAAGTAATATATATATATATATATATATATATATATATATAAACACAGTATGTATATATTTCACAATACTAAAACATGCTATATCACAACTAATATTTATCTTAATACATTCACTGTGGTTATACCCAGGAGTTGATTAAGCTGGAGTAGTGGGATCTTCTGGGCCCCAATTACTAAATCTGTAACCAGGCCCCCCATCTACCATGTGTCATTTTAACACCTCTGTCTTCTTATATGGCACAGGAGCCTCTGGGACTCCTCAGACACCAGGGTCCAGGAAAAGCAATTGGGACTAAGCTGCAGTACCGCTTACGGTCACTAACCGATGTATGGAGCTGTGCCTGTTTTCAGAGATTCTCCGCCCTTTGAATTAGCTGATTATTGGGGGTCAGACCCTCATTAATCTGATATTGATGACTTATCCTATGGATAGCTCAGTAATACTGTATCAAACTCCTAAAAAACCCTTAAAGTGGTTGACCCATTATGGACACTTATCCCCAGTCCTGCGGATAAGCATCCGATTACTGGGTGCCCGTTCGCCGGGTCCCCCAATGACCAGGAGGATGACCTCCTTGTGAATGGAGCGCCAGTGCACTTGTATGACCGGCGCTCCATTCACTTCTATGGGGCTGCCAGGACTGTAATCTCTGGCAGCGCCCGCAGCCCTATAGAAGTGAATCGTCCATATAGACCTGCATTGGCGAACCTATGGCACGAGTGCCAGAGAGGGCACGCAGAGCCCTCTCAGTTGGCACACACGCCGTCGCCATGATCGCTCGCATACAGCTGAAAACTGTCAGTGACTGCAGAGTGTAACCTTTGCCCTGACGCAGGCGCGATGACGTAAGTCATCAGTGCCTGCGATCAGAAGAAGAAGGTGGACGCTCTTTGTGGGACTGCAGCCATACTCGGTAAGTAGCATAAACTTCTGTGTGGGGGCCCACTGTGGTGCATATAATACTGTGGGGGGACCAAAGTGGAGCATATAATACTGTGTGGGGGGCCACTGTGGAACATATATTACTGTGTGGGGGCCCACTGTGGAGCAAATAATACTGTTTGGGACCCACTGTGGAGCATATAATACTGTGTGGGGGCCTACTGTGCAGCATATAATACTGTATGGGGTCCCACTGTGGAGCATATACTACTGTATGGGGGCCACTCTGGAGCAAATTGTACTGTCTGGGGGCAACTGTGGAGCGCATTGTATTGTGTGGAGGCACTTCACTATTTATATCACACAGTATCTGTTTTATAGCAGACATGTGATATTATTACAGGCTGTAATAACAATGCAAGGTCACTGTAAAACAGTGAAGCATCGAATACTGTGTGGGGGACACCGTGAAGCATAAACTACTGTGTGGGGCCCCACTGTGAAGCATATATTACTGTGTGGGGGCCCACTGTGAAGCATATACTACTATGTGGGGGGGGGGGGCTTATTGTGAAGCATATAATGTGGGTGGGGGCCCAAAGTGGAGCATATAATACTGTGCGGGGGCCTCTGTGGAGCATATAATACTGAGTGGGGGCCCTCTGAAGCATATAAACTGTGTAGGGGCCATTCTGGAGCATATAAAATTGTCTGGAGGCCACTTCAGAGCACATTGTACTGTCTGGGGCCCTTCACTATTTATATCACATGGTATCTGTTTTATAGCAGACATGTGATATTATTACAGGCTGTAATAACATTGCACGGTCACTATAAAATAGATTCTGGTTAATTTAAGGTTAAATTGCTGTTTTGGCACTTTGCGATAATTTAGTGGGTTTTGGGTTGCAGTTTGGGCACTCGGTCTCTAAAAAGTTTGCCATCACTGATATAGACAGTACATCAGGCTGTGTGCTTTAAGGCAACTGAAATGAAGTGGAGAAAGATTAGACTACTACAGTCTCCAGAAAGTAGTATAGTACTGCCCCTCCCCAGAGAGAGAGAGGAAATCTGCACACACAGCCTCATCTTTGTACATATTATAGTGTTACAGTACTACCCTGCCTTTAAAATAGTTTTCCTGCGACTTTGCTTTTCATAGTCCATCACCTTTAGTAATAATCAGGGGCAGTGCTACTTGCTGACGTGCAACCGTTCCTTCACTGCAGCACTGACAAAGCAATGCACTTGTCCATGACACTGTGTCTGGTACTGTGGCTCAATCCCATTTACTTGAATGAGTGGCTGAGCTGCAGCACCACAGACATGGACACTGCGGTGTTAGGTACATTCAGCATTCTGTGGTGTTTGTGGGAGTGGGTCATACACTGATCGCACACTGATGGTCTACACTAAGGAAAGGGTAGGCCATCAAACCCTGGGAAACTCATTTACATCTGATGTTTCTACAATTTTTGGATGGCATTTCTTCATACAGATCAATCCATATACTGAATCAAAAAGAAATTTACCCTCTCTTAACAGATTCCAAAAATTGGGCATTGACTGGATCTGTGTAGGATCGAAGCTCTCCATCATCTAAGCTGAAGCCATTGCTCCATAGTTTGAGCAAGATCTGCACCTGCAAAAATAATAAAATAAAACATTACAAATACGATCCTAAATAATGAATGTCCTATAGAAATGTGGCCAGGACAGTAGTATAGTTATATATAATCTTTCCCATAAAGTAAGCTACTGTACAATAGCTATAGGCATTGGCTTCTTATTTGTTTTTGTACATGTGTGGACTTTCACTGTTAGCTTCTCTAGATCTAAGCCAAAGTTCATGGACAATCAGATGCACGGGCATGAGTACAGAGAAGATTACCAATGTGCTGGCATAGAGACAGGCTAATGCCCTTGAAATGGTCAATCAGCCTTGACATAACAATCAGTGACGCATCTGGATGATAAGAGTCATATGTAATAACATGCCGGGCGATGTAATGATAAAACCGTCTGACACCGCAGACCTCTATAACCACTCACACTAAGGTAACACATGCAAATATATTCTTTGTTTTACCGCTAGCAGACAACCAGCTCTTTAATATGTTACTTCATCACAGTTTTTATCTCGGCAGATTATGCCATTATTTTACCTGGAACACCTATTGCACGAGCTCTGGCTCTACTGCAGCTTGTTGGCAGCACACAATGTAATGCTTTGGGCTCACAATTGTACTCTTGGCTCCTTATGCAGAAGGCAAAAGTGCTTTATGGACCCCAGCTAACAGTGTAGCTCCAGAAAATCAAGGCATTAACACTTTAAGGATGAGGTCACATGTTGCAGATTATGCTGCAGAATGGCTTCAAAAGAGATGGGAAATATAAAGGAAACTCTTATACTTCTCCCATCTCATAAAATCACTCCTGGCTTTAACTAAAAAAAAAAAAAAAATTGCAGCAAAATCAGCAACAAAAAAAAAAACACAGCTGTTCCGCAATGTGGGGTCTGTCTTAAAGGGGTTTTCCAGGCAAAAAATCTTTTTTTTTTAAAAAGGTCTGTTAGTGCTATTAATGGGTTAATAAGTACACCCATATACCTTTAGCAGTGTTTTGAGTGATTTCTGGGTTTCTCTGGGAGCTCCTGGCATCTTCTGCATTTTTTTTACATGGTGTAGCTTCCTGTGCAGCTTCCACACTACCTCCTTTTCACTGTCCCCATTCCTCTCTCACTCCATTACAACCCCTCCCTGTCTCCCTAGCTATCCTGCCCACTACTAGCCATTCCCAACTAACTCAGCCCCCCCCCCCCCCGCCGCATCATACTTACCTGTCTTCCTCACTGGGAACGGCTCCTCCATTTCTTTCAGTGTGCACAGGCTGGAGACATCTATCTTCCTCTCTGCTAGCGCATGCACAGACCGGAAGTGCCTCTGATGCCTGCGCAATAGAGATGGAGTGCCATCTCTACTGCGCATGTGTCACAGGCACCTCCAGACTGCGCAAGCACTAGCAGAGAGGAAGAGGGGAGGAGCCATTCCCGGAGATGAAGACACGCAAGTATGGTGAGCTTGGGGGAAGGGGGGAGTAATGGTGACCTTCCATTTCGTAAACGGGGAAACGGAATGTCACCAGATTATCACATGACCGCCCCCAGGGATATGGGTAATTATACATTTTTTTAATATAAGTAAATTAGAAGTTAGGCGGGGGGAGGGGGTTTAGTTTAGGGGTTAATTTTTATTTCATCCCAGACAAGCCCTTTAATCTTTTGGTGCCAGGAGATTCTGGACCTTTTGAACAGTTTTAGTAGCCAGGAAAATGTTCTCACATCTGACATACACAAATAAAACCTGAATTTTAAATATAAATCATATTATACCCAGTACCAATATTTCTGGACACCAGGTGAAACTGTCGCCTAGCACTTTATGCTTAAGGGCGCTAAAGAGATCAAAAAGCGATAAAAATAAATAAATAAATAAATACAGGAATCAGATGTCTTGAAAATGGAATGTGCTCTTAAACCATATATTACTTAAAAGCAAACAACCTAAGGAATGTAAGCTATATCCCCAGATTAAGCGTTTAGGTTTCATGAAAACCAGGCATTAATCTATAGGGATCTACCTTCCAAAAGGTAGCTTAGAGCAAGTTCTAGCGTACACTAGCATTCCGGGTTCCATTTTTCAGGTTCGCTTGGGGACCCGAAAAACAGAAACCCCACCCGCTTAAAAAGTGGTTACCCGCTAACCCCATAGACTATAATGAGATCTGCTGGGTTTTTCGCCTGAAATTGGCAGAGAGAAAAGTCCTGCTTGCAGAATTCTTAGCAGGGCATGCAAGGTCTAATAAGTCCCTGTACACTTTAGCATATCCTTCATGAGACGCACTACATCTATTAACCAACATCTAGACCTCACGCAGCCAGGCAGTATCCTGCTTCACGCTGATGAGAGACAATAACCTCAAAACAGCTGTCTGCGGATGGGTCCCTCTTCCTGTTGCAGGAGATATTCTAGCTTGGCTATATACCCAGATTATGCTATTAGGTTTTGAGAAAGTCAGGCATTAATGTATAAGGATCTGCCATCCAAAAGGTTGAGCTAGAGCAAGTTCTTCTTTTCCACTCAGAAGGTCTAGTTTCATATTCCTTTCCCATAATTCTTTGCAGGGCATGCATGTTGTAATATGTCCCTGTATATCTCAGGGTCGCGTCTTCTTAATACCTTTTCTACCACCTTCACGGAACGGGTATGACAGCTTATGATTTTTTGTACATAAAAATAAAAGGAAGTTGGAATGTTTGAAAAAAATCTGACCACAAAACATACCACATGGATCTTCAACAATCCATTAATACAACAGAAATGAAAAATGTAATGTCCAGTCTGATTAAGATTTGCAACAAAGACACTCACTTGGGCAGACCCCTTGTGAGGTCATACATAACGCACATGTCTACATTCAGATGCACAAGTACCTTCATGGGGCATAGGCACACATTAGTTAACTCCAGGGTGAGGACATACTATGCAGTCTGTGCCATATCCAATACCCGGCCTACAAGCACTGAAACCATTCATTTGTTCCAAGCCACACACTCGAAACCTGTATTGCAATTTCACAACAACTTTTGTTAAAGTTGTGTGCAGTTTGTCATGTGGCATACTACTGTTATGTTTTCAGACACTCAAAAAAAATGATAATTTAATTTTAGCTAAAAAGCTAAAAAAATTAAACCTCTTACATCTGGTCCTCCAGGAAAGAGTTCATCCGCCTGAATGTATTCAGATTGCTTTATTGATGAATCGCCCAGTTTGTATCCACCACCAGCAAAAGACTAGAAGAAAAACAGCACAAATCATTAATCCTCATTTGTCTTTTAGGAATCACTTTAGAACAATCTGAACAGGGGTGTCCAAGACTATCATACTGATGACCCCTGAATGCATCACAAGATCCTCGTGGGAATCACATGAATGAGGGTCCTGAATCCCTTTGTTGGAATAGAGTGCTGGTTAAGCATGTCCTGTGCCGCTCCTTTCAACTCTATAGGATTGCCTCACATAGTCAAGCACAGTACTTGGCTATTTTTGGCAGTCCCATAGATCTGAATCAGTGACAACAGACATGTGTGACTGCTGTGCCACCCAAAAAGGGAAACATGGAAGCTCTGTTCAGTTGGGGTCCTAATGGTGAGATCAGACACTTATCCCCTGTCCTGTAAATAGAGGATAAGGGTTGCTTATGGGACAACCCCTTTAACAGCTGGTATCAGAGTTCTCTCTGATCCTGGCCATTAGTGTTAGAGGGTGGCAGTCAGTCACAGACATCCTTCAAGAGGGTGATCGCAAACTCCACTAAATGGAAAAACTTTCACTGATATGTCCAGGATCGGGTTTGCGGTTTTGGGGGCCCCAAGCAAAATTATGTCTGGAGGCCACCTAATAAAAATTAGGATCAACCAGGATAACCAACATGATTTTATGGTCCTCACACAGTTTAACAGTGCTTTTCATGACCCCTGTATGTTACACTATTCCCACATTAGACTGTTATCTAGGATTATTCCAACAGGCAATGCCAACCTTACACTCACCCAATCCCGCTTCTCTTCAGGGCCACCTCCAACATATGGCCTAAACCATATTGGGATGTGCGCGGCATCCCCTGGAGGCCCACGCTGAGCAGGCCTGAACAGTAGCTGGGATGGGTGAGTAAAATAGCATCCGCTACTTGATTGGATAAAGCGACCCACTTCTGCGGGACACCCCGGTCTCCATGACTCCATGCAATTTCATGGGTTGTGTTATGACCATACATGCCCCTGCTTAACACACATACCCTTGGTTTAAATAGCTCTTCTGACATTTTGCTGGCTTCTTCTACAGAGATGGCTCCATGCTCCTTGGCTTCCTTAAAAAGCTCATTTACTATCTTACCGGGAGAATGAAATCTAGAAAAACTAATGAAAAAAAGTTTATACTTAGAAATATGACTACAATATCTTAAACTAATAAATAGGTTTGTCTAGAACAAAGTAACACATTGCATTATCTGAGGGAGGGAACAGAACAATGTAATATTGATGCATGCGTGGCACTATTATCTCTCCCCCATGTAGTGTGCGTCAGATGAATCAACAAAAGAGGCAGAAAACGTTCATAAATGAGTCACGCTCAATTTGATTCTTACCTCATCCACTTTTCCTGCCAGATTTACATGTGTCAGAATCAGTACAACAATATGCAGCCGATGCGTGGGCACCTGGCCCATTACATGTTATTTAGCAAGATCAGTACAAGATGACTACCACTAAGGGAAATTTTCTTACAGCAGACCTGTCACTGGGTCTAAAAAGCCCAATGACATACATAAGCTGTTGTCACCATGAGTATATTAGTATTTTGCTTATCCAAACCCATTCAGCCATTCCAAAGACATGAGCCCTGTTAGTGTTTATATAGTACAAATTAGGGTATACTAGTTAAATGGTCAGTAACACTACATGACATATAACAGGCAGATACCCTGTCCCCAGAGAAACCACCCACTTGGCTAGTATACCCTAATTTGCATTAAGAATATCTTTGGAATGGCTGAAAAGATTTGGATAAAAAAAACCACCAATAAGATGATGTTTGACGTTGAGCTTTTCAGATCTCTTGACAGGTCCTCTTTAAGACCAGGGTTTCAGCGTGCCAGTTTTAAAGGGGTTGTGACATTATAGTCTTATCCGCTATCCACAGGACAGAGAATAAGTGTCCGATCACTGGAGTCCCAACTGCATGTTTCCCCAGTGATCAGGAGGACGTGGAAAGTCCCCCTAAAACCTCCTGGTGACTGCAGCACTAGTGTGCCTGCGTGACTGGCACTCCATTCACTTTTATGGGTCTGATGGTACTGCCGGAGATTACAGTTCCAGCAGCTCCATAGCAGTGAATTATACCAAATTCTGGAACAGACAAATCTGTTAGACCAATAGTGATTCTGCTCCACCTGCCTATCCACCCCCTTTATCCCCACTTCTTAAATGCGGTAAAAACAAATATTAGCACAAATATAACGTGACTTATATAACAAGACATAAATCATCATAAGTTGTAAGTTGCTTAATAAATTCCACCAGCTGTATATTTAGAATTTTTTTTTTTAAGTTTTTCAGTGGCGGTTTATGTCAGGAAGATTTCTCAATGTATATCTCTAGCAGCATACACTGCCTTTGTGCAATTTTTGACCACAATGTTTGCTGAAGAGATGAAGTTTTTTTGGAGTGGCCCACAGAATAGAAAAGCACAGATTGATGTATTTCCTTCACAGCTGAGAAATATAGTATACCATTGTATACCAGCCTGACACTCTTTTGGCCTCTATCAGGTGACTTGAGTCCTATTGATATCGTTACATATATGCCAAGTAGGTTTTTGACTTCTTCTTGCTGAAAAGTCACTTGTAATCTGCATTAAGCACAACAGTTGTTTTTTGTTCTAAAGGTTTAATATTTCTTGTACACATGAGTATGTTCAGAAATATCCTTCTAGCTGCTGTCAGGTTCCCTTTAACTGAGTACTTTTAATCTGTATGGAAAATGTGCCACCTACAGTTTTCATATGTTGTGTGCAATGTAAGCAATGAAGCACATAGGATAGCGAATAAGTGCCTGAATTTTGGGGTTCTGACCGCAACAGCTCTTTTCCCATTGAGTTTAATGGGAGCTATGCTTCAGTACTGGCGCTCAGTCACTATACAGGGCATGGAGCCAACTTCTTCTGACTCTGTGCACTGCATCATACACAAACTAGAGGCTTCTCCAAACATCTGATCCGTGCAGAGACCGTATGACAGCCACCATGATCAGATATTTATGGGCTATCCTAAAGAAAGGCCATAAATTAAAAAACAAAAAACATGAACAATCCCTTTAGTGCCTTCAGTTTTAATTGGCTGGGTGGTTCTGCATGGAGTTCTGCCCCACCATGAGATGACATGCAGGGATGTGCAGGGTAAAGGGAAAGCTGAACTCCTGAGAGGTGAGTTCATTGCCAGATCTGCCTTGTGAACACCGGGACTAAGAACGGTGGGGAAATTTAGACTGGTGTTTCCTATACCTTTTTTCGGGCCTTAAAAAATATTCAACTATTGTTGGGGAAGGACACAAAAAGTGCGAGATTACTGTGTTCCCGTGGGTGTGGTGGCCGGGACAGTTCTTGTTAAGCCCAGAAGTGGCAGGCCAAGAAAAATATCAGAAAGGCAGAGAAGAAGAATGGTGAGAACAGTCAAGGACAATCCACAGACCACCTCCAAAGAGCTGCAGCATCATCTTGCTGCAGATGGTGTCACTGACCATCGGTCAACAATACATGCACACTCGCCCCGGGGGGGGGGGGGGGGGGGGGGGGGGGGAGAGGCGCCGCCCCCGGAAGCGCGCCCCAAACAGAGGCGCCCGGGGTATGCAAAAGCCATTTGGAAAAGCCAGCTTCATTTTGGAGAAGGTCCTATGGCTAGAAACAAGGCTGCAGATGTATGGCAAAAAAGGGGTTATGCGTGGGGAAAAAAACACAGCATCCAAGAAAAACACTGCTACCCACTGTAAAATTTGGTGGAGGTTCCATCATGCTTTGGGGCTGTGTGGCCAGTGCCGGCACGGAATCTGGTATAGAGTTGGGGTCCCATGGATTCAACTCAGTATCAGCAGATTCTCTGGATAATGTACATTAGAATAAATGGGATGGGGGGCCGGGGGGGGGATTTCCAGCAGGACAAACCCAAAACACAGCCCCAATCTCTCAGGCATGTCAGGCTGAGGAACAATTACAATGTTCTGCAATGCCCTGCCCAGTCCCCAGACCTGAATTTCATTGAACATCTGTGGGATATTTGAAGCGGGCTGTCCATGCTCGGCGACCATCAAACTTAACTGAACTGGACGTGTTGTAAAGAGGAATGGCAAAAATACCTTCAGCACAAGAACAAAAAATAAAAAAAAAAAAAAAAAAAAAAATAAAAGCTTTATTTTTAAAAGGAGGACTACTAAATATTATGTCACTTTTCTGTTGAGGCGCCAATTATTTTTCCCCCGGCCAATTTTTGGTTTAATGCATATTGCACATTTTCTGTTAGTACAATAAACCTCATTTCAATCCTGAGATATTACTGTGTCCATCAGTTATTAGATATACAAATTGAAATGGCTGTTGCAAACACCCAAATATTTAGAACTAAAAATGATTAAGATTAATAGGTGTGCCCAAACTTTTTCATATGACTGTATCATGTATGCACATATACACTACAGTAGTTTACTGTGTCTACCTTTCTAACGAATCCTCCTGGCTATTTTCCAAGGAAATGTGTCTGTCGGATTCAGATGGTTGGTCTCCAAATCCATCCTCACATAAACGTTCAAGAGCCAACTACACAAAAGAAAATAATTGTTACAGCACAGAATCAAACAATACACAAAGGCATCCAAAAGATGTCAGAAGAGGTTACACTAGGGGCCCCATTATACTGCCTGTAACCAACGTATAGGGAGTTCTATATGCCCGTCATCAGACAATTAGCCATGCCGAACACACTCTTGGAGATGCTCATTGGCTGAGAACTAACAGAACTCTCTATACAAAGCTCCTCCCACATGTCCTTTTTATCAGGATGCCCTTCCAGACTGGTGAAGTCCATTCTTCATTCATCCTTCACCAGTTGTAAAAGTATCCAGATCCCCTCAACATTTACAATTCCTAATACTGGAAATCTCAGAGACTATATTATACACAGGGATAACTCTATTGGTCTTGTATGGAATTGTACTTAGTCACCCTCTATACAACTTTGCATCCCCTGGGTAAGTAAAATCCAATACAGCTGTATGAGCTCACAGCTGGAATAGTGACATATATAAGACACGCATCTATTACCTCTCAAAATTTCAACTTTGGACAGAATTCACACTGCACAAACATCACTATGAGAGTAAAACTGGCCACACACTTTAGATAGGCGATATTCCTCCATGTTCAGCTGAGTCTGCATGTGATTTTCTATGGGGAGAGGGGGAATAAGTTGCCACCAAACAGCTTGGTTGTGACTTGTATCCTCTGATGCTAGGTTCACAATTAGTGTTGGAGGACCAGAACAATGGACAAGCGACCGCTAAAATACTGGTTACATATGGAGCACAACAGACCCCATTGACTATAATGGGGTCCATCAGGTGTCCACTGTTTTAAACTGAAAGCAGCAGATGGAAAAGCCATGCATTCAGGACTTTTTATGTCATGGATTCCAGGCGGGCACTGCAATGGAGTCTTGTGCGCAAATGTGAACGTAGCCTGAGAACAAATGGAAGGAGTATGTTAAAAATCAACACCCCATCTTTCTCCCGACATTTGCAGTCAAGGGAAAGTTGGAAGATCCAATGCACATTAGGAGGTTAGCCAGTCTTGGCCACCATTGTGTATGGACACCTTAAAGGGCTTGTCCAACATACATGTAAAATGATGAGATATGCCACTCTCATCCTTTAAATGACGCACACAGCAGCACTGCTGCTCTTGTTCCTAACGTTTACAGACCTCACCATCTAGAAGTGATGACCTCCCTTTGTCCTTCACGTGACTTCTGCAGCCAATCACTGGTCTCAGTGGTCATGTACGGCGCCTGAATGCTGACACCAGTGATCGGCTGCAGTGGTCATGCAAAGAATAAGACATCATCACTACCTGATGAGTCTGGCCATGGCAGTGACCAGACTAGTGGCACTGGTGTGGCTGGAGACTACAAGGTTTTCTGTCTGGTTCCATTATGTCAGACAACCCTTTAAGGCTCATCCTGGTGTATATCTGAAATATATCTACAAACTTCTATGCCCAAATGTATGCCAAAAAAGTGTCTTTTTAAAATATGACTGGCCACTGTGCATTGACATACATTTTTTTATTAACTATATTTAACTTCGCTTTTCACTATAAAGCCATAAGCTAAGGCTATGTTCACATTTGTGCCGGAGACTACATTGGAGACTGTGTCGCAATATCTGCCTGACATTAGTGTACAAAAAAAATCCTGCATGCACGGCTTTCAGTTTAACAACGGATTCCTGTCGGACCCCATTATAGTCATTGGGGTCCACCAGTAATCACTATTTTAGCTAATGTGAACTTATGGTAATTTGTATATTTTTTCAATGGGAGTAAATGATCAATTCAGTGTGAATACAGTTTTAAAAGTGACTCCTGCTCTGAGCGCCATCTTGTGGTGCTCAATTAAACTGCCTCTCTCTTTATAATGCTGGTGGATATCGCAGCTGCTCCTTTAATCCTCCATAGGATGAGGCAGAATGCTGCGGTTTTACGCACTTGTAGTACACGCGTTCTACATCCCCGGGTCGCCCTGCAACTCCTTTACTAATGTTAGTGAATGGAGTCACTTTGTGACCCCTCGTGTGCCACGACCAAGCAATCTCTGACTTGAAATGGCATTGGCGGCACCCTCAGGGTCAGACTCCATTAGTGAAGGAATCACAGAGTGACCCAGCGACCTTTGGTGGGGTGATAAGAGTCATGACCCATAGGGTTGTGTAGTCCTAGTCCTACTGCAGTTTTTCTGTACTTGGCGACGTTTTCCTCTAGTGTACATGTGGTAAATTTGTAACAGTTGGGCCATGGCGCTAAGCTCATAGGAGGTGGCGCACTATCTCATACCTGCCTGTGACTCACTGAGGACAGCTCCTGCCATGTCTCCTCTCTTGCTCTCATTGTGGCATTGTCCTTTGACCTGCAGGCAGTGCTATGAGGAGCTGGCACTCACACAGGAGAGCTGGCACTTGGCTCAGAGGAAAATGTTACTTGCAAAGTGCAGACAAGGCCTCAAGGGTAACATATGTGCAAGACAGGAGGCGGGCACTAGGGGGGAGCAGCACACACCTGAATGTCCAGCATGGAGGGTCTGAGCGGCGCTGTCTCCGCCCCCTCTTCTGCCTCCTCCCTCCGGCTTTCACCGTCTTCGCCTCCTCCTTCCTCCTCCTCTCCATCCTGACCCTCAGCCTCGTCCTGTCCGTTCTCCTCCGCTCGGGAATCCTCCATGTTCGGATTGCTGCAGGCGAGCAGGTGACCGCGTCCCCCGTCCCCGCTGCCAACGTCACCGCCCTGTGCTCCCTGACAGGCCTGTCACCAGTCCGCGCTCCGATCGTCGCTATGGCAACAAGGCCGCGCAGGCTCCGTTTTAGGCTTGTAGAGAGGAGATGACTTGTGAGCCTGGAGTCACTGTGGGCACCGAGCTGGGGTATCACACAGGAAGCACAGCCTCATGGTGGAGCCAAAATGTATTAACCCTTCAAGCACCAGAAGATTTTTTTCTCCTCTGTGCTTATAACTTTTATTTTTATGTCAGCTGGCTTCATCTGTTCCGTCGCAGTGACCGTTGAAAGTCGCCAGATGAAAAAGTACTGCAAGTTTGAAATTTAAAATTTAAACACCCGACAAATGCTATTACTGTCAATGGGGTCTGGCGGGCATTGTTGGTGTCCACTAGTTTAGTGGACCGTCCAGAAAAATGGACACACTGGTGCAGATGTGAACATAGTGTTGCTGTATGAGGTTCTGGTGGCAATTTATGTTACGTTCACACTAGCGCCAGGCTCTCCATCATTCGGGTCCATCAGGGGACCTGAACCACAGCGAGCCAGAAAGGCTACAACAGTAGTAACACCCAGAGACCGGCGGACCCCATTGACTATAATAGGGTCTGCCCAGGGCTGTTTTAACACATTGGTGGGCCCAGTGCAGAGGTTTCATAAGTGCCCCCCCCATCCCCATCAGCTATTATACCCATCTGAAAGCTGCCAAAAACCGGGATTTTATATGGTGACATTCAATGACGTTCATCTCTAGTAATAATCATTATTGCTATTATTTTAGCGTGTAACGGGTATTGCTAGAGAGGCGGTTGGTGTATCATGTTTGGACAGGACAGGAACAGTGAAAAAATGTAAACTTTATTGTCAGGAATTGAGATCTGCATTGGGATCTGAATGCCAAACATCGATTTCATCGCTCCGGATTTGTGAGGACTATCATGATAATCCTGGTATAATTTTTTTTTTTTTTTAAACTCGGTTTATTGAACAATCGTACAACAAATTACACATCAATAGTACAAGCTTAAAAAGGAATAACAAAGGACATATTCTAAAAGTTGTACAAAGACATATCAGAAACTAGACAAAAAGAACCAAAACAGTGCTGCATAGTCCATGGTAGATGTAAATATCAGATACAAATCGGTCAAGGGGAGAATCCAGGCAAGGGAGCCGAAAGAAACACAGAGTCAAAATCAACCTGTAGGGAGCAAAGGCATATACAAAAACCCCACACATATACAAACAAGATATCCTAATAAATACTTCCTATGGCGGAACTCCAGGGAGACTTAGTAGATAATAAGGAAAATACTATACAACTCAAACTGGACACTCCTTCCTGCGTCTAAGCAGTGAGTGTGTGCAGGGCATTACGAAATGATGGGGCTGTGTATAGAGTCAGAGGTGAGTCACACCAAGAGCCCCAAACCTTCCGAAATTTTTCAGGGCAACCTCTGCCTTTATATACTATTTTATTATATGGGATAATGGAATTTACCAATTTCCTCCACATGGATAGGGAGGAGGGGCGGGGATCCATCCAGCGCAAGGCAATAGCCTTCCTGGCTAGGAAAAGGGATTCTCGCAGAAAGATGCGAGTATGATGGGGCCATATTTCCTCATCCAGGATACCAAACAGACAAATTTCAGGCGAACATGGAATTGGGGTCCCCAGTATGTCTGATAATAAGTTCACGACCTCAGTCCAAAATGCTTTAATTATAGGACACTCCCATATCATATGCCAAAAATCACAATATCTAGCAGTGCACCGTAAACATCCAGGATGTTGTAGCCGTCCCATTTTATGCAGACGTGCAGGGGTCAAGTAACTTTGATTCAAAATGTTTACTTGTATAAGCTTATTATTAGCGGCTGGGGAGACAAACTGTGCCGACTCCAAAAGGT
Source organism: Leptodactylus fallax (assembly GCA_947044405.1). Taxonomy (NCBI): domain Eukaryota; kingdom Metazoa; phylum Chordata; class Amphibia; order Anura; family Leptodactylidae; genus Leptodactylus; species Leptodactylus fallax. Next base: position 2,642,846 of record CAMRHE010000153.1, on the reverse strand, counting down.
CAGAAAATGTCTCGTCTTTGAGAGCAGGGATAAGAGTGCGCCATTTCGTTAGAGCCGGAGCTTCCAGACGAGACATCCTGACCTGTATAAGATGGGCATACAATGCTGAGATAAGGCCCTGGGGACCTTGAGACCTGAGCACCCCTATAAGGGGATATGTGGAAATGCTGAAAGCCGGTGGAGGAAACTGTGTGGACATGGCGTGTCTAATTTGGAGAAACCTGAAAAATTGGGTTCGAGGGATACCAAATTGGGTACTCAAAGAGTCGAAAGAGCGGAATACGCCCTGATCATAAATATCAGCCAGGGACGTAACTTCAAACTGTTTCCAACTCTGTGCATCCGGAAGGGCATATAATTCGGTAAAACCTGGGTTATCCCATATCGGAGTTTCAGTAGGGACTCCAGTATAAGCCGCCACCCGCTTAGCTCGCTGCCAGACCTGTATTGCCAATGTATGGATTGGGAGCAAGCTACCTCTATACAGGTGTGGGTGTTCCAAAACCGGCCATAAGTTGGGTATATGTAGATGATATACTAAATGTGCCTCAGGGCCAGGCAGAGGATCCGCCAACAACCAGGACCTAAGATATCGAAGTTGACCAGCAAGATAATATAAAAATATATCAGGAAGAGCCATCCCGCCCATAGCTTTAGGCCGCTGCAATGTGGAGAAACGTAATTTAGACCTCGAACTGCCCCATATAAAGGGAATAAGTATGGAATCCAATTGCTTAAAGAACTTCTGTGGTACTGACACTGCCACATGTTCTAAAATATACAAACATTTGGGGAGGACCACCATTTTAATAAGATTAATCCGCCCTGCAACGGACAGGGGTAAAGCCCCCCACACCCTAAATTTAGCCCGAAAATGACCAAGCAGTGGATATATGTTTAAACTCAGGAATTGTCTATGATCATTGGAAATATGGATCCCTAAGTATTTACAGGCATCTACAACCTTCAGGCCACAAATATATTCTCCCATATTTCCCAGTGATTGTCTAAAAAGGGGCATATATGATGATTTGGCCCAATTTATCCGTAGACCAGAGTATATACCAAATTTATCGATTATTGCCATAGCTCTAGGGAGTGTATGAGCAGGGTCAGACATAAATAATAGGAGGTCGTCTGCATAAAGGGCTGTCCGTTCCTCCTTAGTGCCAATAATCACTCCCTTGTAAACCGGGTCTGTCCTAAGGATAATAGCAAGAGGCTCTATCGCCAATGCAAAGAGTAATGGAGACAACGGACATCCCTGGCGAGTTCCCCTAGAGAGAGTGAAAAACGGGGATAACGCACCATTAATGGAGAGTGCGGCTCTAGGGGACTGATAAAGGAGCATAATCCAAGCAATAAACAATTCCCCAAAACCGAAACACCTCAGAACCTGAAGCAAAAATGGCCATTCCACCGAATCAAATGCCTTAGTGGCATCAAGGGAAGCCACCGCCCAATCCTGTTTAAGAGCAGCCCCTATCTGAGAAACCACCTGGACCCGTCTAAGGTTATCAGAAGTAGATTTTCCGGTTTGGTCTGAGTTAATTAAATCCAAAACCACAGTATTCAACCTCTTAGCGAGAATTTTAGTAAGTAATTTATAATCGATGTTAAGGAGAGAAATAGGTCTATACCCACAGTCCAACGGATCCCTATCTGGTTTAAGAAGGAGAACAATATTAGCATCATAGAAGGAATCCGGCAGAGTGCGGGTCACAAACGCATCTTGATAACATTTCAATAAGACAGGGAGCAGTTTATCCTGATATTGTACATATACCTCAACCGGAATACCATCCGGGCCCGGTGATTTCCCTTTGGCCATGTCCACCAATGCATCAGATAATTCCTCCAGTCTAAGGGGAGAGTCCAGAAACTCCCGTTGTTCATTTGTCAGGGTTGGAAAGGAAACATCTGCCAAATACTGGACAATATCCTGAGTAGGTGCATGTAACTGAGATTGGTAGAGGGTCGAGAAATATTGATGAAAACGGTCACGGATGGCCACACTATCAGATAGGGCATCCCCGTCCATTGAATTAATTCTCAAAATTGCTGGAGAGGCTGTGTTATAATGGATAAGATGGGCTAAAAGGCTACTAGACTGATTACCCAACTCATAAAATCGTTGTTTAGTGAAAAATTGAGACCTGCGGGCCTTTTCATGTAGAACATGTAGATATTGCCTACCCAGTTGAAGCCACTCAGTTCTGGAGTCATCAGTAGGATTAGCTATATACGCGGCTTCCAACAATGCACATTTTTCAGCTAAGTCTCTCTCAAGGGAAGACGATTCTCTTTTAATGTATGAAATAGAGGATTTGAGACATCCCCTCAAATATGCTTTCATAGTTTCCCATAAGATAGTAGGTGTGGTGGTAGGGGAATTAATATCTAAGAAGGCTTGCAACTGATCCGGAATACGGTCATGCACTGCTATCAGCTTGAGCCAAAAGGGGTGAATACGCCAGTTATGAGAAGGTCTAGAGAGGTCAGTATCCCCAAATTCCAGCAGCAACGGAGAATGGTCAGACGTTGCCCTGGGCAAATATGAGATGTTAAGCAAAAGGGAACATGCCTTAATATTGCCTAGTGCATGATCAATACGGGACAGAGAGTGATGAGTGGCAGAATGACAGGAGAACACCAGGGCCTGTGGATATTTAAGACGTCAGAGATCATGCCAACCCACTTCCTGTACAAGCTGGGCCAGGGGAGTAGGGTGAGCACCAGAAGGGGCAGGGGCACCTACATTTAATCTATCTAGGGAAGCATCCATTAATTTATTAAGATCTCCCATGCAAACCACTGTAGCGGCAGGAAATTTAGCCGCAAAGTGGGCTGCTTCATGTAAAACTGAAAAGTCACATGCAGGTGGCAAATAAAGTCCTAGGATGACATAAAGTTTAGACTCTATCCAGGCCTGCACAAACACATAACACCCATCAGGGTCCCTAACAGTAAGGCCCGGCTCCCAGCGGAGCCTGCGGTGAACCAGGAGGGACACCCCTCTAGAGAAAGAAGTATGAGTGGAGTGCAGGGCCCACTGGACCCAGGGTTTTTGTAAGTATCTGGTCGTATCAGGTGCTAGATGTGTCTCCTGCAAGCACACCAAATCAGGGTTGTATTGTCTAAGGTGGGAAAAAATAGTAGAGCGTTTCTTCACACCGCCCATACCCCGTATATTCCAAGAGCATACTTTAAGGGTCGCCATAACACCATACAATCACATTATACATTAAGAATGAGGGGTTCCCCCCGAACCCCACCATTAACCTTCCCACCGGACCGTTAAACCAAAAAAAGGACTTGCAGCAATAATTCAACCAAAACTGGAAACCCATAAGGGGCATTCCAACTATTATTGAGGAGTCTAAGATTGTTCCTACACAATACGTGGCACTTGGTAAATGGGGGAAGTAGTGCACCCAAGATGGTATGGTAATAGGGCACTATCTTCAAACTAAAAAGCAAAAGCAATAAACTGTCACTATAATGTGAATCTCCAAAGGGACCCTAAACAGAAAAATTCTTGGCCGGTGCCCATGGGGCAGCCAAACACCCATCATATGAAAAGTCCATAGGCAACCACAAGCAATAATAACAGTCATTAGCGGGGGCTGGGCCACAGGGGGCCCCCCCACCATTCATCATATACCCTGTTACCGTCTGGGAGGTCGAGGCAGTAGGTTCAGCCAGTCTTCCGCCTCCTGCGGGGATGTGAAGAAAATAACCCTCTCCTCATGGATCACACGGAGCCGTGCCGGATAAGCCATGGAGTAATGAATGGAACTTTCCCGCAGTCGACGCTTGACATTGACGAAAGTGGCACGAGTCTTCTGTAGTGCCGCAGAAAAGTCGGGAAAAATGGAGATGGATGAACTGTTGAATTTAATCTCTCCAAGTTGACGTGCTGCCCGCAGCGCTGCATCTCGATCCCCACTGCTGAGAAGACGGGCCAACAGCGGCCTCGGAGGGGCACCCTGAGGGGGCGGTCTGGCAGGAACTCGATGGGCCCGTTCCACGGCAAAGGCAGGAGAAAACTTGGCCTCCGGTAGGGTTTCTTTCAACCACCTCTCCATAAACTCACACGGATTAGCCCCTTCTGACCGTTCCGGCAAGCCAAGAATGCGCAGGTTGTTGCGACGGAGTCTGTTCTCAAGATCATCCGCTCTCTGCGTCCACAACTCAGCCGATCTCTCCAGTGCAGTAAGCCTCGCCGGTACTGGGGCTGAATTATCCTCTAAGAGAGAGATGCGATCCTCCACCTCCTTCACTCGACCCCGTAAGGTCTGAAAATCTTGACGCAAAAGGCCCACATCAATCTTGACTTCCTCAATTTTACCTGTGAGGGACGAGGTGCTGGACTGGATCGCCTCAAGCAACTGAGTCGTGACCTGTCGCAACGTGGGCTCCGCATCCTCAGCAGGAGATGCCGCCGACGGTGGATCCAGTGCCGGCGGGCTGCGCTGCGGCTGCTCCCTGGCAAATCCCCGGAGGCGCTCAGAAGCCGATCCTTTAGACTGGCGACTCATGGCAAGACAACAACAGTGACCACCAAGCAGCCAGTAGGTAGTATCAGAGGATTAGGATGCAGTACTCAATAGCCAGATAAATCAGCCAATAGGTGTTATCAGAGGGTCAGGCTATAGCGGCATCCACCATGCAGCCAACAGGTGTTATCAGAGGGACGGCCCCCAGCAGTGTCCACAATGCGGCCAATAGATAGTAACAGAGGATCAGGATACAGTATTGACTTGCCAGACAAAACAGCGAATAGGTGCCATCCGAGAGTCAGTCTGCAACAGCATCCACCACACGGCCAGTAGGTGTTATCAGAGGAGCAGCTCCCAGCAGCGTCCACGATGTAGCCAATAGACAGCCACAGAGGGTCAGGATACAGTACTCACTCGCCAGACAAAGCAGCCAATAGGTGTTATCAGAGGGTCAGGCTATAGCGGCATCCACCATGCAGCCAACAGGTGTTATCAGAGGGACAGCCCCCAGCAGTGTCCACGATGCGGCCAATAGATAGTAACAGAGGATCAGGATACAGTACTCACTCGCCAGACAAAGCAGCCAATAGGTGTTATCAGAGGGTCAGTCCATAGTGGCATCTACCATGCTGGCCAGTAGGTGTTATCAAAGGGACTGTATCTAGAAATGTCCACAATACAACCTGTAGATAGTAGCAGAGGACCAAGATATGGCACATCAGCTGCCAGGAGGTGTTATCAGAGGGCCAGTTTGTTTCTGTGGGTAGGTACCCCAAAGTAGAGGCCCAGGGCACCCAGGCCGGCAGCCCCAGTCCCCTGTCACCCAGCGCTCCACCGCAGAGCCCAGGCAAGCTACACAGCCGGTCACCGCAGGCCCACCACGCGGGCAAGATGGCCGCCGCGGCTCACCGCCCGCACGGATCTCCACCGCCCGGCACAGCCGCCGCGATGTTCAGGACAGCCACCGGACCGAAGACCCGCGCAGGAGAAGATGGGGTGTTCAGCGGTCACCAGAGCCCGGACACAAGCAGGATATCGGCAGGATTATAGGAGTCCTCGTCGGAGCTCAGCTCACATGCTGCCGCTCCGTACTCGCGCTAGCCACGCCCCCCCTGGTATCATTTTAAAGATAAGATTCTCATCTTTAAAATGAATCCAAGGTTGTCTTCATAGCCCTACAATCGTCCCCACAGTACAATCTCCCTTTCCTACTACACAAAAATAATTAAAAAAAAAAAAAAAACACTCACCTCTCCTCGCTCCCTTGCTGTCTGGGTCCAGAGTCTTCAAGGAGCTGTAGGCACGATGTAAGTGTAAGTCATCACATCGCGCCTGCAGCTCCCAGGGAAGAGAGGGGAAGAATGATGAAGCAGAGAGCGCAGAGCTCCCTGCTTCATCTTTGTATGTAACTGGGGCAGCCCATAACGGCGGGACAGCATACTCAAGACTGTCCTGCTCTCCCAACGGGGCCCCCGCTACCATAGGTCCTGGTGCAAGTGCACCGTTGGCCCTATGGTTAAAGTAGCCCTGGTTCACACTAGTGCCAGGTTCTCCGTCATTCGGGTCCGTCAGGGGACCTGAACAACAGAGAGCCGGAAGCGGTAACACACAGAGACTGGTGGACCACATTGACTACCACCGATTTTCGCCAGCCTCTGCAATGGAGACTGCAACACAGATGTGAACCCAGCCTTACCAGGCTACTATAATACAATATATTATGAGGAAACCACAAAACAGAAGTGATAAAATGTTACAATTATTATATAGGCTGTTACATTTGTGGATACTAAACATTTGGATGTTACTTTATGAATGTTGGTTCACACTTTTGCCTGGAGTCCGTCTGGCGTGAATCCGACCTAAATATCAGAAAAAAGTATAGGGAAACAAAGTCGGACATGCAGAACATTGTGTCCAACCTAAAAAAAGCAGCTTCGCGGTGCAGAGGCTGCAATCGGACACCTGCGGGTTGCTTTAAAAACCCATTGAAGTGAATGGGTTTTTAAACAAACCGCTTGCAAACCTTTCCTTATCCTTTTTTCTGATATTTAGGTTGGATTCACAGCGGACGGACTCCAGGCGCAAGTGTGAACCAACCCTGATATGTTTTCAGGCTAGCACATAATAAAAGGGCCACCAGGGAGATTATGAGAAAATGGCACCCTGTGAATACCATACAAAGTTTTTGTCCTTATGCCCTGCCTATTTATGTAAGGTACATCCCCAACCTAGTGCTAGTATATTAAAAATGGTGCCCCATACTGACCACACAGGACTCCATCAAACTAATACAGAGCAGACACTAGCCCATCAAATACAGACCCCGCCAAAAAAAATGTAACCCCCAAACATACCACCTCAGATCCCAAAAATATATATATACAGATCCCCAAATACATAAAGATTTCTCAAGACCCCCTAAGTACTGATCCTCAGAGACATTAGAGCTAAGACCAGACCTCCTACATAAATACAGGCTGCCTGCAAATACAGACCTCAAACCAGACTCGCTTTAATAAATGAACCCAAACCAGACCCTCTTATTACAGACCAGCCCCCTCCGAATCCCAGACCCCACACAGATTAGGGTGGGTTCACACCTGCGCTTGAGTCCGTCCGCTGCCAATCCGAGTGAAAATCTCGGGGAACGGGATAGGCATCGGATACCGACAGGTTAGCGACGCATTGGTTTTAAAAGCAATGCGCGGGTGTCTGATTGCACCTTCTGCACTGCGAATCCTTTTTTTTCGTCGGAAACAAAGTCAGACATGCAGGACTTCGTGTCGGACGAAAAAAAACGGCTTTGCAGCGCAGAGGGTATAAGCGAACACCCGCGCATTGCTTTAAAAACCCATTCAAATGAATGGGTTTTTAACCAATGCGTCGCTAACCTGTCGGTATCCGATGCCGATCCCGTTCCCCAAGATTTTCACTCGGATTGGCAAAGGACAGACTGAAGCGCAGGTGTGAGCCCACCCTAATCTGTTCTAGCAGCCTGTGGGTGCTGGAAGCTGCTAGTGGATAGGCGGCACATCACATGCACCACTGCTCCTATTAAAGTAATAGAAGTGGCGCAGCAGCCCCGTCCACTGCATAGTGCTGCACACACTGCCCATCCACTAGCAGCTTCTGGCATCTGGAGACTGCTAGAACAGATGATCTGTGTGAGGTTCAGGTATCAGACCCCGACAAATCACATACTGATGACCCATTCTGTGGAATCCAGTATGGAAATTTGGTTTGGGGCTGGAAAACCAATTTAAATACAGAGCCAAGATAAGACATACAGCTCAATTGCCTCTCACTGCCAGAGGTAACTCCAATTGTGGCAAGTTAACGCTTTAGATTCTGTGATTGATACTGATCGTGACATATAAGTTGCTAGAGAGGGGATTCATTCATTCACCTCCTCAATCCTCCTGTGCCAAGAGGCTGCCATGTACGGATCCCTAATAACCAGAGACAGGACCTCATAGCATCTGCTAAAATGTACAATATAATGCAATACAGAAGTATTGTAGTACATTATACATGTAACTAAGACATCACATGTTAAGATAAGAAGTGTTATAACAATTTTAAAAATATTTTATTAAAATAAGCAAAACATCAAAAGCACAAAAAAAACTTTTTTCCTGAATCATATATAAAATAAATAATCAAAACCCCTACAAAAGTCTGAACGATTCAAATATAGAAATATTTATACCGTATGGTTAACGCAGTGCCAGAACTGTTTATTGATCACCGTACCCCCCGAAAAAAGGAATGAAGTCTTATGTGCCCATAAATGGTAGAAATAAAATAGTGTCCCTTACAAAAAGCAAGCCCTGACACAGCTATGAGTGTCAAGCTATTTTTCTATAAAAATGGGGTTTTATTTTGTAAAAGAAATAGAAAATAACACATTTTATATAAATTTGATATAGCTGTAATCATAACGAAACGCAGAAAAATTATGATGTCATTTTTAACACAACATCATGAAGACAAAACTCAAAAAACAATGATGAAATTGCAGGGGTTTTTTTACACAGTCTCCTCAAAAATATTAGTAAAAGCTAGAAAAATATTATATCTACCCCAAAATGCACATCTAAAGATTTAGCTCATCCTCTCATAGGCCTTAACAATGATTTCTGAAAGTGTGCTGCAGCAAAAACTACCTGATTTCAGAATTTGGATCATAAGTCTAGACTTCCTCTCTACCAAGGCTATGGGGTCGGAGTCAGGACCAGTTTTGGGTGGAGTCAGAGACTTTGGCTTCAAAATAAAATTACAATTTTTAATTATATTTATAGAGAGAGTATATATAACATTGTATAATGAATTAGATGTACAGTTTGCTGCATATTTACTTTCATAGGATTTCAATCTCTAGTTTTCTATTGAATTAGAAGTTATTTACTACATCTGACTGACCGTGGCTGTCGGCCATTTATGAAGGAGTCAGAGTCAGGCTGATTTGTACAGTATGCAACAGATAATAATAATAATAATAGTCCTTTAATAGTCCCACAGCGGGGAAATTCAGTGTGTTACAGCAGCAAAGATAAGATAAGATAAGCAGATACAAATACAAATACAACATGTACAGGAATGTTCCAAGGTGAGAGGCATTACATTAATAGCAGACAGACAGATAGGACGTAGCAGGGGGGGGGGGATTTAACAGGCAGAAAGATATTTCAGTTCTCTGTATGTAATGATCTCCGCTTAGGTCGGTGTTGGTTGTACAGCCTAACTGCGGTGGGGAGGAAAGACTTCCGATAGCGCTCCTTCTCACACCTAGGGTGGAGCAGTCGGTCACTGACAGTACTGCTCAGCGCGATCACAGTCTCATGCATGGGATGGGACTTCTTCTTCTGCATGGAGCTCACCACGGACAGTATCCTTCTGTCACCCACCACCTGCACTGGGTCCAGTGGGCTCCCCAGGACAGAGCTGGCCTTTCTAATCAGCTTGTCAAGTTTATTTCTGTCCCTGGTTGATATACTGCTCCCCCAGCAGGCCACTCCAAAGAAGATGGCTGATGCCACTACCGAGTTGAAGAAAGTCCTAAGAAGTGCCCCCCGGATTCCAAAGGCTCTCAGCTTCCTAAGCAGGTAGAGCCTGCTGTGGCCCTTCCTGTACAGGGCCTCCATATGATCTGCCCAGTCCAGCTTATTATTAAGGAGCAAATCCAGGTACTTATAGGTGTTCACAATCTCGATGCCTGTCCCCAGGATGTCCACTGGTTTTGGAGGGCATCTGCCTTTACGGAAGTCCACCACCATCTCCTTGGTCTTCCCCGCGTTAATCTTCAGGTGGTTCTGGTGGCACCAGTCCACAAAAAACCGGTTCAGTTCTCTGTACTCCCTGTCATCATCATCTGTGATGAGACCCACTATTGCAGAGTCGTCAGAATACTTCTGTAGGTAGCAGCTGGATGAGTTGCACCTAAAATCAGCAGTGTACAGTGTGAAGAGGAAAGGGGCGAGAACCGTACCCTGAGGTGCCCCCGTATTACAGATCACGGTACCTGACACACAGTCTTGGGCTCTCACGTATTGAGGTCGATTTGTGAGGTAGTCTAGGATCCAGTTGGAGAGGTGGTGGTCCACTCCAGCAAGGCCCAGCTTGTCTCTCAGTAACCTGGGCTGTATGGTGTTAAAAGCACTGGAGAAATCAAAGAACATTATTCTCACCGTGTTCCCTGGTTTTTCCAGGTGAGACAGAGCCCTGTGCAGAAGGTGGATGATGGCATCATCTACCCCAATGCCCGGTCGATAAGCAAACTGGAGAGGGTCCATAGCGGGGCTCACTAGAGGGCGAAGATGTGTGAGAACCAATCTCTCTAAGATCTTCATCAAGTGGGATGTCAGTGCTACAGGTCTGTAGTCGTTGAGGTCCATAGGGTGAGGTTTCTTTGGAACTGGTACCACACAAGAAGATTTCCATAATTCAGGGACTATTTCCTGCCTCAGGCTCATATTATACATATATGTAATTATACCACACAGCTGGTCCCCACAAGTCTTAATTAGCCTTGCACTGATGTCATCTGGCCCAGCGGCTTTCCTCGCCTTGATCTTTTTCATCTCCTTCCTCACCTGGGCCCGTGTGAAGGTCAGACTGTGGTCAGATAAAGACAGATTTCTGGATTTACTGGTCTGTTGGGAAGTAGCCACATGGGGTGAGTGGGGTGAAGTCATTGTGGTGAGGGGAGCTGAAGGACATGCTGGGGTGGGAGGAGCTGGTGTGTGATCAAATCTGTTGAAGAATAGGTTTAGTTCATTAAGCCAATTAACATCTGCCTCAATCTGGCAGACAGACTGTTTATGACCCGAAATTGACTTAAGCCCCTCCCAGACCCCCCCTTATGTCTTTTCTTTCCATTTGCTTTTCCATTTTTTCCTTATAACTGGATTTTCCTTGCCTTATTAGATGCCTCAGCTCCTTTTGTACTTCCTTCAACCCCTCCTTATCTCTTGTCCTGAATGCCATCTTTTTCTCCTTAAGTAGTGTTTCTATATCAGAGTTAATCCATGGTTTGTTGTTGGAGAAGCACCTCACCACTTTTGTGGGTACTGTGTTGTCCACACAAAAATTAATGTAGTCCGTTATGCAGTGTGTGAGTCCTTCTATATCTTCTCCATACGAATCCTGCAAAACTTCCCATGCGGTTGTGTCAAAACAATCCCTCAGAGCCTCATCACTCTCCTCGGACCATATCCTCACTGTGCGGGTGACAGCTGGTTCTCTACGTACAAGTGGCTTGTACACAGGTCGGAGATGTACTAGGTTGTGATCCGATCTTCCCAGGGGCGGTAGGGCTGATGAGTTATATGCCTCCCTCACGTTGGCAAAGAACAAGTCCAGTGTTTTGTTGTCTCTTGTGTGGCAGGTTACATACTGTGTGAAACTGGGAAGTGTGGATGATGGAGAGGCGTGGTTGAAATCGCCAGACACAAGAAGGAGGGCCTGGGGGTGCTGAGACTGTAACTGGCTCAGCGTGGCTTGTAGGACCTCGCAGGCAGCGTCAGCTTTCGCAGAGGGGGGGATATATGCAGCTATCACGATGACATGTGATAGTTCCCTTGGTAGATAGAAAGGTCTCATGCTCACAGCTAATAGTTCAATGTCCTTACAGCAAGTTTGCTCCTTAATCACAATGTGCCTAGGATTGCACCATCTATTATTCACAAACATTGCCAGCCCCCCTTCTTTCCTCTTACCGCTCTCCCTTGTCCTGTCTGCCCGAAGGAGTTTAAAACCATCCAAGGAGACCAGAGAGTCAGGAGTAACTTCAGTGAGCCAAGTCTCTGTAAGTAGCATCATGCTGCACACCCGAAACTCCTGATGATGCCTGGTGAGCGCTGTTAGTTCATCCATCTTGTTTGCAAGAGATCTCACATTGCCCATAATGATGGAGGGAACAGTTGGTCGGTAACGCCTCTTTTTAATCCTCTGAAGAGTTCCTGCTCTGCAGCCCCTCCCCCGCTTTTTCTTTCTCCAGAGTTCTTGGGGGATGGGTGGGCAAATGGTATGCAGCCCTGTTGTTGTGACTCTAAGCTGCAGTAATTTCTCTCTTGTGTAGACAAAAGAAATGCCTGCAGACACAAGAGTCCCCATTTCAGCAGGACAAAAAGACAGATAAAAACAAAAAAAAAGTATCACAAAGGTCCAATTCCAAGTCTTTGTTTCTTCATTTCTTCATAGTGTAAAGTCCATTAAGTAGAGAGATAAAAAAAACAGAGAAAGAAAAATAAGAGAGAAAGAGTCTCAGAGCTGCCTAACAGGCAGCCACTTCAGCGGCGCCATCTTGGAAAAAAAAAAAATGGCAATAATAGCAGTGTACCCGCCGTTACGTATGGCGCTGTGCCACCTCCCAGAAGCTTAAAAGTAATACAGATACAGATGACAGATCCTACTGTTGCCATTCATCCAGATCACACCAGGAGATTCTCCTGAAAAAGGTTATATTTGATTAGGTTTTTGCTCTTTTTCATGCCAATAATAGTGCTGCAGACTGCGCTAATACTATGGCTATGTAAGGTTTTTCTCCCACCACATTAGAGTATTAAAGTGTACCTTTAATTATATTTCACATCTAGAGTTTATCAGTTAAAGGGGTTTTCCAGGGGGATAAAATATACTTAAAGAGCTAAACACGGGGGCCTCAACATAAAATAAGCTTCTTCCCAATCCCCTGCCGCTTTGGCTTCGAAGTTGCCTGCATCCCTGCTTCTCTCCACTTTCTGGTGTCTGACACACCAGGCTAGGTGTGGGCACTATGGCTGGTAGGATTGTGACATTGGAAGCATTGTGCTGGCAACTGTGATAGGGACTCTTGAGACCTTGATAATTATTAAATGCTGTATATGCTTGGCCATCTTTGGTATGGATGACCAGAGTTGACACTTCATCACTTTGTCATATAGAGCTGTACACCATCACAAGATCATCATGGATCACGACTCCTAGGACTGTACACAGCACCACTTCTCATTACCACTTATCGGGTATTGCAAATGAGGTGCGCTGTACATATTTGGCATACAGTAAGTGGGAAGGTTGTGAAATACAATGGAGTGGAGACATGATAGACTGTGTCACTAGGTGGCGCTCATATAATGAGTAGTAGCATTAAGCACTATAGGAAAGGATCTTACAAGCTTCCAGAAAGCTGTGTACAAATACTTCCCAACCACACAGGTTGTAGCTGAGACTGAGTCATGTTAGTTGGCCATACTGCATTATATCTAAGTTATATCTACTGTGAAACACTCAATAATAATACTGAGTTAGCCCTTATTTACATGACCGACTCTTGGCTGTGAATTTTGGTCTGTGTGTGCCAGATTTACTGTCCTGAACAGTATGCGAGTTGACAACTTCTAGTTTTCTAGGATGTAATCACTACGGATAGAGAGTATTTCGCAGGGCGGCAGGGACTACAAGCATCATACATAACTATAATGCTAGGAGTCCGTCTCCCTGCAGACCATATAGGCCACTAAATCTGTAAGACACAGATGACGTTTCATGGCCAAGACAGTCATGTGAATAAACCATTCCACATCCACACATCCATTTTTATCTTCAGTGTTCTGTCCCTTTTATCACAGATAAGGGCTCATGCACAGTTTTTAACCCCTTTCTATTTTTCAGTTCATTTGAACAAGGAGTTATTTTTTTACTGGACAAATTGTACTTAAAGGGTTTTTTTCATCTCAGGATTTTAGCTGCTCTCCTGTCTCTGCTCCCCACCACTTACTGATTTTCAGCTCATTCCAGCTCAGAACTTGCTCTAAATTTCTTGATTTACATACATAGATAATAGAAGCACTGCTCCAAGAAACTTGTCTAGCCCTTATCAGTGCTTAAAAACTGAAAGCCCTTATGCAGTGGGAGTGAGAGAAGAAAATATAGATGGCCAGGAGTCATCATCCCTGACCTGTGAGCAGGACTGTAACCTAGGCAACCTGCTATAAACAATGAGGAGAGAAATGTAGCTGTACCTGACAAAGAGCAAGATAGATAAAGCAATGTCTTTGGTAAAACCTTTAAGGTTGCGTTCACACCAGCGCATGTACTCCATTTGGGGTTTCCCGCCCCCGAACCCGTTTAAAAAACGCGGAGAGAAAAGCGCTGCATTTTTCGCCCTTTTCGGGCGGAAACCCTACAGACCCCATTATAGTCTATGGGGTCTGTGGGTAACCGCTTTTTTAAGCGGATCAGGTTTACTGGAAGCCGGAAAAAAATTCAGAATGGAGTAGAACTGAAAAAAAATGCAATTGCACAATTTTCTTATAGCTTTTGTTTTTATAGCATTTACTGAGTAGTAAAAATGACACATTTCTTATTTTCTGTGGGACAGTACGAGCACAGCAATACCAAATTTATATCTTTAATATCTTTAAAAAAAAATTCAAAATTGTGAAAAATTAAAACATTTCTTTTTATTGTGAAATTCAACTTTTTGATATTTCCATATATGGAGCTGTGTAAGGGATTTTATTTAGTGGGGCAGGTTGTACTTTTGTTTTGATCACTTTTTATTATATTTTTTGGGGAGGGGAGGATTACTTTTATTTCAGACCTCCTAGGGGGTCTTAAACTCTAGAGGGTCTGATCGCTTATACATTATACTGCAATACAACTGGTATATTGTAAACTCCATTCACTTCTATTACACTCTGCCTATGAGAGAAAGTAATACAGCTTTAGCAATGATGTAACACCCTACAATGACGTTCCTGAGGGCAGCAACTGGGACCAATACGGTGGCATCCATGCGCCACTGACGTTTCAATGCAATTGGTATAATACAGCCGACACCTGCCAGGTTTAGAGAGGGCACAGCTTCTGAGACCTCTCTTGTACCACCGCAGTGATACCATGACGTAATAGTACATTATATGTTGTTAAGGAGTTAAACTTTTCCGTACTGCATCCATGTGTGTCTTCAGTGAAAAAACTGGAAACAATAGGACTTGCTGTATAAAAACACATGGACACATGACTCTGTTAAAAAAACATGGATCTGTGCATTGCCCCATAGACTTGAATCAGTCATGTAAGAAACTGAATATGAAAACATATGTGTACATGACCCCATAAGGGGGTTATCCAATTTTAAAAAAAATATGGGCCAAATAGCAGGATGCATCAGTAAAAAAACACGTCCTAATATATATCCTCGGATATGGGAGTAATTTATTACGTGTGATTTCATTGTAGGAGAGAGTGGAGAAGGGTGTGGCACACAGAAAGTGAGAGCAGGCAGATGAATCATGGGAAATGTAGTTTGTCCACAGATACATTGTATGTAAATAACAGTGATACAAGGAGCAGCAAGTAAAATTAAGCCAAGCAAAGGGTGCACAAGGGAACACTAAGTACTTAGCACTGCTGCGGATGTATTTGCAGATAATTTTTGGACGCTGGATAACCATTGCAGTCATTTATTAGGGAGCCTATAAAGCCTCTAATATTTTTTTTGTAGAGCAAGTTTAGAGTCCTCAGATGGGGAATGAAGGGGGCATTGACAGCAATGGTTCTACTTTGGTGAGCCTTTACTGTGGAATTAAAAAATTGCAATATCAGAAATACTAATCTATTTCTCACATCTCTCCCAGAAGTCATAAAACTGATAAAGGAGAGCATTAGCTCTGTCTGGTGCAGCCACTTTAATAACCCTATAGTCACAAGAAATTGATAATCATTGGTGTAACAGCTGTTTTTTCAACGGCCATCACATGGCTGCATTAACCGTATGTTAATGGGGGCTATTCAGATGACCGATTTTGTCAAAAAATAGGTCTTGCCCTATTTTTGTCTGTTTTCACAGCTCCGTCAATACACTCAAATGTATGAGTGATATGTCCAAAAGGGCGCCCCCTTGTTCATCTGAATGTGTCTTCACACTATCCATTTAAAAAAAAAAAAACAGACATTGTACAACCTAGTGTATTTCCACGTTGTATCTGTGTAACATACAGTGGCTTGCAAAAGTATTCATACCCCTTGAACTTTTTCACAGTTTGTTACCTTACAACCACATACTTAAATGCATTTTATTGCACTTTTAAGTTCCCGGATGAAGCCTTTTACGGAACCAAACGCGCGTTGGGCGGTGCACGGCGTGGTGGGTATGGTATTATAGTTATACTATCAGTCATCTGTATTCTCATTTTTCCCCTGCCTGTGGGACTTACTATTTTATTTCAGGGTGTATTCCCTGCATTCTCCCTCAGGCTCTACTTAGGGGTTATTTTGCATCACTATTTTGTTGCTGCTGTCATCTTTGACTGACATGTGTATACTACATTATTTTACCTGTGACTACCTATTGCTACGCTTTCATTTAGGTATTACCGATACTTTGACCTTCCAGGTCTTACCCCATTATTACTTTATATGTACTTTGTAATTATGTTTCTTTATGTCATTTTATTGGATATGAATAAATATGTATGTCATTTATAAAAGTGTGGGATTTTTTTATGTAAGAGTATACATTGAAATTCTAAGTGATAGACCAACACAAAGTAGCAGAAAATTGCGAAGTGGAATGAAAATAATACATGGTTTTCAAAATTTTAATCAAATAAAAATCTGAAAATTGTGACGTGCAAAAGTATTCAGCCCCCTATATCAATACTTTGTAGAGCCACCTTTCACTGCAATTACAGCTGCAAGTCTTTTGGTGCAAAAGTATTCAGCCCCCTGTACTCTGATATCCCTAAATAAAATCCAGTGCAATCAATTGCCTTCAGAAGTCACTTAATTAGTTTAATAGAGTCCAGCTGTGTGTAATTTAGTCTCAGTATAAATAAACTTATTCTGTGAAGGTCTCAGTGGTTTGTTAGAGAACACTAGTGAACAAACAGCATCATGAAGACCAAGAAACTCACCAGACAGGTCAGAGATAAAGTTGTGGAGAAGTTTAAAGCAGAGTTAGGTTATAAAAACATATCCCAAGTTTTGAGCATCCCAAGGAGCACTGTGCAATCCATCATCCAAAAATAGAAAAAGTATTCTAGAACTGCAAACCTACCTAGACATGGCCATCCACCTAAACTAACAGATCGGGCATGGACAGCACTGGTCAGAGAAGCAGCCAAGAGGCCCATGGTCAGTTGAACTTTTTGGCCTAAATGCAAAACACTATTTGTGGCGGAAAAGTAACAATGCTCATCACCTTGAACACGCCATCCCCACTGTGAAACATGGTGGTGGCAGCATCATGGTGTGGGGAGGCTTTTCTTCAGCAGGGAAGCTGGTGAGAGTTGATGGGAAGACGGATGGAGCTAAATATAGGAGGCTGCAAAAGACTTGAGACTGGGAAGGAGATTAACCTTCCAGCAAGACAAGGATCCTAAACATACAGCCAGATCTACAGTGGAAAGGTTTAGATCAAAGAATATTCATGTGCTAGAATGGCCCAGTCAAAGTCCAGACCTAAATCCCATTGAGTATCTGTGGCAAGACATGAAAATTGCTGTTCACAGACGCTCTCCATCCAATCTGGCTGAGCTTGAGTTATTTTGCAAAGAGGAATGGGCAAAAATCTCAGTCTCTAGATGCACAAAGCTGGTAGAGACAGACCCAAAAAGACTTGCAGCTGGAATTGCAACGAAAGGTGGCTCTATAAGTATTGATATACAGTAGGGGGGCTGAATAATTTTACACATCACACTTTTCAGATTTTTATTTGATTAAAATTTTGAAAACCATGTATCATTTTCCTTTCACTTCACAATTATCTGCTACTTTGTAGATGTAAGGTGACAAAATGTGAAAAAGTTCAAGGGGTATGTATACTTTTGTAAGCCAATGTATGTGTGTCATCCAATGAATCTGTTAAAAACGGATTGCACACAAACAGCACACAGATGACATTTGTATGCAGTTTGGTTTTTATGTACCTGTAGACTTGTATGGCCAGGACTAGTACAGAAAAGATAAAAAAAATAGTGCATGTCACAATTTTTGGTCTGTGGCACTCAGTCCATGAAAAAAGGACGTGTGAATGGCTCCATTGACTATAATGGATCAATGTGCTGAATGTTTCTTTGATGGACTGCACACGGACAGGAAAATCGTTATTGTGAAAGTTCCCTAAATGTGTCATTTTAGTGCCTGTATTCTCTCACACAC
The DNA here is from genome assembly GCA_947044405.1 of Leptodactylus fallax. NCBI lineage: Eukaryota > Metazoa > Chordata > Amphibia > Anura > Leptodactylidae > Leptodactylus > Leptodactylus fallax. Next base: position 2,624,694 of record CAMRHE010000153.1, on the reverse strand, counting down.
ACTTTGTTATGTATTACATTCATGGACATTATGTGACATCATCTGAATATACAATGTCAAGGAGGCATGGAGACAAGCCAGACAGCAGGAAATATAGTTGTTAATAGTGTTAGAAATAATGCTTCTTGTTCACTTCAGCTGCCATAATCCAACTCTGAAAACCACAGGGACATTGTGAAAAGTCGCCATAACCTACATAATGGACTTGCAGTTTATTTGAACAGTAAAGGGAATCAGTTCAGACGTTCTTGGCACCATTTATTTCTAGTGGGACAGGCAGAAATTCAACCTGTGGGATCTTTGCTGTCCAAAGATTGTGTCAACGCGTTTTTCAACTGAAGCCTCCAGCTGGCCATACATTTGTACCAGCCATATACCAGAAATAAATGGATGTCCGTGTAAAACATCAAAGGGCCGTGTTCAAAGGGCCGTGATCAGCTACACCTAAATATGCTGCCCTATGGAAGCCTAGCTTATTACAGAGTCATGTTCTTCTATTAGGCAGAACTGCCTGTAATAGGACGTTATTCCATAAACTCATAGTGTCTTATTGATGTGATATAACAGGGTTAATGTCTTACTGATCAGTCTGTATGTATTTCCTGTTGTTCATCTATAGGATAATTTCTGTTACTGATCACTGTATTCCTCTATACTATTCTGTTACTGATCACTCTGTATTTCTGTATACTATTCTTTTACTGATCACTCTGTATTTCTGTATACTATTCTTTTACTGATCACTCTGTATTTCTCTATACTATTCTGTTACTGATCGCTCTGTATTTCTGTATACTATTCTTTTACTGATCACTCTGTATTTCTGTATACTATTCTTTTACTGATCACTCTGTATTTCTCTATACTATTCTGTTACTGATCGCTCTGTATTTCTCTATACTATTCTGTTACTGATCACTCTGTATTTCTGTATACTATTATGTTACTGATCACTCTGTATTTCTCTATACTATTCTGTTACTGATCGCTCTGTATTTCTCTATACTATTCTGTTACTGATCGCTCTGTATTTCTCTATACTATTCTGTTACTGATCACTCTGTATTTCTGTATACTATTGTTACTGATCACTCTGTATTCCTCTATACTATTCTGTTACTGATCACTCTGTATTTCTCTATACTATTCTGTTACTGATCACTCTGTATTTCTGTATACTATTCTTTTACTGATCACTCTGTATTTCTGTATACTATTCTGTTATTGATCACTCTATTCCTCTATACTATTCTGTAGTATATATATAAGGTACTTTGAAAACGTTATGGTCTATTGTCTTAGTTAGCTTCAGCTGGGATCAGTGTAGGTGCTCAGCATCCTCTGGATGTCTTGGAATGATGGGTGTTTATTAATGTCTGATACACAGTGGGGCTCCCCATCATCATGTGACCCATTTTTGCATTATTAGTAACCACAGCTAAATATTATCTCTTTTCATTTATTAAACACTTTTTATTTTACTATATTCTTGTGTGAATATAGTCATTCTTTGATGATCTTTGAGTTAACCCCTTATAAAAACCTGTTTGCCTACACTGCCCAAAACATATTCTGTTTTACTAACAGGAGTGATCAAGTAATACAGCAGACCCATTACCATAGGTTTATTGTATTCTTTAATGGGAGTCTACCACCACCAGAATGGCTTCTAAACCACTTATATGCTGTTGTAGGGCATAGTTGTAGTGCTGTAGTAATATACCTTTCATGTGTCAAAGTACAGTCATGGCCAAAAGTTTTGAGAATGACACAAATATTATATTTTCACATGATCTGCTGCCCTCTGGTTTTTATGTGTGTTTGTCAGATGTTTTTATCACATACAGAAATAGAATTGCATTCATATTATGAGTAACAGAAGCTTATATTGACAGAATGAGTTAATGCAGCAAGTCAATATTTGCAGTGTTGACCCTTCTTCTTCAGGACCTCTGCAATTCTCCCTGGCATGCTCTCAATCAACTTCTGGACCAAATCCTGACTGATAGCAGTCCATTCTTGCACAATCAATGCTTTAATTTTGTCTGAATTTGTTGGTTTTTGTTTGTCCACCCGTCTCTTGATGATTGACCACAAGTTCTCAATGGGATTAAGATCTGGGGAGTTTCCAGGCCATGGACCCAAAATCTCTATGTTTTGTTCCCTGAGCCATTTAGTTATCACCTTTGCTTTATGGCAAAGTGCTCCATCATGCTGGAAAAGGCATTGTTGAGCGCCAAACTGCTCTTGGACGGTTGGAAGAAGTTGCTCTTGGAGGACATTCTGGTACCATTCTTTATTCATGGCTGTGTTTTTAGGCAAGACTGTGAGAGAGCCGATTCCCTTGGCTGAGAAGCAACCCCACACATGAATGGTTTCAGGATGCTTTACAGTTGGCATGAGACAAGACTGGTGGTAGCGCTCACCTCTTCTTCTCCGAATAAGCTGTTTTCCAGATGTTCCAAACAATCGAAAAGGGGATTCATCAGAGAAAATGACTTTACCCCAGTCCTCAGCAGTCCACTCCCTGTACCTTTTGCAGAATATCAGTCTGTCCCTGATGTTTTTTCTGGAGAGAAGTGGCTTCTTTGCTGCCCTCCTTGAGACCAGGCCTTGCTCCAAGAGTCTCCGCCTCACAGTGCGTGCAGATGCACTCACACCTGCCTGCTGCCATTCCTCAGCAAGCTCTGCACTGCTGGTAGCCCGATCCCGCAGCTGAAACACTTTTAAGAGACGGTCCTGCCGCTTGCTGGTCTTTCTTGGACGCCCTGGAGCCTTTTTGGCACCAATGGAACCTCTCTCCTTGAAGTTCTTGATGATGCGATAGATTGTTGACTGAGGTGCAATCTTTCTAGCTGCAATACTCTTCCCAGTTAGGCCATTTTTGTGCAGTGCAATGATGACTGCACGTGTTTCTTTAGAGATAACCATGGTTAACAGAAGAGAAACAATGATGGCAAGCACCAGCCTCCTTTTAAAGTGTCCAGTGGTGTCATTCTTACTTAATCATGACAGATTGATCTCCAGCCCTGTCCTCATCAACACCCACACCTGTGTTAATGGAGCAATCACTGAAACGATGTTAGGTGGTCCTTTTAAGGCAGGGCTGCAATGATGTTGAAATGTGTTTTGGGGGATAAAGTTCATTTTCTAGGCAAATATTGACTTTGCAAGTAATTGCTGTTAAGCTGATCACTCTTTATAACATTCTGGAGTATATGCAAATTGCCATTAGAAAAACTGAAGCAGTAGACTTTGTAAAAATTAATAATAATAATAATAGTCCTTTAATAGTCCCACAATGGGGAAATTCAGTGTGTTATAGCAGCAAAGATAAGCAGATACAAATACAAATACAACATGTACAGGAATGTTCCAAGGTGAGAGGCATTACATTGATAGCAGACAGACAGATAGGGCGTAGCAGGGGGGGGGGGGGGATTTAACAGGCAGAGAGATATTTCAGTTCTCTGTGTGTAATGATCTCCGCTTAGGTCGGTGTTGGTTGTACAGCCTAACCGCGGTGGGGAGGAAAGACTTCCGATAGCGCTCCTTCTCACACCTAGGGTGGAGCAGTCGGTCACTGACAGTACTGCTCAGCGCGATCACAGTCTCATGCATGGGATGGGACTTCTTCTTCTGCATGGAGCTCACCACGGACAGTATCCTTCTGTCACCCACCACCTGCACTGGGTCCAGTGGGCTCCCCAGGACAGAGCTGGCCCTTCTAATCAGCTTGTCAAGTTTATTTCTGTCCCTGGTTGATATACTGCTCCCCCAGCAGGCCACTCCAAAGAAGATGGCTGATGCCACTACCGAGTTGAAGAAAGTTCTAAGAAGTGCCCCCCGGATTCCAAAGGCTCTCAGCTTCCTAAGCAGGTAGAGCCTGCTGTGGCCCTTCCTGTACAGGGCCTCCATATGATCTGCCCAGTCCAGCTTATTATTAAGGAGCAGACCCAGGTACTTATAGGTGTTCACAATCTCGATGCCCGTCCCCAGGATGTCCACTGGTTTTGGAGGGCATCTGCCTTTACGGAAGTCCACCACCATCTCCTTGGTCTTCCCCGCGTTAATCTTCAGGTGGTTCCGGTGGCACCAGTCCACAAAATGCTGGTTCAGTTCTCTGTACTCCCTGTCATCATCATCTGTGATGAGACCCACTATTGCAGAGTCGTCAGAATACTTCTGTAGGTAGCAGCTGGATGAGTTGCGCCTAAAATCTGCAGTGTACAGTGTGAAGAGGAAAGGGGCGAGAACCGTACCCTGAGGTGCCCCCGTATTACAGATCACGGTACCTGACACACAGTCTCGGGCTCTCACGTATTGAGGTCGATTTGTGAGGTAGTCTAGGATCCAGTTGGAGAGGTGGTGGTCCACTCCAGCAAGGCCCAGCTTGTCCCTCAATAACCTGGGCTGTATGGTGTTAAAAGCACTGGAGAAGTCAAAGAACATTATTCTCACTGTGTTCCCTGGTTTCTCCAGGTGAGACAGAGCCCTGTGCAGAAGATGGATGATGGCATCATCTACCCCAATGCCCGGCCGATAAGCAAACTGGAGGGGGTCCATAGCGGGGCTCACTAGAGGGCGGAGATGTGTGAGAATCAATCTCTCCAAGATCTTCATCAGGTGGGATGTCAGTGCTACAGGTCTGTAGTCGTTGAGGTCCATAGGGTGGGGTTTCTTTGGAACTGGTACCACACAAGAAGATTTCCATAATTCAGGGACTATTTCCTGCCTCAGGCTCATATTATACATATATGTAATTATACCACACAGCTGGTCCCCACAAGTCTTAATTAGCCTTGCACTGATGTCATCTGGCCCTGCGGCTTTCCTCGCCTTGATCTTTTTCATCTCCTTCCTCACCTGGGCCCGTGTGAAGGTCAGACTGTGGCCAGATAAAGATGGATTTCTGGATTTACTGGTCTGTTGGGAAGTGGCCGCATGGGGAGAAGTCATTGTGGTGGGGGGAGCTGAAGGACATACTGGGGTGGGAGGAGCTGGTGTGTGATCAAATCTGTTGAAGAATAGGTTTAGTTCATTAAGCCAATTAACATCTGCCTCAATCTGGCAGACAGACTGTTTATGACCCGAAATTGACTTAAGCCCCTCCCAGACCCCCCTTATGTCTTTTCTTTCCATTTGCTTTATATTTGTATTTGTAATATTTGTATCATTCTCAAAACTTTTGGCCATGACTGTATAATCACGCTGCTGAGAAATTCTACTTTTATTCCTAATGTAAATAAGCTGTTTGGTGCACTCACTGTGCAGAAGTGCCCATTTTCTTCTCTGGTCCCCACCAGTGCCGCCCCAAAACAGAAAGACTAACATATACCATGGACAGTGATTTTCAACCATCATCTCTGAGCGTAGAGAAACACCCCCCTGACGGTACACTGCTATAGTCTTGCACTGTGAATGGGTCATTGTGAAAACATGTTTTTGCTACATTTTTCCACTGAGTTTTTTCCTGCAGCATTTTTTACTTGCGATTTGATATGTGTGGCCACCAGTAAGCATTATATGCTCCACAGTGGCCCCTGCACAGTATTACATGCTCCGCAGTGGCCCCTACACAGTATTATATGCCCACAGTAGGCCCCCCACACAGTATTATATGCTCAACTTTGGGCCTCCACACAGTATTATATGCTCCACAGTGGGCCCCCCATACAGTATTATATGCTCCACAGTAGGCCCCCCACACAGTATTATATGCTCCACAGTGGGCCCCCCATACAGTATTATATGCTCCACAGTAGGCCCCCCACACAGTATTATATGCTCCACAGTGGAGAGAGCATCAATATTGAAACAACTGGACAGCCAAAAAACCCTTCTAATAAGTTCCAGGTTATCCTTGAACATGCTCACTTGAGAAGTCATATGCAGCACAAACATGCTGAATGTGAATAGAAAGAGACTGAAAAAGAGGAAATGTGAATAAAATGTTGATTAGAGTCCCTCAAGGAAACATAACTAGAGCCAGCTGTAACTATCGCAATTCATTGCCAGAACTGCTCCTTTATAACTTTCTTGATTTCTTCCCCTCCTTTTTTTTTTTTTTTTACATTTTTACTACAGTACATATTGGATCTCATGCATAAAAGCTGTTGTAACAGTGTGTGCCAATATTGCTGAAGAGTATGGCTCCAAACACAACACTGACATATGTGGAAATGGGGGATATTTTATTTATTTATTTTGCTTACTTATATAGCACCATCACATTCCGCAGCGCTTTACAGGTTTTGTCAACACTGTCCCAAGTAGGGCTCACAATCTAAATTCCCCATCAGTATGTCTTTGGAGTGTGGAAACCGGAGTACCCGGAGGAAACCCACACAAACACGGGGAGAACATACAAACTCCATACATGTTGTTCTTGGCTGGATTCGAATCTAGGACTGCAAGGCAGCAGTGCTAACCACTGAGCCACTATACATATTTTATGAACAATCTGAATTTTTTTCATATTCCATGTGCATTGTGATCTTATGACGGAGAAGAAACTAGTAATGTAAGAAATTATTACACCCATGAGACATTTTCTTGAGAGATTTGGTATTCCAGAAATCTCATTGACATAATCCTATTGCTCACATCTGCATGTTCTGAGTGTCATTTTTCCCCTATAGGCAGAGGATTGTGACATAGGTGAACTGTAGACTCTGCAACTAGAAAATCCCTGTAACCGCTTGAAGACACGGCCTTAAAAAAACACCTTAAGGACAGCCCCATTTTTCAAATCTGACATGTCACTTTTTATGGTAATAACTTTTAAAACACTTTAACTTACCCAAGTGATTTTGAGATCTTTTTTTTTTTTTCGTGACAAGTACTTAATGTTCGTGATAAACTTTAGCCCATATTTTTTGCATTTATTTATGAAAAAATAGGAAATTTGGTGAAAATTTGGAAAAATTCGCAAATTTTCACAATCTGAAATGCTCTGCTTTTGAAACAGTCATATCACCCAAATGTGTTAATCCATCTTATCTATCATTTCTCTGCTTTATATTAACATCAATGTTAGAGGGCTTACAAGTGTAACAGCAAAACAAATTTCCAGACCCATTTTTTAGGGGTCACTTAAGATCAGAAGGGGATTTTAAAGGCCTGTATATTAAAAACCCGATGAAACAACCCACTCTCAAAACTGCAACCCTCAAATAATTCAAAACAGCATTTGGATAGTTTGTTAACCCTTTAAGCATTTCACAGGAACAAAGCAAAATGGAGGTGAAATGTAGACATTTAATTTTTTGAATAATACATATATTTAGCCCAAAAATTCACACATTCACAATTTGTTATGCAATTTCTCCTGAACACATAAATTTCTGATATGTGACGGGGCTCGGAACAGAAAGAGCGCTATTTGGCTTTTGGAGAGCAGATTTTGCTGGAATAAATTTCAGGTGCCATGTCTCAATTGCAGAGCCCCTAAAGTACCAGTACAGTGGAAACCCCCTAAGTCCGGGGCCCCACGTGGTGTAAACGCCACGGTTTGCCCACAGCAAAAACGCAGCAGAAAAAAAATGCAGCGTTTTACAGTCACAGCAAAGTGGATGGGATTCTAGCAAATCCCATCCCCACTTTGCAGTAAAATACGCGCAGCGGACATGCTGCAATTTCCGTTGCAGCTTTTGAAATCGCAGCATGTCAATTATACCTACGGCGGGGGTTTCTCTATAGGTATAATTGAAGCAAAAAGTCTGCAGAGGAAACCTCTGCGAACTTCTGTGCAAAGGGCTGCAGGAAGAACCGTGATGTGTTGACTCCGCAATTTCTACGGCAGTGGTTTTTTGCTGCGGGACGCCACGTGGGGCCTTGGCCTAAAAGTGATCCCATTTAGGAAACTACACCCCTGAAGGAATTTATCAAGGGGCACAGTGAGCATTTTGACCCCACAGCTGTGTCACAGACTTTATTAACATTGGGATGTGAAAATGAAAAATTACTTTTTCATTTTCACAAGGTGTTAAAGACCCCTCAGTTCGTTCCACAATTTCTCCTGAACACAGCAATACATCATATGTGGTTGTAATCTGTTGTATGGGTACATGGACTTGGAATGAAAAAAGTACTATATGACTTTTGGAGGGCAGATCTGCTGGGATAGTTTTCAGGTGCCATGTTGTATCTACAGAGCCCCTAAAGTGCAATGGAAATCCCCCAAAAGTGACATTATTTTTTTAATCTTCACCCCTCACAGAATTTATCAAGGGGTATAGTGAGCATTTTGTTTCACAGATTTGATTAAAATTGGGACGTGAAAACGAATAATTACAATTTTACTTTAACCCCAAATTTTGCATTTTCACAGGGTTAAAGGAGAAAATGTGCCCAACAAATTGATACACAATTTCTTCTGAGTACGTAAATACCCCATATGTGGAAAAATGTTGCTAGGGCACACAGCAGGGCACAGAAGGCTTTTAGAGAACAGAATCATTTTCAGGTGCTATGATGCATTTGCAGAGCCCCTAAGGTACTAGTGTAGTGGAAAGTACCAAGAAGTGACTTCATTGCCTCAAAAAATGTATCAAGGGGTATAGTTATTATTGCAGTTGATGGTGCAAAATGAAAACTAAAATTTTCAGATATGTAATATTTCAGTGCCCTATATGTCATGCCCAGCTTATGGCACTGTGAAAAGTCAGCTCTCTCATATGGCCCTAATGTTTTGCCTAGAAATATGACAGGGCTCAATAGTGAAAGAACAACATGAGCATCTGAGGCCTAACTTGGTTATTTATACTGCATTGGTGGGCAATTACAGAGGCTCTGAGGTCAAATAAAAATTGACCCCCAAAATATGACCCTATTTTAGAAACTATACCCCTCAATTTATCAAGGGTTATAGTGAAAAACACGGCATGTTAATTTTATGTATGTTTTTTGTTTGCATTCCCTGTATTTTTTCTGCTGCTTTTTTTTACACGTCATTTTTTTGCTGCATTTTTCTGTGTGGCCTTAACCTTAAACTTTAAAATCTGCTTTATTATATGCAGTAGAGGAGCTAGCTAGTGCTCAGTTGCCTCTGCCTACTTTAAAGGGTCTATAAAATGTATTTACAGTGTACAGTAATGCTTTTCTCAGAATCCCATATCCCGGACGATGCTGCACATCCATCTGATTGATGGTTGAATCGCACTATGTAGACCCAGCCTTACATTTTTATGAAAGTCAGTCTCTTGCTTCAGGTTATAAACCCTTTTTCTCTAAATGTCCTACTGTAGCAAAAATTCTGTCATGTTATCTGATCACACGTACACCGTTGTTAATAAATACCACCGAAATAGCCTCCAGTCATTAACAGGTTAAGTTACTAGAGATTAGATCACTTTGACATTGCTTGCATAGTTATATTTCATAAAATACTGCGGAATCCAATTCTGATAGTGAAAAAATGGTGCTTTTTGACTAATAGCGGCCACTGTATTGATGGGCATGTATTGTAAATTACTGCCAGGGAATGCATGGAGCTCTACCCACATGAATGCAGTGGACTCTTAACTATGAGTCCTCTATATTTTTTGGACACTCCTATTAGCTAGATGGTATTTTTTTTAAATACATAGAGATTAAAAAATAATGTTGGCGTCAACCATGACACGCAGTGAGGACCAAACAGTATCATGAACTGGCTGGTGAGGCCCCATGAGATATCCCTGTATTCAAAAAAAGTCCTATTGGACAACCTTATTATGTTTATTGAATTTTTTTTATCTTTAAGCTGACATTATGTTGGCAATTTAATTTTTAACTATGGGGCAAAGTTGTAACTTATGAGGTCCGGGATGCTGCCTTCTCTCCATATACATACCCCACTAGATTATTCCATCGACACCATTGCTACATGGTTTTGATCATTATAACTATGTGACACTAAATCATAGTATTGACATGATAAATCTGTGCATGTAGCAATAATGGAATATGGTGCATGGATTATTATACCAGAAACCTGTAAGTATGCAGCATGCCTGTAAATAGCTTTTATTGGTGAATAGTCGGCATTTTCCATTTTTTCAAGTAAACTACAGTAAAATAGAAAGTCTAGAACAGCATCATTGTGGTTATAGAATTCCCATAAATCACTGCTAACAATGCAAACAGTAGTTCTGGGAATTCTTAGGTTGTATCTCAAAGACTGAAGGTACAAGTGCATCTCAATAAATTAGAATATCTGTGAAACGTTTATTTCTTTGAGTAATTAAATTAAAAAAGTGACCTCCTATATTTTCTAGATTCTTTACACACAGAGTGTTCTATTTCAAGTGTTTTATTTCTGTAAATGTTGATTATGGATTACAGGTAATGAAAACCAAAATCTAAGAAAATTAGAATATTGTAAATTTAAATAGTCCCACAGTCTGGTTCAGTAGGACACACAATCATGGAAGACGCTGATTATGAATTGTATTACTGAATTACTGAAATGAATGAACGTTTCAGAGATATTCTAATTTATTGAGATGCACCTGTATAGTCAAAAGACAGACTGCAAGAACAAACAGTAAAGTCACAGAAGGAACAACAGATTCATACTCTTGACATAACACATACACTTGATTGATTGTCAGGCCAGACATGGTGGATATTACATGTTGTTCTGCTATAAATATAAGCAGGACATTATATAAAGATTGCAATGTACTCTGCATGCTGATGCTGTCCTAGTGCCAAGACCTTGAGACTTGCGGCCTCTGAGGTGCTAGCTCTGAGAACCATTAGCATGCAATGTAAATTAAAAAGTTAATGTTGTACTTATTTATATGACCACCACATGTACAGACAGACCAGCTTTGATTCTCTGCCAATTTGATGAAGAACTGCCGACATTAGAATGTATATGTCCTCGTAAACCAAGGAGGAAGAGGACTTCGATCTAATCATTTTGTGGAGATAAATGGCACCAGCTGTACAGATGTGTCCTTCCTTATGTTTCCTTTTGGGTCAAGATAACCTGAGATGTGTGGAGTGAGATGACCAGCTATTGCCTGACAAAGTAACACAAATGTTCATCATTTCACATACAGTAATTTATTCCCAATAAATCCAGTTCTCTGGTACCTACCAAATGACATTTTCTAGCAAATGTAAACTTTGCTTTATTATCCAGATAGGGGTTAAATATTGGGATAAATAACGCGAGAAATCTAAAATGCAGAAATATGTATCTTTCCTCCTGCATCTGCTGAAGTAATTGAAGCTGACAGGTAAAGAGATCCTCAGAAACAGGAGGTCAGGCGGTTCGCCCAGCGATGACTGCTGGCAGCTCTTTTCAGATTGTGTAATGTTTTTTAGCTGTTTCTCCATCTTATCTGAGATCAGAGAATGAATCTCCCCAAGGCAACATTGACTTGATACGAAGAGATCACAGATCTCCTATTTCTGAAGAGATTTGGGTGTTTCTTTAGGCCAGTGTTTTATCTAGGTGTCATTTAGCTGGTGGAATGAAATAAATACTCTTATCAGCCTTACCATTGAGGGTCCTTTCCAATGTGGCGAAGGGCGCATACGGATGATACCTTGGTCGCATGCGGGTAGGGTTCTGTCCACCTGCAGCTGCTGTTATGTTAGAATGAACGCTGAAACCACTGACAGGCGAAATTAATGATATTTATGGCATATCTAAAGGATCGATGCAGGTCCCACACCTATTTCTAAAATAAAGCTCTTAAGCCTCTATGTCCCTGTTCTTTCTTGACCACAACCTTGCTGAGAAGACTGTCAGCAATGGTCAGGCTTGACAGAAACAGTCTAGCTCTGAGCTACATTGTTTCCATAACTTCCATTCACTTTTATGGGAGTTTTGTAGCTCAAAGCTACAGTTTCTGTGAAGCTCAACCATCACTGACAGTCTTTTCAGCGATGTAAGGGCCGAGTAAAATTCAGGGCAAGGAGGCTGGGGGGTTCATTTTAGAGATAGGTGCAGGTCCCAGAGGTGGGACCGACATCTATCAGATATACATATCTTTCTTGGGAATCCCCCTTTAATAACTTTAATTATCTAGTTACAATGGCACCTGTCAAGGGTTGGTATATAAAAGGCAGCAACTGAATGGTCAGCCCTTAGAGTTGATGTACAGATGTAGCAGAGTTAACCCAAACTCCTGCAATTGGTTAAACTGTGCAAGTGTGATATCTTTTCACAGAATACGACAAAAAAGTCATTGAAATTTTTTTCAATGACTTTTCATTGACTTTTGCTGTCTTCTGTGATAAGATATCATGCTGAAGTAGTTTAACAAATTGCTGAAGTTCGGGTTAACTACATCTGTACTTCATGTAGGAAAAATCCAAGGATCTGTGGGACAAGGGCCAAATTGTGATGGCTACACAACTGTGTCAATGCATCGCTAAAACAGCACATATTGGAGGATGTTCCCAGTATGTAGTGGTTAGTACCTACTAAAATGTGAGGTGTAGAGGCTAGCTTGCCTGGTGTGATCCCACTGACAAAATTTCTTAAAAAAAAAGCTAATACTGGCTATGGGGAAGTGAGCATCAGAGTTGGATCAAGGAGCGATGGCAGAAGGTGGCCCAAGTTTGATGTCTGTTCTCACCTACAATAGCAATCACAGCTGTTTAATGCCAAATACAGAAAATTACATTACACCAAACTGTATAATAGTAAGTAAGCCAGGGAACAGAGTCTAGAGCTGGATTCACATGGCCATAAATATACTGACTATATTACAGCTGCAAATCCTGTCCCATCCACAGGTCTAATAACCCAAAATTACAGTATCATGGATCCCCAGGATACTGCTAGTTTGGGTCATTAGACCTGAGGCCAGAATAGGATGTGCAGTTCTAATACAGTCTGTAATATATTATCACCATCTGAATCCAGCCTTATGGACTGACTCTCCCACCAATGGCAAATACTAATGGAAAAAGGGACTGAGCATATTGGGGATAAACCAGAGGGGTCTGGCTGTGGCTTATTCTCGTGTCCCCATTGTGGTGACTTTTCATGCCTGGCCTGCATGTTCATAGTCGAGTCAGGAGAAATAGCTTTGCATTATGTTTGTGTTACAGTCTATAGCCCCCTTTCTCACCTCCCAAATGAAACCCGGAGAAGCCAATAGACTCTGCAGTTCATTCCTTCTAGCTTTTGTGCAAGTCACTCCATGGTGAGATGATGTGTCAGACGTTTTATGTTAGTATAGATAAACTGTTAGTGAAACATTGCAGCACTACTACATTTATAATAAAAAGAAATTCATACAAAAGTGACCCTGAATGTAGTAGGACATTGATAGCTCTTTAAGTGGGTCACACGCATTAGTCCTGTATGGCTCAAAATATAATTACATTGATGGGTCATTTTACTGTGGTCTCATAAACTGCAGATGACAGTAGAATGCAAAACTGCCTATTAGATTTCCATATAGCAGCAAATCACTGGATATCAACTGGTACAATTAATTAACCTATTCTGTAATGTCATGTCTCATAATGCTGTCTGTGAGCAAAAAAAATAATCTGACCTAATATGTCATCATTTCATATTTCTGCATACAGTAAATGGAAGTGATCTTAGTCCATTAGTGCAATTCCTGTAGGAGATAAACTAACACAATATATAAAGCAAACCTGTCAGGGATTTTCTACCCCATCTGACAGAGGGATGCAATATAAGGAGAAAAGCTGAGCTCCGTGACATATAAGTTTATATGATTTTATGTTGGATATCTGAGTAAAAAGCAGAATAAATCCATATAGGACTCTCCTAGGAGAGACAGAAGAGTCCAGATTGCAAATCTTCAAGACTATCTGCTCTCTTTTGCTGTGATTGACTCATTTTGCAGATGATCATTATGGCTTCTTTGAAAATTGGTCTAAAAGGGTTCATTTTTTTAATAGCAAAATATATTACACCATAGCGTGCAGTATTTATCATAAATTGTGCATTTTAATATGTTAATAGACATCTTAGCCTAGGTTCACACTGTAGTATTTTAGTCTCTTCTGATCCATCCGTAGATGATGGATGCCTCCATTTGCATCCATCATTATTCACACGGTGGCTCAGTGGTTAGCACTGCAGCCTTGCAGCACTGGAGTCCTGGGTTCGAATCCTGCCAGGGACAACATCTGCAAGGAGTTTGTATGTTCTTCCCGTGTTTGGTGGGTTTCCTCCGGATACTCCGCTTTCCTCCCATACTCCAAAGACATACTGATAGGGAATGTAGATTGTGAGCCCTATATGGGACATTGACTGTCAATGTCTGTAAAGCGCTGCGGAATATGATGGCGCTATATAAGTTAGCATAATAAATTCACTCTAATGTTAAAAACAAGAAGTTTTCTTCCGCCATGTTTATTTTTCAAATGGAAGATAAAGTCCTATGGACTGAAAATGGCAGTGTGAACCTAGACTTCGGTTGTGTATATTTGTATTAGTATAGCATAGATATGGCATAGATTTTGGATGGCCGTTATGACAGCTGTCCGATCGATGATGGAATCGTTCATATGACCAGCAGATGCCACCACCAACATATAAACTAAACATACACTAACAAATAAACTGCCTGATCAGGGGAGAAGTTGCAGTGATCCTGTTCGTAATGGCAAAAACCAGTCGATCCTGCTAAACACTGGTATTTTCACCTGACAGCTGGATGAAAATTTTTAGCATGGCAGACTAAAATCACTCGAGCAGCCATGTACAACAGTTTTCAGCATCCACATGTCAGATTTCCGGCCATGATCTAGTGATCTAGTACTATATACAGTACAAGACAGTAGAACTGCGAGGAAGTAGGAACTCATAGCTCCAGACCAGATTCAGTCTGGGAAATGTGGGCAATATACAGTTCAGATTTTCCGGACTGTGTTTGCCCATGTACAGGATGCCTAAAGAGTGGAACAAAAACTCAGCAATGTATTATTGGTGAAAATTCAACCCCTTGGAACCCAACATATCCGCTTTGATATTATCCTAGAGCTCAAGCAGCTATGCCAGATTCACTTAAATAGAGCTGTGCTAAAATTTTCACACATCTGTAGTCCTGTATGTCTGACCCCCACTGATCATACATTGATAGCTTATTTGAAGAATAGAACGTCAATGTATATCTACAACAAATGCTGTACAATGTAGCTGAATTGTTCTTACCACAACATCCACTAGACCTCCATGGACTGAATGCTAAACCAGGTTCATGGCATCATACTACTAGTTTACCTTTGGCATAGCCTGACAGGAGCAGACCGTCAAATGTAAACCCTTTACAATACACTGTAGTCAGTTGGTTCATTACACAATGTCCACTAGATCTCCAAGGACAGAAAGCTAACCGGGTTCAGGAAACCATGCCACTAGATCACCTTGAGCTGTTGTTACTTGCGCTACATCTACATTAACAGAAACAGCACATTGTGCCGCTAGAGTTTGGCCACTGTCCCACATGATATACATACGATTCCATGAGTCCCCAGGGATTGAAATCTATTCAACCATAGGTCTGTGAGAAAATGTTTGTGCCCTTTGGACATTACTTTTATCCCCCAAGCTCTCTGTATGAATTATCAAATAGACAAAGGACCTGTGTTACCTATTCATTGTAAATAGAAAATGTGCTATACTACCATTTAATACACATTGAGTTCTGGGTCAGTGAAATTCTACAGGAAAATAGGTCTTAACTAGGTCTAAATGTAGCAAACATAATACCACTGTGAAAAGTCAATTAGTGTCTATTATTTAAGGGTAGTTGGAGCTGTGCCATCAGTATACTCAATAGCTGTACCCCTTGGCTCACCTTGAAGCTGGTAATTCAATATCTACCTATTTGTATTATTATTTTTGAAAGAATTGGTTCAGATTAAGCATTGCTAAACTCCTGCGCTAGATAAGATTTCATCATTTTTGCACGATATCATTGAATAAATGCTGATTTGAAAAATATTATGTGTCATACAGTATCGCTGTTCAGGCTTCATAATACTAAAACAAGCATTAACATGTCATACACTTCCAGTGTGGGTTAGAAATCCCATAAATCATTTCATTTTTCATACACTGATATATCCAGTTTTTATCAACAACCAGTAGATAACTGCAGGAAATGACAAAATACACATAAACCTGTTTTATGACAGAGGTCTTCTGGATTTAGCAAATAAACTCCACTTTATTTAACATTAGTGATGTTCTGTAAAGGGGTTGTCCAAGATTTTTTATGGCCTATCCTTAAGATTGATGTCAGTGGGAGCTGAGCTACAGTAATGGCATCTGGCCCCCATACAGCTATCTGCTTCCGGCTCTGTACACTGTATGTTACATGAATCAGAAACTCCCCAACTGGTCTGTGCGGGGTCAGCTATCGAAACCCCTATCAATCAGATATTTATGGTGTGCATTAAGGATAAACCATAAAAAATATCCTGGACAACCCTTTTAAAGGGGTGTTCTACAGATAGGTCCCCACTTTCCCTTTTCCCTTGACTGGACATGTTCATGTGTGTCATGAGATGGACCATACAGTTTTGTGAAATTATATCAAAGTGATATCCTATATGTGTCTATCTGTGGCTATTTTGTGAATTTCAGCCTAGCATCAGGGCCGGTTTTAGACAAAGTGGGGCCCTGGGCAAAAATTAAAAGCAGGGCCCCAAATGCTGATATGCAAACAACACCATCGTCTTCCAGTGACAACCCCTATACAGTGGTGAACCTAGCCTCTTTGCTGCCTGAGGCGGACTATAGAAAGACGCCCCCCCCCCCCAAAAAAAAAAAACAACAAAAAAAAAAACTGAGTTTCCATGCTACTAGTTCCACACTGTTATCGTCGCACAATATAAACAATACACAAAGTTATAAAACAGTTTTTAAGAATTCTTCTTCCTGTATTACTTCAGTATCAGATCAACAACACGGCATTAACAATGAAAGTAACTTCACACATCTTCTGCTTGGTGGATGGACGAGCCCACGTGGCCCCCATTCTCTATAATAGGAGGCCGCAGATAGCTGAGTACTGGACTTCGGGTATCTTTGGCACTCCCATTGAAGTGAATGAGAGCCACGCGGGTTTGTCCATCCAACAAGCGACACACCTATATATATGGCTGCGGTCAGGCTGGATTCCCACCTAGTGGGGGGAAAAAAACCAATTCTCAGGCTCAGTGGGGGTCTCAGCAGATAGACCCCCATCACTCAGGTATTTATCCTCTATCATTTAGGTGTATACAGTGCAGTAACATTTTGTGACTTACAGGTGATGTCTCTGACTAATCCTTCACATTTCCCTTCTCTTCCCTCTGGACCGCCATGACCACTTCTTCCAGCTGTGACTTGTCTCTGTAAAGGTTGCAACACAGACATCTTTGACTCCTCACTTTTCCAGGCATCCAACCCACATTGTCCTCACCTACACAAAGCCCCCATCCTGCTGCTACCCCCAATTATATAATATATGATATAACCCCCCATAATGAATAATACTCCCAAGTGCATCTTTATATTAATAACATCCGTGTGTACCCTGTATAAATAGTGCCCCTTATTAATAATGCCCCAGGTGTTAACTAATTAAAAGGTTTTCCAGGTCATTAATAAACTAATCAGTGGGGCTCAAAAACCCAGGACCCCCACTGATCAGCTGTTTGAATGGTACCTGTGTAAGCGCCGTGACCGCTTCTCTGTTTACATAGTGTAATTCATCTCATAGCGGCCATGTAATGTAACTACAGCTTCGTCCTGTACATGTCTACAGTATGTGACAAGGCTACAATTACATCACACGGTCACGGTAAACAGACAGCGTATAATATAAACAGGTGCCATAGTCCCTGTTTATAGCGCCCCATTTACACACACTATAATGTTCCACAGCAGCCCCTGCACACAGTATTACACAGTGTTATGGCCCGCAGCGGCCCCTGCACACTGTATTATGCCTCTCAGCGGCCCCTGCACACGGTATTATGCTCCATAGTGGCCCCTGCTCACGGTATTATGCCCCGCATTGGCCACTGCACACGGTATTATGTTCCACAGCAACTCCTGCACACAGTTTTATGCCCCATATTGGCCCCTGCACACGGTATTATGCTCCACAGTGGCCCCAGCACACGGTATTATGCTCCATAGTGGCCCCTGCACTGGTAATATGCTCTATAGTGGCCCTTGCACTGGTATTATGCTCCATAGTGGCCCCTGCACTGGTATTATCCTCCATAGTGGCCCTTGCACTGGTATTATGCTCCATAGTGGCCCCTGCACTTGTATTATGCTCTACAGTGGTCCCTGCACAGGGTATTATGCCCCATAGTGGCCGACCCATGAACTATTATTATACTCTGGGGTCTTTTCAGACCCCAGAGTATAATGATTGGAGACCCAGGGGAGAATACAAACATAAAAACCAGAGTTACTTACCTATCCTGGACACCGGTGCACTCCTTGCAGCTTTCGGCCCTGTTTAATTGCGCACACACGTCACGTGATCAGGCCGGCGACGCGACCTGATGACGTTACCAGAGGCCTCAAGCCTGCTCGGAGTTACATCGGATCGCAGGAGGTGAGTAACAATGGTTATTATGTTCCCTCACCAACCCTAGGCCTCCGATTATTATACTCCGGGGTCTGAATAGACCCCGGAGTATAATAATAGTAGTATTTGCGGCCCGCGGCCTCACTTACCGATCCCCGCGGCCACTCACAGCGGCATCCACTTCCCTTTTCTTCCCCATAGCAGAAGGGGAAGCGGGGCCGGCCACGAGCAGACGTGGGGTAGGTAAATAAATAGGCCCTGACCTGCCGGGGATACTCCAACAGGTTACGGCCTATTTATATATATAAAAAAAAGCTATACTCACCTGCGATGCCTTGATGCAGCCGCCGCCTCCTCTTTTTGTCCGCGACGTCTGTGTCTCAGCGTAGGTGGCGTGATGACGTCATTGTATCGCCGCCTGCGCTGAGATGCGACGTCTTGTAAACCAGCCCAGGACAGGCCGCGCTCAGCTCTGTTTTTTTTTTGTTTGTTTTTTTTAAAGTGGCCTGTCCTGGGCTGGTTTACATTAAATAGTAAAAATGCCGCCCCCCAGACAGTGCCGCCCGAGGCGGCCGCCTCACTTCGCCTCATTAGCGGTGCGCCCCTGCCCCTATAATAACGCCTCCTTTCTGCCAACAAAAAAGTAATAACAAGCCCTATTTTATCACACACAATTCAAATGAGCACCTTTGTACCACCTATTAGATTTTTGCACCCAGTCATCAGTTATTATAGCACCTCCTTATAAATAATAGTCCCTGCTTATAAATCATCTTACACCTTTATCAATAATAGCTCCCTTATAAATGATAAAGTGTCCTGTATCAGTAATATTCCCCCTTATCAGTAACAGTCACCCCGTAAAAATAATACTGCTCCCTTAAAAATAATAGCCCCCTCGTAAATAATAGTTACCCTTATAAATAATAGTCCCCATTATCACTAATAGCCCCCTTTATAAATAAGCCCACTTAACAATTATACCCCCCTTATAAATAGTTCCCCCCTTATAAATAATAGCCCATCTTATAAATAATAGTTCCCCCTTATAATAGCCCCCTCATACTTAAGTTTCCAAATTATATATAGTAACCCACCCTTGTATATAATAGTTCTCCATTATACAGTGTCAGATGAAGGGCCTTAGGCCCACCAGAGGATCTTGTTCTGGGGCCCCACCCAACAGCTTCCTGCTAATAGCCTACACCACGGCTCCTTCACTGAAGTCTTACATATGTGCTGCCTATCTGATGTTACTGAGTATGTTCCCAGTATAGTCAGCCCCTATAGTACTGTGCAGGCTCCAATAACTCTATGGCCAGCTCATGCACAGTACTGTATGGGGAATGACATGGCCATGGGGCACTACACGTATGTGCAAGATTATAATGAGGGAGCTGTGATACAGACATAGCACACAGGGCTGCCAGCAGGAATTGTGAGCACCCCCCCCCCCCCACAGTATAATGCTCCATATGGTATATAATGCTCCACAGTATAAAATCCTCTCCTGAGCCCTCCAGTTTCCCCACATGGTATATAATGCTCCACAGTGACCCCACACAGTATAAAATGCTCCCCTGAGTCTCCCATTGTGGTCCCACATGGTATGTAAGGCTCCACACAGTATAATACTCCACAGTGGCCCACACAGTATACTACCCCTTAGTGGCCCCAGACAGTACAATATGCTCCTCAGCAGCCCCACACAATATAATATGCTCCATACAGTATAATATGCACCCCCACAATGCCCCCCAGTATACAGTAATGCTCCACAGTGGCCTAACACAGTATAACATGCTCCATAATGACCTCCACACAGTATAATATAGTCCCCAGAGGGGTTCCCCCAGTATAATGCTCCACAGTGGTCGCCCACAGTATAATATGTTCCCCACAGTCCCCCCAGTATAATGCTCTATAATGGCCCCACAGAGTATAATATGCTCCCGAAAAGCCCCAAACAATATAATACACTCCACAGTGGCCCCACACAGTATAACAGGCTCCCCACACTGTCCATTCCCCCAGTATAAAGCTCCACAGTGGCCCATAGTATAATATGCTCCCCAGAGGGCCCCCGCTAGTATAATGATCCACAGTGCCCCCTCCAGTATTTTGCTCCACAGTGGCCCCACGCAATATATTATGCACCCCAGAGCGTCCCCCCAGTATAATGTTCCACAGTAGGCCCCACGCAGTCAAATATCCTCCCCAGAGGGCCCCCTAGTATAATGCTCATTATTCCCCCCCGAATAATGCCCCACAGTGGTTCCACGCAATATAATATGCTCTGCTGATGGCCCCCCCCCCAGAATAATGCTCCACAGTGACCCCACTCAGTATAACATGCTCCAGAATGGCCTCCACACAGTATAATATACTGCCCAGAGAGGTTTCCCCAGTATAATACTCCACAGTGGCTTAAAACAGTATACACTGTGTTCCAAATTATTATGCAAAAAGTGTTTAGGAGTGATAAGGTAAGAATTTTTTTGTTTGTCAGTTAAACTCAATGATGGTGATGTGTGTCAGGGCTCTTTATATCACTGAAAGCAATTGAAGACACCTGTGCTAATTAGTTTGGCAGGTGTGTCCAATTAAAGGCAAGACTACTTAAGAAGGCTGTCCCACATTATTAAGAAGCCTACATTTTCAGCCAAAATGGGAAAGAAAAAGGATGTGTCGGCTGCTGAGAAGCAACAAATTGTGGAGTGTTTAGGTCAAGGCATGACTACAATCAACATTGCCAAGACAGTTCATCGTGATCATCGCACGATCAAGAAGTATGTAGCTGATTCACAGCACACACGTGTGCGTGCTGATAAGGGAAAATTGAGGACTCTTTCCAACAGGCAATTACGTCAGGTTAAAAGAGCAGCTTCAAAAATGCCATGTCATAGCAGCAGACAAGTTTTTGAAGCTGCTGGTGCCTCCAACGTCCCCCCGAACAACAAGATGCAGGGTCCTTCAGAGGTTTGCAGCTGTGCGTAAGCCATCCTGTCGACCTCCTCTATCCACTGCACACAAGCAGAAACGGCTCCAGTGGGCCAAACAATATATGAAGACTGACTTCAAAACTGTTTTGTTCACCGATGAGTGCCGTGCAACGCTCGATGGTCCAGATGGATGGAGTGGAGGATGGCTTGTTGATGGACACCCCATGCAAACACGGCTACGGCGCCGTGGTGGAGGAGGTGGAGTAATGTTTTGGGCTGGAATCATGGGGAGAGAGGTTGTCGGCCCCTTTAGGATCCCTGAAGGGGTAAAGATGAACTCCATAATGTATGTGGAGTTTCTCAAACAGCACTTCCTGCCATGGTTCAAGAAGAAGAACCATGCATTCCGCAGAAAGATCATTTTCATGCATGATAATGCACCGTCTCATGCTGCAAATAACACATCTGCATCTCTGGCTGCTATGGGCATAAAAGGGGACAAACTTATGGTGTGGCCCCCATGCTCCCCTGACCTCAACCCCATTGAGAACCTCTGGAGCATCATCAAAAGGAGTGTCTATGATGGCGGGAGGCAGTTCACATCTAAGCAACAAGTCTGGGAGGGTATTCTGTCCTCATGTAAAACAAATGAAGCAGAAACCATCCAAAAACTGACAAATTCAATGGATGAGAGAGTTCAGAAGCTTCTTTCGAACAAGGGGTCCTATGTGCAAATGTAACATCACCTCGAATAAAGTTTTGGCTTGAAAACTGATTTCAGTTTGTAATAACCTGCTAATGCTTATAATTTCACAATGACCATTTTTTTGTTCTTAATAAAAATGAAAAGGTTGCAAATTCTGCTGTGCATAATAATTTAAAACATGCATTTTGAGTGTTTATTTTTTTTTTAAATATACTGTTATCATAGGCAGTTTGTTCAAAAACCTTTCAATTATACTAGAATAGTTGATGACTGGAAAATTACAATGACTGCAATTCATATAGGTAATTTTGGAAAATATGAGAAAATATTATTTGCATAATAATTTGGAACACAGTGTAATATGCTCTCCAGAGCCCCCCCCCCCCCAGTATAATGCTCCACAGTGGTCCAAAACAGTATAACATGCTCTCCAGAGGATCCCCCCCCCACCCGTATAATGCGCCACGGTGGCCCCGCACAGTATAATATACTGGGGGGGACCCTCTGGAGAACATATTATACTGTTTGGGGCCACCGTGGAGCATTATACTGGGGGGGGGGCTCTGGAGAGCATATTATACTGTGTGGGGCCACTGTGGAGCATTATACTGGGGAGGGGGCCCTCTGGAGAACATGTTATATTCTTCGGGGCCTCTATGGAGTATTATAAAGTGGGGGGACTCTGGAGAGCATGTTATATTCTGTGGGGCCACATGCTATCCAGAGGGCCCCTTCCCCAGTATAATGCTCCACAGTGGCCCCACACAGTATAATATGCTATCCAGAGGGGGCCCCCAGTATAATATGCTATCCAGAGGGGGCCCCCAGTATAATGCTCCACAGGGGCCCTACAGAGCTATTATTATATTATATTCTGGGGTCTCTTCAGACCCCAGAGTATAATAATCGATGGCCCGGGGGAGGTGAGGGAAAATAACAAACAGTTATACTTACCTTGCCTTACCTCTGCTGGGCCTCCTCGCGCTGCTCTGCTATCCCCGCCGGCTTCCACTTCTCTGCGGCTGACGTCACGCATTGTGGACGTCACCTCTGAGACCTGTGATTGGGCCTCAGCGATTACGTGAGGCACGCTGTCAGAACACCCCACATGACCGGTGATGTCCGGAACGCCAGAAGATGACGTCGGACGCAAGGACAGGTGAGTAAAAATGTTTGTTATTTATACTCACCTTGGAAAGGGACCCTGCAGTCCCTTTCTGTTATTGATTTGGCCGGGCCTGACTCCGGGATCCGGAGTCATCAGGTTCCGGATCCCGGGGGCCCCTTTGAGGACAGGGCCCTGGGCAATTGCCCAGTTTGCCCCCCCCCTAACGCCGGCCCTGCCTAGCATGTCACCATATGGAAGTACAATATTACATGGCGCCCACTTAAATGCATTGCATTGTCACATAAAGTCAGACTAAGAGCTAATCTGTCTCATAATGGGGTTCCCGAGCACAGTAGGGATAACCTCTTAAAATGATCAATACAAAGACATCACTTTCTACTAAGTTTGATGAAGAAGCCCTTTTACCTCTTGTATCTCCCTATTTCCTATTAAATTGTAAGCTCTTGCGAGCAGGGCCCTCCCTCATATTGTTTGATATGCTAATTCTTTGTCATATTGTAATGTCAAATACTGTCTGTTCTTGTACCCTCTGATTTGTGAAGTGCTGCGGAATATGTATTATTATTATTAATTAGAAAAAAGACTAGATTAGTCTGTATATTATAACCCACCCTCTCCAGCCCTGATGGAGTTGTCTTGAACAGCAATATTCATGGGGCTTTGGGCATCGGTATGTGGTGAGAGACTGCCATTTAGCACTACCTGTTTTATTGTGTCGGTATTCCATATGTGTTTATTTCTGTATATATTCTTTATCGGCACTGATTGACACCTTTTTTCAGATCCACATTCCTCTTTTTACCCCCATTTTCATGTATTATATGTGAATAGGATGGATTAGGGAAGGTGCAGTGATTTATTTATCTATATATCGGTCAGTGTATATTACGGTGATAAGTGGTTGTCAGTTCTCTGTTCCATATTATAAGAATACATTGGCGCTAGTTTTTTTTTTCCTTATAAGAAGGATTCTTATTGATGTGTGCTTGTGAATTAATTTGTCCTGTTATATGTGTGCTATAAAATCTATTTATATTTCTCATATTTATGGTTGTGCATCATTACTTTTTTGTGTCTATTTTGCTCCCTAGTGGTGATTTTTTTTCTTTAAAGGGGTTTTACAGAACCTAGCAAAGTTGGATACTGATCACTTATTCACAAGACAGGTCATCAGTATCAGATTCGGCACCCGGACCCTGAACCGATCAGCTGTTTTGTTCACTGGAACCCATATATCGGTTGCTGTGCTTCTATTCAAGTGAATGGGAGCAGACCTGCAGCTCCCGGCGACACTGCTACATTGTATGGACAGGAAGCTGTATGCAGTGTACAGAGCTCCGTACACTGTAGTTTTGGTGCAGGTACAGCAGCTCTGCTCCCATTCACTTGAGTAGGAGCAGAGCTGGTTCTGGCCATGTACCTGGAATATGGTTTCCACTGGCCAAAACAGCTGATCGGCACAATCTAATCCAACTTTGCTAGGCCCTGTACAACACCTATAAGTCAGAATAGGAGATAATGCCGCAACCCAGATGGAGGAGACCGGAGGATGGGAGTAGTAGTGGCAGATGCTGTGCCACCTAGCAGGCCAAGCACGCTCACCAACCACTCCAGTCCCACTCCTGGGCCGGACAAAGTCGAGGGGGTCCTGCAGCACTACTGGATGGTAGTGGCAGTAGTTCTTTCCCCTGGGGTGCTTCCAGTTGGAGTGGGGACCTCTCTCTGAGCCGGTGTTGTATAGGTCAGAAGGGCCCTGATGGTGATGCAGGTGCAGGTGAACCAGAAAACAGCCTTTATTTGGCAACAGGAACAAAAGGTAACGTCAGCTTCGAAATGGGGGTAGTAGTTCTACAGTGTCCAATCCCCGGTCTTGGTTCTAGGAGGGTGTCCAGGGATGATACAGGCTCTACAGTAAAGTTCTCACAATAAAGTTCACTACTCCTCCTCTGGTGCTTCTCCCAGCCAGGTACACTGGGGATGGAGTTACAGGGAGTCCTGACAGGGTCTGGTTACCTGTATACTAGGCCCGAGCGTGTTCCGCCTGTCAGGATCCTCTCCTGCTCCTCCTGGCACAGCACCGAATAAGTCCAAAGATACAGACAGTTACTCTCCCTTGCTCAGGACTGTCTCTAGTTGAGCCTGGGGCTAGTGATATCCCTCCTGGGGCTGTGAAGGCGACCGTTGACCCTCAGTCCAGAGTTTGTGGCAGGCAAGCTCTGCATACCTTCTACAGCTAACTGCACACACTAGACTGAAGACCAACCGTCGCCGGGGAGACAAGGTCACCCTACAACCCCAGTGGCCTGTGATAGGCCAGGGCAAAACCAAGGTAAGGTTTTGAACACTGCAGGAGGAAAAATACAGAGAAAAGCTGCAAATGTGGCATCCCAGAGCTGGCTATGGCTGGGCTGAGGGTGATCTCTGTGCATTGTATTATTTCCTGTTGCTTCATAGCCTGTGTGACATAGCAGGGGGTCCTGAGTCTCACACAACACAGCGCCACCTAGTGAGCCTCACACATGCATTACACCTCCCATAGGATTGAATAGTAACCAAATGTCCAATGGGAGGACATCGCCTGGGAAAAGGGGAGGAGTCAGCTGATCACTGGGTCCCCATGGTAACACCCCTGCAGGAAGGTCCTGCGTGTGAGGAGTGAGAAGTGTGGAGTGTTAGGAGGAGGAGGTGAGGAGATAAGTGTGATGTCCTGTGAAGAAAGCAGTGAGTTTAGTGCAGGAATCTCAAGTCCTAGACAGGCCCAGGAAGGCTGGAGAGCTGACATACTCCAGCTATTCAGAAGATCCTGTCCCCTGTCTGCCTAGCCATCGCCCTGAAGGAAGTCAAGCATCATTATCTTGTCAGCATGAGACTGTGGAGAGAACATTCTGGAACACGTGCTCCATAGCAAGTATCACAGGATCCAGGGGCCAAGGCCAGACCTGTGGAATATCCTGCCACCCTGACTATTGCACCCCGAAACTCTGAGCTATCAGGACCACATAACGTGAGTGGGGAATATTATGTACTAGTATCATGGTGGGCATCCTCCTATGTGCCAAATAGGAGCCCAGACGCACCTCAGGGCTGTAACACTGAAGTATAAGGGGCTAGGAACACCTTTCATCAAGTCTACCCTGCACCCCAGGACTTTGCTGTGTCACCAGGCGTACCCCGTTGTTTTGTATTGAAGAAACTGTTTAAGCATTTGTGCCTCCACACCCATGGAAGTAAAAGTTCAACTTTACAACCGTTTCTGTGTCTGACTCTGCACCGACAACATCAGGGCGCCCCAAACACCACCAGTCGGCACAGTATAGGGGAAGCGCCCCGGGGGAACAATCACCACCAACATTTGTGCAGCCCCCTCATCACCGGTACCAGTGGTGGTAACGTGGGACAGCACCAGCGCTGCGCCCTCGTGCCCAGAGACCGTGACAAGTCTGCGCTGTTTGCACCCCGCAATCCCAACTGCAGCGTTACCTTCCATCTGGTCACCGCAAGAAAAACTGGCGTCACGAACAGGATACGGGTGTGTGCCATTTTGAGAAAGTCGCCACGAAAAGTGCGCCAAATTGTCTCCAGAGCATCGGTCTTTATTGTGGACTTTGCTAAGATCAAGTTTATTCCCTGAGAGTGCTTGCCACAAAGAGGGGGAGCCCTATACCCCTGAAGTAAGCCCTAAAGACTGTCCTCTCAGTGTGTTACAGCCCTGGAAGAGTTAAAATGCCCAGGACTTGTTTGCTGCGCCACATCGCTGTGTAAGAACGCCCACAAAGGGTTAACTGAACCTTGCAAAAGTGCGGGAGATTTTCAGCACTGCCCATGAGGCCAGGAGACCCATCTGCCGCCATCTTAGGAGAGCCCAGAATGCTGAGCGCAATGCTCCAGCGCACCCATACAAGAAAGTGAAAGGCGAACATGCCAGCGCCATTTCTGACTCTCCGGTGCCGCATCACCGTCCCTGCTGTGCACCGCTGATCTCTGGTCCACGCTGCAGTTGCTGTCAGTGAGTACTGTGCCTCCCTGTCCTTGTCTTCAGTCCTCCCACGGCCCCAGCGAGTGTTTTCCGTGTACCGTGTCCGTGGGGAGTGCCACCATTAAAGAGGGGGGAGCACACCGTCAGCCTGCATCACAGTGACTCTGTTAATAGCTACAGCATTCTTAAAGGGACAGCATTCCAAGTTGTAGTCTCCATTCCCTGCCAGCAAGCAGTTGAGTTTCTTAAAGAGACGGCGACCTAATTTCAGTCATACCTGCCAACATGACTGAGCAAAGTGACATTGTGCCATCTGTTTCTAGTGATCCAGCAGTGCCCATGGCGAGCAGCCTACCATTCTCCATGCCATTTTACCCTGGCGCACCATGGCTGCCGCTACAAAGGGGAGGCGCATACCCTCAGGGACTTTCGTGAGAAGATGCTGTCTCTCTTCCAGTTCTATCCTCTGAATACAGAACAGCAGATACAGATCCTGCTGGGCCAGCTTGAGGGTGCTGCAGCTAGGGAGGTCAAATCCTGGCCTGCCTCTGACAAAAGAACCCCTGGGCAAATTCTGGACAAACTCCAGGTGAACTTTGATGTGCGATCTGTCTCCGAGGTAAAGATGCGCTTCTTTTCCAGACGACAACTACCTGGTGAGACCCTGCGGGACTATGCTTTATCCCTCCAAGAGGCGTTCAGAGCTGTGGTGCAAGTGGATCCACGTGAAAATGTGGACTCTGATAAAATCTTGCTTGACCGCTACATAGAAGGGGCGGGTACCACATTGCTCCAGAGTCAGTTGCGAATGCTTGCTGCACAACATCCCAGCATCACATTTGCTGACTTCAAGGCCCTTGCCATCCAGGTCTTGGGACAGGAGCAGCCCCAGCCGAGCCCAGTCATCTGTGCTCCCTCACCTGGACCCTCAACAAGCATCGCTCCAGTTGTCCTGTCACTACCTCTGGGTACCTCACCTGCTGCCCAAACTGCGCAGACTACACCAGCAGACTCCAGAGATGACCTTCTGGCCCGAGTGGATCATCTGACCCGTGCCATGGAACAGATCACCGTCCGTCTAGATCGTCTGACCCAGCCGTCTTCATCGTCCAGTGATCCTTTGCGAAGTCTCAACATCTCACCTGAGTCACCACCCAGACGTCCGTCTTCAGTGAAACCTCCACAGAGTGAGAGGCCATACTGTACCTATTGCCATAGATATGGACACACCAGGCCTCAGTGTTTCCAGTTAAACGGACCACCCCCGAGGCAGCGGGCCGCCCCTCGGGAGGAAAGAAGAAGGGCCCAGGTGAATCTTCAGTGCCATTGTCACGCTTCGTCTCAGCCTGCCCACACATCACAATCCGGGTGAACGGCGTCCCTCTGACAGCGTTGGTGGACACTGGATCTCAGGTAACAACCCTGCGCAAGCAGGTGTTCCTTGAACATTGGGACTTAGGTGTGTTGAATAGAACACCTGACACATGGATAAATCTGTGTGCCAGCAATGGACAGCCCATACCACAGCAGGGTTATTGGGAACCCACTATCCAGATTGGGGACTTGAAACTGCCTAGACAGGGTGTAATTGTCACTGATGTAGAGGATGATAGGTTTGCAGTTGTAATATTAGGCATGAATGTTTTACGCCATTGCTTTGCAGAAGTGTTGGATGCCTTGCATGCCTCTCTCCTTACAGCTTCTCCCAGTGACCAGCAGAACATTCAGCGGGCCATTCGTGTACTCAATGCCCAGCACAAGTTCGCCAACAAACAAGGTGAAATTGGTCGAGTCCGGATCTAAGATACCCGTCCAGTAACCCTACAGCCTGGAACAGAAACTATGGTGTGGTGCCGTGCCCGTCCGGGCATAGAAAATCAGGACTACGAGGCCTTGCTACAACCCATACAGGTAGATGGCCAACCACTTGTCATGGCTGCCCGCAGCCTTGTCACAGTTTCCAATGGACGTGTTCCTGTCCGCTTAGTCAACTTGGGCGATGCTCCCGTGAACCTCCACAAGTTCCACTCTGTGGCCCTGCTACACCGGTTAGCACCAGAAGACATTCTCTCTGGTGATTCTACCGCCACACAGCGTTCCACCCAAGCTGCTGAGAACATTCAGAATGGAGCCACGAAGTCCTGGTGGGATGAATTGAACGTGGGAGACGCCAATACCCCTATAGAGCACATCAATGGGGTTCGCAATGTGGCCAAGCGTTACCAACAGGCATTCAGCAAACACCCATTGGACTTTGGTAAGACCACGACCATACAACATCGCATTCTGACTGGCGACCACCATCCAATCAAGGAGCGTCACCGTCCAATACCACCCGCGATGTACCAACCGGTGAAAAAGTTGATCCAAGAGATGCGAGATGCTGATGTCATCCGGGAGAGTAACAGCCCCTGGGCAGCCCCGCTAGTCCTTGTCAAGAAGAAAGACGGAACCCTACGATTTTGTGTGGACTATCGTAAACTCAACAACGTCACGCACAAAGACGCATACCCATTGCCGCGGATTGAGGAATCTCTAACGGCTTTGGGATCAGCTACCTGTTTCTCGACCCTGGACTTAACCAGTGGATACTGGCAAGTCCCTATGGCGCCTGAAGATCGTGAAAAGACTGCGTTTACGACCCCAATGGGACTCTTTGAATTTAATAGTATGCCATTTGGGCTATGTAATGCCCCAGCCACATTCCAACGGCTTATGGAGAGGTGCCTCGGCCATGAGAATTTCCAGAGTGTGCTACTGTACCTGGACGATGTTATTGTATTCTCCCGGACATACCAAGAACACCTTCGTCACCTGTCCGAGGTATTCAAGGTACTTATACAGCACGGCCTAAAGGTGAAGCCCTCCAAGTGCTACCTGTTGAAACCCCAAGTTCACTACCTTGGGCATGTCGTGAGCGCACAAGGCGTCCAACCTGATCCTGAAAAGATCACTGCAGTCCAGAACTGGCGAAGACCAACTACCGTCAAAGAAGTCCGAAGCTTCCTTGGATTCGCAGGTTACTACCGGCGTTTCATACCACACTTCGCCCAAGTAGCCGAGCCTCTGAACGAGTTGTTGCGCGGTTGTCCCAGAGAAAACTACAACCGAAAGCTTCCGGTAGACTGGACAGCGCGTCAAGAGGAAGCCTTTCAAGCGCTTAAAGCACTTCTGACGCAACCACCAATTCTAGCCTATCCCGACTACAGTCAGCCATTCCGCTTGTACACAGATGCAAGTCACCAAGGTTTGGGTGCAGTGTTGTCCCAGGTTCAGGACAACAAAGAGCGAGTCATCGCCTACGCCAGCAGGAGTCTGAGAGGCGCGGAGAAGAACGACCAGAACTATAGTTCTTTCAAACTCGAACTTCTGGCGCTTGTCTGGGCCGTGACAGAGAAGTTTAAAGACTACCTGGCTGCCACACCCTTTACCGTGTACACAGATAACAATCCGTTGGCGCATCTGGACACTGCTCGACTGGGAGCCCTTGAACAACGGTGGGCCTCAAGACTCGCGAATTACAAGTTCTCTGTCAAGTATCGCAGTGGCAAGTCCAACGCTAACGCTGATGCACTCTCAAGGTTGCCTGTGGGAGAAGAACCACCCCGAGAAGACATCTGGGAAGAGGTGGAGATGCCACCATTCTACAACAAATTTGCCCAACAGGTTGCTATTGGTGTCCCTGTAGAAGGAGAATCTCTGGCGAAAACAGCTGCCGAATCCCTCCAGGAGCCATCTCTGTGGAAAACGTTCCAAGAAGAGAGCAGAGTTTTAGGAGAATTGTCAGATTTCCTGCTTACAGGAAGAATACCAACCCGTGTAAAGAGAGGTCTTCATGACGTGGAATTAAAACGCCTTTGGCGACAGAGGAAGCGCCTGTTTGTCCAACGAGGCCTTCTACATAGAAACACTCTTGATCCTGTCACAGGTGAAAGGCTTCATCAGATCCTCGTACCAAGAAGAGACGCACAGATGATACTTGAGGCGTATCATGACAGATCCGGTCACTTCGGGGTACAAAAGACCGAAGCTACCATCCGTCGTCGCTTCTATTGGGTTGGGATGAGGAGTGACATTGAGAGTTGGTGCCGAGAGTGTCCCGCCTGTAGTATCACCAAGGAAGGTCGAAGAGATCAGAAGGCCCCTCTACATCCAATTAAGACTCAAAAGCCGTGTGAAATTGTTGCTCTGGACCATGTGAAGTTGGGTCCCACACGTTCCGGCTACAGCTACGCTCTGACAATGGTGGATCATTACTCCAAGTTCCTTGTCATCGTGCCTGTCAGAGATCTTACAGCAAGAACTACGGCTGAGACCTTCTACGCAGAGTTTGTCCGCCATTACGGTTGTCCTGAGCATATCCTCACCGACCGTGGATCGGCGTTTGAATCCCAATTGTTCCGTGAGCTGTGTCAGTTCCAAGACTGCAAGAAGTTGCGAACCACAGCGTATCACCCTCAAGGGAATGGTATGTGCGAGAAGGCAAATCAAGTGATCATCGGCATGCTAAGAACAGCCGCAGTTACACCTGGTGTTGAGTGGCCTGAGCGTATCAAGGACTTGGCCTATATTTACAACAACACACCCCAAACATCTACGGGATACGCACCATTTTATCTAATGTTTGGAAGACAAGGTCAACTTCCTTCAGACTTAACCCTTGGTGTGAAGGTCCCTGACACCATCAATCCACTACCCATAACAGACTGGGTTGTTGAACACCGCCGACGTATGGAGGAAGCTAAAGAGATAGTTGAAACGCGCATGGATGAGGTTCGTAGGAGACAACAGGAGGATTACAACCATCGCGCCCATGCAGCGCCCCTGAAAGTTGGCGACCGTGTATGGTTAAGGAATAACCATCGGAATGGGAAATTGGATCCATTCTGGGAGAAAGAACCATACAGTGTCATCTCCATACCATATCCTGAATCCTACGTGTATAAGATCTCTAAACCTGGGAGACAGCCCCAAGTAGTACACCGAAACCGTCTGAAGCTGTGCCTTAAAGAAGGACTACCCACAGAGGTGCCCCCAGCTGAGACAACGAGTACAGAGATCTTGTCACCTTCTGAAGCGAAAGAGAGACCCCCAACTTTAACTGAGCTTATGTGGGCGCCTAAACTACTACCATTTAGCTGTTATCCACCAATTGCTCTAGTGCAAGAGAACCCTTCGACAGATGATTTAATTGATTTCAGTGACTCTGTTTCTGATTCAAATCTTGTTCCACTTAGGCGTTCTGAGCGTACCACAAAAGGCGTACCTCCAACACGCTATAGTGATGCCATGGCTGTCCTTGGGTAAAAGAGGTTAACTGTCTCTGCTCCTGTATATATGTTATTCCTGCTCTGATTACATTAATGTTTTTCCTGTGTGTATATACAGTATATATATAATATCTTGCCATGTAATATAGTATTTACATTTATATGCAACAATCCAAGCCATAGTGCCTGGCTCACCGAGCCAAGGAAGTTCTGTTACCCCATTGCGGTATGGACATTGGTGCTAGAGTGCCTACTCTTCCTTACAGAAAGGACTGTTTATTGTTTCTCAGAGAGACTCTCATGATAATGGACACTCACGAAATTTGTGCCAGAGAGCCTCTGGACCCATTTGTACTACTGTTGTTTCTATATGGACTGTCTGATGGTACCGCCAAAAGGTTCCATAAGTCTGAGTTTAATTATCTCTCCGTTACCCTTCAGACTTCTCATGGACATTCCAGGACTATGCCGGGAGGTCTTACCTCAAGTTTCTAAGTATTATATTTTTCTAAACTGTTAGTGACATTTGCACTTTATTCGTATTTATTAATGTTATGTTACATTTCTCACCTTCACCCCAGCCCGTCGCCGAGGTCGGCTCAGTGAAAGAGGGGGAGTATGTGGCATCCCAGAGCTGGCTATGGCTGGGCTGAGGGTGATCTCTGTGCATTGTATTATTTCCTGTTGCTTCATAGCCTGTGTGACATAGCAGGGGGTCCTGAGTCTCACACAACACAGCGCCACCTAGTGAGCCTCACACATGCATTACACCTCCCATAGGATTGAATAGTAACCAAATGTCCAATGGGAGGACATCGCCTGAGAAAAGGGGAGGAGTCAGCTGATCACTGGGTCCCCATGGTAACACCCCTGCAGGAAGGTTCTGCGTGTGAGGAGTTAGAAGTGTGGAGTGTTAGGAGGAGGAGGTGAGGAGAGAAGTGTGATGTCCTGTGAAGAAAGCAGTGAGTTTAGTGCAGGAATCTCAAGTCCTAGACAGGCCCAGGAAGGTTGGAGAGCTGACATACTCCAGCTATTCAGAAGATCCTGTCCCCTGTCTGCCTAGCCATCGCCCTGAAGGAAGTCAAGCATCATTATCTTGTCAGCATGAGACTGTGGAGAGAACATTCTGGAACACGTGCTCCATAGCCAGTATCACAGGATCCAGGGGCCAAGGCCAGACCTGTGGAATATCCTGCCACCCTGACTATTGCACCCCGAAACTCTGAGCTATCAGGACCACATAACGTGAGTGGGGAATATTATGTACTAGTATCATGGTGGGCATCCTCCTATGAGCCAAATAGGAGCCCAGACGCACCTCAGGGCTGTAACACTGAAGTATAAGGGGCTAGGAACACCTTTCATCAAGTCTACCCTGCACCCCAGGACTTTGCTGTGTCACCAGGCGTACCCCGTTGTTTTGTATTGAAGAAACTGTTTAAGCATTTGTGCCTCCACACCCATGGAAGTAAAAGTTCAACTTTACAACCGTTTCTGTGTCTGACTCTGCACCGACAACATCAGGGCGCCCCAAACACCGCCAGTCGGCACAGTATAGGGGAAGCGCCCCGGGGGAACAATCACCACCAACATTTGTGCAGCCCCCTCATCACCGGTACCAGTGGTGGTAACGTGGGACAGCACCAGCGCTGCGCCCTCGTGCCCAGAGACCGTGACAAGTCTGCGCTGTTTGCACCCCGCAATCCCAACTGCAGCGTTACCTTCCATCTGGTCACCGCACAAACAGTACATTTAACATAGAATGGGACGTACCAACACAAAACCCAGAGGCACAAAGACAAACAATAAAAAGCAGCAGCCTCTGGGATGCTGCACTAATCTGCCTCAAGCACACAGAAGGGACAACATCTTAAACTGATTAATAGAAAGACATTGCTTCTTTTCTAAGTTTTAAATATACTGTTATAATAATAGAAATCAAACAAAGACTAATAATTCTGTACATTATATCTGTATCTGAATAGCAAGGAAAGCTATGATGTCCTCATGCTTTGTGAGTGCTACATACACCCCTTCAGGCAAACAAACAATTTCAAATTCATAAAGGTCTGATTTTGGACAGAGGATAATGTGCAGAGCTGCAAAAAAACCCTTTTTTTTCTTTTTTAGTTGGAGGATATATTATAGCAATAATGATAATTAAAAGGTGGAGACAATGACCAAAAGCAAGCCGTTTTATAAGAAACACTGACGTGAAAACATATGTGATTTATATGCTGCAAATTCTTAAATGTCGAGCTATTGTCAATATAGTACTAGAATTTAATAAACTTTTATTACCTTTTTTAACAGGTCCCATAAATTAGTTCTGTTACCAAGTGAACTGTGCAATCCATTCAGAACCATGACAGAAGAGATTGATGTGTAGCCTAGCATACCGATCACATGTTTCCTTAATAACTTTCTATTGATCTCCAGTGGCCTGTCTAATCTCAGGTCCTCTTACAGTTATTCTTCATGAAAATGTCTTTCCATGTTTTACTTAACCAGTATATTGTAATGAATACTGAGAGTGCGGAAGACACCAGACAATAACATGTACCGCAGCTCACCCAGGCCACACATTGTACAATGGAGCCTCTGCCGCCCTACAGTAAGACCAGATCTATTACACGAATGGTGGCTCAGTCTTTAATACCTTATCAGTAGAGATGAGCAAATTGAAGCTGCAGAAGTGGAATTCGATCCGAATTTCAGGAAATATTCGATTCGCATCGAATCCGAATTTCTTCGTGCTTCGTAGTAACGATTCGCATTTAGTTCAAAATGGCTGCTCTACATATTAGGACATTGGGCAAGGAACTCTGGTGGGAACGCGGGATCACCCACAATGCCATGCGTGCAGCCAACCAGCAGCCAGCCCCGTGATGTCACATCCCCTTAACCCATTTGCGGCATCCAAGGGGTTCTGCCATTTTGCCACCCAACCCAGCTCTCTGCAGCCAATAAATAGCTGTTTTTGTTATGCGATTTTCCGCGATTTAATTCGGATTCCTGGTTTACATTGACTGGGTTGAATACCTACCACATTCCCATCCCACATCAAGATGGAGTGCCTAATATATATATTTTTCTGTAATACACCTGTACATATACTACCTGATGGCTAACACAGTGCACTGAGGCTATGTGACTATGGACCAAGGAACCATACAGCCTCCATGCTCTGCTATATAAACCCTTTACCAATGTGGAGCCTTAGGCTGAGGACCCACGTTGTGGAAATGCAGCTTTTTTTGTTGCAGTTTTTGGTGCCAAAGCCAAGAATGGCTACAAAAGGAATGGGAAATATACAGGAAGCTCTACCTTCAGCTCAATCCATTCCTGGCTTTGGCTCAAAAAAACCCAATGTGGGGCCTTAGCCTTAAAGGGCTTCTCCAGCTTTTTGATGTTGATTACTTATCTTCAGGATAAGTCTGCCATATCAAAAAGCAACCCCTTTAATACTCTGATACATAGTTTGACATCTTTCATGGTTTGTGCAAGGATTATTTTGCTAGTGTTATAGTGAACCTTGTGTAATTAAAATTCCACCATTATGTTTATAATAAACGGAGTTAATAATCTTCACCCCGCCACGCACAACCCCCTTACCATCCCAGTCCCACAAGCCCGCTGCCTTGGGATAACCTTAGACTCTGACCTATCCTTCAAGCCGCACATTCAAACCCTCAACACCTCCTGCCGCCTCCAACTCAAGAACATCCACCGAATCCTCTCCTTCCTCACCCCCGAAACTACAAAGATGCTAGTTCACGCCCTCATAATCTCCTGCTTAGACTACTGTAACACTCTTCTCCATGGCCTCCCAGCAAACACTCTCGCCCCCCTCCAGTCCACCTTAAACTGTGCTGCTCGCCTAATACACCTCTCCCCCCGTTCTTCATCGGCCGCTCCCCTCTGCCAATCCCTTCACTGGCTACCCATCGCCCAGCGAATAGAATTCAAACTACTAACGCTGACATACAAAGCCATCCACAACCTGTCCCCTCCATACTGTATATCTCCGACCTAATCTCCCGCTACCTGCCCACACGTAACCTCCGATCCTCCAAAGACCTCCTACTCCGCTCTGCTCTTCACACAATCATCTCCAAGACTTCTCTCGTGCATCCCCCATACTCTGGAACTCATTACCAAGACACATAAGACTGTCCCCCACAGTCACAAGCTTCAAGAAGGCCCTGAAGACTCACCTATTCAGGAAGGCCTACAACCTCCAATAACACTACTGTCACCACACCACCATCTGTACAGCCTCTACCCCCACCTTCTGTCTCTATCCCTCTTCCCTCATAGATTGTAAGCCCTTGCGGGCAGGGCCCTCTATCCCACTGTGCCAGTTGGTCAATGTTAGTATTATCTGTTTTGTATATCTTGTGTACCGTATGTAAATCCTCATATGTAAAGCACCATGGAATTAATGGTGCTATGTAAATAAACAATAAATAAATAAAAAAAAAGTGCTCAAAGTGATTTCCAGGAGTAGAAAATATGCCTGCTTTGTTTTTACTCTAAGGCTAAAGCCCAACATTGCGGAAACGCAGCGTTTTTTGTTGCAGATTTTGCTGCAGATTTTTGAGCCAAAGTCAGGAGTGGATTTAACAGAAGGTAATTATCTAAGTACTTCCCTTATATTTTCCATTCCTTTTCAAGCCACTCCTGACTTTGGCTCAAAAATACCGCAGCAAAATCTGCAACAAAAAACGCTGCGTTTCCGCAATGTGGGGCCTTAGCCTAAAACAGAGCCATATCTGTCCACAGGCTGTGTGGCTCACCTGCACAACTTTCCCAGCCATCAGACCTGTCGCATCTATACATCTTAGCAGCATTTCCATCCCTATCTAAGGCTTAAACTGCCATGAGTACTTGTTCATGACATGTCTGTGTACACAAGTTTCCCATTATTTCCATCCACTGTCAATGAGCCCCACACAGTAATCTTGCCCCCTTTTGTTCCACAGTCTCCCCCACAGAATTCCTATATGCTGCTGACGAACTGATATTTTAGCCATGAAATCGTTCATTTTCTCCTTTCTGAAAGTGGAAGGCTGTGTATTTTAAATCTTCTCCCTTCAGTTCCCCAGAGGACAGGGGTCATAAATTTACAATGGACAGACTGACAGCCATCAAAGGAATCCAGAAAGGATACCAAAGAATCTTATCCATGCCTGGTGTTTTGACCTTGACCCTTGACCCCCTTAACTTCTGGGCCAGTTGTACCTGTGACCACTGTGACTCCCTATATGCCAGTGAACAGGGCTAAGGTGCAATACCACATTGGCTAATATACAAAGCAGGAATTAGATTTACAGATTTAGTATCAAGCATGTAAAGTACATTACATAAGTATTGTTCCAAACCTCAAAATACAATGAATCCTATTTAAGACAACCACTCAAAATGACAGCGAGAAGTGTCATTTGTAGGGGGTGGTCTTCTCAAGACAGATGGTCAGTATACATGATATACAATAGAAATGAAAATCTCCTGAAAATGTTCTGTGACAATCTGGTTTGGCTGAAGGGACAGTCTTCTCAAATACGTACTCTTTAGAAGGGGTTTCACTATATCTCTTTAGCTCTGTGTGCAGATAAGGATAACGTACAAAAAATACATTGAGAGAATCAATTCTATAGAAATCCTTGTGAAAACTGTTGGTGAATGAAACACCAATATTCCTAGATTATTTTTCCTGGCTGGCTATAAATGATCAGTCTAGTGGTATTGCTTGTCTGGCTGCGAGGGAGGCCTTTTCATTTCTAAAAGTGGTACAAAAATCAAGATGAAACAGACTTTCTTTGTTGCTATGGAAACGGTTAGTTTGTGTGGAGTCTTTAATCACACATGCCTCTGTTTTTATCTGAGTCTATCAAGACATCCCAGGCTGGGGGGAGGAGTGGGGATTTAGTAATGGAAGTACTTCTGAATAAGTGAACATAAAGCCAGACAAAGTAAAGGGAAACCTAATTCAAAAGTCGCACAATCTGCAAGAGAACAGTTATCCCACTCCTTCCGGAGTTATTAGTTACTTAGTGAAAGTGTGATTTCTTAATAGCAACTGTGTTCTGTCTGGTCAAAAAGACATAATAGTAATAACAAAAGGTTTAATAATAGGAATGGCGAATGATATAAATAGGTTTATCAGGATTCATTTGATCTGCGGGATTAGCAGTATCAACAACTTCATGCTGTTTCCGATCACAGGCGCTGCTGCCTGGTCTCTGCTGTTTAAAACGGCAGAAACCCAACGGCTGTGGGGCCCGCTGAGCTCCTGGGCGGGTGCCATGAATTCCCATGTGACCCAGGACATACCTGTACACCCTGGTGCATGAAGGAATGTAATATGGGATCTGGAATGGTTTTAGAGTCGTCTCCCTACTTAGGGATGGCAGTGATACTCAGAACTTGAGAACATTACTTCCAAGGAAGCAATGGGGGAGATTTATTAAAAAACTGTACCACTGTTGTGGTGTAAAAAAGGCTCAAACCTCTGGTTTACAATTTTGTATATGCCATTTGTGACAAAATTGTCCCAACTGCCATTTTTATGCCAACCTTGCTAAAAAGGGGGCATGCCATGTGTGTGCTTGTGGTGAGGCCATCAGACCTGCCAGATTTATCATCATTTACACAAACTAATGTACATGATACATGAAATCTATGCCAGATCCCCGCTGGTGTAGATTTTTCCAGCACAGGAGATAAGAAAACAACGATCTTTATAAATGTCCAACATTGTGCTTGGCGGTTACTGAGTTCTCAAGTGAGGAAATTGGCAATTTCACACCAATCTTACAAAAGGCAAAAAATGACTTGCTGACACTTGCAGCATATTGCGAACCTCTGTGTCACTTTACTGACACTTGTGACACAGTGCTAGGGTTTGCTCTTTTAGCACCACTCTAGTCCAGGACAGTCTCACTTCAGTTTAGGGTTACATCAAGTTTAGTTTCAACAGCTCAGTCTCATGTTAGCCTGCCTCAGTCCCCTCTCTGATCACCACTACATGTCAGCAATGCCCTGGCAGTAGCTAATCTGCAGTCACTATATATCACTTCCGCTATTACTTGCTTTACACTGTATCGCTCACTCTAACTCACCATGGGTCAGCATGTCGTTGGGAGGCAAGGACTCCTAGCAGCATAGATAACTAGACTGCTAATAGTCCTTCTCCCGGCATGCAGGCCGGTAAATCCGGCCAACACACGGACTAAGTTTCATGGCTGAAACTTGATCGTGTGAATGCCCCCTTAGGCTAAATTCACTCTGCTTTGCAGTGTCTGTCCAAAATTTTTGTTGGAAAGATTTCCTGGTGGAAACCCTTGGATGTATACACTTAATGGATGCCACCATCACATATACAATAGGTGCCTATGTTTACTGCGTTATTCCATACAGTAAAAGAAATGTTATCCCAATGTATATCGCCTAACAAATGTAAAACAAATAACACTCCCTTGGCCTCCATTGGAATAATAGAACACTAGTGTATCATATGCCAATATTAATAAACTGCCCGACTGATGGAGGGGCCAAGAGATTTATGAAGAGGCTGCAGAGTCTTCATCAGTCTGTCAAAGGTTCCAATGCCAGAATGGAAATCTATGCCAGGTAGCATCTAGCACAGATTTCCATTCTAACTCATGTCAAAAAACTGGCATGGGTTTTAGTAAATAAGCCAGGCCAAGGCGTCTTGGCATAGAAGGAATGATAAATTCCCCCACAGTGTAAAAAGAGCCTAGTATTCTGCCAAACAAAGGCACAATATGGTGTCAAGTAGAGTGCTTATGGCTCTCTAGTATGAAGTCATAAGGACTCTGCATACCTTGTACAAGGTCCATACACTGGTTGTGTGGATGACACATAAAGAGTTATTCAAGCTTTAACCACCAATACATAGAGTCACATTAGATCAGTAGGGTCCCATAACAAAACAGCATCAGAACTGACTGGACAGTGTCAGACTATGTAGAGACATGCCCCATTGCCAAGGGGAATGGTAACACTCATTTGAAAATATAGCCATACATTTACAGGAGGAATAATAGAGGGCCAAAACAACAGTGTCCGGTCTGGTCCTGCTGCTCCGGTGTTTTCTTCCAGTGGAACTGCCCACAGCACTGTGACATCTCATGTCAGTGGCCTCAGCGGTCATGTGCGGTGGGGACTTCCGCTAGGAGAAAACACTGGAGCAACAGAACCAGAGCATCAGGGCAAAAGGGGCAGGTGAGGATTTTTTTTTTTCACCTTCCCCGGTCTCATATTAAAAAAAGTGTTTATCCTGGACAACTCCTTTAATTAAATGAATTGCCCCCTTATATTATGCCCCTGATTCTCCCTGACATAAATACTGCTCCCCTAATGACCCTTTACATAAATGATGTCCCCTTCTATTCATAATGTCCCCTAATGAACCCTTATGTAAATAACCACCCCTTATGTTCAAAATGCTTCCTAATGCCCCCTTATATAATTGATGTCCCCTAATGAACGCTTATATGAATGAGTTCCCTATATATATATCATGGTCCCTTATATAAATAACCCCCTTATATTAATAATACCCTTATATAAATAACACCTCAAGTTCATAAAGCCCCCTTATATAAGTTGCGCCTTCCTAATGATCCCTTATACTATTAAAATACTTACAACTGCACTAAAAAAAATATACTCACCTACCTGCGATCCTTTGATGGAGCCGCCGCCTCTTCTTCTTGACCTGTGCATAGGACGTCTGTGTCTCAGCGCAGGAGGTGCGATGCTATGACGTCATCACGCCCACCTGCACCGAGAAGCAGATGTCTCCTAAGCCAGCCCAGGACAGGTCCTGCTCAGCTTTTTTTTTTTTTTTTTTAAAGCAGCCTGTCTTGGATTGGTTTAAGTTAAATAAAAAGTGAAAATGCTGCCCCCTCCTAGCTGTCACGGATAGTGCCGCCTCACTTCACCTCATTAGAGGTGCGCCCCTGGCAATGGGTATAACAGGTATAAGAAATGAAGATTCATCTTGGGTCAACTAAAATGGCCTACACAATATACTCTGCAGTCACTTCAGACCCCAGAGTATAATAGTGGGAGGCCCCTCTGGTGACGTAATGCGCCTTAGGTCACCGCTGAGGTCTGTGATTGACGTCACCGAGGAGGCTGACAGAGAGTGCTGGATGCCGCGAGGAAGCCCAGAAGAGGTAAAGGAAGATGAGTATGATTTTTTTTTTACACCTCCCCTGGGCCTCCAACTATTATACTCTGTGGTCTGAAGAGAGCCCAGTTTATAATAATGTCACTTTTCACTATGACATAACTTCAGCTATGTTTCCCTTAGAGAGCTAGAGATTGGATATATAGGTTCCTCGGCGCCTATATATGTGATTCATACTGGATTTGTTCAACCCAAAACAAATCTGGGACCCGAGCCACCTGAACCCAGAACAAAACAAATCCCGAGAGATTCCCCCATCTCTACTACCTAATAAGTTGACTTTTATATACTGTTACATTGATATATACTTATATATTTATTAATATTTTCTACTAACATTTGCGGTACAAGCCTTTGCTATTGTTTTAGTTATCAGGAAAAAAATGTATATTTTACATGCTAGTCATATACACCATTTTAGGTTCCCATCTATATGAACCATAAGTACAGTGGGTACGGAAAGTATTCAGACCCCTTTAAATTTTTCACTCTTTGTTTCATTGCAGCCGTTTGCTAAAAGCAAAAAAGTTCATTTTATTTCTCATTAATGTACACTCAGCACCCCATCTTGACAGAAAAAAAAAACAGAAATGTAGATATTTTTGCAAATGTATTAAAAAAGAAAAACTGAAATATCACATGGTCATAAGTATTCAGACCCTTTGCTGTGACACTCATATTTAACTCACTGCTGTCCATTTTCTTCTGATCCTCCTTGAGATGGTTCTACTCCTTCATTGGAGTCCAGCTGTGTTTAATTAAACTGATTGGACTTGATTAGGAAAGGCACACACCAGTCTATATAAGACCTCACAGCTCACAGTGCATGTCAGTGCAAATGAGAATCATGAGGTCAAAGGAACTGCCCAAGGAGCTCAGAGACAGAATTGTGGCAAGGCACAGATCAGGCCAAGGTTACAAAAGAATTTCTGCAGCACTCAAGGTTCCTAAGAGCAAAGTGGCCTCCATAATCCTTAAATGGAAGAAGTTTGGGACGACCAGAACTCTTTCTAGACCTGGCTGTCCAGCCAAACTGAGCAATCGTGGGAGAAGAGCCTTGGTGAGAGAGGTAAGGAAGAACCCAAAGATCACTGTGGCTGAGCTCCAGAGATGCAGTAGGGAGATGGGAGAAAGTTCCACAAGGTCAACTATCACTGCAGCCCTCCAGCAGTCGGGGCTTTATGGCAGAGTGGCCCGAAGGAAGCCTCTCCTCAGTGCAAGACATATGAAAGCCAGCATAGAGTTTGCCAAAAAACAGATGAAGGACTCCCAGACTA
Organism: Leptodactylus fallax; assembly: GCA_947044405.1. Taxonomy (NCBI): domain Eukaryota; kingdom Metazoa; phylum Chordata; class Amphibia; order Anura; family Leptodactylidae; genus Leptodactylus; species Leptodactylus fallax. Next base: position 2,581,644 of record CAMRHE010000153.1, on the reverse strand, counting down.
TGAGAAATAAGATTCTGTGGTCTGATGAGACGAAGATTGAACTTTTTGGCGTTAATTCTAAGCGGTATGTGTGGAGAAAACCAGGCACTGCTCATCACCTGCCCAATACAATCCCAACAGTGAAACATGGTGGTGGCAGCATCATGCTATGGGGGTGTTTTTCAGCTGCAGGGACAGAACGACTGGTTGCAACTGAAGGAAAGATGAATGCGGCCAAGTACAGAGATATCCTGGAAGAAAACCTCTTCCAGAGTGCTCTGGACCTCAGACTGGGCCAAAGGTTCACCTTCCAACAAGACAATGACCCTAAGCACACAGCTAAAATAACAAAGGAGTTGCTTCGGAACAACTCTGTGACCATTCTTGACTGGCCCAGACAGTGCCCTGACCTCAACCCAATTGAGCATCTCTGGAGAGACCTGAAAATGGCTGTCCAACAACGTTCACCATCCAACCTGACGGAACTGGAGAAGATCTGCAAGGAAGAATGGCAGAGGATCCCCAAGTCCAGATGTGAAAAACTTGTTGCATCATTCCCAAGAAGACTCATGGCTGTACTAGCTCAAAAGGAAGGGGCTTCTACTCAACACTGAGCAAAGGGTCTGAATACTTATGACCATGTGATATTTCAGTTTTTCTTTTTTAATACATTTGCAAAAATATCTACATTTCTGTTTTTTTTTCTGTCAAGATGGGGTGCTGAGTGTACATTAATGAGAAATAAAATGAACTTTTTTGCTTTTAGCAAATGGCTGCAATGAAACAAAGAGTGGAAAATTTAAAGGGGTCTGAATACTTTCCGTACCCACTGTACATTAATACTGATAAGAATTTGTTATATTGAAAGGATACTATCTTTGGTTATATATAAAATACTTCTCTGATAACATCGTACTTGCAATCTAAAGTATCTCATTACCATTACCAGATATTTTTATAGTCACAATATATGGAGACATAACTGAAAAGAAAAGAGTTAAATAGCCATAAGTGAGCATTCATAAGCATTATATCAAGAACATGCAGCCTGTCTCCTATTAACTCATAGGCTTAGAGAAAAGACTACTCTGTTACATGAGATTGTCAGTCTAACATAGTTGTGTCTGTGTATTGTAAAAGAATATTCACTGACACTCCCTCTAGTGGTGATTTGTATGGTATATTATGATCTGGTGTCCTCCCAAATTCTGATGCTGAGTTTGCACAATTTTAACAACCATTATCTCAAGCTATGAATGATATAAAACTGAATTGGGACCCACATCTGTCTTGAGAAAAGGATTCCCTGACAGTGGAGGGAGAGATGGCCACATTCTATTATCAGGCATTTATTGGATATTCTGTGGATATAGCCATATTTATCAAGACGCCTTGTTGAAATCCTTTCTGAAGCGGTCATTGCCTCCCATTCCTAGTACCATTTTGCCTTTCTCTGGTTCCTGCCTGCTTTATAGTTGAACAAACAAGTAAATGTATTATTCTACGTTATATTCATCGTTGGTATGATGATTTTATACTGTATTTGGTACCAAGGACAAGTCATGGTTCTGGTCTGGTGGGGGCCTCTTCTTCAGCAATAATGCCAATTAAAATTGGTCCTCTACATTAGGTAGTTGTCAGCAGGTCCTGTTAAAGGGGTTTTCCTTAGGATAAGTCATCAATATGTGATCAGTGGTGGTTTGACCTCAGTAGGGGTCTAACAGCTGTTTGAAGAGGCTGCAACACTTACAAGTGCTGCAGCCTCTTTCCTGTGCTGATGATAGTAGTATAATGGCACTCTACTGAAGATTTGCGGGTTGTGGTTTTAATGGGACATTTTAAGACGCAGGAGGAAAGGAAAGAATGGGAGTACAAGTTTATGCAAAAATTTCAAACTCTGCAATTTGGACTTAATATTCATGCCAGCTTCATGTCACACTATGTATGAACTGTGAGGGTCACAAATCACCACCTGATTGCAAACAGATAACAGATCCCTCTGTCACGCACCACAACTTTCCAGATTGTTTTTTGACCTGTTGTAAATAACTTCTCTACGTAGATTGCTTTTTGGTTTGGTTTTTTTAAGGACTCTAAAATCCTTTGAAGACCATGTGTATAGGGTATATATAAAATCTGTGAATTTTCAGTTCTTGTATAACACCATGTCTGAAGAAGAGAGCTAGACTCTTGAAAGCTTACTTATCTAATATACTCAGTTAGCCTCTAAAAGGTATCGCCTGATTTCTTCACTCTTCCACTACTGTGCCGATGATGTCACGTTCATTGGTCACATGGTACAGCAGCAGCTCTTTGTCATTGAAGTGAATGGAGCTGAGCTGCAATTCCAAGCACAACCCCTATGCAAAGTAGGCTGCTATTCTTGATATTCAGTGAAGAGTCTACAGTACTCACCTTAACACTATTTAGTTATTTATTATGCATACTTATATAGCGCCATCATATTCCACAGCACTTTTACACTATGGCCTCATCAACCATCTGGTCTGTGTCAGTACTGGTTGTCAGACAATCAACAATCTCATATTGATGACCTACCCTAAAGATACTGTAGTTCATCAGTATATAAGTACCAGAAAACCCCTTTATTGTTAACAGGATTGAACAACTATGTAATGTATATAAAGGCAGCCCCACTGTCCACCAACATATAAGGATTTTCAATTCCAATGTGAACAGACAGCAATATTCACAGAAGGTAGAGATCCAACTGAAACATAACTTTTAAATATACTCTAAAATAATACCTCAAAATAAAACAGAATATTCCATACATGGATTCCACATAAGGTGATGCATACTACTGATATTCCTTTAAATATCAGAAACTAAATGCGGTTGATGAATTCAACTAAGCAGGGATAGACAGACAGGTGAGGCTGCAGTCAGACTAGTGTTCGGTGACCGTTTAGGGATTCCGTTCCCTATTCCACTTTTAATATGCAAGCAGGACTTTTCTCTCTGCCGATTTCAGGCATAAACCCGGTGGACCCTATTACAGTCTGTAATGGCTCTTTAACCGGATCTGGTTTCTGATTTTTCGGGTCCCAAAGCCGACCCAAAGAACGGACACCCGAACAGTAGTGGGAACCTAGCGTCAGACAAACTTAGTGCTGCTGTCCAGGATCAGGGATCCGGGAACTGCATTTTTCACTGTGAAATAGGCAGGTTTTGGTCTCTCTTGAACTCTTTTGATTTTTGTTTTTGGACACAGGGATACCTAATGTGTATGTGTTTCACAGTATGTTTTACTTTAATATGTGTTCTAGGGAAAGGGGAGTGATTCAAATTTTTTATTCTTTTTACTTTTATTTTATTTTTTTTTTAACTATAATTATTAGACTTCCCCCTTAGGGGTTTTGAACCCCAGGGGTCTGATCACTAATGCAATGCATCTGCGGGGTTTTTGCTATATCATATGTGATGTAGATACTTTCTTTAGGTATGTTATGGGTGTAGCACACATTATAAAGGGTGTGTTTCACTCCCCAAAAGGAGGCAGGGCTTTGTAAAAAAAGAGAACATGGATACCCAAAGATTTTGGCTTTGCGCATCTCACCGCCCTGATTGACTTCAGCAAAAGTTGTCAAGTATGATTTATCAATGTGTCCTAAAACTACACATTTACTGTACTTAGTTATCAATACCAAAATGTTGACTCAGGATGGTGTCACACATAGCTGCACTAATGGAAACTGCATGTGGCTGAGAGCCTGCCAACATGTGGTGGTCAATGGTGCAGTAAAGGGACATATTATAAGCATGCTTACAACAGATCATCGTTGGCGCAGAGCTTATACTTCATTTTTAACAGGTTAAGGGGACATTCATACTAGCATTATAAACTTCCGTTGCTCTAATCCGTCATAGGATGAGAGCAACGGACATTAACAGCCGCAGATTGACTGATGCAGATGAAGCCCACTCCATCTGTGTCCATTCCCATTGAATGTATTGTAAAAAATATGATGGAAGCTTTCTTCTGTCATGTTTGTTTGCTTTCGTGAAAGAAATAAAACCCTGAATGCACAGCTATGTCTTATGTCGCTTCCATCATGTGTTTTACTTTAGAGTGAATGCAGATGGACACCAGATAGAGAGGGTTCCATCTGCATCAGTCACTCTATAGCTGTTAATATCCGTTGCTCTCATCCTATGAGACATGAGAGCAACAGACATTAATAATGGCAGTGTGAACCTAGCCTTACACCGCACTATTAGAGACATTTATCATAAGGCATATGTTGTTTCTCATACTAATAGGAAAACTTGTGTAGACATTAGGCAGCTGTCTGGAAAAAGTAAGTTTTCCTTCAGAAACTGCTCCAGCATGGTACTCAGACTTGTCTGTTCTGCTGCACTGACACACTTGTCTCTAAACTTTGCTTAATACTGAATGATTACTAAAGTAATATATACAATATTTATCATCCCTGTGCTGTATGTATTATTCCAGTACTGTGACATTACTGTGTGTATTATCCCTTTACTATGACACCACTGTATGCATTATCCCTATACTGTGACATCACTGTGTGCATTATTCCTGTATTTTGACATTGATTTGTCCACTGTCCCTGTACTGTGACATCACCATGTATATTATCCCTGTACTGTGACATCACTGTATGCATTATTTCTGTACTGTGACATCATTGTGTGCATTAACGCTGTACTGTGGCATCATTGTTTGCATTATCCCTTTGCTGTGACATTACTAAGTGCATTATTTCTGTACCGTGACATCACTGAGTGCATTATGACTGTACAGTCACATCGGTGTATGAATTAAGCCTATACTGTGACATCATGTGTGCATTATTCCTGTACTGTGACATCACTGTGTGTATTATGTCTATTGGCGACAAAAATAATTCTACACTTTTCAAGTTTTGAACTTGCTTCTTAAACTGGACATGTTAGAGTGGGGCCACCTTACAAGTTTTGCGATTTGACCCCATGGATACTTGTTACATCCCTGCATATGGAGGTACAGTATATACCTCAATGGCTCCGTTACCATTGGCTACAGCAATGGCTGGACAGACCGGTATTCACAGAGATACAGTATCAAATTACATTGTAGTCTATAATGAGGGGAGTGGGGAGGAGTGAGAAGAAGCTGAGTGGGAGAGAAGAGATGCAAGGGCAGGCAGAGGCTACTGGAACTAGAAAGTTTCTATTTCACCCAAGTGCTTTATTCTCATCAGTGCTGCTCAGTACTTCACTATAATGTACTATATGACCCTCATGTGCATAGCAATAGGGGGTGCAGTGGTAGCAGACATAACTGGGCCCCAGACCCTGAGGGGACCCCATATAACATAAGATATACCGCTATTTTAAATGGCACAAAGCAAGTAGGGCCCCCATTACAGATCTTGCATTGGGAAGCAGGAGCTTCAGGCTACATCTCTGATGACCCTATTGCTGCTTCTGAGTGAGATATATATGGTGCTGCTGATGCTACTGAGAACAGAGTGTTAGGTTAGTTCTCCTCTACTTTCTGTATGCAGTGTTTGGGAGACATCATATCATCTAGTCTCCACCCACCAGCTGAATATTAGAGACAGAGCTTGCAGAGGGAAAAACTGCTAAAAATGCAAAGTACAGGTTATTGTTAAGATTCAGATGCAAGGTAAGGAATGTACAGTACTGGTCTACAGGAGAGCAGCAGCAGAAATGTGCTGACAACTGCGAGCAGTAGAAAATGCTACTTAAAGGCAAAACACTACTGTGAGCCAAGACCAGCCTCAGACGCCTTCACCAGAGCTCCTCGCAAGATGGATTTTCGCTGAATCTGAAGACCAGAATTGTCACCAGAACAGAAAGTGTATTACAAATAAATGCACTGCAGCAAAATCCTACACCAAATCCACACACTACTCACAGGGACAGAGAAGACAGAATGGTCGACAATCACGGGTCAGCAGCTGAGGAGGGCAACACAGATCCATATCACGAGACGAAGACAAATCCGGGAAACAAGCCAATAGTCAGAACCGATCAGGAATGCCAGAGCAAAATCGCAAGACAAAAGAGGAATCCAGGTACACAGCCAAAAGTCAGGTATAGGAGCAGTCAAATCAAAGTCAGGCGCTTAGCAGGAGTTAGGAAACTGATAGCCAGCAAAGCTGAGTGATAGGGAGTGGTTTAAATAGGCCTGCTCAGGAAGCTTCCCTATGTTGTCACGGCAACCTTAAAGCAGCAACAACCAATCCTAACAGAAAGCTTCCTTATGTTCACACGGCAACCTTAAAGCAGCAACAACAGATGTCACATTCCTGACAGTTATAAAATGTCCAAAATTAGTGTTATTCCTGATGTGCACACACTGTACTATTGATTTATACAAAGTTTGTTGAAAGGTTAAGTATACTTTATATCTAAAAAACTCCCTATGTTGTCACGGCAACCTTAAAGCAGCAACAACCAATCCTAACAGAAAGCTTCCTTATGTTCACACGGCAACCTTAAAGCAGCAACAACAGATGTCACATTCCTGACAGTTATAAAATGTCCAAAATTAGTGTTATTCCTGATGTGCACACACTGTACTATTGATTTATACAAAGTTTGTTGAAAGGTTAAGTATACTTTATATCTAAAAAACTGCCTATACTCATAAGACCCAACTATTAATAATATTTACTAATTATCGGAAAACACAAGATAAACCTTCACAAAGGATTTGGAATCCCAGATTATTATACTGTTCTGATGTCTAATTTATCCTTAATAAGCCGGAGACAACTAACAGCTTCACTTCTTTGAATTTCAATCCGTGTGTTTATCCCTGATCTGAAGAGACCTGCTTCTTGCAAAGAGATTGTTCATTCAAAGTGTGTTTGACAATGATCTATGTACAAGGCATTAAGCTGTAAACACTGTAATGAATGCAGTAAAGCATTCCACTTGTAATTAAGCAGACATTATTAGGATGGGAGATTCAACTCCAAAAGAAAAATACTTATTTGCATTTTCGTGGCGTGCCATAGTGATATATGTGTTGACAACTTTATCAAAATTCATTACCCTTAGGTTACTTAATTGGATCAACAGAGCATCCTCATAGTTTTTTTGGAGACAGCTTAGAAAATATCTGAAGCATTAGAAGAATTTATTAAACTGAACATTCCAGTTTTCTGGTGTAAAAGTGGTGTATTTTTTTGTTGTTTTTCATCAAAAAATGTGCCGCTTTGTCCTTTTTTTTTACTAAGATTCACCACTTTGGAAGAAAGACCATGGAATTCCTCAGCCCGACATATCTTCTATAACTACACTTATGAACTATCCCCAAATGTCTCGGAGACTCCTGCAAAAAGGGGTGATGTACCCTCAACACAGAAGAGTGGGCCAATCTCGTGGGCCTGGAGGCTGCCGGGCTCTTTGTCATATTATATTTGACATAGAAACTTTATGTGGTTGTCACGTCACAAAAAAGGGCCTGACCAGCAGAGATGAACAAATTGCTTCATAACAAACAGGGTTTGTTACAACTATTTTGCCCGCACCTTCCCTGGGCCTCTGATTTTTATACTCTAGGATCTGAAGAGATCCCAGAGTATAGTAATAGCATTTCCAGTTCAGTTCTGGGGCCTGGGACCTCAAGAGATGGAGCACCAGACCTCAGGAGATGGAGCACCAGCCCTAAGGAGATGGAGCACCAGACCTCAGGAGATGAGATGGAGCACCAGACCTCAGGAGATGAGATGGAGCACCAGACCTCAGGAGATGAGATGGAGCACCAGACCTCAGGAGATGAGATGGAGCACCAGACCTCAGGAGATGAGATGGAGCACCAGACCTCAGGAGATGGAGCACCAGCCCTAAGGAGATGGAGCACCAGACCTCAGGAGATGAGATGGAGCACCAGACCTCAGGAGATGGAGCACCAGACCTCAGGAGATGGAGCACCAGACCTCAGGAGATGGAGCACCAGACCTCAGGAGATGAGATGGAGCACCAGACCTCAGGAGATGAGATGGAGCACCAGACCTCAGGAGATGAGATGGAGCACCAGACCTCAGGAGATGAGATGGAGCACCAGACCTCAGGAGATGAGATGGAGCACCAGACCTCAGGAGATGAGATGGAGCACCAGACCTCAGGAGATGAGATGGAGCACCAGACCTCAGGAGATGAGATGGAGCACCAGACCTCAGGAGATGAGATGGAGCACCAGACCTCAGGAGATGGAGCACCAGCCCTAAGGAGATGGAGCACCAGACCTCAGGAGATGAGATGGAGCACCAGACCTCAGGAGATGGAGCACCAGACCTCAGGAGATGGAGCACCAGACCTTAGGAGATGAGATGGAGCACCAGACCTCAGGAGATGCAACTGAATTATTTAAAGGCCAGAGCCTCTGTAGGAAACTCCAGTCTTCATGAATCCCCCCACATTGTGCCATTTCTGCCTCAAGTATTTCTGATAAATGGTGAGAAAAATCTGCTATAATATATTGGGAATTAGGATGCTGCTTAGGGTATGTCCCCACAGAAGCATGTCTGTGGCAGACTTTTGCCATGGATTTTTCTGCAGTATTCCTGCAAAGCAAATTTTGAATAGGCAATAAATAATAATCTAAACTTTGACTATTCCAAATCAGAGAAAGAAAATGAATGGTGAAAATTTTGGAAACATGTTTAACATTCAGAAAACCCATTTAAACTGGACCATATGTATAATTACATTGACGTATAACTGCTCAAACAATATATATAATACAATATATATATTGTAAGGAGAGATCAAAATGTCTAAGACATTGGGTGATACAAATCACTATGACAGCTTGTGCTGGAGGGGTAATGGTGCAAACTGTGCATGTTTCCATGTACTGACATTTAGACATTTTGGTTGCATTTCCCCACAAATTTCACTTAAATTTCTTCAATTTAAAGCGACATTCAAACAGTTACAGAATCCCGTACAATTAGCGGAACAGCAAGAAGACTTCATGTTAAGCCTGGATAAGAGTAGATCTGACATAAAGATTTGTAGGGTACATACCTCATGTTTTATAAATGAACATATTACCTATGATAATGTATTTCTATCTATCTATCTATCTATCTATCTATCTATCTATCCACATAATTACATAGTATATACAGTATATATTTTCTGTCTATACATATATATATGTATTATATACAGCATATAGTACAATATGTAGTAAGCTCCTATGCTCTCTTTTAGTGAAGGCTGCAGATAGTCAAAACATTGAGCCCTTGAACTGCTTCCATTAGTAAATCTGATTACAATCTAGTATAAATGCTGTAGTGAACTCCAAGTCAAGTGTAAATACTGCAATCAGTCCACAGTCTAGTGTGAACACTGCTGTCAGTTGAGGAGATTCATGAAGACTGGTGGTATCATCGCCAGTCTTCATAACCCCATTACTGGCAGACAGTGCACTTCATTTATGAGCCAAACCCTTCGCCGGCCCGTGTGCCTTGAGGGAAATCTATGAGGTACATTTCCAGCTTTCATTTACGGCAGATTTCTAGTGTAAATGATAATAAATCTAGTTGGACCAACCGCCCCATCCCTGCACACTCTCGCTACACAAGGCACCGCAAAAAAAAAGAAAAAGGAGACCAAAACAAAAAAATGTTCAAGTTTTTATGCCTTGTATGCCAGAAAACTGGGATATAAGGCATAATAAGTTTGCCCCAGTCAGTCCACAGTCTAGTGTGAACACTGCAGTCAGTCAGTCCAGTCTAATGTAAACACTGCTGTCAGTCCACAGTCTTGTGTGAACACTGCAGTCAGTCAGTCCATTCTAATGTAATCCCTGCTGTCAGTCAGTCGACAGTCTAGTGTGAACACTGCTGTCAGTCCAGTCTAGTGTGAACACTGCAGTCAGTCCACAGTCTAGTGTGAACACTGCAGTCAGTCCACAGTCTAGTGTGAACACTGCAGTTAGTCAGTCCACAGTCTAGTGTGAACACTGCAGTCAGTCCACAGTCTAGTGTGAACACTGCAGTTAGTCAGTCCACAGTCTAGTGTGAACACTGCTGTCAGACAGTCCACAGTCTAGTGTAAACACTGCAGTCAGTCCACAGTCTTGTGTGAACACTGCAGTTAGTCGTCCACAGTCTAGTTTAAACACTGCTGTCAGTCAGTCCGCAGTCTAGTGTGAACACTGCAGTCAATCCACAGTCTAGTTTGATCTCTGCTGTCAGTCCACAGGCTAGTGTGAACAGTGAAGTCAGCCAGTCCGCAGTCTAATATAAACATTGTGGTTAGTTAGTCTAGAGTAAACTTTACCATCATAACTTTGCAGTCAGCCAGTCCACAATCTAGTGGAAACTCTGTGGTCAGTCAGTCTACAGTCATGGCCAAAAGTTTTGAGAATGATACAAATATAAATTTTTACAAAGTCTACTGCTTCAGTTTTTCTAATGGCAATTTGCATATACTCCAGAATGTTATAAAGAGTGATCAGCTTAACAGCAATTACTTGCAAAGTCAATATTTGCCTAGAAAATGAACTTTATCCCCCAAAACACATTTCAACATCATTGCAGCCCTGCCTTAAAAGGACCACCTAACATCGTTTCAGTGATTGCTCCATTAACACAGGTGTGGGTGTTGATGAGGACAGGGCTGGAGATCAATCTGTCATGATTAAGTAAGAATGACACCACTGGACACTTTAAAAGGAGGCTGGTGCTTGCCATCATTGTTTCTCTTCTGTTAACCATGGTTATCTCTAAAGAAACACGTGCAGTCATCATTGCACTGCACAAAAATGGCCTAACTGGGAAGAGTATTGCAGCTAGAAAGATTGCACCTCAGTCAACAATCTATCGCATCATCAAGAACTTCAAGGAGAGAGGTTCCATTGGTGCCAAAAAGGCTCCAGGGCGCCCAAGAAAGACCAGCAAGCGGCAGGACCATCTCTTAAAAGTGTTTCAGCTGCGGGATCGGGCTACCAGCAGTGCAGAGCTTGCTGAGGAATGGCAGCAGGCAGGTGTGAGTGCATCTGCACGCACTGTGAGGCGGAGACTCTTGGAGCAAGGCCTGGTCTCAAGGAGGGCAGCAAAGAAGCCACTTCTCTCCAGAAAAAACATCAGGGACAGACTGATATTCTGCAAAAGGTACAGGGAGTGGACTGCTGAGGACTGGGGTAAAGTCATTTTCTCTGATGAATCCCCTTTTCCATTGTTTGGAACATCTGGAAAACAGCTTATTCGGAGAAGAAGAGGTGAGCGCTACCACCAGTCTTGTCTCATGCCAACTGTAAAGCATCCTGAAACCATTCATGTGTGGGGTTGCTTCTCAGCCAAGGGAATCGGCTCTCTCACAGTCTTGCCTAAAAACACAGCCATGAATAAAGAATGGTACCAGAATGTCCTCCAAGAGCAACTTCTCCCAACCGTCCAAGAGCAGTTTGGCGCTCAACAATGCCTTTTCCAGCATGATGGAGCACCTTGCCATAAAGCAAAGGTGATAACTAAATGGCTCAGGGAACAAAACATAGAGATTTTGGGTCCATGGCCTGGAAACTCCCCAGATCTTAATCCCATTGAGAACTTGTGGTCAATCATCAAGAGACGGGTGGACAAACAAAAACCAACAAATTCAGACAAAATTAAAGCATTGATTGTGCAAGAATGGACTGCTATCAGTCAGGATTTGGTCCAGAAGTTGATTGAGAGCATGCCAGGGAGAATTGCAGAGGTCCTGAAGAAGAAGGGTCAACACTGCAAATATTGACTTGCTGCATTAACTCATTCTAACTGTCAATATAAGCTTCTGTTACTCATAATATGAATGCAATTATATTTCTGTATGTGATAAAAACATCTGACAAACACACATAAAAACCAGAGGGCAGCAGATCATGTGAAAATATATTTGTGTCATTCTCAAAACTTTTGGCCATGACTGTATAGTCTATTGAAAACACTGGGGTCATTCAGTCCACCATTTAGTGTAAACTTTGTGGTCAATCAGTCCACTGTGTAACATAATCTCTGTGGTCAGTCAGTCCACCATCTAATGTAATCTCTGTGGTCATTCAGTCCACCATCTAGTGTAAACTTTGTAGTCAGTCAGTCCACCGTCTAATGTAATCTTTGTGGTCAGTCAGTCCACCGTCTAATGTAATCTTTGTGGCCAGTCAGTCCACCATCTAGTGGACCATCTTTCTTTCTTTAACATGTGATAATAATTTTTAATTTGGCTATTAAAATAAATACTTTGGCCCTTACTTGTTTAGAACCCAGAGTTGCCCTAGTGATCACACTGTATCCACTGCATCTAGTAGAAATACATGCAATAGATCCGATTTCATATGCAGGTTGCCTTTCACTGTGTAATGTATACAGTTGTATTCTCTACTGATTAAAACTTCACTTTCTCCATTTAAGAAGAAAGAAAGACGTGAGCGGGAATGTTGTACTCCTATCGTCTATAAAGCCACACATTACCAGCGTCGGTTCCCTCTGATGAAACATATCTTTTACTTCAAACCAGCATTTGAAGTGATGTCAGTTTTAATGTCTTAATTGTTAGATGTAATAAAATATTGTCCGGCACTGTTCTGCTTTCATGTAAACAGCAGGGACTTCAGACAAAGATGGTTTTGTGCGAATAAGAGTGCCATTTAGCCTGTGCACTTTGAAGGATATTGGCCAGGACTTCTTAAAGAATATCTGCACTCTGAATTAGATTAGAGGCTTTTTTACCAAATGTTGAGCGGCCAAAATAACTTCCTGTGAAGACACTGATAACAGTTGGCAAACCTATATAAAAGGCAGGATTGTTAGCCTGCTTTAATTAAAATGCCTTCCATCAGGAGCTGTAGAAATCCTCTTTAGATTTTATTACACTTCACATATACAACTGGGGTCCACAACCTCGGAGACGTGGAGATCCACTGAGATCATATAGAAGGCACTGAAGATCTGCCACAATAAAAAAACATTTAAAAAAACTGGCCATGCTAAACCACAAACTAAAATAAAAAAAATGAGCACTTACAACACCATAATTTTTTCTTTTTAATACTGCCACAAGGGTACCATCATTTATAGTGCTATTTAACTGGATAGGGTTTTTCAGTACTCGTTAACATTTGACCCAGAGCAGAGGATGGGATAAACTTTAAAAAAAATTATACTCACCTCTTCAGTCCCTTTAGTATCACTGCTCTGGTGATCTCTACTTATTTCCTGCTATGATGACGATCATGTACATCAATCACATGAGTGATAGCATACACGGTGGCATCACCGTAGGGTCTGTGATTAACTGCATTGGTTACATAAATGATGTACAGCCTGTGATGGCTGCAGGAAGTAGACACTGGGGGATCACCAAAGCAGCAGAGAGGCAAAAGATTGAAGATGTGAGGTTTTTTTTTTTTTTTTTAATGGCATCCTATTTGCTGCTTTGGCTATTTCTTCTTTTTGCAAATTCTGGAAGACCCTACATAGCAAGCCGCACCAAAAAGTGCCGCGTGAAAAACCGAAAACGCATCCTGGTTCTTCCCACAGCGCTTTTCACAGAAAGTCCACAGAGTTTGCCTCTGCAGACTTTCTGCTTCAATCATACCTATAGGGAAAACACCAGCGTTTCCATACGTATAACTGACATGCTGCGATTTACAAAAATGCAGTGGTTTTTGAAATCACAGCATGTCCACTGTAGATATTTTTCTGCAGTGTGTGGATGGGATTAGCCAGAATCCCATCCACTTTGCAGTGACTGTAAAATGCTGCAGTTTTTGCCGTAGCATTTCCGTTACATGGGGCCCCAGGCTAAAACAATTTCCTACAGTATAAATTTAAAGATAAGTATCATTTCTCCAAATTTTTGGCATGTTACAGAGTACTGATCGCTGGAATAAAGGGCAGAGGTGCTAGACTACATGTTGTGGTCTTTCTGTGTAGTCCTTTTTTGAAAGAAGTCCTATTATGGCATGTATATAATAAAGAGAGCTGAAAAAAGCCAATGCCAATCTGAGCCAAAAGGGCACAGCATTCAGCTGCACGTGTGCCCTTCGTACCACTGTCCTGTAAGGTCTACGTAACTGGATTTCCAGTAATGAAAACAAATATATTAAAATTCTCTTTAGCAGATTCATCACATGCACAAGGAAAGCGATTTGAGCTGAGCTTACATATATGGATGCAGAAAGGCAGAGACTGTGTACACCCCTTCCAATAATTTAAGCCAAAGCTTAAAATAAAGAATTTGCCTTCTGCAAAAGTAATTTGTATATACAATTAATATATAAAATGTAATTATATAATATAAAATATTTTAACAAATGGTATAATCCAAACACCATGTCTCAGTGTGGAGCAAAAATTCATTATTGATTTTTGTGCCCGAAACGGATTCAAAACTTACTGTTTACTTCAATGAAGAATTTTTGTTCATCACAGAGATTTGGCGCTTGGATCTTTCGATGTGCTAAGGGCAGCACTTGAGAATCTACTTGACTTTCCCAAGTACTTTTTTTCGTGATTTGACTCATGCAGAATTGGAATGTGGAGTGTGGTAGTGGCAGCTGTTGTGGGGTTACCTCGCAAAGCGATGTGTCACAGATTACACAACCCCGTCTAGTGAGTGTGAACTTGAACCAGGGAGTGGCGATAGATAGATAGATAGATAGATAGATAGATAGATAGATAGATTACAAGTTTGGGGGATGGAACAGATTTTTTTTTCTGGAAAGACAAAACAAAATGCATTAACACATACAGTAGTAAAAGTGTGAACATACGAATTAAAAGCTCCCCATAGTCCATAATTTTTTGTGCGCTAATTCACAAAGAGAGAACTTCAGATTGTCCAGATGATTCAGACAGATGGAAACCACATGGGGAGTTAATGAGGCAGTGGTGCACTGTAATAATAGCAAGCACCATAAAGTATATCGCAAAAGAGAGAAAGATTACAGTTCTCAATGCAGTAAATCTAAAAGTCTATATTCCATGTAGGAGGACACAAGCAGGAGATGTAGTGAGATGTGCTAAATAGGTGTTCAATCATCCATGGGCCAGAGGTGAGCACCACTCACTTATTTTCTTGCTAGTGTTCATCTTTATGGACTTTTTTTCACTATTTTATTCTTATAATTTTCAAAACACCTCTACAGTTAAATGCAATATTTCTGCTAATAAATTATATAGGTTTTCTGGAAAGTTCATACTGATGTCCTATATTACGGCTAGCGCTTCTGTGAGAACCATATTCCCTTCATTGATCACCCAGACACAGTACTCTAAATGAGACCAAGCTACAGTACAAAGCATAGAAACAATATGTACAATAAAGAGTATACTGCTATCCCTTTATTCAGCTAAATCACCCAGTATGAAAATATGTTTATATATACTAATTTAGAAGAATTGTTTTAGATAAAAAAAAATATTTAATATATTTAATATTTAAAATAATGGGTTTTATGGGCGAAGCGTGCAGCTCGCCTGGGAGGATTTGTCTATGGTGAGCTCTGTGACCACCATCGCTAGCAAGCCTTCCCCAGTGCCATTCTGCGGCTTCACTAACATTCATTCTGCTTGAGAAACGTTGCCAACCATGACTAAACCCAAAAATCGGGCAGCAGCCGAGATTACTAACCCTACACTTGATATGTCCCATGGTATTAGTTCCAAACGCTGGGGCTATACATTCTTATCAGCTGCTCACCACCACCACTCTAGAATAGATATGATTCTGGTCTCCACCAGCACATTGCCTAACCTGTGTACACTAGACATGTGGTGTGTGCCTAGTCTAACCACGATATTGTTTGCTCCGAATTCGATTTCACTAGAAGGAGCGGCCCACTCCATTCACTTGGAGATTAAACAAAGCCCTGCTTACTGACCTATCAGTTCAGACACAGATATCTCAAGACCTCAGAAATTTTTTTTTTACTGATAATGACTCCTCAGAGGTCACCCCCCCCCCCCCATTGCTAATGGCTATCGCACAAGGCCTTCATTTGAAACTGGTTTATTGCTATTGCTTTCAAAAGGAAGAGCGAAAGGGACAAAGATAGGGTAGCGCTGGAGGACAGATTGACTAGATTGTGTATAGCGCATCAACGTACAGTGCCTTGCGAAAGTATTCGGCCCCCTTGAACTTTTCACCTTTTTGCCACATTTCAGGCTTCAAGCATAAGGATATAAAATTTTAATTTTTTGGTGAAGAATCAACAACAAGTGGGACACAATCATGAAGTGGAACAAAATTTATTGGATATTTTAAACTTTTGTAAAAAATAAAAAACTGAAAAGTGGGGCGTGCCAAATTATTCGGCCCCCTTAAGTTAATACTTTGTAGCGCCACCTTTTGCTGCGATTACAGCTGCAAGTCGCTTGGGGTATGTCTCTATCAGTTTTGCACATCGAGAGACTGAAATTCTTGCCCATTCTTCCTTGGAAAACAGCTGGAGCTCAGTGAGGTTGGATGGAGAGCGTTTGTGAACAGTAATTTTCAGCTCTTTCCACATATTCTCGATTGGATTCAGGTCTGGACTTTGACTTGGCCATTCTAATAATAATAATAATAATCCTTTAATAGTCCCACAATGGGGAAATTCAGTAAATACCTGGATACGTTTATTTGTGAACCATTCCATTGTAGATTTTGCTTTATGTTTGGGATCATTGTCTTGTTGGAAGATAAATCTCCGTCCCAGTCTCAGGTCTTTTGCAGACTCCAACAGGTTTTCTTCCAGAATGGTCCTGTATTTGGCTCCATCCATCTTCCCATCAATTTTAACCATCTTCCCTGTCACTGCTGAAGAAAAGCAGGCCCAAACCATGATGCTGCCCCCACCATGTTTGACAGTGGGGATGGTGTGTTCAGGGTGATGAGCTGTGTTGCTTTTATGCCAAACATATCGTTTTGCATTGTGGCCAAAAAGTTCGATTTTGGTTTCATCTGACCAGAGCACCTTCTTCCACATGTTTGGTGTGTCTCCCAGGTGGCTTGTGGCAAACTTTAAACAAGACTTTTTATGGATATCTTTGAGAAATGGCTTTCTTCTTGCCACTCTTCCATAAAGGCTAGATTTGTGCAGTGTACGACTGATTGTTGTCCTATGGACAGACTCTCCCACCTCAGCTGTAGATCTCTGCAGTTCATCCAGAGTGATCATGGGCCTCTTGGCTGCATCTCTGATCAGTCTTCTCCTTGTTTGAGATGAAAGTTTAGAGGGATGGCCGGGTCTTGGTAGATTTGCAGTGGTCTGATACTCCTTCCATTTCAATATGATCGCTTGCACAGTGCTCCTTGGGATGTTTAAAGTTTGGGAAATCTTTTTGTATCCAAATCCGGCTTTAAACTTCTCCACAACAGTATCACGAACCTGCCTGGTGTGTTCCTTGGTCTTCATGATGCTCTCTGCGCTTTAAACAGAACCCTGAGACTATCACAGAGCAGGTGCATTTATACAGAGATTTGATTACACACAGGTGGATTATATTTATCATCATCAGTCATTTAGGACAACATTGGATCATTCAGAGATCCTCACTGAACTTCTGGAGTGAGTTTGCTGCACTGAAAGTAAAGGGGCCGAATAATATTGCACGACCCACTTTTCAGTTTTTTATTTTTTACAAAAGTTTAAAATAACCAATAAATTTCGTTCCACTTCACAATTGTGTCCCACTTGTTGATTCTTCACCAAAAAAATTAAAATTTTATATCATTATGTTTGAAGCCTGAAATGTTGGCAAAAGGTTGAAAAGTTCAAGGGGGCCGAATACTTTCGCAAGGCACTGTAGATCCTCTTCATACAGTGGCTGCTGTTTGCAAGCCCACTCACATCGAGGCTCTCATAGACTTTGAGATAATTACTTATTGTCCACACAGCAGTCACTGAAACAGCAAGTCAGGATACAGGACCCAAACAGAGCTGATATTACAAATAAGAAGTACTGGGTGACTCAACTCACCATAGTTCACTTTAGAAGATGCCCTATAATAGTGATGGCGAACCTTTTAGAGACCGAGTGCCCAAACTGCAACCCAAAGCCACTAATTTATCGCGAAGTGCCAACACAACAATTTAGCCTTAATACTGTGCAGATCCACAATTGCGGACAATTATGGGACCGCAAAATACGGTCGTGTGAATGGGGCTTTACAGAGCTTTCAATGATACAAAACAACTTTGTACTGAAAGGTAACAGTTTGCATTTGGCATAATTTTGAACAATTAGTGTTCACTATTTACATCGCACAGGATCTGTTTTATAGTGACCATGCAATGTTATTACAGCCTGTACTAATATCATATGTCTGCTATAAAACAGATATTGTGTGCTATAAATAATGAGGGGCCCCCACACAGTACAATCTGCTCCACAGTGGTCCCCACACAGTACAATCTGCTCCACAGTGGCCCCTACACAGTACAATCTGATTCAAAGTGGCCCCCACCCAGTATAATCTGTTCCACAGATGGGTGCCCACAGAGAGGGCTCTGTGTGCCACCTCTGGCACACGTGCAGGGTCGGACTGGGGTGCCTAGGGCCCACCAGTGGGATTGATTCTAGGGGCCCACCCTACTGCCATATGAAATATCACCCATCCAGTTTTTGGCATCGCCCATCCAGTTTTTGGCCCTAACTATTAAAATATTTATCCCATACGGTGAACGGCGTAGCGGGGAAAAAAAATCAAAATGGCCAAATAGCGTTTTTTTTTCAACACTTTGTCTCCTATAAAAATTGAATAAAAAGTGATCAAACCATCAGATCTTTCCCCAAATGGTATCAATAAAAACGTCATGTTGTCCGGCATAAAAAGACGCCTTACCCAGCTCCATACATATAAATATGAAAAAGTTACAGGTGACACAATATGGCGACGCAAAAAAAATTTTCTATTTAGTAAAGTTTTTCATTTTTTAAAAGGTATCCAAACATTACAAATACTATATAAATTTGGTATCGCCATGTTCGTACTGACCCGCAGAATACAGGTAACATGTCATTTTTACCACACAGTGAATGCTGTAAAAATTAAACCCATATGAACTTGGCGCAAATGCAGTTTTTCTCCAATTGCACCTGATTCTGAATTTTTTTCCAACTTCCCAGTACATTGCAAACAATAAGCCATCATGTGACTCTGTGAATTGAAAAATGAAAAAGTTATGGCTCTTGGAATGTGGGGAGGGAAAAATGAAAATGCAAAAACAAAAAATGGCCCGTACATTAAGGGGTTAAAGGGGTTTTCTAAGGCTGAGTAATTGATGACCTATGCAATCATCAATTAAAAATTGGAAAGGGATCAGCACCTGTTTACGTGATGTGTGTGCTGCAGCCTCTTCAGTACTTACCAAGCACAGCTCCATAGTGACTGTGCTTGGTATCACAGCTCAGCCCATTCACTTGAATGGGACTGAGCTGTGAGCAGGCCATGTGATCAATGAACATAATGTCACATGTCCTGTGAAGTAGAAGCAGCTCTCAGAGAGGGCCACTGCCTTTTTAACCAGCTGAACCACAGGGGGACAAGGTGTCAGACCCCCAACAGATCTCCAATTGATGACATTTCTAAGGATAGGTCAGCAATTAAAAAAAAAAGGGAAAGCCCTGGAAAATCCCTTTAAACTAGGCCCCACATGGCGTCCTGCAGCAAAAAAGCTCTGCTGGAAAAACCACGACAGCAACGCATTGCAGTTTTTCCTGCAGCGCTTTTTGATAGAAAGTTCACAGAGGTTTCCTCTGTGAACTTTCTACTTCCATTATAGCTATAGGGAAACCGCCGGCATTTCCGTAGGTATAATTGACATGCTGCGATTTCCAAAACCACAACGGTTTTGGAAATCGCCGCATGTCTGCAACACGTATATTAACGCAAAGTGGGGATAGGAATTACTAGAAGAGGCACTTCCAGTCAAGTTAATAGGTGCACGGTCGCCTCCCCGTCCAGCTGGGCACGGCTACATTCAGCCTGGATTCAGTTAGAAGAAAAACACCCCGATTCTGAGGGCTCGATCCTATGGATAACAGATAACTATTCTTCATGGCATAACCCCTTTAAAAAGGTTATCCACCTTCTAATATTCTAGGCTACACTCACACGACAGAGCCCAGCACAGTGTACAGCACACCCGAGGAGAATCTGTTCTCAAGGATCCCTCATTGACATGAGTCTATTGAGGGATCCATAAAATCAACAAAAATAGCCGGTTCTATTTCTTTCTTGGATCATTCACACAGACGATTAAAACAATGGTCGTGCGAATAGATCCACTAAAATCTATCGGACCGTGTGCTGCTAATACAACAGCCAGCACACAGCCTTGGAATCCTGTTGTGTGAATGAGCCCTTAGGTCTGTGGAAGTCTGACAACCTGGATCCCTGCAGATCAGCTGCACCAGGACAGCGTGACTCCCAGTAATGATTACATACCAGGAGCCACACTGCTCACTCACTGTACAAAGTGCAGCTGCGGCTTTTGGTAGTGTAGTGCTGCCTCATAGACTTCAATGGGACAGTGCTGCAGTACCTAAAGCCACCACTACACTTTATACGGCTAGTGAGCAGCGTGGCTCCTGGTATGGTAACATTACTGAGAGCCATGCTATTCCAATGCAGCTGATCTTCGGGGGGTCCTGCGTGTTGGTACCCTGCAGGTGGTATAACAATATTAGAATGTGGATAATCCCTTTAAAGGGGTTGTCCAGGCAAAAATGTATTTTTTAATTAGAGTGGGAGAGGTGAAAAAAAAACGAAAAAAAAACCAAAAAAAAAAAAACACATTCACCTGTCCCCGATGCTCGTGTGTTCTCCAGTCCTGCAGCTCTGTTGGCGCATGTCCCCACCACACATGACTGCTAAGGCCAATCCGCAGCCACGGCGAAGGGACGTCACTATCTGTGACGTCCCTGGGTCCCTTCTGTAGGCCGCTGATTGACCTAAGTAGTCACGTGACGGCCTCAGCGGAAGGGAGCTGGGACATCATAGCCAGAAGACAGCCAAGTAGCAGGATCGGACTGCACTGGGAGGACACTGCAGCATCGGAGACAGGTGAGTAGGGTATTTTTTTGTTTTTTTTCACCTCCCCTGGCATAAATAAAAAAAAAAAAAATTAACAACATATTGACAAAATTATATTGTATTGGGGATTGGTTAAAAAGGTTATATCTGCCATATAAATAAATAAGCCGTGTTAAATCAGCCCCATAGTATATACACTGTATGAATAGGATGCATGACATTTTTTTTTTTTAACATCATGCATCCTATTTGTACAGTGTAAATACTATTTATTTATTTTTCTTACTTATATAGCGCCATCATATTCCGCAGCGCTTTACAGACATTGACAGTCATTCTCCCATATAGGACTCACAATCTACATATGACTGACAATGTCTGTAAAGTGCTGCGGAATATGATGGCGCTATACAAGTAAGCAGAATAAAGAAATAAATGGAGCTGATATAACACAGCTTGTGTGCTAAAAAAAAAGTGATGTACAAGCCATTAAAAAAGTAACAATTATTTTGCGCAAGTGAAAATTTTTGCAAAAAAAAAAGACTTTTTGAGTTTTTCACCACTTTTCTGGCCCTGTCATTTTATCATCATTTACTTCAGTTTTCTAGTGTTAATGATCCCAGAGAACTACATCAGCAAGGAGCTGGTGTGGAGTTCTGTTTAGGTGCACGGACTCCGGAAGACGCGACTAATTTATGTGCGCACCTCATTATAAATTAGGCGCAGAACTCCGGCAGGTGGAAAACATTGTTTTTGATGAATAAGCCGTGACTCCCGTCATGTGGATCATCGTGTCGCCTTGTAACTCCTTCACTTATGTTAGTGAATGGAGTCGCATTGCAACCTGAGGGTCCCAACGCGACTCCATTCACTAACGTGTGAAAGAGTCCCAAGGCGACACGGCGATCTTTGGTTCCATGATGGAAGTTGTAGTGTAGCCATAGCCTTATGTTAGGTTCACATCTGTGGCAAGCTCTATGTCATACAGGTCCGCCATGGGACCCGAATGACAGAGGCGGACTGTTAACATGGCGGTTACACACAGACACCGGCAGACCCCACTGACTATAATGAGGTCCGCCGATGTCCGCCATATTCAAACTGAAAGTGACGGACAGAAAAGTCCTCAGCGGTTTCTGCAACTTAGGTATTGTCATGCTGGAGCCCTAGAGCAGGCACCAGCATAACAGTACAATGGAATATTCGTTTTTTTTTGTTTTTGTTTTTTTTTGGGGGGGGGGGGGGGGACTACAACTCTCAACAGATCCAGAGGATCTGGAGCTGCTGGGGGTTGTAGTTCTCAGAGGGGTCAGTGAAGCTGAAAGATTTGGGGGCAAAATAGGGGGGAAAGTTGTTTTGTGTGTTTGGTACCTAGTACTTACCTTCACACCGTTGTTCTGGGCTCCTCTGCTGAATCCCGCCGCCGCGCACAGCGTTATGACGTCATTGATGCGTGCAGCAATGCGCTGCAATTTGATTGGCTCCAGCAGCTGTCAATCAGGATGCAGGCTTCAGGAGGCGGGCCCATGACAAGGTAGGGACAGTCTCCCGCCGCTGCGCTCCGCCGGCAGCGGCCATCTTTATGGTAGTAAAGTCCGGCCCCTGACCGTTACTAATCCACATTTTGTCAATGTAATTGCATTGGCCCTGACCATCCAGATCGGGCCCCTGACCAATGCATTTACATTGGTAAAATGTGGACTAATAGTCGGGGCTCGGGGCCCACCGGGGGATTCACCGGTTCCCCGGTGGGCCAGTCCGACCCTGCACACGTGCCATAGGTTCGCCACCACGGCCCTATAGTAACAGGCAAAAGAATAAAACAATTGTCAGGGTGCTGCTTTGCTGCAAAATTTCCTACCATTCACTGTTCCTATACAACTTACAAACCCAAGTAGGTCGGATTTTGCATTCACAATCAGTTCATTGCGTATGTTATGTTAAAATAGCAAGAATCAGGGGAGAGATGGGAGGACATTTGATTACAGGATCAGACTACATAGGGTTTTTGTTTGCTGTCTGTTACCATGGAGACACATAAGGCTGCAACCACAAACTTTTGTTTTTTTTTTGTTTTATTTGTTTTTTTAATTACGACTGTTTGCCAAGTTGTTTAATTTTAGATTTATTTGAGTAATTTAAGAATGGCTATGACGGTGTATCTAGTGTTTAAGTGATGAGCAAATGTGACGTTTTTTGCAGATCCTCTTCCTTGTGATGCGTGTGAAAGCTATGTAAAAAATACATAAAATAAACCATATTAGATATCTTTCTTTGCAGAGAAATGTTACATTTAGTAAATAAATCAGCAGTTTGTAG
This sequence comes from Leptodactylus fallax, assembly GCA_947044405.1. Lineage (NCBI taxonomy): Eukaryota > Metazoa > Chordata > Amphibia > Anura > Leptodactylidae > Leptodactylus > Leptodactylus fallax. The sequence continues at coordinate 2,558,328 of CAMRHE010000153.1, read as the reverse complement.
CCTTTGCTTGAGTAGATAAAACTGTCTAAAATAAGGCTGATGTACCATAACAAAGTGGCTGAAGTCATGCTATCAAAGTAACATTTCTACAGAATATCTGGCCAGAAGTCAGCCTGGATGTTCTCTAAAGCTTCTAAGATAATTCCATTTGTCAAGTAAAATATGGTGAATAACATGATTTAATATTGGGCTCACTGCCCTAAATCACAAGTAACCCCATCCATTTTCCTTGTTCGTACATTTCTCTCTACCATTATCTAAGATATATCTGTACCACTTAGTGTCAGTGCAGTCCTACAGCATCCAGGGCAGGTGGGTGAAATGGGGAATCATATATCAAATGTTACATGAGAAGATGCTTCACATACATTAGTCTCCAGGTTGTATAGATAAATATTTTAACTTTTGTAACAAAAAGTAATCCATAAAAACTACCAGTTTTCCCTTATCATTGTTTAACAAGGATATAAAGCCTTCCTTCATATTCTAGACATATACTACCATCTGCTCAATGCTAAAATAGGTAGGTGAATTTAGAATACTTTTTTTTTAACCTGCCACTATTATACTCAACCACCAGTGATGAATTCCACAGATTTTAATGGGTAAAGGAAGAGGCTGATCACCTCAAAGCAATTGTACAGGTCCCAATGGTCGTACCCCCCACTGATCTCAAATTTATGGCCCATCTTAAAGATAAACCATCAATTTTAAAACCCTGGACAACCCCTTTAAAGGGAACCTTTCCATTAATATTGAATGTGAAAAGATTCATTATAACTTAATTGAAATCTCTGCTTATTCTTGGCTTAGGTGTCCAGTGGGTGGTCCTAATTGTAACTGATGGCTATATTTGCATGTCTATTCATACAGTGAAAGCTGTCAATTAAGTCATTCTGCCCACTGGACTCCTAAGCCCAGAAAGAGAAGGGAAGGAAACTATATAATAATTTGCTCAGCTCTCCCTGCTCTATAACATTAGGCTGGTAGATTAGACTGCATTTTCGTTCGGACAGGTTCCATTTGATGGAAGTAGGTAGGTAGAAAAATTAGGGTGAATACACGTAAAAGAAACTAAAATGCCTGTTTACTCAAGTAGACTGTAAAACAGGAAAGCCTGAGGAGGATTCACACTGCCTGTTACTCACCAATCCATGCTCCAGTGCCAAGTCTCAGCTGGTACCAGGCAACCTGACACTCTTCTCCATTTCATAATGTCTTCTGTGTACACTCTGTAGTTCTGTGCCATGGCTCTATTTTTATTTTATTTTTTTAGCCATCCGCATTCAGTTGTCATAGCAACTGGTGCCTTTTGTTGACGTCAGGCTTAAAGGCATCTATTCTTGTGCATTAGTATTGCTATTAACTATTGCCCCAACCTTAGCCTTGTTCCTGACTATGCTTCTGTCTTGCCCTTTGGATACTATGCCTGTTAGTTATAGTCCAACCCCTGGTCCTGACTCCTGGTTATCTATTGACTTTGCTTCAGCCTTCTCTCCTGGTGAAGAATCCAGGCTCTGTTCTTGACCCTGCCACTGCCTCCTTTAGCACAGTGTATGGGGTAGATTTATTAAAATGATATAAAAGCAAAACTGTCTTAGTTGCCCATAGCAACCAATCACAGCGAAGTTTTCATTTTTCAGAAGCAGAATGCAATGTGATCATTTGCTATGGGCAAGTAAGAAAGGTTTGCTTTGTAGACAGTTTTAGTAAATCTGCCCCTATATCTCCTCCAAGTAAGGTTTAAAAAACAGGTACAAATCACTAAAATCTTTGACTATGCTTGGGAGATGGATATTATGGGTGATTATTTTTTTATACTTCATATATGTATTTGTTAATGTTTTCAATATTATTTATATCTATCTGTGCATTGATATACTGTACAATATATAATAACCCTGTATATTCAGTCACTGCATCTTCAGATGAACTATATCCTTAGTTTGTCAAAAATGGCTGCTGTACAGAAAACGGAGGCCATTAAGCAAGCGGGTGCATATGTTTAACTCAGATAACATATGTCTGGGGATAATATGGATGCAGGTTTAAGCCAAGCGCCTTCAGTGGCTCCAGAAATGTATGTTATCTTCCAACAGCAATGCCTTAGTGAATATCCCTGAAATAACAATACAACTGGCTGCAATTGTGATTCTTTTTTTGTATATTCAGTATTTTATCAACACAACATTTCATTATGGATTTCCTAGGGATATTCTGTACAGAAAGGAAAAGGTACAGCATATTAGTCTAAAAAAAGAGATATGAGCTGATCACCCGAATGGACGTATATTGAAACAGGTTGTCTCTGATAACCCTGATGAAACAACCCTTTGAGACACTTCTGAGAATCTGCACTATATAGAGGTGTATACATGTACAGGTATTTAACATGTACAAAATGACTGCAAAGGATTACTGCTTGTACCTCATAGATTGCAAGCTCTTGTGAGCAGGGCCCTCACTCCTATTGTGTAAACTGATTTATTACTCTGTAATGTCTCATTATGTCTGTACATAATCCTATGATTTGTAAAGTGTTGGGGAATATGTTGGTACTATATAAAATAAAATGTATTATTATTATTATTATTGTTCTTATTATTAGAGAAGTAAATGTTCAGATGCAGCAGCGCTAGGACAGGCAGGGCAAGTTGTTCAGTATAGCTAGCAATGCAGATTATAGACAAGGGCCAGGTCAGGGGCAGCTGCAGTCCGCACAGTAGACAAAGCACCTAAAATGGGGAATCCAACATTCCTCGGTACTAGAAAAGTGCGTGTAAAAAGGCACAATTTTTGGTGGAAGTCCATTTTTGCTCCACAATTTATGACTTTTAGCCTTTTTACACCACTCTCACAAGTTTCATAAAAAGTATGCGGGTGAGGGCTTAGCAAAGTGTGCATGTCCTTCCATGGACTCACAAATTTATCATAACTTATACCAGAAACTGGTGTAAATCATACATTTGATTTTCTGGTGCATGAAGGGTAAGAGATGGCCTAATTTATTAAGAGGGGCAGAGGCATAGCTCCTGGGCCCCAAAGCAAAATGTGTAATGGGCCCCTACCTACCTTGTGCCGTAAAAAGTAGTGATATATTTTATGTTGCTAGAGGGACCTTTGGGATCCCCTCAAGGTCCAGGGCCAAGTAGGGACTGCTACTGCTGCACCTCCAATAACTACAACGCTGAAGAGGGGTAAGCCACTTAATGATTTAGTATCGAATTACTAACTCCAGTCTTTATGAATACCCCTTATTCTTCTTACAGTACTACTTAACATGAATGTTTCAACATCTTTATTTATTTATTGTACCCATTGTTTTTTTTATTTTCAGATTGTAGATTTTTTTTATTCTATTTTCTCTACATGATTATGGGAGCTGCCATATTGCCTGAGCTTCTCCTCTGCTATTTTACCAGCATTTAGTTATATACTTTATATCATGTTCATGGCCATATATAGAAATAGTTTCAAGCTGACTCACTAGGAGAGTTTTCCAAGTATGCTCTGTGAAGGTCGGAGTTGGGGGGGAATAGATACGCTGTGACATCATCTATTGTCATTACTGGATGCAATAATGGGTCATTATGGTTGTTACTTGTAGAGGTGTGATCTTCTATTGTGATCCTGTCTGTCTTGTTTGTGATTATAAATAGGGTGACTGCTGCAATGAACATCCTACAGAATTGGCAAGTGACAGTCCTTACTAGGCTTAGTGGCCACAGTGAAAAATTGCAGGATATACTACTTTTTAAATATAAATAATGACATGGAAAATTAAAAACATTAAACATGTGTAAATAATATTTGACATGAAAGCTTGGTTTAAAAAAAGTATGTCATTTTTTTAAAACAAACTTTGTGCTATGTCATATTATAAAAACTTATATCTTGCACTGATCATTCACTTTCAATTTCTTCGCTACTCAAAATTGTCTTCAGTGAAGATAGTTTAGAAGTGCACTGAAGGATCAGGTGATGATACATCTGCAGTCCACAGAAGTCTATTGAGGGGGTAGAAAGAGAAGCAGTTGGAGAGACAGATACATACACATGCTGCTGGCTAGTAAGTGTTTTACGGTCTTCCCCGTCCCCTGCTAAACTGCTCAGTACTGCTATATATTGTCCCCATGCTTCTGATGCTTATGGAGGTGTACTACAGATAAAGATGAGACCAGGATCTGCTTTTCTTTGTATGCCAGGTATGCGACACATCATAGTAGTTAGTTATATTTTATTTTAATGTTTTATTAACTTTTTTGAATTAAACAAAACTAAATCAGCCATCAAGGTGGCGCTGCACCACATAAGAACCCACATACAACAGTACAAATAGTAACAAAAGCACAATATCAGAAAAAACAATACCATATGCCTGGAGCTTGTGGAGTAGAAAGGTGGTAGAGGCCTGAAGGTCAGTTCTTTTTTTGAAGCATGGCCAGTCGTGCCAGCCCAAATACAAGAGATACTAATTGGACCGCGTGCCCCATCTGCTCCTGCTCCACCATATGAAAAAGAAGAAAATAAATGGGAGGGGGCATTGTAGGAACAGAATATATGGGGCCACCGGCCGTTCTTGATATTAAGAGTTCAACTGAAAACAAGTACGTATTGGCCTCTGTTCGTGAGGACAAGATGTCATTTTTTTCACCTGGGCTACCTTACTGCCTGACTCCAGTACCCAATCTATTTTCATGACATAAGGCAGATTCTCCAAACGAAAATGGGCATATTTAACCCATCGATGCAGACTCCAACAAAACAGACTTTAAAAATTCCCCTCATGATAAATATCCCACATAGGCTGAGCTGGGCTGCCAGGTAACTCTGTACAGAGACTCAGAGTGTGGGGACTGGGCGCAGTCTGTAGTAAGAAAGCCACATCAATTAGACAAAATACTATGATCTATTGGGTAATAAATCATGATTTCATAATGAAATTTACAACTTATCCCTAATCCACAGGATAGATTGGTGGGGGCACAATCACTGGAGCTTTCACCAACCATGAGAATGGGGGTCCTTTGTACCACTGTCTGAATGAAACAATAGTCGGTGATTTCGCCTCAATCACAGGCCTCAGCTGTGACCCTGGGCTCTAGAGGTGGGAAGTAACCCAAAGAGGATACCAAGGGACTTGCAAAGATGCCCAGAAGAGGTAAGGTAAGGTGAATATAAGTGTTTGTTATTTTTCCTCACCTCCCCTGGGCCTCCACTTGTTATTCTACTGGGGTCTGAGGTAACCCCAGAGTATAATAATAGCACTTTCAGTTCTATCCAAACAAGTTTGGCCTGAAACGAACTAGAGGGCCAAGCCTTATGAATATTCATTGTAATGAATCTTATGAGGTTTGCCCATTACTAGCAGTGTATCTGTGTGACTATTGGTCCATTCAGGAAGGGGTTTAAAGAGATCTGTGTTCTCATAACTGGAGTGGTCCCAGTAGTCAGACTCCCACTGGCCGACAACTTATCTTCCATACTGTGGATATGGGTAAGTTGTTTTCCTGGGCAAACCTATTTAAAGTGAACCTGTCAGGTGATTTCTGCTGCTCTAACAGCTCCATGTCTTAGATGGAAAGAAACTGAGCTCTCGGTCCTAGGTCCCCTGCTCTTCTCCCTCTACACAGCCTCCATTGAACAAACAATCACTAGATATGGCTTCCGGTACCATCTTTATGCTGATGACACCCAATTATATACGTCATCCTGTGACATCACCCCTGCACTAATACAGAACACCAGTGACTGTCTCTCTGCTGTCTTCGCTCTATCTGAAACTGAATCTCTCAAAGACTGAATTACTGCTGTTTCCACCATCTAATAGATCTGTCCCTGATATCTCCATTGCAGTCTCTGGCCTTACCATAACTCCTAGGCATTATGGCCTCTGCCTTGGGGTTTTCTTTGACTCAGACCTTTCCTTCAGCCCCCATATCCAATCACTCACACGCTCATGTCATCTCCACCTCAAAAACATCTCCAGAATCCGCCCTTTCCTTACCACAAATACACTAAAGACACTTATTGTTGCCCTGATTCACTCTCGCTTTGACTACTGTAACTCCTTACTAATCGGTCTTCCCCTTACTAAACTCTCCCCTCTACAGTCTATTCTGAATGAGCCGACCAGGCTCATCTATCAGTCTAGACGCTACAGCGATGCCTCCGGTCTGTGCCGGTCACTAAATTGGCTGCCTATTCAATACAGAATACAATATAAACTTATCACCCTCATCCACAAGGCTCTCCATAATACTGCACCTCCCTACATTTCCTCCCTCATCTCTGTCTATCACCCAACCGGTACTCTCCATTCACTCAATGACTTAAGACTAACATCCTCTATTATCAGAACCTCCCACGCTCGTATACAAGACTTCTCCCGAGTTGCACCACTTCTCTGGAATGCTCTATCCCAGACTATCAGATTAACCCCCAATTTCCACAGGTTCAAGTGTAAACTAAAGACATATCTTTTCAGACAGGCCTATCAAAACTCCTAATGTAAACCCTTCCGTAGTTAGAATCCCTAAAACGTACCCTCCTCTGTTTATGCTCCAACATTACCTCACAGGATATGATGCCGTATCAGACTAACTTTATATGCACGTTAAAGGACACGACTGGTGATGGCTCATACAGCTTTATATATGTGTAATGACAGTAACCTTTATTACACAGTTGTCTGACCATTGTACAAGCAATGCTACCTCTGTTGCCACCCCTGCTACCTCTTGTCTCACCCCCTCTACCTCATAGATTGTAAGCTCTTGCGAGCAGGGCCCTCAGTCCCAGTGTGTGAATTGACTATTTCTTTGTAATGTATCTTTTTTGTCAGTACTTGAGCCCTACAAATTGTACAGTGCTGCGGAATATGTTGGCGCTATATAAATAAAAATTATTATTATTATTATTATTATTATTATTATTATTTAAGTATGTGGTTGTAAGGTGACAAAATGTGAAAAAGTTCAAGGGGTATGAATACTTTTGCAAGCCACTGTATATAATACAGCTCAGCTTTTCTATGCTCTGAGATATCACTTTAAGGATACATAAAAAGTAAACATATTGAATTGTTGTTACAATTGGAAATGAATAATAATGTAACACATTGTGCAATCAAACTATAATGTAACTCATAAATAAGAGAAAGTAAATTAAATTACCATTTACATAAAACACTGTAAACAAACTGAAATTCTTGGATGTATTGTGTTTTTATAGATGTGGGTTTATTGTAAAGATGCAATACATTAGAACTCATTAAGCATCCTCCATACATCAAATTTCATATATAAAGTCTTAAAGGGGTTTTCCAGGAAATGCAGGGTGGCCAGGGTGGGTGTTAAATAAATAAAAAAATAAATAAATAAATCATCTATTCCTGGTGCACTGTTGCAATCACTTGTCTTAGTGGTCACTAGTGAGAGACCAGTAAGGTATCACAGTGATGTCATCAGTCCCTCAGTGGTCATGTGATCCTTTCCACTCACAGACTGGTCAGTCCCGCACAAAAATTGACTTAAATGATGGCAAAATCTACAGCATCCCTGGGGTTGGGTGGATCACCTCATCATAAATTAAGAGCACGCTCTACTGGGACATTAAGAACGAGATACAATACACTAGTCTTGATGAATCTCCCCCAAGTTGTTTAGATTGCAAATAAATATATAGTATACAAGCTATTGATAAAGTGGGAGACTTTTTGCTGCATTATAACTACATGATATATATAAAGTAATTTAAGGGCATTGAGTAATGCTCGGTTCACATTAGAGTTCGGGTTTCCGTCCTTCGCATCTGATTGAGGACCTGAAAGACAGAAACCCTGTCTGCTTAAAAAGCAGTTACACGCAGAAACCCGCAGACCCCATAGACTATAATGGGGTCCACCGGGTTTCTGCCGAAAACAACGAAGAGAAAAATCCGATTTTAAGTGGAATGTGGGACCAGTTACGTATAGTGAATCAAACGCTAGTGTGAACCTAGCGTCAGTAAAGTAATGTTTATTCATGTGAGGCTGTATTCCACAATACATCCAAACAAGGACCTGAATTACTGTATTATCTTCTGAGAAGCATGTGGATGCTATGCATATGAGAAGCTGCTAATTCATTCACCCTCTAAGTAATCTCCACTGGCACAGAGGTCAAGAGACCTCACAGTATGACCAGCCAGTAGTCACTACAGTAATCACATTAGCTGTGTCACTAGAACAAACAAGGCATTGATGGCTTCAGTATTTCATCTCATAGCCCACTATAACAAATATATTTCACGCATGGTAAAACCGCAGCGTTGTTCTCTGTGACCTGCATTGTCTGAAAATCAGCCATACAAGATTCTGTAACATTTAGTGATGACTATAACATTCTCTCCGCTCCAATAGTTGTGTCCCTCATCAATGATAATGATGGAGATGGTGACGATAAAGCAGTAACTATTCTGTAATGTCTGTAAATCATTGTACTAACTGCATTCTGTGGTAACCCCACAATTGTTTCTTCAGAAATAAGGTTTTATATGGCAGCACTTAGAGTCCAAGCTATAGGAACTCCAAACACTGCTGTACAGTTTTATAGTATGGTAAGATTCTACCGTAGGGAAGATTGTCTCCATTACAGGCTTTCATGTAGCATACCATACCATAACCATGTTGTTAATGAAATTAGAAGCATATGGCGGTACAGTATGGCCTCATTGACAGATATGGTTGTGGTTTGGTTGGATGGATTATATTTATCTGTCCTCTGATAGGGACTGTCACCCTGAGTATTTTATTAATCCAAATAACTTTTTTAATGTTGATGAAAATTATGGTATACTAGCTAAGTGGGCTGTAACACTGCATGACATACAGCACACAGAGACCCCACCCCCAGAGAAATCATAATGTTACCACCCACATGTCTAGTAGATTCTAATTTGCATCAATACTAAAAGGGCTTATACACTCCATTGAAATTGCAACACCAAGAAGGTCAAGCCATAGGGTTTTGCAAATTGAGAAAATAGCTGGTGTCGATAAGAGCGGCAAATGATAAATTTTCCAAGCACCAATCTGTGGCATGTCGGAAAGACATAAAAGACAGATTGAAAACAAAGTTTTTCAGTTTGTTGAAACCTCAAAAATTGGCCCAAGTGGAGTGGGATGATTGTGCGGTGCCTCCTGTTCTTTCAATATGCTAGTTATCGCCACTTGTCGCAAACTGAGAGGAACAAAATTCTTGAACTGAGAGACCACCAGTAGATGTTACACACCGAGGCTGAGATGTCAGCCTTGTTCAATGTTGCATGTCACAGTGGAAGGGAAAACAAAAATGAACTGAAATGACAGTAAGAGGTTCGTGGAGAAGAATTGTCTGATTGAAAGAATGGCACAGAGCAATCCATTCTTTACTGCAAGTGAAAATGGACATCACATCCCAAGCCTAAATTGGCAAGCAGCGTTGACACAAACCATTAGAAGGTATTTGCATTGCATTGGGTTACAAGCCAGGCATCCAGCAACAGGTGTTCCACTGACCTCACACCACCGCTCTCAAAGGCTATTATGGTGCACAGCAAAACAGCAATGAAGGCTGGAATGGAGGTCTATCCTCTTCAATGAGGAGTCATGCTTTTGATTGGGTTGGAGACCATGTCGACAATGTCATGAAGAGGCCTTCACAAGAGAATGTCACATTGGTCCTGCTCCCGGGAATTATGGTGTGGGGTGGCTAATGTATGGCAGCCACTCAGCATTATATTGAATTGGTTGTGGAACCAATGGTATGGCCATTGCTCCAAAGTGTTCCAGGAGCTGTTTTTCAGGACATTAGGTCGCATGTTTCTTGTGTTACTTTCAACAGCCTGCTCATCTAAATGTCTTACCATGACCTGCAGTGTCTCCAGACTTGTCTCTCATTGAGTACATATGGGACATTGTTGGTCAGAAATTGCAATGGGAACTGTCAGCAAACATCTTGATGATTTGTGTGTCCAAGTGCATTCAGTGTGGCATACCATTTCTTAAACAATCATTAAAGGGATTGTCCACTTTCAGACGAATATTAAGAGACAAATGTTATTGTATGTATAATAAAAAGTTGTACAATTATCCAATATACTTCCTGTATCAATCACTCATGGTACTTCCTGTGGATAAAAGTCAGTTTATGGTCATGTGATATATACGGTCCATGGTAATGTGATGAACACCCAGGTGCACAACTCGTCACAGCACAGTAATCAGACATCTGCCTGGTAACGAGATGTGCACCTGTGTGTCCATCACATGACCATGGAATGTATATCACATGACCATGGACTGTATATCACATGACCATGGACTGATTTTTAACCACTGGAAGTAAGCAATGTGACAGGAATGAGAGATCTAGAAAACTGTGAGGAATTGATAGAAAGTATATTGGAAAATTGTAGAACTTTTTATTATACAAACAATAAGATTTGTCTAATAATATTGGTCTGAAATTGGACAACCCCTTTAATAACCTCATTGATAGCATGCCAAGACATATAAGCCAGTGTATTTCTGTGTGTGGCGTTCATATTTGATATTGAGTAAATTAAGATGCTTTGAATGTTTTGTTTGCATTATCATTTGCATATCATTAACATGTATTGATTCTCTGATTTCCACAATTACAAGACTTTTCCTTCTTGGTGTTGCAATTTCAATGATGAGTCCCATAGTTGAGGATGCCTGGCACATCAAATAGTCACCTGGATATATCCCCAATGACAGTAAGTTATGTGTTACTCATCTACTGTATTAGTATTTGCTAGACTAGTACAACCTTAATTTGTAAGCACATAAGGAAAGTACCAAATCTAAAGGTGACCATACACATTAGACTGAAGCTAGGTTCACACTAGCATTCAGGTTTCGCATCTGCTTAGGGATGCGAAAAACGGAAACCCTAGCTGCTTAAAAAGACTACAGTGGGGTCCGGGGGGTTTCCAGAACTTGCAGGATTTTTATCTCTGCATATGTTAAGCGGAATGGGGGACGGAGTCCCCGAACGGTCACACAACACTAGTGTGATCGTAGCCTTAGGTCAGTTGACCCTACCGATTGTGGCAAGAGTAGGAGTGTAGCTGTAGGGGAAGCAGAGGCAGCAGTTGCTACCATGAACAGGTTTTCCGACCCGTGTCTTCTGACCACAGTAAGTAGCACGGCGCCCATGAATGCAACTCTCTTCCTATATACTTGCAGTGGAGTCAAAGAATATCCAAAGAGACAGGCTCAGGTATTCTCAGAACTGTAATAGACTAAAATGAAGACAGTCACACATGTGTACCACCTCTCTGCAAACAGTAGTGATACATGGGTCTGACAACCACAGTTCTCAAGAAAAGAATACCCCTTTAACTCTTGCAAGAATAATGATATTTGAATAGCAGAATTGGTAAAGAGGGGACTTGTGGCCAAATGAGAGGAATAATAGTAATCCAATGTAGTCCAGGTCTTTATTAGAGAGGGTCCTCTTATATTCCTTGCGAAAATAAAAGAAGCAATAAGATGATCAGTAAGTATATGAGAAACACAACATATATGACAAGTCTGCAAATAATAGTTTTCAAGAAAAATAATAGTATAGAGTAAAACAATTTGTTGCAAAAGCACTCAATATTATTAATCCTTACCGAACTAGGATTATGTCCCTGGCATTTTAATAATCTATGATGTACAGGTCAGACTAAGTTCATTGCCTTGCCTAACAGAAGAGCGTCTGGCAAATCATGTACCCAAAGGGACTATGCAACTCAACGTTCTTTAAATAAAACATACTGAGTGAAGTGTTTGTATTATCGGTTTTGGCATGTAATGATCATGTTGCCATTGATGTAGTGGAATCTGTTTGTTCTCCGCATTAACAATTACTGCAGCAACCAAAGGGTTTATGGGCAACAGCTGCTACAATGTGTGGAAATTAAAGCTCAAAGGAAAATTCAGTTCTCAGATATAATGGAAGGGATAGAGATCGGCTTCTGTGTAGATTTCATAAGGCTAGGTGCCCACGTAGCAGGGCCACAGCAAAAAAGCACTGCGGGAAAAACCGCGGCAGCGACGCAAGAGAGACACGCGTGCAGGGGTTGCCGAACCCTGCCATGGAAAGTTCCTGCATTCATGGTCATATCCATTGGCATCCGATCAGTGGTGAACCTAGCCTCATTGCTGCCTGAGGCGGACTATAGAAAGACGCCCCCCCCCCCCAAAAAAAAAAAAAAAAAAAATTGAGTTTCCATGCTACTAGCTTCACACACTGTTATCGTCGCACAATATACACAATACACAAAGTTATAAAACAGTTTTTAAGAATTCTTCTTACTACATTACTTCAGTATCAGATCAACAACACGGCATTAACAATGAAAGTAACTTCTCACATCTTCTGCTTGGTGGATGGACGAGCCCGCGTGGCCACCAGTCTCTATAATAGGAGCCCCGCAGATAGCTGAGTACTGGACTTCGGCTATCTTTGGCACTCCCATTGAAGTGAATGAGAGCCACGCGGGTTCGTCCATCCACCAAGCGACACACCTATATATATGGCTGCGGTCAGGCTGAATTCCCACCCAGTGGGGGGGGGGGGAAACAATTCTCAGGCTCAGTGGGGGTCTCAGCAGACATATCCCCATCAATCAGGTATTTATCCTCTATCATTTAGGTGTATACAGTGCAGTAACATTTTGTGACTTACAGGTGACGTCTCTGACTAATCCTTCACATTTCCCTTCTCTTCCCTCTGGACCGCCATGACCACTTCTTCCAGCTGTGACTTGTCTCTGTAAAGTTTGCAGCACAGACATCTTTGGCTCCTCACTTTTCTAGGCCTCCAAACCACATTGTTCTCACCTGCACACCCATCCTGCTGCTACCCCCAATTACAAAATATATGATATAACCCCCCCATAATGAATAATACCCCCAAATGCATCTTTATATTAATAATGTCCGTGTGTACCCTGTATAAATAGTGCCCCTTATTAATAATGTCCCAGGTGTTAACTAATTAAAAGGTTTTCCAGGTCATTAATAAACTAATCAATGGGGCTCAAAAACTCAGGACCCCTACTGATCAGCTGTTTGAATGGTACCTGTATAAGCGCCGTGACCGCTTCTCTATTTACATAGTGTCATTCATCTCATAGCGGCCATGTCATGTAACTACAGCCTCGTCCTATACACGTCTATGTGACAAGGCTGGAATTACATCACACAGCCACTATAAACAGACAGCGTATAATATAAACAGGCACCATAGCCCCTGTTTATAGCGCTCCATTTACACACACTATAATGTTCCACAGCAGCCCCTGCACACAGTATTACACAGTATTATGGCCCGCAGCAGCCCCTGCACACTGTATTATGCCTTGCAGCGGCCCCTGCACACGGTATTATGCTCCATAGTGGCCCCTGCACACGGTATGATGCTCCATAGTGGCCCCTGCACACGGTATTATGTTCCACAGCAACCCCTGCACACAGTTTTATGCTCCCTAGTGGCCCTTGCACACGGTATTATGCCCCATATTGGCCCCTGCACACGGTATTATGCTCCAATATTGGCCCCTGCATATGGTATTATGCTCCAAAGTGGCCCCTGCACTGGTATTATGCTCCATAGTGGCCCCTGCACTGGTATTATGCTCCATAGTGGCCTCTGTACTGGTATTATGCTCCATAGTGGCCCCTGCACACGGTATTATGCTCCATAGTGGCCCCTGCACTGGTATTATGCTCCATAGTGGCCCCTGTACTGGTATTATGTTCCATAGTGGCCCCTGCACTTGTATTATGCTTCATAGTGGCCCCTGCACAGGGTATTATGCTCCATAGTGGCCCCTGCACTTGCATTATGCTCCACAGTGGCCCCTGCACAGAGTATGATGATTGGAGACCCAGGGGTAGTGACAAACATGAAAACCAGTGCTACTTACCTATCCTGGACACCAGTGAACTCCTTGCAGCTTTCGGCCCTGTTTAATTGCGCGCACACGTCACGTGATCAGGCCGGCGACACGACCTAATGACGTCACCAGGGGCCCCAAGCCTGCTCGGAGTGACATCGGATTGCAGTCAAGGTGAGTAGCGTTGGTTTTTATGTTCCCTCACCTCCCCTGGGTCTCCAATTATTATACTCTGGGGTCTGAAAAGACCCCAGAGTATAATAATAGTAGTATTTGAGGCCCGCGACCTCACTTACCGATGCCCTCGGCTGCTCACAGCGGCATCCACTTCCCTTTCTGCGTCCCATAGCAGAAGGGGAAGCGGAGGCGGCCACAAGCAGACACGGGGTAGGTAAATAAATAGGCAGTTACCTGCTGGGGATACTCCAGCAGGTTACGGCCTATATATATATTAAAAAAAAAGTTATCCGCACCTACCTGCGATGCCTTGATGGAGCCGCCGCCTCCTCTTCTTGTCCGCGACGTCTGTGTCTCAGCGTAGGCGGCGTGATGACGTCATTGTATCGCCACCTGTGCTGAGATGCAACGTTTCGTAAACCAGCCCAGGACAGGCCCCGCTCAGCTTTGTGTTTTTTTTAAAGCGGCCTATCCTGGGCTGGTTTACATTAAAGAAATAGTAAAAATGTCGCCCCCCAGACAGTGACGGACAGTGCCGCCTGAGGCGGCTGCCTCATTTCGCCTCATTAGCGGTGCGCCCCTGCATCCGATCAAGACAACAGACTGTCACCTCTAAGATGGTTAGAGAAAATCTTTAAAATGCTGCAAAATTTTTAATCATTTATATTTGCTAAAATGTTTAACTTTTAACCATATATAAATCTGTAGATAAATATGTGTGTGGGAAACCCCTTTAAAGAAGCTCTCCACCTGAATTTGTTTTACAAAAATGTCATCGATACTGAGTCACTCTGTGGTTTAAATGCAGCCAAGCGTATACACCTTACCTGGACAATCTTATTAAAAACGGAATCGCTATTAGGCAGTATTTCCATAGCAACCAGTCTATCTCAAATAATTGAGCTTTTCAGGTCAATCTAGATTAACTCAGTGCTGCCCGAAGTGAAGAGAGAGGACAGTTTGTCATAAATCAATAAAATGATGGAATAAATCTCTTCCAATCCAGCAAGTAGAAATACAAGCAGACGCAGACGAGGAGCATTGCACCCTGCAGCAGCACACTTATTTTGCTCCCATGTCTTTGGTAATACTGGAATACAATCAACCTCAGTTAGGGCTAAAACTTTTTTTTTTTTGCACATTTATAACTGAGAGACATTCAATTTATCAGGGCTTCCCTTTAACAACAGAGAAGTTGATATTCTAAGTTCTGTTCATGCTGTGCCCCCCAGCCCCTTCCTCCCTTGTACAGCAGCAGTCCTATAGGAACCTGCAGTCTGTGTAAGATCTGCTTTCTGGTATGTTGGATGTATTAAAAATCAAAGGCTTCTTAGGGAGATGGGGATTTATTTAATGTGGACTCTTACTATTGGTCTGATCTTCAGCTTGAACACAAAGACCACATTCTCAATAATGTGTGAGATATATATTTCTATACCAGCAAGAATAAGCTGGCCAATGGATCCTATTCATCCCTATGTAATGTTTAACATGGTTGGTAAAAGCAAATGCACATTTTTCAGAATGCTACATTATTTTTCAGTCTAGTATTTGTATTATATATTTGTATCCTGATGCTAAAGTCAGCTACATGACAGAACAGAATGTATCCCATCTGTATAATAACTTTTGACATGTTTGATCCTCAGGTTTGAAAAAAACACAATCAATTGGAAATTGCTTGTAGAAATAAAGGATGTTGCCTACATTATAAGATCTACATTGCTGAAAATTAAAAACATTGAAAAAAAAAAACACTACTAAACAATTATAATCTAATATCAATTTATATGAAATATAACAAATGTAGTGCTTGGGTATTCCCTATATGCAGGAGTAAAGCCCCTTGCAGACAACCGTGGGCGAGATCAGTATGCTATCTGTGTTTTTCCCAGATGGCACACTGACCCATTCATTTCTATGGGCTCATGCATACAACCGTGATTTCCACTGATCAGTGTGCAGGCAGAGAATCCACACTGCAAAATATAGAGCAGGTCCTATTCTGGTCAGTGTTTGTGGCACGAACTCGCCCATAGAAGCCTATGGGAGACTACAAACCACGGACAGCACACCGATGTACTCCGTGTGTCATCAGTGTGCCGTCCGTATTTGCGGACAAGCTAGGGACCATTAGATGCAAACTCGGATCACACACTGTCTGTCTTTGCAGACATACAGCACTGATGTGGAAGACACACTGATGACCCACGGTCCGCAAAAAAGGAACATTGATTACTAGTTTGTGGACCTCAAAATACACACAGTCGTCTGCAACTAGGCTAAGCCTCAGAAGATGGAAAAGTGATCTTCCGTTTGCTCTGATCCTTGATATCAAAGGTAATAAATTGCACTTGTCACTAGTTCTCTGACTACTCAGAATGCAGGTTGTCAGAGGTCTTCAGGCAGTTTGTTCAGATGAAAAGAAAGGTCTATCTAAAAAAAAAAAAAAAAAAAATGGTTCTCCATTTGAGATATTAGGTTGGAGGTACAGATCATAACATAGGAAGCTGTGCTAACTGGACATGTGGAGAAGAAGGGAGCCAGGTGCTGCTTCTGAACATGTGACCTGGTGTTGGAACCAGCCCAGAACCTTGAGGCTCAACACATAAAGAACTTGGGAAGTAAGTATGCAACAAAGAATCCCTGGAAAACCCCTTTAAGTTAATTAGAAGAAATTTCTCTTCACTAGAGTTTTAGTCATACACATATACATACAAAACTACTAGACAAGTGATTAAAGGCCCTTTATAGGAATGTAAGTAGGTTGGGAAATGCAGACGCAAACTTATTACAGCTAAGTTTGGAGTCTCCGATGCAATGTCTGCCTGAAGTCGGCAGATGAAAAATTCCTGCATGGATGACTTATTCCTCCATCGGTTTTAGCTTTATATTCAAAGGGGGCTGTTGGACTCTGTGTGAAACCGCTACTTAAGTGCTCTGCTTATACATTGTTCTGATCCCTTGAACACAGTGGCGTAACTAGGAATGGCTGGGCCCCAAGGCGAACATTTGACATGGGCCCCCCCCCCGAACTGCCGCCCCCAACCCCCCCCGCACAAACTGCATTCCTGTGCACACTATTATGCGCCATAGTGGCCCCTGCACACAATATTATGGCCCCATAGTGGCCCCTACACGCAGTATCATGCCCCATAGCGGCCCCTGTACACACTATTATGCGCCATAGTGGCCCCTGCACACAGTATTATGAGCCATATTGGCCCCTGCACAAAGTATTATGCAACATAGTGGCCCCTACACACAGTATTATGCAACATAGTGGCCCCTGCACACAGTATTATGCACCATAGTGGCCCCTGCACACAGTATTATGCACCATATTGGCCCCTGCACACAGTATCATGCCCCTCAACACAGTATTATGCCCCATTGTGGACCACCCATGAACAATTATTATACTGTGGGCAGGGCCGGTTTTAGACAAAGTGGGGCCCTGGGCAAAATTAAAAGCGGGGCCCCAAATGCTGATATGCAAACAACACCATCGTCTTCCAGTGGCAACTCCTATAATAACGCCTCCTTTCTGCCAACAAAAAAGTAATAAGCCCCATTTTACCACACACAATTCAAATGAGCACCTTTGTATCACCTAATAGATTTTTGCACCCAGTCATCAGTTATTATAGCGCCTCCTTATAAATAATAGTCTCTGCTTATAAATAATATTACACCTTTATCAGTAATAGCGCCCTTATAAATGATAAATCGTGCCCTGTATCAGTAATATTCCCCCTTATCAGTAACCGACCCCCACGTAAAAATAATACTGCTCCCTTATAAATAATAGCCCCCTCATAAATAATAGTTACCCTTATAAATAATAGTCCCCATTATCACTAATAGCCCCCTTTATAAATAAGCCCCACTTAACAATTATACCCCCCTTATAAAAAGTTCCCCTCTTATAAATAATAGCTCCCCCCTTATAATGGATGCCTTATATATAATAGTTACCCCCTTATAAATAATAGCCCATCTTATAAATAATAGGTCCCCCTTATAATAGCCCCCTCATACTTAAGTTTCCCAATTATATATAGTAACCCATCCTCATATATAATAGTTCTCTGTTATACAGTGTCGGACTGAAGGGCCTTAGGCCCACCAGAGGATCTTGTTCTGGGGCCCCACCCAACAGCTTCCTGCTAATAGCCTACACCACGGCTCCTTCACTGAAGTCTTACATATGTGCTGACTATCTGGCGTTACTGAGTATGTTCCCAGTATAGTCAGCCCCTATAATACTCTGCAGGCCCCAATAACTCCATGGCCAATTCATGCACAGTACTGTATGGGGAATGACATGGCTATGGAGCACTACACATATGTGCAAGATTATAGTGAGGGAGCTGTGATGCAGACATAGCACACAGGGCTACCAGCAGGAATTGTGAGCCTCCCCCCTCACAGTATAATGCTCCACATGGTATATAATGCTCCACAGTATAAAATGCTCTCCTGAGCCCTCCAGTTTCCCCACATGGTATATAATGCTCCACAGTGACCCCACACAGTATAAAATGCTCCCCTGAGCCCCCCATAGTGGCCCCACATGGTATGTAAGGCTCCACACAGTATAATACTCCACAGTGGCCCACACAGTATACTACCCCTCAGTAGCCCCTGACAGTGCTATATGCTCCTCAGCAGCCCCACACAATATAATATGCTCCATACAGTATAATATGCACCCCACAATGCCCCCCAGTATAATGCTCTACAATGGCCCCACAGAGTATCATATGCTCCCGAAAAGCCCCACACAATATAATACACTCCACAGTGGCCCCACACAGTATAACAGGCTCCCCACACTGTCCCTTCCCCCAGTATAAAGCTCCACAGTGGCCCATAGTATAATATGCTCCCCAGAGGGCCCCCGCTAGTATAATGCTCCACAGTGCCCCCTCCAGTATTTTGCTCCACAGTGGCCCCACGCAATTTATTATGCTCCCCAGAGCGTCCCCCCAGTATAATGTTCCACAGTAGCCCCACGCAGTATAATATGCTCCCCAGAGGGCCCCCTAGTATAATGCTCATTAGTCCCCACAGTGGCGCCACGCAATATAATATGCTCTGCTGATGGCCCCCCCCAGAATAATGCTCCACAGTGACCCCACTCAGTATAACATGCTTCAGAAATGGCCTCCACACAGTATAATATACTGCCCAGAGAGGTTTCCCCAGTGTAATACTCCACAGCGGCCCAAAACAGTATAATATGCTCTCCAGAGCCCCCCCTCCTAGTATAATGCTCCACAGTAGCCCCGCACAGTATAATATACTGGGGGGCCCCTCTGGAGAGCATATTATACTGTTTGGGGAAACCATGGAGCATTATACTGGGGGGGGCTCTGGAGAGCATATTATACTGTATGGGGCCACTGTGGAGCATTATACTGGGGAGGGGGCCCTCTGGAGAACATGTTATATTCTGTGGGGCCTCTATGGAGTATTATAAAGTGGGGGGGCTCTGGAGAGCATGTTATATTCTGTG
The DNA here is from genome assembly GCA_947044405.1 of Leptodactylus fallax. NCBI lineage: Eukaryota > Metazoa > Chordata > Amphibia > Anura > Leptodactylidae > Leptodactylus > Leptodactylus fallax. The sequence goes on along the minus strand of CAMRHE010000153.1, from coordinate 2,538,695 downwards.
GGGCCACTTTGGAGCATTATACTGGGGGGCCCCTCTGGAGAGCATATTATACTGTGTGGGGCCACTGTGGAGCATTATACTGGGGGGCCCCTCTGGAGAGCATATTATACTGTGTGGGGCCACTGTGGAGCATTATACTGGGGGGCCCCTCTGGAGAGCATAATGCTCCAAAGTGGCCCCACATAATATAACATTATCTCCAGAGCCCCCCCCATTATAATTTTCCACAGAGGCTCCACAGAATTTAACATGCTATCCAGAGGGCCCCTTCCCCAGTATAATACTCCACAGTGGCCCCACACAGTATAATATGCTATCCAGAGGGGCCCCCCAGTATAATGCTCCACAAGGGCCCTACAGTGCTATTATTATATTATATTCTGGGGCCTCTTCAGATCCCAGAGTATAATAATCGAAGGCCCGGGGTAGGTAAGGTAAAATAACAAACAGTTATACTCACCTTGTCTTACCTCTGCTGGGCCTCCTCGCGCTGCTCCGCTATCCCCGCCGGCGCTGGCTTCTTCTTCTCTGCGGCTGACGTCACGCGTTGTGGACGTCACCGCTGAGTCCTGTGATTGGGCCTCAGTGATTACGTGAGGCACGCTGTCAGCACGCCCCACGTGATCTCTAAGGCTGAGGCCTGGCCTCAGCGGTGATGTCCGGGACGCCAGAAGATGACGTCGGACGCCAGGACAGGTGAGTAAAAATGTTTGTTATTTTTACTCACCTCAGGTTCCGGATCCCGGGGGCCCCTTTGAGGACGGGGCCCTGGGCAATTGCCCTGTTTGCCCCCCCCCCCTAACGCCGACCCTGACTGTGGGGTCTTTTCAGATCCCAGAGTATAATGGTCGGAGACCCAGGGGAGGATACAAACATAAAAAAACAATGCAACTTACCTCTTCCTGGCTCCGCTGCACTCTGGTGCGCTAGTGCGACCATCTTCAATGTTGGACCGGATCTTGCGTGAACCAGGCTGGTGTCACGGTGCATAATGACGTCAGCTGACGTCTGGGACGTCACCAAACAGGCCTGGAGCCTGTGGAGCGCTGTAGAGTTAAGTTACAGTTGTTTTTATGTTCTCTCACCTCCCCTGGGCCCCCGATCATTATACTCAGGGGGTCTTAAAAGACCCCAGAGTATAATGATAGTGTTTGTGGGGTTCACGGTAGTGGCTGCCACAGGGCTCCGAGCCCCTTAATGTCCCAGGCCCTGTGGCAGCCGCTACCGCTGCTACCCCAGTACTTACGCCCCTGCTTGAACAACAAATAGGCCAATGCTAGTGTGAACCTAGTGTAAGTTTGAGAGTTTTAGTAAATCAACCAAGCCGAGGTGCCCCCATCTTGGCCCACACCACAACAACCACATTCGCAGATTGTGCCACGAGAGTTGAAGATCGGGGCTCGAGTTACATGTTTGGTGCAAGAAAGGGCCCAATATCATTACCCTCTACTCCAATTTATTGTCATAGAGGAAATGATAAATTCCCCCCTGGCCCCCGGTCTCTACCCTACCACAGCTCTGTAAACTGAACTTACAACATCTTCAGTATGATACTGTAAGTGTTATCGTGGCTGTATTGTCCTGTACTCAGCATCATGTTAGTGTGGGACAGTCATTCTAAAGCATCTAGCATCATAAATCAGTATGATGCTGTAAGTTCAGATCACAGGAGCTGTGGTTGGGTCGGAAAATCCAGCCGACACACGGACCACATTTGTCGGCCCAAATATATAAACAGAGAGAGAAAGAGAGAGAGTTGGTGTTAGAATGAAGGACAAATTAACAGCTGTGGTTACTAAAAAGGACATCATATTACTGCTCTGATCCTGGAGATGTTTGGCACAGTACTGACTGTGGCAATTATTTGTGATCTACCCAATGACTGAAAGAGTCAACAACCAATACATATTTGTTGGAAGGTGCAGTATGAGTTCTCAGAGACTTGTCTCATCAATGCTCCTCTTCTCTTTGTATTCTGACAAACATCTAGTACACACAGTTGTGAAATATTGTTTAGACAACATATATAGTATTTTGGTTTGTAGGGTTTTTGTGGTGTTTTTGTGTTCAGTGGCATTTTTTTTTAAACACACCATGTTAAGGGTGTCTATATGGATGGTCAACAACATACTTGCATCTAGGATATATTAGATCATTTTACTGGATTTTCCCTTGAAATATAAGCTGATAGAGGAGTGTGTAACGTTCAGGAGGAAGCTTCCATTGATTCATTGCTTATTGTATTGATGCTCTATAAAGTATTCTTCACGGTGAAGATATGTTTGGTAAAGATTTTCCTTTTCATGCTGCTTAAGATGCGTATCGCAAATCCACTTAAAGATGATTGTAAGAAACAAACAAAGCACAAATCATTGTAGGCACACAAGTCTGTGAACCATATAATGTCGACATGATAAAGTGCTTTGCCTTAATATAAAGAGAAAAACTAAAACTGTCATTGCACATAAAACAAATAGTAATCATTTGGTCAAAGTAAAAATAAAGCAATAGGTTATTATCTAGATTACAAGCAGTCAATAGCCGCACAGAGTTTCTCTACTTTCTTTCTAACAGTTCCTTTCATGCTGTTTAGATGGAAATTAAAAGCAGCTGCGAGAAAATGTGCGGCTTAAATAACCATCACAAAGAACATTTCCCACTCATACGGCTCTGCAGCAAATGGTTCATATGTTTTATTTATTATGATGGCAGCAGTTTACCTGGGGCAAGTCGTGCTACGGTAAACAAGCCCATCGAGAAGAGTACAGAGCCATGTGTTCACAGAAGGGTGATGACACGTACAGTATGGAAAACTGATAATTTTAGATGAATGTTTTTTTTTAGTTTAAAGGGGTAAATTGTCATATTCCCTTTAAGCCTTGGTAGCTAGTGAGTGAAGCAGGTAGGGGGCCTGGGCACTTTTCCCACAAATGGTATGTTCCTTGGCCGACCATTACATCTATGGGACCTCAGTAGAAATGGGTGAACCTCCCAGGATTCATTTCTTTTCAGCTTCCCATCCAAGATTCATTTTGTGTTGAACAATTTTGGTACAAGCCACACCTTAAATTGGTTTAAGCAGTCGGAGTCGGCCTGGAATCCTCAGGTTCTGTATGAGGAATCTGCCAGCCAAAGTAAGTTAAATAGGAGTCTCTGGACAACCCCTTCATGAAGTATCTGCAGTGTAAAAAGAACAAGGAGACCTTGTTCCCACAGAAGATCAGAAGATCTGTGGTTAGCTCTCCAAGAGGTTTTGAGCAACGTCTAAGTTGAGTTCCTTCAAAATTGTGTGCAAGTGTATCTAGAAGAATTTATGCTGTTTTGAAAGCAAGAGGCGGTCACACCAAATATTGATGTCACTTAATTTTATTAATCGACAAAAATAAACTATTAACACATCTATTTTTATTTTTTTTAAAGCATTCTTACTTTGCAAAATTTTTAGCCAGGTGTGGAAAAAAAAATGCTGCAGTCTATAAGTTACTTTCTTGTGCTATTAATTTAGGCAGTTTGCTGAAAAGTTATTTAAAATTCCAGAAAACACCTTTGTTTAACATTCATGAACTCAATAATGATGGAGTCCGCCAGAATCAATTGTTGACAAGTCACTTCTCTCTAATTTATTAATGTAATTATATTTGGCATGTTGTATTGCACTACATTGACCTTGGGATTGATTCCATCATTTACCTTAAGTGTGCAGTAATCTGGGCTGGTATTAGTGGATGGCACACTAGGCATCGAAGACTTGTAGGTTGGGGTCTTTTTAACTTTTATGGAGATCCCCCTCAGGTCATGTTTAGAACCGTTGCTACCTGCTCATTTATGTTTAGCGTGTGTGTGTGTGTGTGTGTGTGTGTGTGTGTGTGTGTGTGTGTGTGTGTGTTCACGATTTGAGCATCTGTTATTGTATAGTTGTTTGGTAATATAACTATTTCTGTTACTGTCTGTTACTGTGCGGGTTCTGGTGGTTCTCCTCTCAGACATGTATGACGACAAAGGATGACAGTGGAGAACTACAGTGCAGGTGTCAAGTCTAGTTAGTTGAGACACATATAATTTAGCCCAGTGGTGTGTGAGAACACAGATGTGGGGATGCCACGTTACAAGATGAAAGGGGTTGCCCTTCTTGTCAATCAGAGAGGGCAAATTGCCCAGCTAGAGTGATTGCCTCTGTGCTTAGATGTGTCATTACAGATGTGCGGCAGCTGCTTAAGAGACTGGGGGAAGGGGACGCTGGAGACTGGTGCAAAGTCAGGTAATTGGAAGACATGTAGAGGATGGAGCCTTCTTGATGCACTGCATGAGATACCCAGGACTAGTGGGTGCCTTAAGGTTGAGAAGCAAAATCTGATACTATTAAAAGGGTCATGCAGAGAGATATAAAGCTTACCAATGCATTCCTTCCACTGCATAATTTTTATTACTTGTATGTAAGCAGGTTCGCCAAAGCTCCGAGGATTACCTATGCAGAGTGCTGGAAGTTTCTGCTTGCTGCTTCCCCTGCAGTGGCTCAGATTCTCTGTGCTGTCACCAGCTCCACTCTTCTCCTTCATGTATATTGAGTAGAGAAGAGTGGCTCATGTGACAGAGTGTCAGGGTGTCAGCAGGGGAGGCAGAGACTTTCAGTTTCCCCTCTGTGCTCTGCAAAAGTAATCATAGGGACCTGGATATATTAGTAATAATGGTTATCCAGTGCAGGGAATGCATCGGTAAGGTTTATTTCTCCCTGCATAACCCCTTTAGACTAAGGCCCCCACGGAGCAAGCCACAGCCAAAAAGCACTGCGGGAAAAACCACAGCAAAAATGCATTGTGGTTTTTCCCGAAGAGCTTTTCACAGTTTTCCTCTGCAGACTTTCTGCTTCCATTATACCTATGAGGAAAGCGCCAGCGTTTCCATAGGTATAATTAACATGATTATTTTCTGCAGTGTTGATTGGATTAGCCAATATCCCATTCACTTTGAAGTTAATGTAAAACTCTGCAGTTTTTTCAGCAGCATTTTCACCACGGCCAAATTGTGGCGTTTATGCCACACGGGCCCCCAACCTTAAGGACAATTACCCCCTAAAGTAGGGGAAGAGATAGTTTGAGATACCTATTACAGAGAAGAGTTCCAGGAATTGGTGTGGATTTTAAGGCTGATTCCTAATTCCTCAGCTGATTCAGCCACAGAACCTACGGCTCGAGCCTCAAGCTGATTTGCTATACTTGTCTCTGAGGCTAATCCATGAGAAAATGATGTACAGTGGAGAGGAAGCTGAATAGGAATTTGAGATTATCTTCTGCCTCAATCTCCTGTGTGTTAATGGACCCCACTGTTTGCAGAAATTGTTTATTTTGTAACGTTCAAGCATTGTACCTCTTAGGCAGGGTTTACACAGTCCTTTGTGTGCTGAAGTCCTGCATGTAGTTTATAATTGCAGTAATGTGTAGCACATGTTATTACACTTATCACTTATACTGTATGATAATGGACATTAAATTGAAAAGCTCTAGTTTACCGCATAGTAGAAACTGTGCTACTCTCTACTGTAATTATAAACCGCACGCAGTTCTTCAACAAAAAAAAGCGCCATGTAAATCCAATCTTAAAAGGAGGAGCCTGCACCACTGTGAAGCCATACCAGTGTACTGGCATATTTCAGTAAACTGCATTGCATCTGGGCCATGTTGTGCCTTCTTTACAAGACTCTTCACTGCCACATCTTACAATCTAATGGTTTCTTCTAATAACCACAAAATCCAAGGGGAAAAATCTGGTTACAAATGCTCATGGAAAAGTATGTAGCAATGGGCATGAAAAGGGTTTTCCTTTGACCAGAAGGCATTATGTGATGCTTTTACTTGCAGAATCTATGCTGGTTAAATGAAGTATACTGTACATGTCAAGTTTTTCTTATATACCATAAACCGCATGCAACCAGGAAAGAAAAAAAAAACAAAAAAAAACAAAAAAACAAAACAACAACACATGATGGTTGGCAGTTTCCTTCCATTCCTATCACTGATGTCAGCTGGGTGCTTAGCTGTTTCCTTCCTCCATCCTGAGACCAGGGACACATACGACAGAGATGTGGGTCATGTGTTACTATGAGCACTGCATGGTATAGATGAACATTAGAGATCATCCATTAGTTGGTACTTGTGTTGGCTATTTACAAGGGTGGATTATCACCAGAGAGTAGTTTTCACAGATGGTATGTGGAGATCTGAACGTGTCGTGACAAGGCGTTAAGCGACCAGTAAGGGGTATGACTTGAGTCCCAGTAAATGTATTATATACTGTATCTACTTTTCAGCATCTCTTGAAATAGTGATCTAATGATAGACACCTCCTAGGCTAGAACTGGAGATAAAGTTGATAAATTAAAAATTGTGGGGAAAAAAAAAAAAAAAAAAGTGTCAGAAGGCTTTAAAGAGGACCTACCACCAGGTCTGAAAAGCCTGATGACATACATCATCAGATAAGTGTGGTCACTGAGCATTATGGTGTTTTTTGTTTTATCAAAATCCGTTCCGCCATTCCAAAAATATAAGCCTTTTTAGTGTTGACACAAATTAGGGTATAGTAGCCGAGTGAGCAGCAACACTGTGTGGTCTCTCTGTATACTGTATATCATGCAGTGTTACAACCCACTTGGCTACTATACCCTAGTTTGTACCAACACTACTTATATCTTTGGAACAGCTGAATGGAGCAATACCAAAATGACCTCTAGGCCCAGAAAGATCAGAGGTTTCAATGAATATTGACAAGCTAGTCAAAATATTTATCCATATCAACCCACGGAGTTACTTACCTATTCAGTAACAGTAGGGTACTGGATGGCCATCACTGTTGTAGGACATTAGCTTTTCTTTCAGCAAAATCAGTCTGACCCCTCTCCTGTGCTCAGGACACAACTGAATGTTCTCACTGAGATTAGAGTGACTTCACCTACATTCAAGTTGACTGATCCATTTTTCACAGCAGTTTGCACCTGAGGGACACCCATTTTCATGTATCCCTCATAAATTTGAATTTCTGGAGGTATCCGTGAAAATGGACAAAAACAGAACATGCTCTATATTTTGACAGTCCATTACAACAGCCCATTAAAATATCATTCATGTGAATAACCCCATTCACATGAATGAATATTAAAGCAACCATATGACAGCCGTTAAAAAGATGCCGCCACTCGGCTGATTACAACGTTCATGTTCATATAGGGTTATACTGTGTCTGGCACTTCCATGGTACTTTGGCTACCGTTATGGCAAGTATGACGGTATTGCTGGAGGGTGTGTATGTCCATGTGAATAAACCCCACCTCCTCTACAGAATCTAGTGTACGCCATTGTTTTACAACAGCAGTTACAGTATGTACACAGCTCACTCCTATCATACATCCAACTTTGCATTCATAACTACTAATGTAGAGCCCAGATAAAGTCTGAACCAGTTGAAATAAATGGGAATGCAGCGAAATACTTTTTCTTCCAATTGCCATAACTAATTCACACTCTGGCTCAGAGTTTGTGTGTTTTCAATGGGCAGAATGGCATGTGGCTCGTCTCCAGGAAGGACAGAAGGATCAGGTGGTGAAATTCAACATGCCCAATCCTTCCTTCCCCTGGCATCTTTTAGGGCACAGTTGCGAGACCCTAATATTGCAGTCATCCAGTCCCACTAAAATTAGCAGGTTTGGCAGTGTTACTGTAATGTGTATTAGGGGCCTTAAATCTTACCTCATCCTATCCTTATGGGATATCTTCTTAGCAGCTATGGAAATCCTGTAAACTTGTGTGTTTTGTCACTGTAGATTATTCAACCCTCACGGATTAAAGGAGTTATCCATGGAAAAATAAAGCTGCATGGATAAGCTTTATTTCTAATATATAGCCAAGTCCCCTAGAGCCCTGTTTATTATTTTTGCAGCAGGTGAGGCCAAAAGTCTTGTTCCTCTGCTATAACTATCAGTCACATGACTGTCTCTGCTCTACTCCATGGACCTGCAGAGGAGCCGGTGATGTCACATACAGCTGACGCAGCAGCGTAGGAGACAGCAGACACAGACTTCAGGCACCCTGCTGCGCTCCACAAAGGTACTACTTCGGGCTTTGGGGGACCTGAATGTATGTTTGTGCATTTCCTGCACTGGATAAGCTTTATTTCTCTATGCATAACACCTTTAAAGCTATTGTACCCATTTGGCATTTATAGCTACTCTTTTTACAGAGACAATGGCCCAGATTTAACAATATTTAGACAGTGTAAATTTAGGCAGTCTAAAAATGCACCACATTTATCCCAGTGGCCAATGCTGGATGATAAAGCTGGAGTATCTTTAGACTGTCTAGTCCAAGTTTATATCACCTTTTAGTTGGTTTACTTTAGGCCAGAATTTCCTGGCCCAATTTTGGTGACATGGCCATTTTCCTGACACGCCATGCCCACACGTCTAGCAATTTGGAAAAATTTTAGGTCATACTAGATGTGCCAAATTCATGCTTGAGTCAAATCATAAACACAATAGTAAATCTGTGCCAATATGTTTGTAGAGTATGTGTAACATTATATTCACCAGTTCTATATTTTACCTTTTTGTATTTTTTTTTTTCTGCTTCACAGAATATTTTTGTTACTGTTCTCATCACAATAGGAGATATCTGATGCGAGCAGAGTTCCATCTTTTCAAGGCTGAATCTGTATTATGACAGCTCACACCAGGCCTGAACACAATTATCTATATTTACGTTAGATAATATTTTTATGTGATGCAAACTGAGCTGTAACGTTTTACTGGGCTCATTCTCTTACATATGATTTATCTTCCAGAAATGTGCTCATGTAGAATGAAGACTACATATGTTTTAAATTGGTTTAGTGCAGATTTCTTTCTCCTTCTAACAATGTGAAGTACTACAATATGATCACTATTAATATAAACAGGATAGAGGTGTACCTATACAAAGAGCTCCGTATTAACCATTGTAACATGTTGTACAAGTAAAATGTGTTTGTAAACTTTTTGTACTGAAATATATTTTCAGCGACCAATCATAGTGCAGTTTTCATTTTTCCAGAGCAGTAAATAAAATGAAAGCTGAGCTGCGATTGGCTGCTGCCTCTGAATATAAAGACTGTTCATAGCAAATAGTTAGAAACCAAAAGACAAAACTATATTATAAAGTTGTAGAAGTTTTCACTGATACTGTCATTTTTTATTTACATAAATACCTTTTTAATATTTGCCCATATAGCCTAGAGGTTTTCTGGGTCCCCAGGCAATTTTCATATTGGTTGGTGGGGCCTGATAACTGTTGGCTGCCTCTGGGAGACAGAAGCTATACAGGGGACGACTCAGAAGACACCATCCACGGTATAGTAGCCATGCCTCAGTACTGCAGCTCACCTCCTATTGAAGGTGTGGTGTCTTCTGCTTCCGGCACCAACTCCTGTATAGCTTCCAGCTCCTGGAGGCATCTGGAACAGTTGATCTGTGTGTGGTCCAGATACGAAGTCACCAGTATGAAATTTGCCCGGGGGCCTGGTAAATCCTATTAAAACCTTATAAATTATTATAAAATACATATAGGTTATACACTATACCAGGCTATATGGAATAGAAATAGAGAGGGGATGCAGTGACATAAGGATAGATAAAACAGTTAACAGTCAGTATTAGGCTTCAGTTCCCGCTAAGGGTATGTTCACATGTACACTCTGCCTCCATTGCAGTTTCCCTCTGGCATGGTACAGAAAAGCTGGAGGGCAAATGATGACATAATGGTGGCCTCTGGCATCCACCCATAGCTCCAGGCACATGTCCGCAACTGCAAAGAGCCAGAGAGAAAACCATTGCAAGAGTTTTTTTCCTGCTCCTGGGCATATCCAGTGCCATCCAGCACAACAGCTGATGTGCCAGATGCAAGAACGAATCCCATAGAAAATTATGGGATCCATTCTAGCATCAGTGTTTCTGTACCACACCCAAGGTAAGCTGCAATAGAGAAGGCGTTTATATGTGAACACCCCCTAACACTTTACTGTCCATCTACTCCATTGTAGTAAATAGCTGGTTCATCTACCATCCTTATTTGTTTGCAAGAGCTGCGGTGTTGGGAGAAGCACAGTGTAAAGGTTTTGGAGCTAAAAGCCACTGCAAAAAGCAGCAGAGTTTTAGAAAATGTTACAGCAGTCAGGTTTATTTCAGGATATCCACCCCAGATAGCTCGCAGTAGACCTGTCATGAGTGTCCCTAGTCCAGGACTGCAATCACATTCAGATTTTGTAGCACTTTTCCACTTGAAAAATTGCACAAAAATGGTCTTCACTCCTTTTACAGGAATCATTAAAGAAAACACTGGAATCTGCTGCTGAACAAGAGCTATTTATTAGTATAACACTTTTTTCCAAAGTTTCAATAGCAAATGAAGTATGTACAAATCCTTACAGCATTTACACCATAAAAAAGTTTTTTATTTTGTATTTTTTTTCTATTTTGCATCGGCCTGCTATAGTTAACAAAATACTGTGAGGATCCCTAAGCACTGTAACAAAGTAGCTGGCCTTGCAGTTCCTGTTCAAGTACACTTGTCGCCAGAAACATACAACAAAGGCAACCATTTTCTACGTTGGTTATGTCACTACTATTGAACGGGTAGGTTGCATTTTTTTTTTTTTTTATTTAACAAATATTGACTTAACCAACAAAATGGCTGTCTTTACTGGATGCGGGCAAAAAGGTGCATATCTAAATGCTACTCAGAAAAACGCCAGCCGATAATCCACTGGGAAGACACATTGTCAGAAGAAAAGACAAAAACAAGAAAAAAATAAAAATCTAGAAGGCGGCCAACGTGCAGAGGAACTGCCATGAGAAGATGAAAGCAGTTTTAAATAGTTAAAACTACAATACTTTCAAGTGAGACAAACATTCATAGACTGAGATGCAAGACAACAAATACAATTCAGTCAGCTAGAGTCCAGCTAGTGAGGCTATTCCAAAATTGGAGATTTGTTTTATACTGATATGGCTGTAAATTTCCATCTTGCTTTACGTGACTCGAAAAAAAAAAAAAAAAAAAAATGGTGGCATGGATCTGCAGTGATAGGTTTTGTTGAAGGCAGCTTATAGGAGTTGTAGGTTTCATCACATTATTCTGGTCAAAAGTTTAAGACTTGGGGGAGGACAATATGATTCGTAAAAGTCTACTGCTCCTTTGTAGGATAGCATTTCTGCATTGACAAATTTTTATGCGGGAGATGCCCCTGCACTACACTTGCCCAGATCCCTCTTCGGCTCCTAACTGGTGGATAAACATGATGAAAAAAAAAGCGCATTACACACAGAATGCAGTGACAATCATATGGCAGATACCTGTACGATATAAAGTAGATGAAACAACTAATAATACTATCGAAGGGAAAAAAAAAAAAAAAAAAAAATCTCAAAAAAAGAAAAATGTTGCATGAACAAAATCAGTATTACCATCTTTTTTTCTCTTTTAAATAGAAAAAGACCTAACATGTAAGCAAGCACTTGACAGCATTCTCGTTTTTGAATGAAAAATGTCATTAATAAAGTATATATAAATGTATATAAAAAAACACAATAAGACCTATGCATGTTTATGTCTACCTTTATCATGTCATGTAAACAGTATAGTCTACCGCTCACCTGTATACATTAGAGACAGGCTTCATGGAGATGAACTAAAGACTGCCTTGACAATACTCCAGGGACTAACGGCTCGACTGAGGCACATGGCATTTTGGGCCCCCCTTGCATCAGCAACTATTGCTAGCTCCTAGTAAACTGACAGACCTTGGATAGATCTAGCCTTCCCATAGTGTGCCTCCACTGTGCATATGTAGGTGATGGATTTGAAAAACAAAGCCGATAAACTTTGAACTGGTCTTAAACTTTTGGCAGATAGTGAGCATAGTCATCTAGGCTTTGTAGTATTTGTTCAAGTGAAAGCCAGGTCAGTTCACATGTTGACAGGCATGCAACTTGAAAACATTGCACAACAAGCAACACAGAGCAGTTTGAAAAGTTTACAAGACTTCAAGTAGACTTTACAACCCTTCACAACTGAATATTCACAGACAAAACGTAGTCTCTTAAGTTTCTGCTGTCTTGTTCTCACACATGGGACACCTTCTGTGACTCTCTCGCTTGTTTTATGCTATACAACCATTTAATAATCCTGGCATTTCTCTCTATGGCAGAAATACCGTACGGCACACGGTCGTTGGCACTGTCGTCGTTTCTAAGGTCACTGTTGCTATCCTGAGACTGTTCACAGTCTGAGCTGATCATGCTTGCACTGCGAAAGTTAAGAGAAATTATATCGGAATTAGCCCTTGCAAAATTTTCCATCCCAAGGTTTTCAAGCTCTTCAGGATCCAGTCCACAATAATTAAAGAATCTCTCAACATCAGCGTCAACACGAAAGTATCTGTCACTTAAGTCAGACTTCGATCGCTGGAGTGATGGTCTTCTGGTTACGCCACAGGTGGGTTCCAAAGTATCGTTGTCGGGAGATTTAAGGGTGGTTAAGGTGGCAATTTTGGGCTTTGGAGGGAGAGGTGGGGCAGAACTGCTGCAAGGTATCGCTTTTATCTGTTTCACATTCGTGACTTTTCTAATGTCTGAGGAACTATGAGAAACATGTAAAAAAGTATCACCTGATTTTTCTAGAAGCCTCCTAGTGATGTTGGAGTTGGTTTCTTGGGGGCTCCCATGACTTTGCGTAGGGTAGACCTTTAAGGATTCTGCAAAAGAATGCCGGTTTTGGTCAGCAGAGTCTGACCTACCTGTAGGCCAGTTCCTAGAACTTTGTTTGTGCACAGAACCTGTACTGGAGCCTTCAGAGCTATTAATAATGTTTTTAAGGATTTCTAGTTTTAAGTTCTCTCTTTGAACACAGCTCTCAGACTTTGCATTATTGTTAAACATCTTCAGGGTTGGGCTAGCCAAAGGTCTTTTTGCCCCAGGGCACACAGGAGGCTTTGCAAGTACCGCTGGCTTCACAGGCTCTTGTTTGGCATTGATAACCTCTTGGCTCTTGACATATTTTGCCTTATCAGCTTCTAGTCTTTCCACAGCACTCAGTCTCTTGGGATTAGGCTCTGACTGCCTGCGGAAATAGTCAGGTCCTTTGTTCAGTATTCGGAGAGGGACAGCTGATGTGAAAGCCACTGCTGGGCTACCAGGTTTCCCCATGCTACCTGTCTGTAGTGTTTCTGTAGGCATGTTTGGCGATTGTTCCCCCGCAGCCGTTTTGGATTCTCTTCTTGTGTTTCCTAAATGCACTGTGCAGAAACATGTGCATCAAGCACAATGAATAACAGCTGAATCTTGAAATCTGAGGGTCAGCAGCAGCTCTTCATCATCTCACAGCTCATTAAAGGACATTTTCTTTTTTTTTTTTTTTTTTTTTTAAGGTTATCGTTAAAAGGCAGCCCTGATACTACAAAAAAGGCCACCAGACAGAAGTCTGTATTAATCTGCTCAGCTGAATCCTTTATTCGCACAGAAGGATGTGGTTGTCTCGTCTTTTCTTTGTGTTCTACTACAGGCAGGGATCTGAAACACAAAACAACCAATCTTATGTCAGTAACAGCATGTGACATCATGGCTATGGCAACAGAAAATATTGGAGCATTTTAGTTCGTAGTAAAAAAAGCATTAGGTGGCTTTTAACTGCCTCAATCCCAAAAGGGATGTTAATTGTGTTCAGGAGAAAAGGAAACCAGAAAACAGATGGTTAATAGAAACCGCACTCTAGCCATTACAAAATTATATTCTCAGTCTTGGAAAGCAGTTGTACAAAGCAACATGAATAAAAGAATGTAAACACATAAACTATTAATAAAAGAGCTGAAGACAAAGTTATTAAAATGGGGAGAGGGAATGTTAAGTTACTTTTTGGATATAAAGAGATATTCCAACAGTCAACCAGTTTACCATCTACCTATTTATCTAGTTATCTAAACATACATCCGCCTATCTTTCAAGGCATCTACATAGACATTCTCTACGTCCCTACACATTAATCCAGACTTCTCTGTCTATCAAGCTAGCTGTCTAGATATTTAACTGTCTTTCGATCTCTCTAGACATCCATCTGTCAGTCCATCTCTCTATCGAGGCATCCATCCAAATCTCTCAGTCTGGGAAACAATTTAGCTAACTGGACTAGACCCATCTACCAGTTTTATATTTCAGCTATTACTAATGTCAGGGATAACAAGGTCCCAGATTACATTTTTTTCTATAGAGGTGGTTGTGGCAATAGCATTAGCTATCAATCACAGTGAAGAGATGGGAACAGGTACTGACGTCACCAGCCTGGCCACTGCTTAGAGATAGCAGAAGTGGTCTGACACTTAGGCAAGGATCTGTAAACATTAAGTCATATTCAGCAGTATCTGACAAATGGAGCAAGACATAAAGCAATGTATTGGGTAAAAACACTTCAATTAACTTGAGCTACAACTTTAAATATGATCCGGAGATGGGAATACCCCCTTAAGGAATGGGACTTTTACAATTTCAAGTGAGAGTTCTCAAATGAAAATGGGGACTGTGTCTCCTAAGATTCCTCAGCTTGTTCTTTAGACATTTCTGGATCCAAATGATTCTTATACATTTTTAATAAGTATTAATTTGGGGAGAGCCTGTGAAAAGCTCTATCTAAATATCTAAGGTCAAGTCTAATTGTATAACAATAAGAGAGACTGCAGAGACTGAGTACAATAAGCTCTAACAGATAAATAACACATTCTCTGAAAATGTCATTTAGCTTTCACATAGTAATTGGCATCTAGAAGTGCCCATATGTCGTAACCAGAGTCTTGTATCAAGTGGTTTCATAGCTGACAGACGCCTGGGCTGTACTTACCCCCACTGTGATATCGAGTGCTGTGAAATTTCCAAAGCTGTGCCCCAGGGGCAGGTTTTAATTTAAATACCACAGAGCCTGATCCTAGTATCAGTGTGAACAAGCCAAATATCCCCTGCCCTATCACACTGGAGAACACAGATGGAAGTCTCCACCACAGCAGGAGAGTGAAAGGTCAGCCCAGCGGAGCAGAAAACATTAGTAGACCATGCCTGGAGCTGGCTATAAAGAATTATTTAAATGGACTGAAACACTATGGACATTAGACATCTTATTAATGTCCAGGGGGGGCGATTAAGACATTCATCTCCAGAAGCCATTCACAGAAGCCGTA
The DNA here is from genome assembly GCA_947044405.1 of Leptodactylus fallax. NCBI lineage: Eukaryota > Metazoa > Chordata > Amphibia > Anura > Leptodactylidae > Leptodactylus > Leptodactylus fallax. The sequence continues at coordinate 2,523,458 of CAMRHE010000153.1, read as the reverse complement.
TTAGACAGGAATGCAATGGATGGACTACCATGACATTAAAGGAATATTCGTTACTTTGGCTTGTAGCTATGTTGTAATCCTTCATTATTAGTGTTTAGTGGTTTCCTTTAAGGGCAGAATGTTTCATGGATGCATTGGTGAAAATTTAAGAATACTAATACATAAAATATCTAACCAAAGTAGGGTAAGAAGCAGGGTACAGCTCTCAATAGAGAAGATAGGGAAATAATAAAACAAACACAGAATTTCACAGAAAGGATCCAAGATTTGTTAATAAAGTATATTACAAAATTTGTTATAGCCACAAATACTGCCGGAAAATCAACAGTTGTTTGAAAGTTTTAGTTACGTTTTAAGTTGTCAGCACCCCACTAACTCCAACCCCAGTGTGTGAATTGAATATTTCTTTGTAATGTATCTTTGTCAGTACTTGAACCCTACAAATTGTACAGTGCTGTGGAATATGTTGGCGCTATATAAATAAAAAAAAATTATTATTAATTATTATTATTTTTTTTGCATCCTTTAATAGCTGCTCCTGAGTCTGATGCAGCTGGAATCTCTCTGTTCCTCCACTATTCTCCAACAATTGGTGCTCTTCGTTTCAGCACACAATATTCTAATTAGTTTATCTACTGACAGGTGGGTGGTCATCAATATGGGACTGGTGAGAGTCAGAATCAGCACCCCCACTGACTAGCTGTTCTTAGCACCTGATACACAAGGAATGGATCAAGAAGCAGACAGCTCTGTCCTCTGTAGTAGTCAGGTCGGCTCCCATAAACAGCACTAACTCTGCTTTCTAATCCATTCTCTGTGTATAAACTGCTGAGAACAGCTGATCAGTGGGGGTGTCTGGTATCAGACACTCACCGATCTAGTATTGAGACCCATTAGGATAGATTATCAATATTTTTGTCCAGGAAAACCCCTTTAATAGTGGGAGCTGTAATTCTCACTTCTTAATGGAAACATGATGACTCGTATTGGATTACTGGGGGGAGGAGGGGGGGGTCACAGTCTTTTTAGTCCTATGGTGGTCAACAATCAGGCATCAAATCCATTGTTCTCAGCAAGGGATGTTGAACAGGTAGCTGCACCTTACAAATTTGCCTTACCCTGCTGTCTTGGGCTCTTATATGAGGCTTCCATAAGGTATGGGCACCATGTGTCTAATGAATGATACGCATGTCTTATTTTATTGGCAGTTAACCAGATTCCATCCAAGACCAACACAGGTGAACATCTAAGATCTTAAAGAGACACTAAGGCCACTGGAAAGATCCTTTTTGCCACTTGGTGGTAGAAAGTAGACTATAGCACTCCTAGGCACACAAATATCAGAGCATAGCCTCACATTAAATGCCCCTTGCAGACGACCGTGGGCGAGATCCGTGTGCTGTGTTTTTCACGGATAGCACACTGACCCATTCATTTCTATGGGCACACAACCATGTTTTTTCACTGACCAGTGTGCGAGCCATGATTCCGTGCCGCATCAGATAGAACAGGTCCTATTCTGTTCAGTTTTTTCAGAACGGACTCACCCATAGAAGCCTATGGGAGACTAAAAACCTAGGATGGCACACTAATGTGCTCAGTATGTCATCGGTGTGCCGTCCATTTTCAGGGACAGCTAGATGTCACCTGTGTTTTTTGTTTTTTTTTTATAGTGGATCCGCATACTGGGATCACACACTAATGGCACACTGAAGACACACTGAAGACACACTGTCTGTTTTTGCAGACCTACTTCACTGATGCTGAAGACACACTGAAGAGACACTGTCCACAAAAACGGAAAACTAATTACTAACTAGTTTGCGGACCGCAAAGTACACACATCGTCTGCAACTAGCCTAATGCTGTGCATGTCCATGAGTGCTGACTGCATGCTAAATAAGGCCTATTTGGAATTTCTTTTCCATGGTAAGGATCCACTTCATACTCAGTAATCGTTATATTTTACTCGGTCTTTACTTAGATATTAGATACAGATTTTTAGATTCTAATATTTAAACCCTCCTCCTGCCAAGTAATATCTTGTGTTAGTAGACATATGGTGTCATTTGCACACTAAGCTAAAAATACGTTACGAAATTGAAGCTGGTTGGCATTACAAAGTCTCCAATTTAGTAAAAAAAAAAAAAAAATTGTGTAAACTGCAAAAGGGAATGTAATCACTAGAAGCCGAAGGTTTAGGAAGACAATGGTGACAACTTGATGACCACTTGTTCAATACAAGGGAAACATTGCAATTATGTTATTATATCATACAATACTGATGAATACAGCCAAGGATATGACAATGGGGACTACAGCAGGGGTGGCATGGCGGGGGTTTGTAGAGGATTCGGGGGTGGCACAGTGGGGGTACTGTGAATCACGCAGTTTTTGTCATTTGCTTTGGCATGCTGACAGAGCAGCAATGATGCAGAAGAACATGATGCTGATCAATGCGTGGGAGATGGACCATCTTGCTCATATAACTATAAAAACCATCAGCTCGACAGCCAGGGATGTCAAATGTAAAAAGTTTCATTACATAAAAGTTGAGGAATGTTTTTATATGGATAGGTTTTCATCTATGATCTATGCACATATTGTATGTTATCTGTACAGCTTTGTATATATTCAGCATCGGGAGACATAAATGAAGATTTAGGAATATAAAAAGGCAGAACAGCGAATCTAAGCTTGTACTGTCGTTCACAACCCAGTTCACATAATCAAGGTACTCTAGGAACCCAATACACAAGGACTGGTGATCTAAAAGTGCATAGTATATAGATAATATATGGTTACATGAGAAAAGATTCAGCATTACTTGTAAATCATTAGCCTAAATCCCTGTTCTAGGACTAGACGCCCAGTGGTTGGTCATACTAGGCAGCTGAAAGCCATCTTTACACGCACTTACAGGGAAGTTGGTCACTCACTGAGTAAGACCACCTACTGGACCCCTAAGTCTAGAGTAGTCTGTGATTTTAAAGGGAACCTGTTACTAGGAAAATGGAGTGCAATCTGCAGGCAGCATGTTATAGAGCAAGATGAGCTGAGCAGATTGATATATAGTTTTGTGGGGAAATATTATGTACAACTTGTAATTTATGGATTGAAATCTCTTCTTTGCCATTAAGTCAAGTAGGCGGTCCTATCAGACTGACAGCTATCTCTGTATGAAGAGGGAAGGCTGTCAGTCACTGATAGGATCGCTGCCTTGACTTTACAGCAAAGAAAAAGCAGATATTTAAATGGATAAATGACTGGTTATACTGAAGATTTCCGCACACTTATACATCATTCTATTCAGCTCCTGCTGCTGTATAATATGCTATCTGCTTGCACTAAAGGTTTCCTTTAACTCAAGACAAAAAGCTATGTACAATAAGTCGCCATACACTATAGCATGCATTGTACTCTATAACATGCTTCCACAGGCTGAACAACACTTTCAAATGTAACAGGGTCGCTTTAAAGAGGACTTTTCATGTTCCCATAGATATGCGGTATTATACACCGCTAGAAAGCTGACAGTGTGCTGAATTCAGCTCATGATCAGCTTTCCCAGTATGCGCCCCAGTGCTGGAAATATCGGCACTGGTATCTCCCCACTGTCAGAAGGGTGGGCCTTACAGCTTAGTATCATCGCAGGGCTGTGAGGAATGCCCCCTGACAATACAAGTCTAAGGAAGAGTATTGTTAGAGTAGGCGATGACGCTAGGCTGTAAGGCCCTCCCTTCTGACAGATGAGAGATATTGGTGCTGAAATTAATAGCACCAACATCTCCAGCACTGGGACGCATATCGGGAAAGACGACAGTGCGATTAATTTTTTTTTATTATTATTAATACATCCAAAGCTGTACAATATAAAATTATATATTTAGAAAAAAAATAAACACTAAACACAGCTGTACAACTTTTTTTGCAAAAAAAAAAAAAATCAATAAAGACATGTAAATGAGAGTTATGTCATCAGAATATGGGAAGGAAAACACTAAAATAGGATACAGGAAGGCCAAAAAAGACCAAGTCTTGAAAGGGTAAATATGTTTAAAAGAGGACCTTTCACCACCTCCACCAACTCCAACTCTTTTGCCTCCTTTAATAGGTGCTGCTCCACTGATTCTAGCACCGTATCAATTTTTTTTTCCGGAGCCCCTACTGTACCTGAGCAATTAGTTTCAACACTTAATATGCTAATAATGCTCTTGACTGTCATGTGGGCAGTCCCTCCCTTTCTGCTCATGCCCAAGACAACCCACCTGACAGTAGAGAGAATTATTAGCATATTGGGTGCTGATATTAATGGTAAAGATTGCTTGGGAATGGTGGTGGCTAAAGTAAAAAATTCCAACTGCTCCAGAATCAGTGGAGCAACGCCTATTAAAGGGAGCAAATAGTTGGAGATAATAGAGGTGGTGAAAGACCCTCTAAGACAGAAGCCCAACAGACCACATATCAGTCAATAAGGTCCATCAGGTACCATTGTAGTGTATCATACGATGGATCTAGCATTGCTGTCATTTTTCTAGTTCTGCTTCAATGACAAAGCAAATTGAAATCTGAATCCAGCCTAAGAAAACTATTTAAAGAGTTTTTTCACCTTAATATAGCAAGAAAAATATTAACAGAAATAAGTGTTTTGCAGCAGCTATGCGCCATTCCTCCTACTCTGCTGTCAGCAGAGACACAATCTGGCTTTGAGATGAATATGTCATGTATGAGTCTAGTTGCTAGGAATATGTTGTTTTAAAGCCACAGTATTCTATATGAAGTTGTCAATTTATGCCTAGCAACCCTTCAGACTTAGATTACTTGCAGTATTTCATGGCTAGAGAATTGCTGGAGAGCCGAGGTGAAAGGGCAGTGAGATGTGATAGCAGTCAAAAATGTCCTTATTTTTAGCAGCTAAGTAACACAAAATCTTAAAATCAACTTTACCCAAGACCTAAAAATTTAGGTGAATAGTTGCCATCAGTTCTAGATTTGCCACGATTGTCCCAAATGTTCAGTAAGAGTCGGGGTAAACTTGGATTACTCCAGTAATAAAACAAATTTGGCTGTTCCTAGGTGGCTTGTGGTGATCCTATGGGCAGGACTTAAAGGGCAAAATTGGACAACCCCTTTAACTTTAAAATCAGCTGGGGCAGTGAGAAAAAAAAAATGCATACTCACCTGTCCCTGATGCTAAGGTATCCTCCCGGCACGTTCCAGTAGTTCTGCTCCAGCGGCTTATCCTGGATCTCTTCCGGAGTTCCACTAAAGCCACTGATTGGCCTCAGCAGGCCTAAGGAAGAGGACTTGTGATGTCACAGGTCGTGACATCGCATGTCATTTGCTGATTGGCCTCAGCAGAACTCCAGAAAAGACCCGTTCAGCAGAAAAACTGGAATGCGCCGAGGGCATAGGAGCATCAGGGACAGGTGAGTATGCATTTTTTCCTCACTGCCCCCACCTGATTTAAAAGTTAAAAGGGTTGTCCATTTTTGCCTGGACAACCCCTTTAAATGCCCCGATTTGCTATGTCTTTAGTTGTGACTTCAGTTGACCCCATTGATCCACTGCGCAATCACATGGGGCCAGAAAACATAGAAACTAAGACGCCATGTTGTGGAAATACAGTGGAAAAAAATTTTTGCATTTTAAAAGTACCAGCAAAGCAGGACTGTGGAGTCAGTAAGCCAAACCTCTGACTCTCCCTCAGTATTTCTTAGCTGTGTTTTGCTTCATGGGGCCTTAGCTATAAGGAGTTATTAGGTGAGCTTATCTACCTATAGAGCAGATATAGTTACCATATGTCTGCTGTGACATAGAAGGATCAGGTCACTGGTAATATTCTGTTATTAAGGACAAAGCCTTGAATCAAATAATTCTAATGCATTTTGTTACTGCAACAGTTAGAAAAATTATAAAAAAAAAAAAAAAAATCTAAAAAGAAAGCCCTAAATCCATTTTATGGTAGATTCCTAAATACAATCACGTTGCAAAACCATTCACAGCGCAGTACTTAGAATATAATTGAACTTCATGAGGTACCCAACAGAATGGAGGAAACACATTAACAAAAAATTCATAGCAATCTAATTTCAATTTGTCTATAACATAAAACGTATTTTCCCACAGCAATGAATTTGCAGTTACAAAGTAAAACTCCAACTTTGGAACCGCTTTATCGCATTTCAATTACATCCGTAATATAAAGCAATGATGAAATCCCTAACCATCTAATACAAACTTGCTGCACCTGCACTGTAGACAAGTATTCCATAAAGAGATCTGCACAGCACTTGTGGGGGACACCTAGACATACAGCATGACTGTTAATGCTAAAATAAGTCATCATAAGGCTAGCTATGATTCTGGAGTCCTAATGCAAGCATCACCCAACTGCAGCCAAGGTTCAGCTGTCTTGCCCATATAGCAAAGGAGAATCCTGACACTGTGTGTCACCACATGACTAGAGCGGCCTGAGCCCGATTATGTGACCACGGCTATGATCTGTGCAGCTTTGAACATGTAAGGCTAGCCACAGTGAGTCTGTACAAGTCGGCCAATTGTGTCAAATCTGATATTTTCAGCTGGTAGCCAGCCAAAAACATTCATTCATTATGAAGTTATGAGCTTCCTCTGGAGCATTATGTTCTTTGTTCCTCTGCTGCACTCAGTGCTTCATGTAAAAACAAAATGTCATATCAAAATGCAGGTTTATGGGAGTCAGACAGAGGCTCTAATAGACTTGTATAGTGAGATTGACCTCCTGTTCATATAGGAAATTCTGTGTGTATCAACAGAGCAGACAGGAAGTCAGTGCTTTAGAAGAAAGCACATAACTTCATAGCAATGTTATCAGTGTGTTTTTTAATAAACTTACACTAGACACAGGTTTATTTTCAATTGGTGGTGGGATTTACTGGAGTTCTTGTTAAAGGAAACTGCTGCTTTCCACCAATAGACTTTACTATCTGCTGCTGCTAACCGCTGCTAAGCTTCGCCACCCACTAGTTGGCTGACATCTCTCTCCTCAGTCTCAGCACACAGTACTAATACTGCCCCCATCTGAAGCCAGCTTCCTTCACTTCAGGGTGCAGTGTATCATCATCAGACATGCCCAGTACAGTTAGTTGAGGCTGTGGAGAGAAAAGTCAGTCAACTAGCGGGGGCAGAGCTGAATGGCAGTCAGCAGCAGCAAATTGTGAAGCCCACTGATAGAAAGCAACGTCCATAAAACCCTTTTCTGCTCATTTGCAAAGGGATAAATACAATTTTTTTTTTTTTTTTACAAGAATGGAGCAGCAGTCCTGAGTAAGAAATACATCATTGTAAACTGTGTTGAGCCCTACAAGATACTGTGATTAGTTTATATCTCAATTTTGTGCTGACAGACTCCCTTTAATGTGTTTCCTTACCAATACAATGGAAATGGATTTTCTTACCAGTATTGCGCAGAACAATTTTTCATATAATTCCACTTACTACTATTAATAGTATCAATATATAAATATAAATAAAAGGAGTGAAACATCAGAGATTCTTACGTATTTATAAACTTTGAACAAGCTGATTATTTCACCCACCACATTATGCTAGAGGCCGTCTGTTACCAACAGCTATGCCAGCAAAAAAAAAAAAAAAAAAAAAAAAAAAAAAAAAAATCGCTACTGATATACTGAAGCAAGAAATACATCCCTGACCATTCTGTGTACGAAATAATGACAGGTCTTAAAGCACTGCTGTGATTTGGCACCTATTGCATCAATTTGCTCTTATGGTCCAACATGCACTACAGCAGATAGTTTTACTATTGAATCATTATACCCAAACTACATTCATCTGGAGGGTCTTCCTACATGAAATTCAATTATCCCTTATAACTATGCACCTTTGAATAGAACTGATAGAATATTTCTTAAAAACAGTGGGTCTTCTGGTTCCTGCTAGGGCAGATGCTGTACTATTCATACATGCTTTACACTGCAGCTCTGCTTTTTCCAAATTATCAACTATGTACAGGCACAGTTCATCTGTGCTGATGTTCATTGCAGCAAAAGAGAATGGTTATATACTACAAGTAACTACAAAATATGAAGTAGCAAATCAGCCTTAATGTAAAAATTTTTTATGCCATTATGTCTCCAGAAGATATGTAAATGGTTACAGGAGTGGTCTGATTTAGACACTGGGTCTTGCCACAATAGCACATAACTGCTTCTCTGCTGCCCTATAAAAAGGCTCTCACAGGCTACTTTAGGGTAGTGCAGCTCTTGGTGACAGAATAATAACTTGTAGATATGCCTCTATGACATTTTGCTCAGTTGACATACTTTGATAGGGGGCACATCTTTGGACAGAGAGAAGCAGAATGAACTGCCCATCAGCTAGGCCACTGTAGCCTAAATGTTAGGAGCAATGGTTACATGACAGAACGCACACACAACGAACAGGCTTCTGTCTGCCCAGACCGACCAACAGTAGAGAGGATTCTTTGATCTGCTGACAAGCATGAGCAGCTACTACAGTTTCTTGTCTACCTGGATTCCTCTACAAATGCAGGTTCTGTTTGGGATATGAAGACTGTTGACTTGGAGTATGGAGTCCTAATGGTAAGCGCTTCAATCCTGCCTTTGCTGTGAGCAACAAACTGTCCCAACTGTTAATGTGATGATCTGAGGAACCATCACATATGACAGTCAGTCGCCTCTATTACTGATAAGAGGAAGACTAACATAATATACGCAATATGTATGTGCAGGACATCCTGCAGCCACATGTGTTGCCTCTCGTGGCAGGGCTTCCAACTGGCATTTTTCAGCAGGATAATGTTCACCCACACACAGCTAGGGTTTCCCAGAAATGTCTGTTAGGCAGGCCAAGGAAGTGTTATAGACTACTTGCCAGATTTATTGCCAATCAAGCATTTACGGTACCAGTTAGGATTCCAGGTTCAGCAATAACAAATGCTTTGGTAATAATATCTTCATTTAATTTGTCTTCAATGGAAAACCACAAAAAGAATTGTCAAAAAGCCAAACTGGATATAATTCCACACCAAACATAAAAAAGGGGGTGGACAAAAGTATTGGCACCCTTTGAAAAATCATGTGATGCTTCTCTAATTTGTGTAATTAACAGCACCTGTTACTTACCTGTGGCACATAACAGGTGGTGGCAATAACTAAATCACACTTGCAGCCAGTTGAAATGGATTAAAGTTGACTCAACCTCTGTCCTGTGTCCTTGTGTGTACCACATTGAGCATGGAGAAAAGAAAGAAGACCAAAGAACTGTCTGAGGACTTGAGAAGCAAAATTGTGAGGAAGCATGAGCAATCTCAAGGCTACAAGTCCATCTCCAAAGACCTGAATGTTCCTGTGTCTACCGTGCGCAGTGTCATCCGTGCGCAGTGTCACAAGAAGTTTAAAGCCCATGGCACTGTGGCTAACCTCCCTAAATGTGGACGGAAAAGAAAAATTGACGAGAGATTTCAACGAAAGATTGTGTGGATGGTGGCTAAAGAACCTCGACTAACATCCAAACAAGTTCTAGCTGCCCTGCAGTCCGAGGGTACAACAGTGTCAACCCGTACTATCCGTCGGTGTCTGAATGAAAAGGGACTCTATGGTAGGATACCCAGGAAGACCCCACTTCTGACCCAGAGACATAAAAAAGCCAGGCTGGAGTTTGCCAAAACTTACTTGAGAAAGCCAAAAACTTTTTGGAAGAATGTAGAGCTTTTTGAGAAAAGGCATCAACATAGAGTTTACAGGAAAAAAAAAAAGAGGCCTTCAAAGAAAAGAACACGGTCCCTACAGTCAAACATGGCGGAGGTTCCCTGATGTTTTGGGGTTGCTTTGCTGCCTCTGGCACTGGATTTCTTGACCGTGTGCATGGCATTATGAAGCCTGAAGACTACCAACAAATTTTGCAGCATAATGTAGGGCCCAGTGTGAGAAAGCTGGGTCTCCCTCAGAGGTCATGGGTCTTCCAGCAGGACAATGACCCAAAACACACTTCAAAAAGGAGCAGATTTTATTTTTTTAATCAATAAGAGTACACTAAAAGTTGACTTCAGTGTAAAACAACATGGCTCTGAATAGGTTGTACTGTTGGGCCATACTGCAAGCAATAAACCTTGTGAAGGTTGAACTAATCCTAGTTTTCCTTACTCATCAGCTCCATACTGCACAGCCATCAAGACGGGTTAAGGAAAGTATCAGCCAAAAAATGTACAGAACTACATATTTATTCCAAACGCTGCAATTTGCTGGATAAAGAAGCAGTGATTTCATACAGTGAGCTCTTTCATTGAAGTCTGTAAGTGCTCGTATATTACTATTCTGTAGTGTAGGAGACTTGGGTGTTTCCAACGCAAATGTCTTGCCTTGAAACCACAACACACGTCATGGATTTTTATGTAGTTCAAGTTTTCTGTGTCAAGTCCGTTGGACAGTGGGTTGCAAAATGTAGGCATGGCATCATCCAGTCCATGGCTTCATACAAGGGTTTGTTTTTTGTCTATGGACTACATTAGAGAATGGCTGCATTCATGAATAATATTAGTTACGGTGGCAGAATGAATGGTGCCATTTTGGTAGTCTTTATTTCTTTATCCCAGTCAGTGCTGTGCTTTATTATTTCTTGCCTCATTTGTTTGTTATACTGAGATTCCAGTGCTGGTACCTCCCAAATGTGCTTTAAAAGGTATTTTTTAAGGCCTCATACACATGACCGTACTTTTCATCATCAATTGCGGATAAAAGTACTGACCCTTACATTTCAATGTGCCCGAAGTTTTTGCAGCAGTGTGTCTTGGCAGAATTGAAGAGCCACAAATTATCCTGTCTGTACTTGCAGCTCTGTCAATTCATTTTCAATGTATGGGTCAGTGAAAACCACGGATGACACGTGACGTTTTTACTGACCTGCAAACTGCACTGGGTCCTGTGCATGTAGCCTAAATGCGAGAATTTCACACGACTATTTGGACCAACTCGTGCTGCACAAAATAAATTTGCTGTCACATGATTATTTTGATCCTTGCTCTACTCATTTGATTTCCTGTAGATGTACTTGTGGCCCACGTTCATCTATTAGGGCATACTATATGTGTGTACATGTACTCTGGGGGAAAAGAGTATTTAGTCAGCCACCAATTGAGCAAGTTCTCCCACTTAAAAAGATGAGGCTGGCCTGTAATTGTCATCATAGGTAGACCTCAACTATGAGAGACAAAATGAGAAAACATATCCAGAAAATCACATTGTCTGATTTTTAAAGAATTTATTTGCAAATTATGGTGGAAAATAAGTATTTGGTCACCTACAAACAAGCAAGATTTCTGGCTCTCACAGACCTGTAACTACTTTAAGAGGCTCCTCTGCCTCCACTCATTACCTGTAGTAATGGCTCCTGTTTGACATTATCAGTATAAAAGACACCTGTCCACAACCTCAAACAGTCACACTCCAAACTCCACTATGGTGAAGACCAAAGAGCTGTGGAAGGACACCAGAAACAAAATTGTAGACCTGCACCAGGCTGGGAAGACTGACTATGCAATAGGCAAGCAGCGTGGTGTGAAGAAATCAACTGTGGGAGCAATAATTAGAAAATGGAAGACATACAAGACCACTGATAATCTCCCTCGATCAGGGGCTCCACGCAAGATCTCACCCCGTGGGGTCAAAATGATCATAAAAACAGTGAGCAAAGATCCCAGAACAACACAGGGGGACCTAGTGAATGACCTGCAGAAAGCTGGGACTAACGTAACAAAGGCTACCGTCAGTAACACACTACGCCGCCAGGGACTCAGATCCTGCAGTGCTAGACGTGTCCCCCTGCTTAAGCCAGTACATATCCGGGCCTGTCTGAAGTTCGCTAGAGAGCATTTGGATGTTCCAGAAGAGTATTGGGAGAATGTCATATAGTCAGATGAAACCAAAGTAGAACTGTTTGGTAGAAACACAACTCATCGTGTTTGGAGGAGAGTGAATGCTGAGTTGCATCCAAAGAACACCATACCTACTGTGAAGCATGGGGGTGGCAACATCATGTATGGGGCTGTTTCTCTGCAAAGGGACCAGGACGACTGATCCGTGTACATGTAAGAATGAATGGGGCCATGTATCGTGAGATTTTGAGTGCAAACCTCCTTCCATCAGCAAGGGCATTGAAGATGAAACGTGGCTGGGTCTTTCAGCATGACAATGATCCCAAGCACACCACCAGGGCAATGAAGGAGTGGCTTCGTAAGAAGCATTTCAAGGTCCTGGAGTGGCCTAGCCAGTCTCCAGATATCAACCCCATAGAAAATCTTTGGAGGGAGTTGAAAGTCCGTGTTGCCCAGCGACAGCCCCAAAACATCACTGCTCTAGAGGAGATCTGCATGGAGGAATGGGCCAACATACCAGCAACAGTGTGTGCCAACCTTGTGAAGACTTACAGAAAACGTTTGACCTCTGTCATTGCCAACAAAGGATATATAACAAAGTATTGAGATGAACTTTTGTTATTGACCAAATACTTATTTTCCACCATAATTTGCAAATAAATTCTTAATAAATCAGACAATGTGATTTTCTGGATTTGTTTTCTCATTTTGTCTCTCATAGTTGAGGTCTACCTATGATGACAATTACAGGCCGGCCTCATCTTTTTAAGTGGGAGAACTTGCACAATTGGTGGCTGACTTAATACTTTTTTCCCCCACTGTATATAATGTATATTTACAGATGTGTTCACCCTTACTATAACTCAAATTTTGTTAAGGACTCCATTTTTTCATGACAAAATATTTTGACATGTTAGCAAAACCCTTCACAGCCACACAGACTACTCTGCCCGAAATGCAGAAACGCACAGCTATGTACATGTGGTTTTAAAGGCTCTAATAAAAGGTTATGATTTGTGAATCCAGGGGTCACACAATACATTAAAAGCCAGCTCAATTAGTCAATGTGAACTTGCTCAGTGGCATGGAGTAGCGCAGGGGTAGGCAACCTTCGGCACTACAGCTGTTGTAAAACTACAACTTCCAGCATGCATACTTGCTCTGTTGTTCTTGGAACCCCTATGGAAGTGAGTGGAACATGTTGGGAGTTGTAGTTTCACAGCAGCTGGAGTGCCAAAGGTTGCTGACCCCTGATGTAGCATATAAATAGGGGGTGTGGCATGTGAAAAGGGGAGTGTTTTAAAATAATCACTCCTCAGCGAGGTAAATTGCTCAATTAATTGTCATTTTAATTCAAGTCAAAATCTCCCAGGCCCTAACATTATTTAATGCAATTTTGAGTGGTCGTTTCAAAGAGGTTTCACTAGATGTATATATATATATATATATATATATATATATATATATATATATATATATATATAAAAAACAGTCATGGCCAAAAGTTTTGAGAATGACACAAATATTATATTTTCACATGATCTGCTGTCCTCTGGTTTTTATGTGTGTTTGTCAGATGTTTTTATCACATACAGAAATATAATTGCATTCATATTATGAGTAACAGAAGCTTATATTGACAGTTAGAATGAGTTAATGCAGCAAGTCAATATTTGCAGTGTTGACCCTTCTTCTTCAGGACCTCTGCAATTCTCCCTGGCATGCTCTCAATCAACTTCTGGACCAAATCCTGACTGATAGCAGTCCATTCTTGCACAATCAATGCTTTAATTTTGTCTGAATTTGTTGGTTTTTGTTTGTCCACCCGTCTCTTGATGATTGACCACAAGTTCTCAATGGGATTAAGATCTGGGGAGTTTCCAGGCCATGGACCCAAAATCTCTATGTTTTGTTCCCTGAGCCATTTAGTTATCACCTTTGCTTTATGGAAAGGTGCTCCATCATGCTGGAAAAGGCATTGTTGAGCGCCAAACTGCTCTTGGACGGTTGGGAGAAGTTGCTCTTGGAGGACATTCTGGTACCATTCTTTATTCATGGCTGTGCTTTTAGGCAAGACTGTGAGAGAGCCGATTCCCTTGGCTGAGAAGCAACCCCACACATGAATGGTTTCAGGATGCTTTACAGTTGGCATGAGACAAGACTGGTGGTAGCGCTCACCTCTTCTTCTCCGAATAAGCTGTTTTCCAGATGTTCCAAACAATCGAAAAGGGGATTCATCAGAGAAAATGACTTTACCCCAGTCCTCAGCAGTCCACTCCCTGTACCTTTTGCAGAATATCAGTCTGTCCCTGATGTTTTTTCTGGAGAGAAGTGGCTTCTTTGCTGCCCTCCTTGAGACCAGGCCTTGCTCCAAGAGTCTCCGCCTCACAGTGCGTGCAGATGCACTCACACCTGCCTGCTGCCATTCCTCAGCAAGCTCTGCACTGCTGGTAGCCCGATCCCGCAGCTGAAACACTTTTAAGAAACGGTCCTGCCGCTTGCTGGTCTTTCTTGGGCGCCCTGGAGCCTTTTTTGCACCAATGGAACCTCTCTCCTTGAAGTTCTTGATGATGCGATAGATTGTTGACTGAGGTGCAATCTTTCTAGCTGCAATACTCTTCCCAGTTAGGCCATTTTTGTGCAGTGCAATGATGACTGCACGTGTTTCTTTAGAGATAACCATGGTTAACAGAAGAGAAACAATGATGGCAAGCACCAGCCTCCTTTTAAAGTGTCCAGTGGTGTCATTCTTACTTAATCATGACAGATTGATCTCCAGCCCTGTCCTCATCAACACCCACACCTGTGTTAATGGAGCAATCACTGAAACGATGTTAGGTGGTCCTTTTAAGGCAGGGCTGCAATGATGTTGAAATGTGTTTTGGGGGATAAAGTTCATTTTCTAGGCAAATATTGACTTTACAAGTAATTGCTGTTAAGCTGATCACTCTTTATAACATTCTGGAGTATATGCAAATTGCCATTAGAAAAACTGAAGCAGTAGACTTTGTAAAAATTAATATTTGTATCATTCTCAAAACTTTTGGCCATGACTGTATATATATATATATATATATATATATATATATATATATATATATATAAGCACACCCATATACACACACACACACACGCACACACTCTTGCCTATCTACAGACATTTTTCATTACCATTATCATATCCTGTTGTACACTGGTTCCTAACTGTATGAACATTTTACAGGCCAAATTTAATTTAGGAATTGTCATATCCCACTGTCAACCGCTAGACTTAGTGAAGATTATTTCATTGAGCCCTGGATTATAGATGCTATGGAAAGTATGTAAGCACTGCAAATGTAATGTCAGAAAACTGCTATACTCTAAACACAGGCTACTTGGAAGAATAATGAAATAAATGTGCTTGTCATAATGGCTGAAACCTTCCTGTCCCGCCATTTATTTCATTAAGCCATAGTATCATTTATCAGAGACTAAAATTAGAGCTTGATATTTGATGAATTCTATCTGGACAGGTTTCATTATTTTTCCTGGAGATTCCAGCAAGTTAATTGAAAAAAAAATATAGTTTTAGAACTGACCTTTGCTGAACACAATCCTGAAGATCTGGTAATACCCAACTTTCAGCACTATCATTTCAGAACTGAGAACCACCTATGCACAACAGGATATAGTACGAGAGACATCACACTATATATAGTCAGTTTAACGGGAATCTGTCGCCAGATTTATGCTGCTCTATCTGCACTGCTTCACTTTTTTGACTTGCCGTAATTTTCATAAAAATCTTATCCATGGTCAAAAAACAGATCTCCTGCTGCTTATTGGCAGGTTTCTCCCTATACTGTGTAAGCTGTTTGAATCAGACAAGATTTTGATGTCATCCTGCATCAACAACAAAAAAAACCCTAAAGAAATGTAAGTGTACAACGTATATAAGCAATACAGAATCTGCATCTGAGTAAAGACTCTACAATATCAACTAACCGCCCTACTATCAATGGTCTAGATTCTGCAATAACAGAAGAAACTGCATCATATGGCTTAGGTTTAATTTTGCTCTGAAAACGGACAAGTAATGAACATAATGGATAGTGATGGACATTCGCCTAGTGAATGCCATGGGAATGTAGAAATAACTTTCTGCACTTTCCATTAAACTCTGTTACTGGGGTCAGCTGAGAACAGATTCTCCATTGTCGTGAAGACGTCATGTGACTCTCTGCACTTATAGATTCATAGTTCAAGAAAATGTTAACTCACTCAGAGCCTGGATGGTTGACAAGTCAAGGGAACATCAACTTCCCTCATCTGGATAATAACCTCCACACTGTATAAGAGATATTCTGTTTAATATAATGGTACCTAGCCTTGCATTAGCATAGACCCAAGGTTACAGAGTTGGTTTTCTGAGACCACAAGAAGAAATGTCACTAACTTCCATAATAAATTAATCAATGATGGGACTACCAAACGATAAGTAGTGGGTCCATTCTTTAGCCTTTAGTCTTATGGTCATCAAATCGCAATGGCTTCAAAACTACTTTTGCTACATAGAAGGTAGAAAATGTCATACCTGTCAAAGGCAGTCCAGGCACAGCCAAATTCTCCAACATACAAACTTATTATTTCAAGGTCCATGATAAGTGAGAGCATTCATACTGCCAATAACATTGTGTGTCTTTGGCAGTGCAGGAGACTAGGTGCGAATACATTTACAAAAAAGATCCAGCCATGTTACTCATGCAATGATCTGGTGGAGATGTGATGACTGCTTTGCCTGTCCTCATGCCAAGCTCCTTTGAACTACCTGAGATCACTTTGGCATCCATTCTATATAAGTGACAGCTCTTGCCACTGCTGTCATTTTGGTAACCCCAAACCCGGTTCAATAAAACAGTTCGGAAACCGCAACACTACAAGCTGGTAGGTAGTAAAACATACTACTCGCCAGTAAATATTGCATTAAAACGACAAATCAGACCTGTACCGCTGTGTTGTTCATGGAATAGTTGTGCTAATGGATGTAGGTTTCATGATACACCGCAACATATAGGTTGTGTTCAGCTTGTGAGCTAGTCCGCTGTCACTGGCTATGTACTATCCGCACAGACAGGATGCACTTAAAAGCTTTTATTTAATCCACGTACAATAGGATTACCTACTTAGGCATTGTAATTAGCCACTGTATTCTATGCCAGGTTTGATAAGGATAAAGTCAGTGTGGTACAAACAGTTACATACACTAGGTAGGCAATTTACAGCAACATTTAGGAACAGAGACAATGCAGCAAATTTATTAAGGGTGAGTTCACACTACCATTACTGAAGTCCATTGCTGTCTTCAGTCATAGGATGACAGCAACAGACTTTACTGTAGTATCAATGTGAACGGACACAGAATCAGTCTGTGACAGCTAATGTAAACCTGACGGAATGCAGGACTTTATCTTCCGTTACAAAAGTAAACGGACATGAGGGAATATAGAGTCCATCAAGTTGTTTACATTAGCGTCAATGGGAACGGACACAGAATCAGTCTGACAGCTAAAGTCCGTTGCTGAGATCCTATAACGGAAGACAGCAACGGACTTTAGTAACGGTAGTGTGAACTGCCCCCAAGACTGGCGTATCATACGCGCCCGACTGGCGCAGAGAGAGATTTATAAAAAGGCAGTGGCCTCCTTATAAATATGTTGATAGTCCTGGCTACAGAATGGATATTTACACTAGGTAGGAACTGACATAGCTTTCCATTCTAACTCACGCCAGGAAACTGGCTAGAGCTTTAATTATTCAGGCGAGGGATCCCCCACCTCGACCCACCCTGCCCACATTTGCAGAATGGGTTAGGCAAAGGGCGGATCAGGGCTTGAGGCTCAAGAAAGTGCCCTGGGCCAAATGTACATCTTAATGTCACCAGATTTCTAGCATAGAAGGATTGATGAATTTTCTCCATTGGTTTCTTCCAGGTGCCTATACACATTAGACCAGAATGTTTGTTGTGGTGGAAATCCATTTATCAGATCATCAATGAAGGGACCATGGCTCTCAACTGAATATACCAGACAGCACCATATATGAGTGCAGTGGTTGTGCCTGGTATTGCAGCTCAGACCTTTCAAACTGTTTTATATTTATAACCTTTCCTTAAGATTGAAAAGTCTTGGAAATACTCCTTTAACATAAGAACACTATGATGGTTATGAGCTGTGACATAAGCACAGTGCTGTACAGGCTTCATAAAACTGGTCTAGAGAAGACAATGCACTTCCCAGTCTACCTGTTGCAGAATATTGGGCATTGGCTTTACGAGTAAATGACAAGGATGTTTCATCTTTTTATGGGATGACTCATAGAAACATATTACTGCTGCAACCATGTTAGAAGAATTAATAATTCTCTGCAACGGATAAGGAGTTAGGTCATGGTGAAGGTCAAAATCCGTACCAAGATGAGCAACACAAATGACTAAAATACTCTTCATAAATATAAGATGACATGCTGAGAACTACAGAACTACTTACTGCTGCACAAATGTAAAAAACGGAGAAGCTACCTGATGAACATGCCAAATACAGAATATCAGGCACCATCTCAAGGGCTCCGTGACTCAGTGCCTTGTTATATCTGCAAATGTCTGAAGCTCAAGGTGGTCACAACTTTTTTTCAGTGATATTAAATTTCTTTTATGACACTGGTAACATTCTTTTCAGTATGCAGAATTTCAGCTCCTCTATTACATTCTGGGGTTACAACTTCCATTTTCCAGTATTATGCTTTTGTACTATCCAGCAGGTTAATGGAAAAGCTAGGTGAATGCAAATATTACCCAAAATTCAGTCAACACTAAAATGACAACATTAAAACCTTCAGAAAATTGACCTGCAAAAGTAGGTGCTGCAGAAAAGGAAAAGCAAACATTTGTCAGCAGATATGGTAAATGACACACGGTCAAAAGAGAATTTATGGGTAGAATGAATTAGTGAAGGAAACAGAGCTGGTTTTCTAGCCCAAGGCAGTGACACAACTACTCAAAAAGTATAACAGTAAAGATTTACAACACTAACACCACGTCAGATTATTTTACAGTCACCCATTTAACTAACGTCTCTTATGTTATTAAAAGGAAACTACAAACTAAAACAGGTGGGATAGAAAGGACCAAAGTACAGCTGTGTAGTAGTAATGTTCAGGTGAGATTACCAGGGCTCTAATACAAGCAAAGCAAAAAATATACAAGAAAAAAGGTTAAATACACATTGTCATGTATACCAAAGGGAATGTAAAATGTACTATAAAAAAGTGCTGGTAATAAATCCTATAATCAAACATTAGCTACAGCACAGAAATCATAGAAATTACTTCCAACTCACATGGTCCAAATGGTCAAACACTAATCCATACCTCCCAACTTTCAAAAGGGCAGAAAGAGGGACAAAATATTAGCAAATTTAGCTCCACCCACTTCTACATTGGCTCCGCCCATTGTCATCTATTTTTCCATGTGCCCCTATACAGTATAATGCTTGTACAGTCACCCTAACATTATATGCCCCCACATTATAATGTTCCCTTCCAATTGCCCCACAGTATTAAGTCCCTCTCCTCATGCCCCAGTTTAAACTGGCGGAAACTAGAGGGGAACATTAAACTGGAGCAGCTAGAGGGGGACATTATACAGTGGGGGTAGTTGGATGGGGACATTAAACTGGCGGCAACTAGAGGCAGACATGTCCCCCTCCAGCTACCCCCCATGGTTTAATGTCCTCTTCCAGTTGCCCCCAGTTTAATGTCCCCCTTTATCTGCCACCAGCTTAATGTACCCCCTTCATCTATCACCAGCTTAATGCCCCCTTCATCTGTCACCAGCTTAATGCCCCCTTCATCTGCCCCCAGTTTAATTGCCCCCTCCATCTACCACCAATTTAATGTCCCCGTTTATCTGCCACCAGTTTAATTGCCCCCTTAATCTGTCTTCAGTTTAATTGCCCGTTCATCTTCCCCCAGTTTAACTGCTCCCTACATCTGCTCCCAGTTCCCCCCTCTTGCTCACACATGCTCTTTTCTCTTCTACTTACCTTCGATCACTCTGTTAGCTTTCTGTGCAACATCACACTGTCCCACTGTATCCAGAATATCTCCGCCCACACAAGAGTCTGATCACATGGTCATGATGTCATAAAAGGTCCTTTAAGCCCACTAGGATTTAGCATCTACCATGTAGTCTTTACCCTACCCTAATAAAGTTTGTTAACAAAACACTTCAGGGGCATAGTGGGACAAACTGTAAGTGGGACCGCGGGACAGCAGTGCAAAATCAGGACCATCCCGCCAGATGCGGGACGGTTGGAAGCTATGCCAATCCATTAAATTGACATGCTATAATGGTGCATTCACACTGTGCATTTAAATAACCTCAGAAAAAAAAAAAAATGTGTTCAGTTGTGAATCAGTCTTCTAATTTTACAGGTGAAAGATATAACATGCGCCACCTGTAAAATAAACAGGACCAAAAATCACATATAAATGGCCAAATTCAGAATGCTGTCTAAAGCTGCATAGAAATAAAAAAAAAAAAAAAAAAAAATCAGACAGGTTCCATCACGGCGCATTGATCAAGTTCTCACCAGTAAAAGACCCTTAAAAGTATAAAGGCCCATTTTAAAATCACCATATTAGCTGTGGTGCTCTGCAGGTGGCATACGTTCTACTTTCACATATACATTGGAGTCTCAGTTTGGAGACTCCGCAGTAGTTTACATCCAAACGGACACCTGACGGATTCCATTATAATTAATGGGGTCCATCAAGCTCCATATGTGACCTCTGTTGTATCGATCCACCTATCAGTTGTTTCGGTGACCGACCAGAACAATGGAAAGGCAGACACTAGTGTGATTGGATAAGTTGTGATTGGAATTTCCAGTGACTAACTAGCTGCGATTTACAGTAGCAGCGAAGTAAATGGGATTTTAACAAATCCCACCCATACACTGCATTAAAAAAAACCTGCAACATGTTAATTCTTGTGATGGTTTTTAACCTCTACAATGCAATGGCGAACAACCACTGTAGTTGCAGGGGTTAAATCTGTTCCAAAAACCTGCCATCTTTTACTGCCGATGGGCCCGTTACAGGATATCCCGCTGTCGATTTTCCACAGAAGACCGTCACATGTGGCCGTAGCCTAAAGCCTCATGCACATGACAGTAGTTTTATCCGCAATTGTACAGACCCATACATTTCTACGGCCCCATGCACACATCCGTAGTTTTTACGAAGTCTGTCCGGGCCGTAGAAAAGAGATGTAAAATATGGAGCAACTCCTATAACTGTCCGTATTTGTGGCTTGGTCAGTTCATTTCTGTATATTTGTCAGTGAAAATATACAATCCAATACCAATCTGTGCTGGATTTACTGACCCCATACAATGCACACGGTTGTGTACATGAGGTCTAAGACAAGAATGTTTTCGGTGGACAAATCAAACAAAAATAGTGTCAAGTTTTTGGAGACTCAGTATAAAGTATCTGGGATACTACATACATGTGGTCTTGATACACGCCTTAGATCACATTCATGTATTTGCACAATTAAGGCGCAGATTGCATTTCTTTATTACTCTTGATGTGCCAATCTGTGCCGAGCTCCCAGGAATGGCCTGTGAACCGTCACCGGGAACACATTTACTACAAGATGGTAATTAAAATACAATTACAATAGACTGCCATTTCTATCTGGATGTTAAAGGAAAAGGCAGCACATGTGCAATGGGGCTCTAAAGTTCCTTCCTACACGAGCATAGAGTTAATTTCTTTGAAACAAGCCTGGAGGGATCTCCAACTCTCACGTTTCTATGGAAACCGGCTGCATTAACTAAGTGAACTCATTTCACATACTTGGCATCCAGACAAGTGACTTTGTTGTTTTTTTTCCCCTTCTTGTTTTAAGCGAGGTGGTATGGTGGGGCGATTAGAAGCCGGAGACATGACATGTACATCAATAGAGAGGAACCAAAAAGGAGGAGATTTTAGAGGATTCCACTAGCTTACAAGTATAGAACAAGGAGACATCGTACATATAAAGACACAAAATGCAGAAGCCTCAAATTTATGAAAGGTCATTGAATTCCTTAATTTATATAAAAAAATTCTGTTTCATGACATTTAATTGATGAACTCTCTCCGATCCTTTGTTACAATTAATCTACGAAAGCATCAATATAAAAGGCATGAAGAGATTTTCACAGATTTTATTACTACTATTTTGGGACATATTCATCACCTGTACCTATTTTTTTTTTTTTTGCGTCTTTTTTGTAGACTAGTTTTACTGCGGTGTCCATTTATCATGTACACACACTTCCACCCTAGCGCTGGCCGCTCCATTGTGTTAGTCGGGGGAACTGAACAACAGAGGCGCAGACCGCTAAAACAGCGGTTACACACGAAACCCTGGGGTCTGTCGGGTGTCCGTTGTTTTTTTAAACTGAAATTTAAAGAAAAAGTCCTCCGTGAAGGACTTTTTTTCTCCACTGATTTTCAGTTATCTCTGCGACGGGGTCCTCTGACACAGATGTGAACCTAGCCTTAAATGTTGTGCAGGTGTCAGTTATTTTAGTTGCGCTGTTTTTGGCTATGTGTACTTTGCGCCTGTTTACTTCAAAAGATGCATCTTTGTGCCTCTTTTAATGCTATCTGACATGACGGCTTTTACTACGCTGCCATGTACTGGAGCAAATTTTTAAAAAGGCAAAAAAGTTATAAATACAGTGGGAAAAGAAAATTCACTTTGCCCAGTCCCCTTTTCCCCGACAAAATCAAAAGTGGCAAGGTCTACATAACATCTGGGAAAAAAAGGCAAATCAATCAAAAAAAAAAAAAAAGTGTAGCGCAAAAAAACACACACACACACACACACACACACACACACACACACACTGAAAAATAGGCATAATTTATGAAAAAAATAAAAAATAAAAAAAAAGATACAAGTAGCTTAATAAATGTGCCCAAAATGGTTTAAAATTAAAATAAAAAAAAATAAAATAAAATTACTAGATTGGATAACTCCTTTAGGCTAAGTCCCCACGTAGCAAACAGGTCACAACGAAAGTGCTGCAGAAAATACCGCAGCGAAAATGCAATACGGTTTTTCCCATAGGACTTTTCACAGAAAGTCTGCAAAGTTTTCCTCTGCAAACTTTCTGCTTCCATTATACTGTAGGTATGTGAGCCAGAGGGCGCTGTTGAGCGACCCAGGCCCAGCCCTGAAAAGGCCTTCAGCCACACCTTTGAGGGGGGTGGCGTGTAACTCCAGAGGACTGGAGTATCCTGCACAGAGCAGGAAACGGTGGCCCAGTTGGACAGATAGACGGTCTGTGCCAGAGGGGCTGGGGCCACAGGGGACTTTTGCTGAGTGGAGCATTAGTCCGGCTGCTCAAGTGGACCAGCTAGGACAGCGAGATAGGCTCTGTCCCAGAAGGGCTGGCGTCCACAGAGGACTGTTGCTGGAGCTGAGCAACAGTCAGGACAGTTAGGGGCTCAAGGAGTGAGTTAGGCCCTAACTGTGGCATAGGTTTTTTTGTTGTTTTGTTATGTTGCAGTTAAGCAGAATAAAGCCACGTTTTATTTTACACTTGGACCGTCTGAAAGCTATCTTTCTGGCGCCCAGTACCACGAACCACCGCTGTCCGGACCAGGACAAGCCGCCATTTTGAGTTTAATTCCCCTAAGTGGTCACAATACCTATAGGGAAACTGCCGGCGTTTCCATAATTATAATTGACATGCTGCAATGATGGTCTTGGAAAATCGCAGCATTTCCGTTGCGCATATTTTTCTGCAACGTGTGGATGTGATTCACTTTGAGGATTGTAAAACGCTGCGGCTTTTAAGCCACATGGGGACCCGGCCTTAAACACTTGATGACCGGGCCATTTTTCCTGAATCATGTCTGGACATATTTTCGGGTTTTTTTGTACATCGAAACACCAAAGTAGCCCCAATTACATGGGAAAACTGATGTACTGTGACATATAAAAATTGGCTGCTTTGGTGCCGGTAAGACTTAGCAGCTGTCATTATTGTTATACTGGGTCTCATGCGGCTAAGCCAGATGACATAAGGCATTGCTTCATCTTGTCAGTTCTACATAGGACTCATTTCTCCAGTCCTCACTGACAGCCGATGCTCAGAAACAAGGATTCCTTATGCAGCCACTACTTTCAGGCACAGAATAAGTGTAGTGGAAAAAGACAACCTCGTGCCAAAATTTCTAGTCACTGCTAATAACACTTGGATATGAGCAAAACAAGAAGACCCCCAACATCAAGCCTCTGCTTCTCCACTATTCACACTTCCCTTTATTTGTAACAAATAGTCTAGTTTACATAACCCCAGCCTCACAAACAGTAAAGGTACAATTATGGCTATTATGTCCTCTCTGAGTCACAGGAACTATATTTTGGGACTATCCTGTTTATCACATTTCACAGTTACTACTTAGAAATGTCTGTCACATTTCAGAGCGAACAGATGAAATGCTGAGAGAAGAGGAAAAAAACTGCAATAATAGTCTATATAATAAAGAAATCGCAATCTCAAGGTTGTAATAAGAACTAGTTTATGTCTGATGAAGGGGTCAGCCATGATACACACTGTGGTAATAGGAATACACTACTATGCTCATCATATCTTTTCTGTATGGTCACTCATCATTGTGAGTACAGTCCAGTAATATGCAGATATTCTCCATCCAGCAGGTATGGACAAGTCCATTTTATTGTGGCTCCTTCCACTTAAAAATCTCTTGATGTTAACTAGTAATTGCCCATGCAAACCATTTGTTCCATATTTTTCTTTAATTTTGAAAGCTTTTTAGACAATATTTTTCCATGAGAAGAAGCTCTCTAAAATAAGATGATCACATATCTTCCTGTTGAGACCCATGGGGTCAAAAACAGACAGTAAGGGTACAATTCTCCTGCAGTACCTCCACAGGTGAAACAAAGCACTACATGTGATCTACTAATGGACCGGCAATGTAATTCGAGGACACTTTTTAGACCATTCCCTGCTCAGCATAATTAAAAATTAGGGACTCCCCTCTATTAACATTAACCCTAACCTTTAATACATTAAAAATGAGTTTTCTAAAACCTGGCCAAAATTTTTTTTTTTTGCCAACAATATTTAAAATCTCTCCATTAACATTTTATTTGCCTTCTTAAAGGGGCTGTCTGGCAAAAAAAATAAATTTGAAAATAGCTCAGAATGTCTTAAAATACAAATAGACTACCCTTCTCACCCTAGCAATCCCCCACTTGCCTACACATCCTGCTGCAGCAGTTACATATCCATGTCAGAACCTCATCACTGCAGCAGAAAGTACAGAGACTGGCAGGGAGTGGGAACAAAGGAATTGTAAGAGGAGTATGTCTTTAATTCTGAGCTGGTTGTTTTTTTTCCCCCAAAAAAATCCACACTCACCTATCCCTGGTGCCTTGTTGCCAGAAGTCCTGCACCCCATATGACCAATCAGTGGCCTCAGTGCTGCTCCTTACTAGTGACCGCTGAGGCCACTGATTGGAGCCAGTGGTCATGTGGGGTACAGGACAGTACAGAAGCACCAGTGAAAACCAGTACAGACACCAGCTGGGGACAACAGAATGCCGGGGACAACAGAATGCCGGGGACAACAGAGTATGCCCTTTAAACACATTTATTCCACCAGAAGTAATTTAGAGTGGTTACCTACCGTGTAAAGTTGTGTAGAGGTATGGGTCTTTGTGAAGGTAAACGCTACGTTTCCGCACTTTTGTTTGATGTTCAAGGCATTACAGATCTGGAAAGAAAATATATTTGTAATCAGTAAGATTTTCTTATCTTCTAATATTCATCAAAAACGAGTGTAACCAAGATTATCTTAATCTAGGTTCTTGCCTGCCTCCTACAGAGTTAAAAGAGGCTCTTATGAATGCATTACTGTATTAACACCACTGGTTCAGAGTGGATTGGATGTCGGAGAATTCTGCAAGTATTACAAAAAATGGAATATGAAGCTTTAGCCCTAATTCTGACCATACATGTTTAAAATCAAAAAGATCTGCAAATTCTAAGTTTCAGCTAAAGAGAGCTAGAAGAACTCAAGCATCCCACACTCTTCCATACTGTACAACTGAGGTCATCATTTAAAAGCTGAACAGCCTTCGAATAAGAGCCAAGCCAACACAAAATATATGTAATTCGAAAACCACATAAAATAGGTGTTACGGCTCAAATATCACTGTACTTGTGCATTTTGAAGACCGAGATTGAAAAGAGCCAGTGCTGTGTTTTAACAGTCTCTCTCAAACAGACATAATAAGGGCAGCTTTGTTAGGCAGGATGAGTTATAGCCATATCCTGTGATACTACTGTATCAGAACACTGGATTTCTAGGCTTGCAAACTGCTGGAATATTCACTATAGAAGCCTACAAAGACTCAAAGTAAAACATGGAATTCATGTAGACATCAAATATGCCAGTAGGATCTTCTGATGCCTCCAAACCACTATCATTATGGCCCTCACATCACATAGTACTTTTGGTTTTCTTCACGTCAAAATGTCTTCGAAAGTATTGTTAGGAGTCACCATTCATCCTATAAAAGTTCTGACTCAACCAAGTTGTAGTCACAAAAGAGACGTTCGCTTTGATATAGCTATAAAAAGAACTACATTCAAAAAGGGACCTTTCACCATCTCCACCAATTCAAGTTCTTAGTATCTGTCAATAGGCACTGCGCCACTGATTCCAGCACAGTTGGAATTTTCTCTCTAGCCCCCAACATTCCCAAACGACAAGCGCACATACTTTTGGTGACTGATGTGGTATTTAAGATCTGTAATGTCAGATGGGCAGTGTCAGGCAGGGGGTGTGATTCAGAGCTCCAATCAGAGGCAGCCAGTGTCAGGGCTCAGAATCACACACCTTGTCTGCTCCTGTCTGACACCGCCCTCCTGACAGTACAGAACCTACGTAGCATAGACACCAAAACTAACAGCATTGACTGCTCGGGAATGGTGGGGGCTAGAGAAAAAATTCCAAATGAGCAGCACCTATTAACTAATATAAAGAACTGGACTTGGAGGTAGAGGGGGTGAAATTTCCTTTTTAAAGGGCCACATAGTAAATTTATCAGGATACTATACTAAGGAAGGAGAGATTGCAAGCCCTTTATTCCTGCATTACAACATATGAAGTGGCAGCAGCAACCCATATCTAAAACCTGAAGACTGAACAATAAATATGGAGAAGGATAAGAGGGGCATAAATAGGTGTTGCATTTTGCAAGTATTGAGAATATATATTATACACTTTTTTTTTTTTTTTTTCAATTTAACAAGAAAAAGGAGAACAAAAGCAATACACAAAGGGAGATTATCAAACAACGGTGCATTACAAATGAAGCAACAAGACTAGAGACATATTGATATTTTTAGGTGCCACAATGCTTCCATGAAAGTCAGCTACCTTGCCCAATAACAAGTCACATGGTTTCAAATTACTTTGCCCCATAACTGAGCCAGCTCAGACGTGCAGCCACCAGAAAACCATTGGCCCATGTAAACATGTCCAGAAATCAAAGTCAGCAGCGGCTTAAGATCTTCATCCCAATAACACTTGCACGCTCGCTGATCTCATCTTTTATGTGAATAAAAATCAGCGTTTGTTGGCATCACGTCTCCTCGTGTAAAAAGGGAATGTGCAACCAACAATAATGGAAACTGTAAGGAGATGAAAGAGTGAACACACAAATGATCGACAGCTTGTAAATGGAAGTAAGAAAGTGCCAATCGACTTGCTGTATCATTGTTTGGCAATAGTGTTTTTTTGCATAAAACATCAGTACTGCTTTTTTTTAGCTTTTTTGTTTGTTTGTTTTTTTGAACATTTGTGGGAGCAGTTTTTGTTTTACTGACTTTTTTTCCTTTCCTATTAAAAAAAAAAAAAAAAAAAAAAAAAAAAGTCTATAATGACTGATATAGCCCTTTAAGACCTTCACCTCAGAATACACTAAGGACAAGGCTGTGGAGTTGGAAGCTCAAACCACAGACTCCAACTCCTATTTTTCCCACAGCCCAACTCAGACTTCTGCTCCGACTCCAAGTGCTTCATAAATGGCAGATCGCCATGAAGCAGTAAAGATCCTCTAATAATATAATATATATATATATATATATATATATATATATATATATAAAAAAAAATTGTGATTGAATTCCTATGAAAGTAAATATGGAACAAAACTATCTAATTAAATTACACAATATTAATCATTGTGAAATATAAATTTTAGTTTCATTTTATTTTGAAGCTGGTCTTGGTAACTTTTTTCAGACTCTGACGCCTCACAAAATGGGTCCCGGCTGACTTTACAGCCCTGACTATGAACACCTTATCTTTATGTAGACCAGGAGAACTCTACCCAATAGAAACTTCAAGTTTCCTATGACTTCCACCATACCGAGGCTCATCATGAATCCACCTCCTTAATTCCATTAATGATTATATATTAGCGATTTGCAAACTGTAATCTGTCCCCCTATTAATATATTTTATGGTAGTTGAGAAGATTCGGATAGAGTTATTTCTGTTACACATATGTAATTCATACATATTCATATCATACATTTCTAATAGAAATTTATGCTGCAGAAAACAAAAGGTTAAATTTACTGACCGGCAAATGATTATGTTGGTAATTCGATGAAGTTATTCGCTTTTACGTGCTATCTTTGGATGCAAAAGAGCCTTTGGAGATCAGTTTAGAATCTGGATTTTCATTCTATACTCAGATCTTAAAGCACAGATTAAAACCATCAAGGGAATATTCTATCCGATTAAAAACCTGCCTGGGTTTTAAAGGCAGGCTCTGTTCCAAGGTACAAGTGTTTCAATAAGTTTACCTGGAATTTCAGCAAATTAACACCACTTCCTACTGAAAGTACATATATAAAATGAAAATGTAATACAGGTAAAGTAAACACAGCGTATTTTGTTGGCTTTCCACTTCTCTTCAACATACTGTGCTCACCACAACGGGATGCAGACTGTGAAATGCCAAGACAGCAGGGTGTGCCCTCCTCAAGCTCAAGATATCTTTCCTGAGGTCTGAATAGGAACAGATATTCTGGGTGCCAATTTGTGGTGACAAACCCAGTTGTCTTTTCCTTTTCTTGGTGTTGTCTAGTTCACATAACATGTTTACCTGTATATAAGTGCATTCTAAGTTAACATAGGGTGGAGGGGTCCACCATTCAGGACCCTAATCTATTAGTCAGCATAAACCAAGACTGCAAAGAGCATCCCTTACTCTCCAATACACCACCAGCCCTTTATAAACAGAGGGCCGGGCCAAACCCATCTACTACTTCTGGACCAGTCAACTATCTTATGATCAAGGGCCTTCCAACTCTCCCCTGGTGGGTTATTTTGGTGGAACTAAGGATCAGGCATGATGATTTAGGTTATCATCAGGCAACACTTAGATGTGTCGTTTGTTGTAGATTATTTCTTTTTGTTCTATCTGCTAAATGTGAATGGTTGTGTAAATGTGGCTTAACCAGGAACCACGCAAAAAGAATTTAGGGGAGATAAAGTGTCATTTCATCTGACAATTGAGAAATGCGTTTCCTGCACAAAACTGCATATTAGAATGACTGCTAGCCTTGGCATGCTCTAGCCTAACAAGAACATTTTACATATAGTTCTGTGACCATCCAATAAACCAAAACATCTGATAATATAGAACCAAGCACCATCTATAGTGTATGAATATGTAGATGTTTAGATCTCTAAACAAAACA
The DNA here is from genome assembly GCA_947044405.1 of Leptodactylus fallax. Classification (NCBI taxonomy): domain Eukaryota; kingdom Metazoa; phylum Chordata; class Amphibia; order Anura; family Leptodactylidae; genus Leptodactylus; species Leptodactylus fallax. The sequence goes on along the minus strand of CAMRHE010000153.1, from coordinate 2,493,707 downwards.
ACACCTTAAAGAGAACCTTTCATCACTTCCACCAACTCCAGTTCATTGCACCCCTCTACGGGTTCCGATGCAGTTGGAAATTTTTTTTCTCTAGGCCTCACCGTTCCCAAGCAATCAGTACAGTTTAGGTTTCAGCTGAGCCTGTTATACTTTCTACTGTCCAATGGGTGGCCTTTCATTTACACCCCCTTTTCTACTCATGAAACATCCCACTTGACAGTACAGAGCCTAAACAGCATATAAGGCACCAAAACTAATTGCACTGATTGCTCAAAAACAGTGGAGGCCAAAGAAAAAAAAGCCAACAATGCTGGAATCAGTGGAGCAGCAGCTATTACAGGGTGCAAGGAGTTGTAGTTGGTGGAGGTGATAAAAGGTTTTCTTTAAAGGGGTCCACCAAAACTTGCCTAGCTTTTTTTGTGGCTGTGTTGTCCAATAGCTGCAGTGATGATGTGGTCATGATAAAGAATCACTCCATGACAGCCACCAGGAAATGTTCAAAATATGATATGAAGTCACCATGGAAAAAAGTTTAAATAGGGCCAAGTATAGTAGTTGCACTGGAACACTGATGAGAAAAGTATTCCTGAAAGTTTTCCATTCCATGCAGGTTGATGGCACTTTTTATTCTTGTTTTACACATAGATGTTTACTAGGAGAACATAATAGGGAAATGTGACTGCTGAGCATCTCTACTATGATGTTACCCATCTGAAAAACTGTCCTGCAGAGATTGTCTGCGAGGCACAGGTGCCACCAGCCCATATTCTGTGAATGAAGCAAAGGCTGTTGTAAATTTTTATTTATTTTTTAAAGATGCATTTTCCTAAACCAGTTTTTCCTGTAACCTTATTGAAAACACGGAGAAAAAAAAATTGCCTGGGGTCACAATGAGATGCCACAGAATTCAAAGCAGGATCCAGATCTACATACAGTGAAACTACCTTACCACTGCTGCAGGTTATACGCACATTCCAGAGGCTGCAGGAGCTCTGAATAGATCTGTCATATGCTGACTAGTGAAACAGACCAGACAAGGCCGCACTTGTCACTTCCTACTCCTTTTACTGCACACATTTAAGGCCCCAAAAATACAACAAGATATGTGGTTTGACTTTTCCTTCCTTTATTTTAGTGGAAACAGAGGTCACTTCCACATATTGAACGGCAGGCCAATTCCTTGGTGTTATTCTTTTAAAGGGGAACAAACAAACTCTCTGTAGGTTTGTAGGTTTTGTACGTTCCAGGGGCCTTTGAAATCAGAAGCTGGGATAATCCAGCAGAGAATGCACCACCATTACTATGGTGTTCACATGACTGATCTGTCCCATCGGCATATCCAGCAACAATTATGTATCACAACACCAGGCTGGAGGTGTCACAAGCATTTATGATCAAGAGTGCAGACCACCATATGAATGACATGTAGGAAAGATCTGGATGGTTTACAAACTGCTTAGAGATTAGAGTAGAGTTCACACTGGTGATTCACAGTGACCTGAAGCTGCCCATATACATAAGATACCTATTGGCTGCCAGAAAACTCCACCACCCATCCCATAAACATAAGGGCATGTTTATTTCAATGTAGACACAGAGATAAGCTACAGACACCTTTAGCAGCTGCCTATGTCCTAGAAGAACCATCAGATCTTGCAAGGTGAAAAACAACATGGCAGGTCTCACTTCCTGGGACATCAGCCGTCAGAGAGAGGCCCCATTTACATTAGATTCTGGGCACAAACAAATTTCATTGGGATCTACGGACATTTATCTAATAATGTGTGTGGACAATATAATTCTTCCAAAGCATTATAATAGTTCACATATAAAGCACTGTTCACATCTCCTCTCTATTGTCATTCCCAGTTTTCTGTTCAGTCATAAGAACTGAAAACTTTACGCCGTCTTCTGGGACTATGATATTAATGACCTATCCTAAAGGATAAGCCATCAACATTATATCGGTAAAGTCCCACATCCGGGACCCCAGCTGACCAACTGTTTGTAGAGCTTGCTGAGGTCACTTCTTCCTCTCAGACCAGTGACCTCACATCCATTGGTCACATAGCCATGTCACAGCACAGTCTCAAAGGAACAGCACAGAGCTGTAATACCAAGCACAACCACTATACAATGTACTGCGCTGTGGTTGATAAGCAGCAAAGAGGTCCCAGCAGTCAATATCATAGTCCCAGATAAACCCTTTAAAAATGACAAAGCCAGATATGGCATTTGACTTATAATAGTGCTTGCTGGGTTCTTCATAGTGTCAAAATTTTACATTATATAAAAATAGTGCTGCATGCTGTGCTATTTTATCTAGCAAATACTCTGTATGAAGCCTCCAACGCAGATGAGGACAGGTGCCCATGTTGCTTTGAAGACGGTTTACACAAATGAAATACAAGCTGTCAATGTTATAGATCCATGGCCATTTAATCCAAGAAGACAACCAAAATATACTGGAATTGTGAGCAAAGAGTATTTTACCAGTGCACCATTCTGCACTGATAATCCTTAAAATTCTGGGTGCTGGACAGAAGGTATAGCTAGTATATAAACTACCATAAACTATACTGGCTGCAATGCGAACTGCGCTTTAGGCATGTTTATAGTAGAGCACATTGACATTACATCACTTGTTTGTCTACCAGCACCACGGCCTGCTCTGTCCTTATATCTGTTATTACTGTAAAGAAAAATTTCCTGAGCTGAAGGTGAAACCTAAACTGTAATTTCCAGGGGATTCTGCGGTGTCATTGACCATGTCCTTGGATTAAACTTCCAATAAATATTTTTTATCTCTGACCTTGAATATATTTTGTATGTGGTAATGGCATCCTATGGCGTGAGGCTCACCTATAAAGTATTCAAGGCCGCACCTGCTATCCCTATATGACAGCAAAAATTCTTGTTTTTTTCAAGTAAATGCCCCTGAAATCCTTACAGGTCTGCATGTATTCTGCTTACAGCAGTGTCAGTACCAAGCATTTGCTGACTCTGTGTCACAATCTGAGCCAGAGAAAATCCTCTTAGGCTGAAAGCACATTGCTCATCTATTACACACAAGGAAAGTCAGAAATTTTACGACAGCAATATTCTGGCAATGTTACAAGTGGAAGCACTATTACGTCAAAAAAAACAGAAAAAAATTAAGTGGAAATAAAGAAAAAAAAAAAAGGCACAATTTGACCCACTGTATTGAGGTTTGTATATGAAACTTAGTTATCTTGGAACCAACATAGATAACAAATGCTGGGTGGTTAATGGCAACTATTACATTGTGGCGATCAATAATGGCCACCATTACAGTGCTCATATGGTTTATCATGCAGTAGCCCACAGACTCTACTGTAAATAGCATCTAAATCTGCAAGCAGGGTCTCATTTGTTTCTACCATTATGTATGAGAGTCAATTGCACCACTACAGTTGCCTAAAAGAACCAAGAAGATCTGGATGAATATCAGTATAGGTCTAATTGTGTTGCATCTGAACCTTCATAGCAGAATGATTTTAAGGCTAAAGCCCCACGTGGCGTGAACGCTGTGATTCGCCCGCGGCGAAAGCGCCCGAAGAAATTGCGGCGTTTTACAGTCAGAGCAAGGTGGATGGACCATGCCCACTTTGCGGAAAAAACTGCGCTGCGGACACGTGGCGATTTCCAAAACAGTCACGGTTTTGGAAATCGCAGCATGTCAATTATACCTACGGAAACGCTGGCGGTTTCCCCATAGGTATAATTGAAAAAGTCCACAGAGGAAAACTCTGCAAACTTTCTGTCTAAAGCGCTGCGGGAAGAACCGCAATGCGATACCGCCGCGGTTTCTCCCGCAGTGCTTTTTTTGCTGCGGGACGCCATGTGGGGCGTTAGCCTTCAGGTGTAATCTCTAATAGTAAGACATTACACCCAGAACGGTATACAGTTTTTCGAGATGTAGTTTTTAACTGCGTCCAACTGCACAGTGTGAATGCGCCCCAACGCCACCTTAATTTAATGTCAGAAATAAAATCCATGATCACCTGTAAATCAATGCTACATCAATGGGTGCAATCTTTATGGGTCTCCTGTAAGAACTCTTCCAAGCACAAACTTATATATACAGATTACATGTATTCAGTAGGGTTGGGTTCACAAAGGCTCAGCTGTCCAGAGAAGACCACATGGAGACACGAAAAAGACTGTGGTTAGGAAACACTGACTTCCAAACCTCTAGCCATGCCCTCCAAGTTTTACTGCTATTTATGTAAGGTTTCAGTCATTTGCTTTACTATTCCCATGCAAGTGAAGTCAGTCCCTTCCAAATAATGAAAGGGCTGAGATTACCATCTGGATTCTGTGAGCAATCCCATGTAATATTCACTATTCTTGTATTAGATGACAAGAGTACAATGACTACAGAATAGCTACCTGTGAGGGCATGTAGTCACTGACTAGTGCAGGTGAGGCTCCTACTAATATCGGTTCACACAGCTGAATTGTGAGACTGCTGTTATATTCTTGGCATGTAAAGTATGCACACTGAGGGGATTGAGCGCGACAGGTTACGGCGGCATTTGAGACAATGGAATGGATCATTTCAAATTCCATCCAAAGCTAAGAGATTTACTAAAAATCTGCATTTAAAGTCCATACCTGCTTGATTTATTATTCATTCCTGGAAGGTGTAAATTATGTGAACATGTATACATCAATTATCGATAGTAGTGTTATACAACCGAAGAGCTCAGGAAGAGGCTGCCAACAAGACGATATATTCATTCAGTATTCCAAAATGTGCCAATACTCTGAATTTGTAATATTTTATTTTTTTTATCCCAATATTGGAGAGACAAATGTTACTGTTTGTATTTATTAAAAAGTTGTGCAATTTTCCAATATACTTTCTGCATCAATTCTTCACAGTTTTCTAGTTTGCTGTCATTCATAGTTTACATCAGTCCATGGTCATGTCATGGACACACAGGTGCTTGTTACCAGGCAGATGTCTGATTACTGTGCTGTGACTGTAACAAGCTGTGCACCTGTGTGTGCATCACACGACCGTGGGCCCCCACAGATCGCACTTGACTACAATGAATGACAGAAAGCAGAGATCTAGAAAACCAGAAGGAATTTATACAGAAAGTACATTGGAAAATTGTACAACTTTTTTTTATTATACAAACATTTGTCTCTCAATATTAGTCTGGTTAAACAGTTGTCTAAATGGTTATATGGCATTGCCATATAATTGTATGCCATGTTGCTGGGATATCAGTCAGATTTGACTTCACAGACCCTTTCAAATTCAGAGAATGAAGGAAAAGAGGTTCCGTTACCTGCACATTGTGGATGGGGCGTGCCATTGTGCAGGAGAAATCAGTTTAGGAGTTGCAGAAAACACTTCATTCTAAGGATTGTAGTCAAACCCAGAATAATCAGTGATCGTGCATCCAGTTGGAATGGGAAAATTAGTGGATATGGGCAGTGTCGGACTGGGATGTCTAGGGCCCACCAGTGGAATTGTTTCTAGGTGCCCACCATCAGGACCCCTGCAAATCAGAGGTACTGAGACAGGGCGGCTAAAGGTAATAACATGCCGGGAGCCATGCTGCTCACCCACTATACCATGTGCACCACTGCACTACCTAAACCTACTGCTACACCTTGTATGGCAAGTGAACAGCGTGGCTCCAAGAATTGTTACCTTTACCTGTAGCCGCACTGTCCTGGAAAAGCTGATCTGCAGAGGTCCTGGCTGTTGTATCATCATAGATGTAATATTGATGGCCTATCCTAAGGACAGGCCATCAATATTAGAAAGATGGATAAATCCTTTAAATAGGTTGTCCAGGAATTGGAGCAACCCATGTAGCTGGCGGGAGGTGTAAAGTAAAAAATAAGTAAATTAAAAAGCACACTCACCTGTCCCCGGCGCTCCGTTGTCCGCTGCCAGTGTCCATTCAGTCTCATGCCGGCGACTCCTTGCTGGGAGTCCTGCAAATCATGTGACCGCTAAGACCAATTAGGTACAGGATTTCCAGAAATGAGGCGCCGCCATGAGACCAAATAGACACAGGCAGGGGACAACGAAGTGCTGGGGACAGGTGAGTATGCTTTTATTTTAAATTTTATTTTTACACCTCCCTGGCGGCCGACACAGTGGTCGCTCCAGTTTATGGACAACCTCTTTTAAGGGGTTGTCTGGACCAAATTTTTATATGGTCACTTCACTGGTCCCCCATATAGTGGCCTCTTCACTGATCCACCATACTGTATGGGGAACAGTGATGGGGTCATTATATTGTGTGGGAGCAGTGATGGGGGCTGACACACAGCCCCATCAGCTGTTCGGAGCCATTTTCGGAGCCTGTTCTGTACACAACACAGGGCCGGAAGCAGAAAGCTCCATCCGCTGTATAGCAGCGCGGCGCCTTCACTGCAGCTCAGCTCCTACTGACTTCAATAAGTGCTGAGATGCAGTGAAGGTGCCCAGCCCCTATACAGTGGACAGAGCTTTCTGCTTCTGGCCCTGTATTGTGTACAGGACGGCATCAGAAGTGGCTCCGTACAGCTGATCGGTCCGTGGTCAGCCCCCTACAGATCAGGTATCTATGGCCTATCCTGAGGATAAACCATAACAAATTATGCCTGGACAACTCCTTTAATATACCCCCCAGGGCCCACCTAATGCGCCACACTTTAAAGAAGCTGTCCAGTATAATTTTTTGCTTTTTTATAATTAGTCCGGGGGAGGTGAAATATATATAATATATATTTATTATTTTCAGTCACCTCCCCTGGGTGCCCTGCCCTGCCATCTATTGGAAAGGGGCCTACAATATGCCAGGGCCCCTTTCCAATAACAGTATGTATAGCGGTCGGGGAACCAGGCTTTCCCCGACCGCTATCATAGTGGTCCGGGGCCCGGCCATCTCCAGCTGGCCACGGGCCCCATACCCCGCCGAGCCCGGTCGCGGTCGCACCGCCTGCGACCGCGATCGTTGCGCCACTGGTCAGGGGCCCGATCGGGATGGTCAGGATCCCGATCGGGCCCCCATGACATGAAGACTAATAGTCGGGGCTCGGGGCCCCCGGTGGATTCACCGGTTCCCCAGTGGGCCAGTCCGACCCTGGATATGGGCATTTGTCAGTTATGGCATATCCTCTGGTCCCACATTGCAGAAAAGCTGCTTTTTTGAGCCAAAAACCAAGAGTGGCTTCAGTAGGAATAGAAAATCTAAAAGGAAGTACTTATAGTTCTTTCTGCTAAATCAATGCCTTCCTTCGGCTTTTTGCAAAAAAAAACACAAAAAAAAAAAACCGCACCCACAACTTTGGCAACATGCGACCTCCACCTTAAGACACCGGGTAGCAAAATGCAGCTAAAAAAATGCTGCAGAAAAAAAAATGCAGTAAAAACTGAGTTTTTTTCCCCCCCTTACGTATATAGGGAAAACGCTCACAGTTCCACAGCTAAAATTAACAATGCATTTTTCTGCAGCTCTTTTCCCACAATGTGTGGATAAGATTAACCAGAATCTCATTCACTTTACTGCTTTGGTCACATGGCTATGCTGCTCAGTTCAGTCCCATTCAAATGATTTAGGCTGAGTTGTAATACCAAACACAGCCACTATACAATATACTGCGCTGTGCATGCGGCACTGGTAAGTAGTGAAGAGGCCACAACAATTGATACCATAGTCCCGGTAAATCCCCTTTAAGTAGAAAAGCCCCACATTTATACGAGCTGTATTCATTCACATTAATATAGGACAGGAGGGATCAGATCCTGCAGAATGCATACTTGCACTCGTTTCCCCATACCTTCCTAGTTTTCATTGCTTTTACTAATCACGGTATCACTGTAGGTCTGTGAGGACATATAAAAACCAGTGTACCGACTATAAAGGAGGGAGCTGGGAGTTTTCAGATGTCTCATTTAATGGGATAGCATAAATAGCAAAGCTGAGCAGTAACCGCAGGCATTTGTATCGCTTAATAGGGAGTTTATAAAATGAGAATTAGCAAACAAAAATAGAAGACAAGCAAAGCATAACCAAGGCCATGTTATGTTAGGAGTATAAGCTTACCGACTACTACCGTACCTGCCACCGCTTACTTTATTAAAAGCTTACCCGTTTTCATATATGTGTTTTGTGAAGCCACTTAAGGCTACAAACAGGTCAAGCTCATGATATACAAGTAGAAATATCACATGAAAAGATAATCAACTATCAATCATGTTTACAAATACCTAGATTCTACTTTATTAGGGCAATACTTTTTGTTATGAGGGACCCCCAACAATAGGCAGATCACTGGGTGCACAAAGAAATATCATGTGTGGGGAAACGTGCAGATAAGTTTCTTGATGTATATACTGCACATGTGTGTATGTATATATAATATAGTGTGTGTGTGTGTGTGTGTGTGTGTGTGTGTGTGTGTGATATAAAATAAAAAAAAATAAAAAAATTATATATATATATATATATATATATATATATATATATATATATATATTTTTTTTTTGTACACACACACACACACACACACACACACACACACACACACACACTATTATATATACACTATATATAACAGAATGCATGTGTGTATGAATATATAATATAGTGTGTGTAATAAATACACATATATATATTACATACATACACACAACACACACACACTATATTATATACACATATATATTACAGAATGCAAGACATATATATATATATATATATATATTTTTTTTTTTTTTAAGATTTTTTTTCCTCTCTGGAAGTTCTCTCTGTAATTCTCAGTTTTTCCTAGGTGTATTCTACTCGCTATGTCTGCCTGCCATAGACAGCACAAGGAAAAGTGGGAGATTCTGCTCTCCAACTCACTCTCACTCATGGAGTACATTATGGAAATGTAATGTAATAAAAAGTTATTATTAGCTGCAGCACCATGTCTATCTATGTCTCATTGACTCCAATCCTCTCCCCTCTCCATAGACTTCTATGGGCAGCACATAATCTGATATCTCAGTGAGCAAATATTTTCAGGACACCAAGACAAATTCAGCAATCAGCAGTTTAAAGACAGAAGGAAGAGAAGGAAGAGAGTCTGACAAGAGAAGAAAGAAGCATTTTCACTGATAAAATACAGTGGAGTACAAAAGTTTTAGGTATGTGCGGGAAATTGTGGCAAAGTGAGAATGTTTTATAACAAAAATAGAAGTGTTCGTTTATTTTTGTCAATTAACAAAATTAAAGTGAATGAAGAAAATAGAATATTAATAATAATAAATTTTATTTATATAGCACCAACATATTCTGCAGCACTGTACAATTTGTAGGGTTCAAGTACAGACAAAAAAGATACATTACAAAGAAATAGTCAATTCACACAATGGGAAATCTAGATCTCATCAATATTTGGTGCAACCATCCTTAACCTTCAATTCTTCTATTCTTGCATACAGTTTTTGGAGGAACTCGGCAGGCAGGTTGTCCAAACATCTTCTGTGGATGTAGACTTGCTCAAATCTTCTGTCTCTGCATGTAATCTCTGACAGACTGGACAATGTTGAGATCTGTGGGGGCCGTATCATTGCTTTCAGGACTCCTCCTCCAAAGGGCGGTCACACCAAATATTGATGGAATTTAGACTTGTCCATTCTCTTGGATAATTGAAAAAAATTTAACTATTAACACTTCTATTCCTGAAAGCATTCTTACTCTGCAGCATTTTCCCCACACCTAAAACTTTTACATATTGTAAACTGCAAAGTTTCGTATGTCCCTTGTACTATGGGATTTATGCAAACTTTGTTGAAAAGTTAGTAACTATTTAATTCCCCTACAGTGCTGCCATAGGATAAATGAGGCATTACACTGAACTTGCTGAGATTAGTGGGTTATGTAATGAATGGATGGACCTGCTGAGTCCTCCAGAGCAAGACACACTCTTCACAGCAGTCCACCACTATGGCATATAGATGAGGGTCCTGAATAAGGAATCCATCTGTGTTAACTCTAAACTTACTTATATTTTCAGCAAAATTGGTAAAAAAAAAGGATCAGTTTGGTTGCTGGGAAATGCATTATTTGCATGATTTCTACATCATGTAATATTAAGAATACGATTAACAACATTAATAATATTCTTCAGCTATGTATATGTTAAATAAAAAGCCTCTCGGATTTACATGGTATATAAAATGCTGGTGCTGGCACTTACATTTCATGCATTGTCATCTCATCTAAAGATTCATCCGCAGTTATTGACTGTCTGGATGCATGGTCAGCATGCAGTTTGTCATATCTGACATAGCCTACTAGGTCACTCAGAAATATAATAGGTGCAATGCAGGCAAGGGGGAGATAAAATCACTTTACCTGTCAGAAGTGTGGCACATAAATTGCATTCATAAAACACATTTTACCTAAATATAATGCCTTCCAGCAAAATCTAATTTTCATATTCATGTTTTGGAAACTATGCCAACATATTTGGGTCTAAAATCTGAAAACCACAGCAGAAAATATGCAGGTGGCGCCAATAGCAACCTAGCAGGTCACTGTTTGGACACACCTTCTCATTCCAAGAGTTTTCTGTATTTTCATGACTATAAAAATTGTAGATTCACACTGAAGGCATCAAAACTATGAATTAACACATGTGGAATTATATACTTAACAAAAAAGTGTGAAACAACTGAAAATATGCCTTATATTCTAGGTTCTTCACCTTTTGCTTTGATTAATGCTTTGCACACTCTTGGCATTCTCTTCATGAGCTTCAAGAGGTAGTCACCTGAAATGGTTTTCACTTCACAGGTGTGCCCTGTCAGGTTTAATAAGTGGGATTTCTTGCCTTATAAATGGGGTTGGGACCATCAGTTGTGTTGTTCTGAAGTCATGTGGATACACAGCTGATAGTCCTACTGAATGGAGTGTTATAATTTGTATTATGGCAAGAAAAAAAGCAGCTAAGTAAAGAAAAACGAGTGGCCATCATTACTTTAAGAAATGAAGGTCAGTCAGTCCGAAAAATTGGGAAAACTTTGAAAGTGTCCCCAAGTGCAGTGGCCAAAACCATCAAGTGCTACAAAGAAACTGGCTCTCATGAGGACCGCCCCAGGAAGAGAAGACCAAGAGTCACCTCTGCTGCGGAGGATAAGTTCATCCGAGTCACCAGCCTCAGAAATCGCAGGTTAACATCAGCTCAGATTAGAGACCAGGTCAATGCCACACAGAGTTCTAGCAGCAGACACATCTCTACAACAACCGTTAAGAGGAGACTGTGTGCAGCAGGCCTTCATGGTAAAATAGCTGCTAGGAAACCACTGCTAAGGACAGGCAACAAGCAGAAGAGACTTGTTTGGGCTAAAGAACACAAGGAATGGACATGAGACCTGTGGAAATCTGTGCTTTGGTCTGATGAGTCCAAATTTGAGATCTTTGGTTCCAACCACCGTGTCTTTGTGCGACGCAGAAAAGGTGAACGAATGGACTCTACATGCCTGGTTCCCACCGTGAAGCATGGAGGAGGAGGTGTGATGGTGTGGGGGTGCTTTGCTGGTGACACTGTTGGGGATTTATTCAAAATTGAAGGAATACTGAACCAGCATGGTTACCACAGCATCTTGCAGCGGCATGCTATTCCATCCGGTTTGCGTTTAGTTGGACCATCATTTATTTTTCAACAGGACAATGACCTCAAACACACCTCCAGACTGTGTAAGGGCTATTTGACCAAGAAGGAGAGTGATGGGGTGCTACGCCAGATGACCTGGCCTCCACAGTCACCAGACTTGAACCCAATCGAGATGGTTTGGGGTGAGCTGGACCATAGAGTGAAGGCAAAAGGGCCAACAAGTGCTAAGCATCTCTGGGAACTCCTTCAAGACTATTGGAAGACCATTTCAGGTGACTACCTCTTGAAGCTCATCAAGAGAATGCCAAGAGTGTGCAAAGCAGTAATCAAAGCAAAAGGTGGCTACTTTGAAGAACCTAGAATATAAGACATATTTTCAGTTGTTTCACACTTTTTTGTTAAGTATATAATTCCACATGTGTTAATTCATAGTTTTGATGCCTTCAGTGTGAATCTACAATTTTTATAGTCATGAAAATACAGAAAACTCTTGGAATTAGAAGGTGTGTCCAAACTTTTGGTCTGTACTATATATATATATATATATATATATATATATATATATATATATATATATATACACACATACATACATACATACACACACACACACTCAAATACTTGAATTGTGCTGTTACTCTGTTATTCCTCCGGAAAACATAAATAATCTGACAGCTGGGCATTGCTAGGGTGTAATAGTCTGACATTTCATCACAGATTGGTCAGAGTCACTGTGTACAGGGGAATTGCAACATTCAGTTTTTAATTTCTAGGAGGAACAACAGAGGAACGGCACAGAAGCGTGTTTAAAATAAAATGTTCCTGAACAGAATTTATCAAGGGGCAAATATTTACCAAAACAGAGGTAATGACATCTTAAAATCTGGCATAGCAAAGTAACATGCTATAATATGATGCAAAATTATTAATATAGATATGCAAATTATTGTCCACTGTTTAGCAGTTAAAGGCCAGCATCTAAGCAATGGATGATGCGATCTGGTTGCCATGGCATTGGTCAGTATCATCTACATATGAAGGAGATATGTAGATATAGACTCCAAAGTGCAGCCAAAGAAAGTTGCATAAAAAAAAAATAAAAAAAAATTTCATTGTATACATGGTAACTGGTAACATCTAGAGGATGAAAAGACAAAACTGGAAAAAAAAAACCCAACATTGCACAGTAAAGTTATAAAAGTTACCTCTTTTGCAGCAGTTGAAGATTACACATAGGGGGATTTCACAATATACTTCACGCCACTGGCGTTGAAAAGTTGCACATTTTGGTGCAAGCCTCATTCGCACCAAAATGTGAGACTTTTGGCCTATTTTGCACTTCTCTCATCAATCTTTAAAGGTGATAAGAAAACAACTAGAAAACTACCCAGAATAACTTCTCAGAACAAACCTTTATTAATAAATTGGGGATTCCGACAATGCCTTTTCATTGTGCAGGTTTCTGAACAATAAGCAAAAGGTGGTTCATGACCAGGTTACCATCTTGGAGAAGCACCTGCTAAATGCTAATTTTTCCCCTAAGCATTACATGTCATCCATATATTTCAATGGGCATCCACTAGTTTTAGAACACAAATGCTGCGAGAGATAAAAGGATGGTAAGAAATCTAACTGAAATCTTACTAGCTGTTTTATAGTGGTCCAACAACACGTATACATATAAGAAATATATAGGACGAGGAACCCAATGGATTCATCTAACGTTTACAAACTCCACACCCAGAGGGCAATTTTCACAATCCATACACAGTGGAATCCGTATGTCAAGCTATAAGACCACTACAATAAAGAAGAAAAAGGCAAGTGTTAAGAATATGTAGATTTTGATTTAGTTAAAAGTAAGGGTGAACAAATATGGCCGAGTGACTCATGCGGAGAACAACACATCACCGCCCCCTCGTTCTTCATTGTAAGAGTTGAGCAGATAACATTATTTATGATGGGCTCAGCCAGAAAATGGAGGAGAATTATAGTAATAAGCATCACACAAGTAGGAGTTGCTGAACCGTGATTAAATCACAGGGCGAAAATCAATATGCGCAGCGCCCCCCTTCTTCTCTAATGAATACGCAGATCACTAGGAAGAGTTTCTATATTTTACTGACGTTCAGTTGAGGTACAAAGATAATTCCACCACACACTTGAACATACCCCCATCTTAAACCTCAAAGAATGGCAAAATCTAAAACACCTGCACCTGCTGCCTGGAAACTTTGTTCCAGTGGTAAAGTATTGACCTCCTATGATCGGCAAAGCAGTTGTGACATGGATAACCCTTCAAAGTTTGTTTTAAAGGATGGACAGCACTCCAGGTAGTTGAGCTTGCTTGTAAGTTTTATTTCATTCCATGCTAGAGCGATATCATATACAGGCTGTAGGTACTTTAAGAGCAAAGTTTTAGGCTACAAGAGCCCTTTCTCAGGCAATTAGAATCTGAATATGAAGGCTGCTGCAAATCTAGCTGTCCAGAGCTTGCTAAAGGAAGACATACATCTCCCCCATCCTTGGGTTCCTTGCCAGGATCATTTCTCCTGGGCCCCACGAGAAATATATTTGTGCTAGATTTGCAGCAGCCATCATGCCTTCATATTCAGATTCTAATTGCCTGAGAAAGGGCTCTTGTAGCCTAAAACTTTGCTCTTAAAGTACCTACAGCCTGTATATGATATCGCTCTAGCATGGAATGAAATAAAACTTACAAGCAAGCTCAACTACCTGGAGTGCTGTCCAGCCTGTAAAACAAGCTTCTATTAAAATTGGTGGGTTCTGGTCAGCCACTGGTGGAATAAGTGCACCCATCTACAAGCTAAGGAGAGTCACGTGCCTTTCCTACATCACAGAAGACTAGAGCCGTAAGGATCTATGGAGACTTGCGGTAGGTAATGGAGCAGAATTTAAAGGCAAATATATAACAAGTTTTATTACCTATAGGGAGCCTTAAGAAGGTTTCCCAGTGACCAAAACTCTTTTGAAGGGCCTGTCCAGCCTTATGTAAATAACGCAGAAGTATTATAAAATGAAAATAAAATTTCTTGCCATTTTCAAAATCCTCATTTGCCTTAAAGGTGTTTTCTGGGACTAAAATATTTATTTCCTTAGGATAGGTCAGTAATATTTAATCAGTGGGTGTTCGACACTCAGGACCACCACAGATCAGCTGATCAAGGCAGCTACTCTGATATGCCATAACGGTCCCAGATGGGACTATCTATTTAAGCAGAGATTTTAGAGTGAATGTCAGTTTACTAAGAGGGAGATGAGGAGAAAAATGAGACATAAGCGTGTATCTTTAGTTTGTTGAGAACTAGTGACTATTTTTTTTTTCTCATACCTCTGCATTGTGCTGTTCGGTTATTCCTCCAGAATATTTATGAATAAACGGACAACTGGGTGTTACTACTCTCCTGTCACAGGGGGGTGTTTCTATACAGTTAGCTTTGATTGGACAATGTCAGACTGTGTAGGTACAGCCCCCTCCCCAAATATTAACACCAAGTGGTCAATTTATTCATAGTTTTCAAGGAAAAACAACACAGGAACCGTAAAATGCAAAGTTCTAAGAAAAGATGCCCAAGAATTGTTATTTCATGGTGAACACAAGTATTTACTGAAACAGACTTGTCAGGGAGGTGACAAATCCTCTCTAACCTTAATTTACATAACAAGTATTCATGCTTTTAAGAGAATACATCATAAAAGGTTAAAAGTTGAAGAATGTTCCTAGCGCTATGCATAAAAATACTAACATAATACGTCAATACAACACATTACTAGCAGATATATCTGAAGAATGAATTGCTGAATACACATAGCGGCCTGCCATCTCACCTGACAGTACAATGCTGCAAGTCTTGTCTGACACACAGTACAATGAACAAGCCTAATATCATAAGAATAAAGCAGAGTTTCATTATGACTACAACAATACTGTTTAGTTGCTAACCTACAAAGCTAAAAATATACAAAGAAACGGACCTGAGAAAATGTGTTAGAAATGATGTAGCGGTGAGCTTGGTAAAGCCTCGCATCAATCTACCCAACAATTACTTAAGCCATGTTGGGAAAAGTGCTTGTCAATCAGACCAAAGTTTCTGCTTCAAAGCATACCATCAAGTAAAACTCCAATCTCCATCGCATTTACCTTCCCAGGCAGGCAATTTACAACAAGAAATGAGAGGGCTGAAAGTAACTGGCATATTACTAAGGTGCAATAGTCCAAGCTAGCGTCCGTCTCACAAAACCTAAAATTTTCCGTCACCGGGTCACAAGAAGCAGACATCTCAGGAGCTTCCTGCTTCCTCGATACAGAGCTACACGCAAAGTGCACCTTGTGATGTCATGATCTGCTCCATGCTCTGTGTAAATTAAGATTTTCTAGAGGTAAAATTATACAAAGTACACGGCATGCCCCAGGAAGGTCTTTAGGTCATAATGATTAGGAGGATCCTACATGGTTTGCAGTTTCAACTCTTATGCTAGTGTATTGGACAGATATTACTTATAGCCAAGTATTCAAACACTTTTATGCAAACAGTGAGAGGGCAATATAGTGCTGCCAGACACTACTGGTAGTAGCCTATCCACAGCATAAAATCCAACATACTCAATCCTTCTCCCCCCCCCCTCCAAGAGGACATAAGGACACCCACATACATGTTAGGATGGAAGTTGACTGAATCCACCAGTTTCTGACAGTCTATGTGTGCACCATAAAGAGAGTCCACCACTTCTGCAAGCTTACTCAACCGTCCACACTGTGTTATAGAGCACATTATAGAGATAAACGCATTTGGACCAAAACAAATTGGAAGCGTTATGCAGATAAGACAGTTGGTGCACTGGGGGTGGGACTTAAACCTTGGAAGCACTGCTCTTTAGGGTCTGAGTTGCAAGAGCAGTGCTCCATGGAGGTGAAGATCTGCCCCCAGTGCACCACCAGTCTCATTTGCATAACACTTCAAAGTCAGTTTCCTACAAATCTACAATAGGGACATACATAACAAAAGTATGTTGTTTATCAGTGTAATGTGCTGTGTAATGCAGTGGAGACAGCTGAATATCCTGGGAGAGGTGCTAAACATCCCTAAAGTATTAGTCTGTCTATTCCATTCCCTTTGGGACATTTTACCTATAACTCACAAGTTACTTGTAAGTAAACTTACCCAAAGTGAGGGAACAGCAGGCTGAAAAGAGTTCAATGGAAATGAATGAAGACTCAGGACCCTCACTGAGATTTAGTTGATGGCAATGGCTTTTTCCACGCCGCAGCCTAATTAGACTTTAATTGGGAAGCCATTCACTTATAGCAATGCTTTCTGTTTACGTAATTGCTTCTTTTCACTCTTCTATTCTAAAGCCTTGTCCACATTCATTCCTTTGCCCTTGCGCCTGTGTACGGAATCACTTGTGCCTAGTAAACATTGATCTCTCCTATAATATATATTCTTGTCCTTTTGGGTTACATCTTTTAACCTTGGTGTCCTAGATCTATAATGAACTGAGCTTGGACCTAAATTCTTCTCTCTTTTAAAAGACATTTACTAGGACTTAACTATTTATGATGTTTCCTTAGTATAAGTCATCGATACCTGATTGTTGGGGGTCAGACATCTGGGACCCCCACAGATCAGCCTAATTACTGAATATCAAGCAGTGCTTTATATTGCATAGGAGCTATGCTTTGTATTGCAGCTCAGTCTCATTCACGTGAATGAAACAGATCAGCTGTACCCCACAGCTGTGTGGGTCCTGGGTGTTAGAGTAAGACATCAATATCTGATTGGAGGGGTCTATCTCAAGGATAGGTCATACACTTCAAGTCCCAGAAAACCCCTTTAAATCATGCAGAGATTTTTCATTTATGACCAACTGACTGCACAGCTAAAATGTCAAGAAGCTAAAAAGGTAATAAATGAATTATAAAAAGTTTTTAATAAAAAAAAAAAAAAAAAGGTCTTGTAACAAATGATAGATATGGTATATGTGTAGACACCTTCTCTGAATATATAGTAGTCAGTGATTTAAAATATGGTTCTAACACATATGCAAACTAAAGAAAGGTTTGTCACAGTAGACCACCTTTTTTATGTGAAGTCAGCTTAGAAAGCGAATTGTCACCCATAAACATCCCCATCCTTTAACACACGTGTAAAGCTGGCCATATGCATATGGCCAACATCTAGGGAATGAAAGCTTGGGCATGCTGGATATCAAAGTAACCAACTTTTGTTCTTCAGGTGATAAGCCACTGCCAGAAGCGTGGCCGCATCTTAGTTCCCTCTCCCCATTTAGAACATACACATCATAATATATATCCACACACACTCAGCCAAGCCAAACAAGCATTCGGCCAACATCACCAATGTAAACTACACATTTTGTCTGCTGCTGGTTTGGTAATGCACTGTTCCCATGTAAAGTATAGTCTTTGACTGATGGAGGTACAAATTGGGACCCTCTCAACAATCCCTAATAGTTCATTAGAGAGGTTGTCTCATGATGACAACCACTTTCCATATTCCCCGGCCGTCACATTTAGTTATCGTTGCCTGGTGCCACTGATGTGAAACTCAATCACACAATTATCTTTACAAATATAATAATTTAGGGAACGTGTGACTAACAGTTCCTCCATGTGCATAGTTTCCAACCATCCTGAATTTGCTGGACAGTCTCAAATTTTCTGAAACCATCCCAGAAAATTTGGGCATCCTGGCCTGAGCAGGAGCATGGCTTAGAAAAACTTGCCCAAAGGTGGACAGTAAAGCTAGTTTGGGCGTTCCTTGAGTAGGATATGAACATTCCTATTTTAGCGACATGTTGGTAAGTACACATATGCTTTATCATGCTCACTAGTTGTGGCACATTCCCTGTGCTCTCCTGGCAGATACAGGCTGTTTAATGAATGTTTGAGGGTCACCTACACATTACAAGTTACCATATACAGCACACTGTGGCTTATATAAAGGCAAAGGACAATGTCAATTCTGTTATCACACGTTCTGGCAAATGTTCCACATTATGTACAGCTAGGTTACATTTTAATACTGCTCGATTGTCTTTATTTTTTTTTTTTATTTAATAATGAAGTCAAGATGCCGTAGGGCTGACTTCTGAAATCACGTTCCTAGAGACTTCAATCTTTAATATTACATACAGTACCAAGCATTTCTATTTCATCGTCCTCTGGGTTCCATTAACAGTCTTCTAACATGCACGAGTGGAGATAATAAACTCATAGTTGTTTGTGGTCCCGCCATGTCTGATATATGCAGAGGGGGGCAGCTTGGTTCCTTAGAAGCCTGTTACAGTCCTGCTTTCCATCTCCATTTTTTCTGGTTTTAGAACAGCTGTGACATCACTGTTGGTACCTCCATGATCGGTAAAGATTAAAAAAAAGCATCTTTACAGTCAAGGATGAGAATTTCCTGCAATTTTCTCTAACATAGCATGGCAGCTAGATCACACACATAAGGCAGGACATTTACATGCTGCACATACACCACAAGTTGACAGAACACATTAAAGCAATTCCACCTAATAATAATATCTAATGCTAGACTACTTTAGCTTACCAACCCGTGTATAAGAACTGTTCTCTGGGGTGTCAAGAGATCCTAAAAGCAGACTTTGGTGTTGAGTATGTAGTAATGACAGTTCCCATGAGAGAATGCTTAAAGCAAATGTTCACCTTTAAACTCCATTTGCTGTTTATATAGAGCGGTATTAACATGAAAAGTTGAGTAATTTTGTTATATTACTTCTCTTGCACTGATCATGAGTCACAGCCTGTCTTATAGCCCAGAGCTGCATTCACAGTTCTGCTGATTTTTATGGGAAACAGTTGGCAGTCTTATTGACAGTCTTGTCCTTAATACTTTACAGGATTCATATAATGCATTGGGCGAGTTATTTATTTCCTGCCTCTGGAGTTGTAGTCGGGACCAATTTTGGATTTCCTGCTTCAAATTACATTTAACAACTATTTATAACTAGATAAATATAATTTTCAATGTTGTAGAATAAAAGTAGTTGCATATTTACTTTTATAGGAAATCGATCACTAGATATCTTAATGAATTAGAAAAGCCGACTCCACAGCCCTGATCAGTACAGTGCTTGGTATACAGTATATTCCTTTAATACAAATGACCTGAGGAGACCCTTTACAGACAATACTCCAACAATTAAATATTATTATGGTAATTGGAGACAAAAACAAAATTACAAACCATATACAGTACAGGTAAAACAACTTTTTGTTAAAAAAAAAAAAAAAAAAAAAAAAATATTAATATGTGCAGTATGTTGCACAATATCTACTTCATTCAGAACTCAATGATCTGTAAAGTCAATTAATGTGCAATTCGTCTCAATGCAAGCACTGCCTGAAAATCATGCTCCTAGGGAAACAACACAGCGGAGCCCCCAAAAATGGTTATGTGGGAAGGATATCTAAAAGATATTTTTCTGACTAACAGGTCCTTCATGGGAAGAGCGAAGGACAAAACCGAAAGGATATGGGTGTGAAGTTCTTCCAGATTTTCCTCTTTTAAAGCATAACTAAACTTTTGAAAAAACTTTTGCTTTTCTGGCATTTGTGAAATGAATATGGGTTGCTCAGCCAAGGCCAACATCTACAAGGAGTTTGGAGTGTGTAGGAAACCGGAGTACCAGATGGAAATCCACGCAAGCACGGGGAGAGCATACAAAGACATACTGATAGGGAATTTAAGATTGTGAGCCCTATATGGGACAGTGTTGACAATATCTGTAAAGCACTGCGGAATATGATGGCGCTATTAAGCTAAATAAATAAAAGTTATAAATTAATTTTGGCTCTTTTCTGTGAAATCTTCCTGTGCTCTCCGTTCACTCAATGACCTAAGACTAACATCCTCTATTATCAGAACCTCCCACGCTCGTATACAAGACTTCTCCCGAGTTGCACCACTTCTCTGGAATGCTCTATCCCGGACTATTAGATTAACCCCCAATTTCTACAGCTTCAAGCACAAACTAAAGACACATCTTTTCAGACAGGCCTATCACAACTCCTAATGCAAACCCTTCCGTAGTTAGAATCCATAAAACGTAACCTCTGTTCACGCTCCCGCATTACCTCACAGGATATGATGCCGTATCAGACTAACTTTATATGTCCAGGCACCATCTGCACGTTAAAAGGACACGACTGGTGATGGCTCATACAGCTTTATATATGTGTAATGACAGTAACCTCTATTACACAATTGTCTGACCATTGTATAAGCAATGCTACGTCTGTTGCCGCCCCTGCTACCTCTTGTGTCACCCCCTCTACCTCATAGATTGTAAGCTCTTGCAAGCAGGGCCCTCAGTCCCATTGCGTGAATTGACTATTTCTTTGTAATGCATCTTTTTGTCTGTATTTGAACTATACAATTTGTACAGTGCTGCAGAATATGTTGGCGCTAATATAAATGTATTATTATTATAATAATTTTCTTGTTTCTTTATTGTACACTGCATTTTATCAGATGTTTGATGAGGGGGGAGAAATCACATCAAAAAGTTTAAATCTCAGGCACATATAATATTATACAGTATGTGGGCAGCACGGTGGCTCAGTGGTTAGCACTGCAGCCTTGCAGCGCTGGAGTCCTGGGTTTGAATCCTGCCAAGGACAACATCTACAAGGAGTTTGTATGTTCTCCCCGTGTTTGCCTGGGTTTCTTCCGGGTACTCCGGTTTCCTCCCAAACTCCAAAAACATACTGATAGGGAATGTAGATTGTGAGCCCTATATGGCACAGTGACTGACCATATAAAACCTAAAATTACCTGTATTAGTTCCAAAGATATAAGAAACACAGTGAAAACACATTGAGGATTGGGGGCATCTGCATATAAAAAATATGCCAATCCAGACTGTTTTTAACTGAAAATTTTACAGAGAGAACTTGTCATATGAAAGCTGAGAATCTTATCTTTTATATAACACAGCACTTTTCTACATTACATGATGCACAGTACATCTGAAGTGACCCCCATCCTGAGCTTCCTTGTGTTACACAAGAGCCAGCCCCACCTAATGAAAGCAATGTACAGTATAGATTTCAGCTCTCAATATATAGAGAAAA
Organism: Leptodactylus fallax; assembly: GCA_947044405.1. Classification (NCBI taxonomy): domain Eukaryota; kingdom Metazoa; phylum Chordata; class Amphibia; order Anura; family Leptodactylidae; genus Leptodactylus; species Leptodactylus fallax. Next base: position 2,471,926 of record CAMRHE010000153.1, on the reverse strand, counting down.
AAAAGGGGAAAGAATAAAGAAATGCAGGCTTTTACAGAAAGGAGATTTTTGTTAATAAAGTATATTACAAAATTAATTAACAAATACTGCCAGAAAAATTCAAAAGCGGTTTAAAAGTTTAGTTACGATCGGTTCACACTAGCGTACAGGTTTCTGTCCTTTGGGTCCATTTGGGGACCTGAAAGACGGAAACCCGCAGACCCCATAGACTAAGAGAGAAAAGTTCTCCTTGCAGGAGGAATGTGGGATGGAGTCTCGAATGCTAGTGTGAACCAGGCGTTAGGCTTTAAAGTTCAGCAGTACAGATATGAAAGGGGAAAAAAAAAAAAAAAAAAAAAAACACACACACACACACACACACACCCTACTTCCTCCCCTTTCCTTCAAGCAGCTGTAATTTGACCCCCTGAGAGACCCCCTAACAGTCTGTCTTGGGAGATCAAGACTAATTAAGCAGATAATTCAGAGTGAGTGAGAAGTTTGGGAGAGAAGAAGAAGGAGGAAAAGAGAATATTAAGAAGAGAGAGAGGCATGGTTTCCTAACTAGACATATCACAACCCATCCTATAAATCACCTGTACTGCTGATTTATGCACAGTACATTGACAGTAGGGACCCTTTAAAGGGAGTCTGTCAGCAGTAAATTTGTTATAAAACTAATCATATTATCTTGTAGAGGGGATTCTACAGTTTCCAAATAGGACTCCCTATGATCCATTTTTATGTAAATCATTGCTTTATTCATATGTAAAACGAGGGAAAAAGTGCTTTGGAGAGGAGCTTTAGCTTGCCTAGGCTTTGGAGTCAGCATTAAATTCCCAGGCAAAGCACTTTTCCCTATTTGTATATAAATAAAACTGATTTACATGAAAATTGGGCTCCACAGCTGAAGAACTGGGGCATATTTGGAAACTGAAGAATCACCTCTACAAGGTTCTGTGACCAGGTGTATAAACAATTTATTGCTGATAGACTCCCTTTAAATCATTATATAGGACCCTTCCTATGGGCTTCTCCTCAGGCTCTGCACATATGAAGAAATTCTCCCCACTGCTGAGATACGGATAATTCACTGCTGTGTTGGGAAACTTGATAACTATCGACTTTTACACAGTCTATTCTCCAAAAAGAAGAATTACATACAATATTATTATTAATAATAAATTTTACTATTCTATAAACACATATTACAAACTGTCTAGGAAGCAGAAAGCCGTGTTAGTCAAGCACGTGCAACATTAACGCACGTCTCACTTCAGACGTGGATAATACAGCCATTTATCTTATTTTTATCTAGACAAAACCAACTAACACTTCAGACACATTGTGGCAGCCAGCCAGTTGTGTGACCTAGTGACTGCACAAAGAGATTTAGAAGGTCTGCCTTTATTTAGTGACACAGGAAAAGACCTTCACTAAATCTACAGAGGAAAAAAGGGACAAAAGCTTTATTTCTAAGGCTTGTTTGTAAGAATATACTAAATCCCTGACCGTCTTATAACTATATATCATATAATAAAGAGTCACTACTGTAGGTGCACAACTGAAGTTGGTGTGTTGTGCTGGCCATAAAATCTCTAAGCATGCAAACTGTTGACAAAGCGAAGTAGGGGCGGGGACAAGAGGTAAAACAAAACCTTTAGAACCGGTCACACAAAGAAATGCTGTTTGATCTGCAGGCATCATTTTATAGAGCAGAAGGAGCTGAGCAAATTGATATACAGTCATATGAAAAAGTTTGGGCACCCCTATTAATCTTAATCATTTTTAGTTCTAAATATTTGGGTGTTTGCAACAGCCATTTCAATTTGATATATCTAATAACTGATGGACACAGTAATATTTCAGGATTGAAATGAGGTTTATTGTACTAACAGAAAATGTGCAATATGCATTAAACCAAAATTTGACCGGTGCAAAAATTTGGGTACCCTTATCATTTTATTGATTTGAATACTCCTAACTACTTTTTACTGACTTACTGAAGCACAAAATTGGTTTTGTAACCTCACTGAGCTTTGAACTTCATAGCCAGGTGTATCCAATCATGAGAAAAGGTATTTAAGGTGGCCAATTGCAAGTTGTTCTCCTATTTGAATCTCCTCTGAAGAGTGGCATCATGGGCTCCTCAAAACAACTCTCAAATGATCTGAAAACAAAGATTGTTCAACATAGTTGTTCAGGGGAAGGATACAAAAAGTTGTCTCAGAGATTTAACCTGTCAGTTTCCACTGTGAGGAACATAGTAAGGAAATGGAAGACCACAGGGACAGTTCTTGTTAAGCCCAGAAGTGGCAGGCCAAGAAAAATATCAGAAAGGCAGAGAAGAAGAATGGTGAGAACAGTCAAGGACAATCCACAGACCACCTCCAAAGAGCTGCAGCATCATCATGCTGCAGATGGTGTCACTGTACATCGGTCAACAATACAGCACACTTTGCACAAGGAGAAGCTGTATGGGAGAGTGATGCGAAAGAAGCCGTTTCTGAAAGCACGCCACAAACAGAGTCGCCTGAGATATGCAAAAGCACATTTGGACAAGCCAGCTTCATTTTGGAAGAAGGTCCTGTGGACTGATGAAACAAAGATTGAGTTGTTTGGTCATACAAAAAGGCGTTATGCATGGCGTCAAAAAAACACAGCATTCCAAGAAAAACACTTGCTACCCACTGTAAAATTTGGTGGAGGTTCCATCATGCTTTGGGGCTGTGTGGCCAATGCCGGCACCGGGAATCTTGTTAAAGTTGAGGGTCGCATGGATTCAACTCAGTATCAGCAGATTCTTGAGAATAATGTACAAGAATCAGTGACGAATTTGAAGTTACGCCGGGGATGGATATTTCAGCAAGACAATGATCCAAAACACAGCTCCAAATCTACTCAGGCATTCATGCAGAGGAACAATTACAATGTAATGGAATGGCCATCCCAGTCCCCAGACCTGAATATCATTGAACATCTGTGGGATAATTTGAAGCGGGCTGTCCATGCTCGGCGACCATCAAACTTAACTGAACTGGAATTGTTTTGTAAAAGGAATGGTCAAAAATACCTTCATCCAGGATCCAGGAACTGATTAAAAGCTACAGGAAGCGACTAGAGGCTGTTATTTTTGCAAAAGGAGGATCTACTAAATATTAATGTCACTTTTCTGTTGAGGTGCCCATACTTTTGCACCGGTCAAATTTTGGTTTAATGCATATTGCACATTTTCTGTTAGTACAATAAACCTCATTTCAATCCTGAAATATTACTGTATCCATCAGTTATTAGATATATCAAATTGAAATGGCTGTTGCAAACACCCAAATATTTAGAACTAAAAATGATTAAGATTAATAGGGGTGCCCAAACTTTTTCATATGACTGTACTGTATAGGTTTGCTGGAAATGAATCAATATAATATTTATCAATTGAACTATGCTGGAAAGTGAAGGAGGTGGTCCTATCAGTGATTGATAGCCTCCCCTCTACGACTGTGCATACAAAGATAGCTGTCAATCACTGATAGGACCGCCTCCTTGACTTCTAAACATAAAAAGAGAAGATATTTCATTAGATAAATAAGTTACAGTGACTCTGTTCTCAAACACCTATACTTCTGGATACCTTCTGCTTCATAACATGCTGCCTCCAGATAGAAAATGCTATTCAATATGAGAGGTTCCCTTTAAGAAAATAAAGGCTGTGAAACAGACTTACTCCCCAGATGCTGCTCTTGCAAGTGCAATGGGGGCAGTCCCTTGCACTAAAGTGCTCTAGTCATTGTGCACTAGAACCCCTCCCCTTAGTATTGAGTGACAGCTGCAGTGTCCAACCACAAGCTGCTCAAAGCTGGAGGGAATTTGAATATTTTTCTTGCGCTTGTAGCAGAAAAATCTAACATTTTTAATGTGCACTTAATAAATTTGTTGCATCTTCCTTAAGCACAGGTATTACAAGGACCAACATAGTAATCCCCCCCCCCTTCCCATAGTTTGGTTGTGATTTCTAGCATGAAATTGCTGAGAGGTTTTCTATCAATAATGATACATATACAAGACATTTGTTCACACTTCTGATCAATGATCAGGGATAAAACATTAAAACATCCCTGAAAAACTTTTCTTAAAGGGGTTGTCCAGTTTCAGACAAATATTGAGAGACAAATGGTATTGCTTGTATAAAAGAGAAGTTCTACAATTTTCCAATACAGAAAGTGCATCAATTCCTCATGGTATTTTGGCCATGGACTTCTTTGTATCCACTGGCAGTAAGCAAAATGAATGACAGCAAGCAGAGATCTAGAAAACCGTGAGAAATTGATATAGAAAGTATATTGGAAAAGTGTACAACTTTTCATTATACAAACAACAACATTTGTTTCTCAATATGTGTCTGAAACTGGACAACCCCTTTAAAATTTACAATGCTTTTTAATTGATGCCATGTGATTGTCTTATCAGACTAGACACATCAGTTAATATACTACTTACTAGACGTAATATACTAAACATTAATATGCTGTGCTGCTATACTGTAAAACATAAGGTAGCCACAAACAAATACAATAATCTATAAATATAACCTAAACAAGTATACGGCATATTACACAGCATTTATAAAGGAGCATGACGAATAAAACAGACCTCAATAGGCGACACCAGAAGAGATAAGCTCAGGTACTACATCATAAAGTTTGGAGCACATTCAAGTCTATACGCACAAAGTAAAACCTGCTCTCTTATTCCATGGAAGTCAATTGCGATATCTTCATGATGTTGTGTTTAGATATTCAACACCGTTTCACGTAACAAAAGACAGAATTCACTTTTAAGAACGAGAAACCCTTTACGGAAAAAGAAAAATGAAGCCTCATGCCTGCCGCCGTGACATTCCCAGCACACAATATAAACCACATTAATAGAAGAGCACAGTACATTAAACAGATTACATGATCAAGACCATTCATTTCATGCATGGCTGTATAGTAAAGAGTGGACAGACAGGGCAGATGTACCCTCCTGTTTGACCTCTGCTCTCAGTCAAGTATGATCCTCCAAGGGAGAGGGATGTCTCTGGCTGGTGGGTCTTTCTTTATCCTCTGCTCCGAGCTCCTTCACCACTTACTGAGAGAACACAATACCTCTCTGTGTTTCTAATGCAGCACACAAAGATTACAGAGAAAACCTATGGAAGGAGGTAAGCAGCAACATGAGCAGCCAATGGGGAAGAGATCCATGGCAGAAATTAGCACATGCTCACTGAGGCTCTGCTACTGTCACCAGCGCTTAGAAGCCTCCTAATCTAATTATAGCCATTTGCTAGGACCATACTACTGAAGCAGAGCCTGGGAGCAAATTAAATTTTAATAAGTAAAAACCTTTTTAGATAATATAAAAGATTTCTGCTTGATATCAAGCTCAGCCGTGATCATCCATTGATTTTCTCTCTGGGTTATAAACTCTGTTGCCACGCAGTTTTTTTTATTTCTTCCTGCTTAATCATGAAAAGCGTTTGTCACTTTAACCTGCATATGCATAATTCATAAGTCAGCGTGCAAACATTACTAGCAGCAGGAGATCCTGCACTTATTTGCTCTGACCAGATGAAAGCAGCCATTGATAGAGATGGTAGAATTGATTCGCCAGGTTTATGATCTGTAGCAAGGCAGGCGGATTCTCTAAGAATCAATAGAGACGAGTTGGTCATGAACACAGACCCTATAGGTGCCCTAATAAAACTAAAAATTAGGTTGGAGGACTTCATGGCTCCTTAAAGAGACAATTGGTTGGCGGATACTCAAAGGCTCCCTTCCCTTAAGTGTTCACTATTGGCAAGTCAAAAGCACCTAGAAGATGCTCTCTATAATCTGCAGTCTGTGCTGGATGGTTGTACAAGTCATACCAGTAGGGATACAATAGGTCACCAAGTAGTTGTGAAGTTGTTGCACTACTCTGAAAATAGTGACACAATAGAATTGTGAAAGAAGTGAATTAAACCTCACTACTACCATTGTGACATTCATATCAACTGCATTGTGATAGAGATGAAAAGTTTTGTATTAAGGGAGATGTGTAATTGGAAAATAACCTATTTTTATGTTAAACATTTTTTAAGAATTTTTGATGATATTTTAAAGAATTTTCCATGTCACAATCTACATTTTTTTTTTTTTTTTTTTTTTTTTTAAGTTCGAAATCCTACCATTTTCACTCTGACCACAGCCTAATGACAGATAGTTAAGACTTTTTGATGTTTTTATTTTAATTTTCTGATTTTTGTAATAATGGACTGACACTTGTAAGAGTTTTCTTTGCAGCAGTCACTTCATTAACATCACAGACACAATTACAATAAAAGGTAACTCATCTGTAGATAGGTGTACTGATGGGTCAGTGATGTTACTACTGACAACAGACTGTCACAACTTATCCACTCCTCCTCCATGCTTAGACTATATGTAGAAATCTCTCCTATAGACCTCAATGAGTCGGCTCCAGCCTATTGCTAAGTGGCTAAGACAATGACACTGTTGTAATGTGCATCACTAAAAGCAGTAAACATAGCAAAGGCGAAGGTAAGGAAAGATGGCAGCCCCATAATCATATACAGCAAATATCAAAAAACAACAAATCAAAATAATTAGAAAAAAGTGATATAGTTCAATATCTGGTTTTAATATCTACTACACTAAATTTAGAAATGTGGGCAGCATGGTGGCTCAGTGGTTAGCACTGCAGCGCTGAAGTCCTAGGTTCAAATCCAACCAAGGACAACATCTGCAAGGAGTTTGTATGTCCTCCCTGTGTTTGTGTGGGTTTACTCCAGTTTCTTCCCTTGGAAAAGAATTCAGTGGACTCATGTTATAATGTTCTCCCCGTGTTTGTGTGGGTTTCCTCCGGCTACTCTGGTTTCCTCTCACACTCCAAAGACATACTGATAGGGAATATAACTTGTGAGTCCTATATGGGACAATGACTGACAAATGTCTGTAAAACGCTGCGGAATAAGATGGTGCTATATAAGTAAGCATAATAAACAAATGAAAAATAGAAGAAAAAAAAAAAAGTTGCCCACACTGTTAGCCAATTTATGCTAGGTTCACACCTGAGTTGGGGTTTCTCTTGTTCAGGTCCGCTTGGGGACTGACTGTTTTCCACCTGAGAAATGCTGAATTTTTCCAGCAGAATAGGGGATGGAATCCCCAAACGGTCACCAAACACAGGTGTGACTGTAGCCTTACAGGATTTTTTATGTGTGTTAATGCAGTCTTGCAGAAATCCTGCACAGAATGTAGGGGTTAATATAATGCTGATCTAGGATGTTGTTTAAAGCTTGTGAACAGCTAAGGAGGCGAGCTTCAGAATATTTGTAGCTATTGTAGAATGGCCAATGGGGAGAGGCTCTTGCTGCAGCCAGTTGTCTAACAGCTAAATAGAGGATCATGAGACGGAGAGGAGGCTAAAAACATCCACAGGTATACATGGGAGAGAGATGATGCATACAAGGCTGGGAAACAACCGTTTCGCGCCAAAGGCGCTTTTTCAAGCCTCACATATGTTGTTGCCCAGCCTTGTATGCATCATCTCTCTCCCATGTATACCTGTGGATGTTTTAATGGACATTGGGAAAAAAGTCTGCCTTTTAGGATACGTTCCAGTTAATCCCCCTACTTTTTGTCTTCTCTATACAATCTTTTTTTGGGCTAAGGGTAGGTACCCTTTTGGACAATCCAGTTTTCTTAAAAGGTTCCTTCACCATAAGCTGGTCACAGGATGTTCCACTGTTCATACCCCCATGGTCTGCTGTAATCTGTAGGGGTTACGGTATCAAGTGTTCAAGCCATCTGCAGCACCACTGCGGAGGAAATAACACATGACACAGATTGTTGAAAGCAATGTTCCTGTAATGCATGAATGTGCTGCTTCCTCTATAGGAAGTAACTTTTTGTAGCTAATAGGAGACTGCCTTACACAGTGGACCCCCCACATACCACCTTTAATGATTCAATTACTTTTTCTTATTAACACACATTGATTGCACAATAATAAGACCCTACAACCCCACCGATCAGCTGTCCGAAACAGCAGCGGAGCGTTCCAGACCAGTGACTGGGGTCAAACTGCAAAGCAGTGAAGAGGCTGCAGTGCTCATCTGTGGCCTCTTCAAACGTCAGTGTTTCCGGCTGCCGGACCCCACCGATAGGTTATCAATATTAATATGAGTTATACCATGAAAATCATTTATCCCTATCCATAGGCGATTTGCCCTCATTTTGTATTTAGCAGTGCGCACACAATGCACGTCTCCACTCCATTCACTTCAGCATAAGTGCCAGATATAGTTAGGAGTACAGTGCTCAGCCATCTCCATCGCTCCCATAGAAACTAATAGAGCAAGGGAGCGAATTCTGTGTCCACAGCTACATTCAGTGCACCCCCATTCTTAGGATTGGTGGGGTCTCAGTGGTCAAAGCCCCACCAATCAGAAATGTATCCTCTACCCTATGGATATAGGGAATCATTTTTATGCTATAACCCCTTTAAGTCCCAGAAAATCCTTTCACGCTATATCCACGTCTACACTGAAGGATTTGTTCCACCACATTTGACAGGGACAATATTGCAGCAGAATTTTCCCTGTCAGAGTAAAGGAAATCCTTCATATCCCAGTCTATGATGGAAATCGCAACGCAATTCCTGTAAATCACTTATGTCTGTAAATATCTAATAAAGAAACTTTACTATATAATTTTTATTTTCATTATCAATAATAACTACTTGATTTTCTCACCATTCCTGGTCCTTGGATTTTCCCTCAGTTACAAGGAGGTGGCTTTGTGTTATGTGTCAGAGGAATGTTGGTAGTGACAGCCACATTATGGAGCGACTAGCTGGAGGGGGAAGGGTACCAAGATACAGAAGAGATTCTGCTGGTTGCACTGCATATAGATGCCCCTAGCTAGGACACTGGTCTGTAGGATGTGATGTGAGGTGACTACTACTAGCTTCCAGTGGAAAGATGTCACCGCAAGGTAAACTGTCCTTAAATGTAGGCAAAGCAGTAAGTGACCTAGTAAGAACCGGGAAAAGAGGATTTTTATGGTACTAGATCTGCAGAATGCAAAGAGTTTTACATAATACGTAAATTATAGTCAGTAGGCACAGGGCAAGCATTTCATTTTGGCAGCATACATGTAATGCCTCATTTGTGGGACTACAGGTGCCACAGATTCAGAATACAGATTGTTGTAGGAAACTATAAAAGTGACAGATTTACAACTCTGCAGCAGGTACAAACGCCATTATACGGTGAAATACTACAGATAGAGTTATCTGTCCCACAATGCATTGTGTCAGATAAAAATCTACTTAAAATCAATGGCAACCTTACAAAGTGTAAGAAATAGCTATTGTGCAGAGTCATCTTCGGCATGCAGCAATGGAACTGGTCAAGTGAAAAGGACATGCATACATATACACATACGGCTCATCACTTGTGCCATGTTAAAGGGCAAGGGTACTGGCACCAGGGGGTATACTACTCATTACTCCAGTAAAGGAGGGTAAACAAGGCCTTGACCTTTCTGTAGGAACAGGGGGCGGTGATGGGTTGAAATGGATGTGTTACAACATGCTGCTGTACATTTGAGCTGAACCAGGTATGTGCCCAATATTCATGATGGAATTGTAGGAAGGAAAACCCCATTAACACTACTGAATCTGTGCAAGTATGCAGCATTTTTGTCACCATCCATGACAAAAGGCAATAACCTCGTAAGAGCAGATGGGCGGCACCTCCTTAGAGTATCTATCTATAGTTGATGTTGAAGACAGTTTCTTCTTTCTGGAGGAAAACTAATTTGCATATCTTAGAAAACATTGCCTGTAAGACTCCCTAAACCAGACACCATCTCCGCAACGAGAAACACCCAGCCAAACACTACACTGCTCCGGGTTGGCTAAAACCACTAATAGGCTTCACAGCAAAGTAATGGGTCGCAAATAGACTTACAGGGTGGCTACCTATAAGTGGCACTAGAAAGACATTTTTCTGGCTTCTGGAGAAGAGTCAACTCGTAGCAATCCAAGTGACCGCCAATTACAGTTCTGTCAAACATGGCTAATATGTGGCTTTATTGCCAGGCAGTTCTAGGAAAGATTGTTAAGGAGCATTAGACATCTAACTTACTGGTATAAGGAAGATAATTGATCATAATATAGACAGACAATCTCCAAGACTCTAAATGGCGATACCACATGCATAAATAGACTGTAATTCATTATTAATTCATTTATGCTAGCAGGAAAAAGAAAGAGCACTGATGTGTAGTCGTCCACAGACTTCACAGAAAAAGTAAATAACTGGTTAAGAAAGGAACGACTACTGTCTTTATGTCATATTAAGCTACCCGGCTTTCCATAGGTTGTGCTTGAAAGATGTGTATTGGGAAGCCTTTTCAAACTGGGCAATGCCCCTACAGGGGTATTATGGGCTCATTTATCTCATTTTTCATGACATCAAGCCAGGTCTAAGCAGCTTACATATCCCACTCATGAAGAAAAAGATTCATCAATGTAGAATAGGGGTGTAACTATAGGGGGTGCAGTGGTAGCAGTCGCTACTGGGCCGTGGACTATGAGGGGGACCTTTGGGGTCACACAAAATATACTACTCTTCTAATTGGCACAAGGTAGGGGCTCCATTACAAATTTTGCATTGGTGCCCAGGAGCTTCAAATTTTGCCTTCTGATGTAGGACCTCAAACACTTCTATAAACAATTCCAGAATAAATGGTAACCAGAAAAAAAAGGAAAAACAGGAATCTTAGCCCTAGTATAACTGCATTATAAAGATCCAGAAAAATGACATACGCCCAAGCTGTTAAACTACACCCCAATAACATTATAGTGATTTTTCAATCAACTTTATGGCCCTTGAGGAGTCCAGAAAAATTTTCTGGAATAAGAACATGTTGGGACGAATATAGATATACTGTATTTTAAGACGTTCATAGGACAGGCTATCATGTGGGTAATGCTCCAGATCGGGTCAGACTTAATAGGATGGCTACCCCCTTCCATAGGCTTCACAGGAAATAAAAGCCTATGGGCAGGGATTTAAAGGCGCAGATATCATGCCCTCCCAAGCAAGGAGCACTATATTCCCTGGATTGCCAGACAACTGGCAAAGGAATAGGAGCACTGCAGGTTCTTCATAGGTTTTTTGTGCACAGTGCAGCTCCTGGCCACATGCTGTGCAAGTGAATGGCATTGTCTTATAGGATGACAGAGCGCTGCTTTGTCCTTGTCACTGCAAGTGGTCACAGGGGCCAGATCCTAACCATAGTCTTATGGCATATACCAGTGATATGTCATAATAGATACTGTAGAAATACCCTGTTAATGAAATTTCAGCATTGCATTGCTGTTCAAATTGCAAGTGCATGTTCAAAAGTCTTCACATTAAACAAAAAAAAACAAAAAACAAACAAAACCCAAACACCTGTATATTCAGAGTCAAGCACTCACCATACTGCGAGATCGGGAAAGCCTCTTCCAAAACCTTCTTTGTAAAAGACTTTCCTAATCCCGCAAGACACAATCCTGTCCTTGGCTCTAATCGTACAGGACATACTCAGAGCCTTATTATGGCCCTGGCATGAGATCTTACGAGTCTATGTAAGATTTAAAAAGGAAGGAATCAGCAACTTGTAATTATTTATTAAAACCAAATAGCGAAATATATAATTTTTTCTAACTTTTTTTATTTTCTGATTGTAGATTTTTTTTAAATTCTATTTTCCATACACAATTATGGAGGCTGCCATCTTGCCTGAGCTTCTCCTCTGCACTGTTCACAACATTAAGTGATATACTTTACAGCACAACCATGGCCATAGGCAGAAATAGACTGAAGAAGACTCCTTGAGGTCTGTGGAAGAGGTTTCTAGACATGCCTTATGCAGGAAGGAGAATAGATAAACTCTATTGAGAGTAATGGATTCCATAATGGGTTAGTGGTATTATCTATAAAGGTGTTGTCTTCTATTGTAATTCTGTCTGTGAGGTAAATTAAGTGACTTCTGCAAAGAAAACCCCTACAGAATTGGCAATGGCACTCTATTATTAGGCTTTGTGGCCTAAATTGCAGAGTGAAAATTACAGGCTATAGTAGAACATGGAGGATAAAAAAAAAAATAAAAATAAAAAAATTGTATAAAAAAAAAAATTCTTGAAAATATGTTTATCAAAAAGTTGACTTAAAATATAGGTGATTTTCTGGTAACAGAATCCCTTAAAGTAATCAACAATGAAACGTAGCACTGAAAGCAGGGAAGCCTTTAGGCAGGAGACGTGTGCATGGGTATGACCATTTTTATTTTTACTGATGGTCAAATGATAAAACATGAAATCTAATAAAACATAGGCTCTGCTTACATTTCCATCAGAGGCTCCTTTCTGAGCATTCATGGGAAGCTCCCTCAAAATTTATATCCTCTAATGGAGCAGAAGAAAAAAAAAAAAAATTGCGAACACAAGTGTAAATAGAGCCTTCAAGACATTTTCAATCTCTGTCCTAACCATGTAGGACACATAAATTTGACACAAATTTTGTACACTGATTCATAAGCTATTCTCTGGTCGTGATGCAGATCACATGACGTCTGGCACACTGTGTAGTTTTTCTTCTGCTTACGTCATGTACGTTGGTCCAGTTGTAAGCTTTTAGCTTTCCATTCCCCTAATGTACAGGATGCCAGCAGTGACAAAAGAGGGAGCTGGCAAGTATAGTGGCTGACCATACCCATTAGCTCATTCGACTTGGTAGACTTATTACACATACATAGAGCTACAAGTCTATTAGGCTGAAGTCGATAGGAGAGGCTTGTCCTAAAGAATGCACTGGCATGTCACATGCGGGCAATTTTAGTTTTCAGCCTCACGCTGAAACTGCAACAAACCCATAGCAGGACGCAAAAACTGTGTAAGATGTCGGCCATCCTGGAACAAGGAAGAAAGAAAAGTAGAAAATGAACATTTTAAAGACAAGCTGCTTCTACTACCGGTGTTGGGCAGAAGAAAGTTTGAGGATTCTTGTAAAATCCCCTAGTGCAAGGATCCTGTAAGGTGGCAAACCTAGTCCCCATGTGCCTGTATTAGTGCATAAGTTGTAACCTCCCATAGAAGCGATAGACGCCACAATGTATCTGGAATCTGATAAAATAAGCATGTCTATATATAAAATGAAAGGGGACAAGGAGATACAATGCAGGTGTACATCTGGTTACAGCCACCATCTAAGAGAATGTTCACACAGCTTTTTTTGGAAGTGCACAAATTCACTTCTCCAGAACTTCAAGTGTTTAACAATAGGTTTTGGATGAGGTTTTTGTAATAACCACAAGTATTATGATATGATTTTGATGAAGTTCTTGAAATTGCTTTTGACAAAGTCCATTGACTTCTATTGAAGCAGCAATGGGGATTCTGTGCCAATTCCTCATCAATAATTCAAAAGTCACTTTTGTTTTCCTTGCCGTGGCTTTGAAAAAACCTCATGAAGGGGAAAATAAGTGAACAGATAGAGTGGTTTCTCATTCAAGTGAATGGTAGAGGATTTTGGCATGGAAACACTATAGATCCTTGTGGAAAAAACTCTGAACATACCCCAAGAGATCCATGTCTACATGTACCTACATATATGTTAGTAATGGTCATGCCAAGGTACTGATGCTCAGCTCCCAATTCAAGTGAATAGGAGTTGAGCTGCAATAGCGTGGCATGGTAACTACACAGTGTACAGAGCCATCTGCTTCCAGCTCATACAATGGTCTGACACCAGCTCATGGTGCTTGGTGTCAGACCATCATTGATATGATACTGATGAACTTTAAGTTTTGGACAACCCCCAGATACTCAGGCATAAAAAACACGCAGAAGACAACATTAACTATTGGCAGTACTGGATTGTAAAAGTCTCTTGAAGCAAATTTCCATATAAACTGGCTTTAAACAACAAGAGACTTGGGTTAACAATGTAATATTCTTTATTAGGTCTGGTAGCAGAGACTTCAGCATCTGTGTCTGCAATGTTCTCGTAAGCATTACTATTTCATGCCACAAAGTCTTTGTTCCTACCGTCTCCTCCTCTCTCCTTCAGACAGGGCTTTTTGTGCTTCCTTCAAGCATTAGCATTTTGCATATGAATACATGTACATGGAGTAAACAATCTATTGGCTTTTGTTTTCAGAAGAATGACCTATAAATGGAAAGGATGAGTTTCTTTATCTGTAGCTGTCGACAATCACAATCCATAGACTTTGTATCAAAGCGCTTGACTGCAATTACCAATAATGTGCTATATGCTGTAATGAGGCCATCGCTCCATAATATGCAAACCTCAAATAAAACACGATAAACCCGGGATCAGAACTACACAATAAAACATTTCAAGGGAAGTTATTTTACCAAACGCTTCTTCACGTCTTCATAGAAGGAGAAATTTGAACGATGCGTCAGGAGCGGCACGATTAAGTTCACATTAAAATACTATACAAGTATTCACATGAATAGGACTCCATATACTCCTGCAGGCACAACGCATAACAATTTAATAACGACTATGTAAGCAAGTGAAACACTGGCTTTATGAAATATTTTTGTAAGTTTCAGGGAGGAAAAAGCTTTTCCCCAGTTTCAGATGTGGAGTAGCAATAATGTTCAGCTCTGTATGTGACCGCTATTGTAGTGGTTCACCTATCCGGATAAAGGCATACTTTAATGTGAACCTAGCATAAGGCTGAATGCCTATGATCATGTGCACATACAGGTCTGTTAAAAAAAAACCTGAATGAACAGCAACATCATGGATATGATCTGTGTGCCATTCATGCTTTCACAATTCCATACACTTTAATGACAGAACCCGAATGGAAAATGAACAGTAACAGGATAAGTCATGAATTTTTTTACAGCCTGGCCTCATGGCCCACACAGATCTGTGAAAATCAGTGGTGTGCATGGGGCCACAGAAATGAATGGATCTGTGTGCTATCCATTACAAGAACATTTAGCATATGGACCAAAATATACAGTCATGTACATTAGGCCAATATTACCAATAATATAGTACATAATATTACCAATGAATCACATTTAAAGTGCAACTCTGCATTCCTATGGGTGAATCTTTTGCTTCACTAGATCGCTGTAATAATTTTTGCCTACATTATCAATTCTCAATTTTATTCCTCATAGGGGTTGTGTCACCAAAGATACACACCTCCTATCTTGTGGATGAGGGGTAAGTGTCAGATCACTGGGGATCAGAATGCTGAGGCCTCCAGAAATAAGGAGAACAGGGGACTGAAGGTTCTCCTGTATGCGCCATATGTGCTTACTGTATATCTGTATAGCAATCACAAATGCTTTGGTAATAATATCTTCATTTAATTTGTCGTCAATGGAAAACCACAAAAAGAATTGTCAAAAAGCCAAATTGGATATAATTCCACACCAAACATAAAAAAGGGGGTGGACAAAAGTATTGGCACCCTTTGAAAAATCATGTGATGCTTCTCTAATTTGTGTAATTAACAGCACCTGTTACTTACCTGTGGCACATAACAGGTGGTGGCAATAACTAAATCACACTTGCAGCCAGTTGAAATGGATTAAAGTTGACTCAACCTCTGTCCTGTGTCCTTGTGTGTACCACATTGAGCATGGAGAAAAGAAAGAAGACCAAAGAACTGTCTGAGGACTTGAGAAGCAAAATTGTGAGGAAGCATGAGCAATCTCAAGGCTACAAGTCCATCTCCAAAGACCTGAATGTTCCTGTGTCTACCGTGCGCAGTGTCATCAAGAAGTGTAAAGCCCATGGCACTGTGGCTAACCTCCCTAGATGTGGACGGAAAAGAAAAATTGACGAGAGATTTCAACAAAAGATTGTGCGGATGGTGGCTAAAGAACCTCGACTAACATCCAAACAAGTTCTAGCTGCCCTGCAGTCCGAGGGTACAACAGTGTCAACCCGTACTATCCGTCGGTGTCTGAATGAAAAGGGACTCTATGGTAGGATACCCAGGAAGACCCCACTTCTGACCCAGAGACATAAAAAAGCCAGGCTGGAGTTTGCCAAAACTTACCTGAGAAAGCCAAAAACTTTTTGGAAGAATGTTCTCTGGTCAGATGAGACAAAAGTAGAGCTTTTTGGGAAAAGGCATCAACATAGAGTTTACAGGAAAAAAAAAAAAAGAGGCCTTCAAAGAAAAGAACACGGTCCCTACAGTCAAACCTGGCGGAGGTTCCCTGATGTTTTGGGGTTGCTTTGCTGCCTCTGCTACTGGACTGCTTGACCGTGTGCATGGCATTATGAAGTCTGAAGACTACCAACAAATTTTGCAGCATAATGTAGGGCCCAGTGTGAGAAAGCTGGGTCTCCCTCAGAGGTCATGGGTCTTCCAGCAGGACAATGACCCAAAACACACTTCAAAAAGCACTAGAAAATGGTTTGAGAGAAAGCACTGGAGACTTCTAAAGTGGCCAGCAATGAGTCCAGACCTGAATCCCATAGAACACCTGTGGAGAGATCTCAAAATGGCAGTTTGGAGAAGGCACCCTTCAAATCTCAGGGACCTGGAGAAATTTGCCAAAGAAGAATGGTCTAAAATTCCAGCAGAGCATTGTAAGAAACTCATTGATGGTTACCGGAAGCGGTTGTTCAAAGTTATTTTGTCTAAAGGTTGTGCTACCAAGTATTAGGCTGAGGGTGCCAATACTTTTGTCTGGCCCATTTTTGGAGTTTTGTGTAAAATGATCAATGATTTGACTTTTTTTTTTCATTCTCTTTTGTGTTTTTTCATTGCAAGCAAAATAAATGAAGATATTATTACCAAAGCATTTGTGATTGCAATCATTTTCTGGAAGAAATTGAGTATTATCTGACAGAATTGCAGGGGTGCCAATACTTTTGGCCAGCACTGTATAGGGGTTAATTGTCTGTGTGTCCCAACCCCTGTAAACAGGTTAAAGATATTGATAACTTATCCTAGGGGGCCTGACAGCGGATGAAGGTACACAGAGAATGGAGCCGGAAGCAGTCAGTTCTGTTCTCTGTGTAGGGATCAGGCTGGCTTACTGCAGTGAATGGAGCTGAGTTGCTGTCATTTGGCTCAGCATGCCTGAAATCACTACAAGGGATTTATGGAATATGTAGCAAGCGACCAATACACTATCAAATAATACTTAGATAATGTTTAATGCTTTAGTAATGTATTGTAATTGAAATGCCACAAAGAGGTATAACACGCAACAAACTGGATGGTTTTTCAGATGTGGTACGATATGAGATAACTTATAACAAAGTTTATATAGGCCTTTCTTCTGGTGCTGGTTTATACTAGTAAATTAGTGGAATGTACTAAGACAATGTAACCGATCACTATTTAACTAAAGATGGCCATATATGTTAGACTAACATTAAATAAGCCTGCGGACATTGATGTACAGTTCTGCAGATCTTCGGGGGGTAAAAATGATCAGGCACTTGAAATTTCAGACATGCCTAATCCTTTTATAGTTAGGGGAAAGAGCCCCAGCAGCAAATGACTCCCCACCCTGACGACACATGCATACAGGTGTATGGGAGGGGAATATTTGTCACATGAATATGGGTTCAGCTGACAACAACTGAATATGTATGGCCACCCTTAAAAAAAGTTACAAAATGGCAACCATCTCCTCCACTGACTTGCCCTTTTTGATAATCCTGTGACTTCAGTAACACATTGCCAAATGACATACCACAGAAAACAAATTGGGCTAAAGAACAAGCTGACACCAAAGGTTTATACTGCCATAGCAACAGCACAGGAGATGAATTACTCACCAATGTACGGCCGGGGCTGCACAAGCGAAACGGATTCATATTAGCTGAGACCACTAGACTAAATGCTAAGAAACGTGCAATGGTCAGTCAAGAAAAAAAGTACTAAGCCAGCAAAACCACAGATTATTTCAATGTTACTGTGTCAAAACAAATGTGCAAGAAAACGTCATGCAAGGAGATTTGGGACATTTCCTGACTGCTTACAAAGCACATGCACTGACATACAGCATCCTGTTTGCGGACCATAGAAACACATACTTTATAGTATTTTAATTGATATTTTTCAGATGTGTTAAGCTGCAGCGCAATGCATTGCCACAAGCCACGGAATCGCTGTCCCACCAATCGTGGTTTCACACACAGCGTTCTTCAGAACAGCATGCCAGTTATTATGCAAGTTTTTCATGCGGATTTTTGAGTGGATTTAAAAGAAATGGGAAATATAAAAGGAGGGACCAGTACTACTTCGACTACTTTCTGATGGATATACTAGTTATGGTTAAAGTAAAAAAACAAACAAACAAAAAAAAAAAAACACACACACACACACACACACACACACACACACACACATATCAAAACCTGCAGTCCTAGAAAAAAATTTAAAAAAAATAAAATAATATGTATATCATGCTCAGGAACCCTATTGACTGGAGCAGAGAGCTGCTGCTGGCTCCCACTGTGAAGGGCTCAACAAGACCATGTATTACATGGCTGGCCATTCATTTGGTGGAATGCCATTTAGTACGACAGTTCTCCTAAAGTGTAGCCATCCACAGCTTGCACCAGAGACAAAGCTTTCACCCTGGATTCATCAGAGGTCATCCAGCAGGTCCTCATTTACGGAAGGGATTGTCCAGATGAGAGAGCCCCCTATCGAACTAGAGAAGTAATATGATCCTTCTCTATTCTCTAAAAAACAGGATATTAAAAATAGGGAAATAATTGTATCATTGTCTTTCAAGGTGAAATTGCCTTTTTTAACCTGAGTATCCCCATCACAGTGAAAATACAGTTTAACCTGCTGGCAGCAGACTCATAAGGCAGAATGATGTAAAGCACTGAGTATGACCGCCCACTGGACACCTAAGCCCAGAATGAGCAGGATTTTCAATTAAAGAGGTTGTCCAGGCTAAAATGTAGGAGGTGAAAAAACAAAAGACAAAACAAAAAACAAACATACTCCCCTATCCCTGGTGCTCCGGTGTCCTCCCAGAGCGGTCTGGTCCTGCTGCTCGGCTATGATGATCTGTGTCCCTTCTTTAGGCCGCTGATTGGCCTCAGCAGTCATGATCAGTGGTGTCAGCGGCCTAAAGGAGGGACACAGGAATGTCACACGTAGTGATGTCCCGTGTCCTTCATGCGGCGGGGACTTCTGCCAGCAGAAAAAGGAGCTGCAGGATCAGACCACACTGGGAGACACCCGAGCCCTGAGGACAGGCAAGTATGGTTTATTTTTTGTTTTTTTTCACCTCCCTCAGCCTAATTAAAGAAAAAAAAAAATATCCTCTTTAAAGTTATACTGAAGCTCTTCCCACAAAGCTATATATATATCAATGTGTTCAGCTACTCTTGCTGTGTAGCATACCAACACACTGGTTTGTATTTTTAAGATTTTAATTAAAATTACTATTAATCAGATATTTATCATCCTAATATAATAGATAACCATATACTCTTTATATTTTATTCACAAATGCCATGAAATTAATAATTTTACTGCAGAATTCCAAGTTCTACTGTTCCCACATAGAGCCCCCAATACTCGGTATCCCAACTGATGCCCTACCCATAAAATATTTCATGAATTTCAGATTGTTGGGGTCAGACCCTGACCATTAGGTGTTTGACTGCTTCAGACAAGCGCTGCAGCTTTTTCACCGATTGCCAAGTATAGCACCAGGCTGTTCTTGGTACTGTGAAATGACCATGTGACCAATGGACATGATGTCACTAGCCTCGGACTAGCAAGTGATGATTGCCCAAGCTTCACTGCATCTTGATACAGCAAATTGGTATGTGTACAGGGACTTGGACCCTCACCAATCTGTTCTAATAACAGGTCATAAATTTTATAGTCCTTGGAAAACCTTATAAAAGCCTGCATTACTAAATGTAAAAGTTCCAGCCATCAACACCACCACCATGGGGTGCACAAAGTGAAACAGTTGTAAGGATTCCATCAGTATAGTTAGTATAACTCAGCTTGAGAAAATTAAAACTTTATACCGTATTAATAAAATAACTGAAAAATAAAGTTTAAAAGGACACCTGAGTTTTCATGAAAAGTTAAAATATGTGCAGGGTCTTACAGGGCAGTCTGTTCTATGGCTGTATAAACCTTCATACATGTCCTATCAGTTTTACTGTTGGTAATTATGGCTGAAACACAGTTTACATTTGTCTCTCCGCCAGGGAGCGTGTAAAATAAGGAGCAGTCTGCCTGCCCCCCCACCCCATTACATATCCACTACTGATACTGTTCTACCATTCTGCCAGGAGTAACTATACAATTGCAAACAAATAAATGAGAAATGTCCAAGTGACCAAAATATAGGAGATCCGGGAATATTGGCTTGTAAATATAGGCCAGATACATGCAACCAAGCAGAAAAAAAAACACAAGGAACAAAAAACAATAAATGAGCACAGTCAGTAAAACTGCTGCTTTCTGTGAATAATATCCCATCTGCAATCCCATAAGTAGCCAGAAGTACATACAAGTACATAGAGGATATTTCTTACATTGTAACGCTAGGTTCACACCTGCGTTCGGGTTTTGTTCTTTGGGCCCACTTGGGGACCCGAAGAATGAAAACCTAATTTGCTTAAAAAGTGGTTACGTGCAGACCCCATAGACTATAATGGGGTCCGCCGGGTTTCTGCCCAAAAAATGCTCAGAGAAAGGTCCTGCTTGCAGGACTTCTCTCTGCATTTTTCTAGCGGATTTCAGGATGTAAACCCTGAACATGGAGCAGGTGCAGGTGTGAACCTAGCTTAATCTATGAGATTCCTCAGACTTTTCAACACAGCAACAGTGTGCAGACATGTCTGTGCAGGCTATGAGCAGAATCACCCCCTCCCCTCTACATTCACTGTGTGAAGAGAGAAAAAGATGGGCCTTACACTCCCTGAGATGAACAAGATGGAATGGAATGTATCTAGAGACAGATTTGCTTAGTAACAAAGGAGTGAACCGGAAAATTAGCTAGAAGGGAGACATCTAGCAGCAGGAACTTTAGAGAGGTTTTTCAGGCAGAAAGCAGTCACATTTTAAATTAAAATGTATTATATTTTGGTCCAAAATGCTCTATGAAATGGGACTAATAGTTAGTTAGTGACCATTTAAAACACACACCACAATTCCAGCTCATTCGTGTCAGGGAGCAGCACCTCAATAGATCAAGTTCTTCTATGACCTCACTATAGTATGATATTATGCCCTGGTCAATTACAGAGTTTTAGATTATTTTTAGACATTTACCAATGACACATGTATCCACAATTACATAAAGTCAGGTCATAATATGTCACAAAGTCTTTTATGTGCAAGTATAGACAATCCAAATTAGTAGGAAATTCTCAGGTACTTCCACACCTTTGAGATATATATATATATATATATATATATATATATATATATATATACACACACACACACACATACATACAGTACAGAGAAATCCCATTTATTAAACCTGACAGGGCACACCTGTGAAGTGAAAACCATTTCAGGTGACTACCTCTTGAAGCTCATCAAGAGAATGCCAAGAGTGTGCAAAGCAGTAATCAAAGAAAGCAAAAGGTGGCTACTTTGAAGAACCTAGAATATAAGACATATTTTCAGTTGTTTCACACTTTTTTGTTAAGTATATAATTCCACATGTGTTAATCTACAATTTTTATAGTCATGAAAATACAGAAAACTCTTGGAATGAGAAAGTGTGTCCAAACTTTTGGTCTGTACTGTATATATATATTTTTTTTATTTATATTACAATTATACATGAAGACACTCATATTTTAGCTTGGGTGTTAAAGGCTGTGCATGATAAGCACAAATTTGAGGAACGTTTGACCAAATGCTAAAAAACTTTTCAGCTTTTCCTTGCTGGTAGAAGAATTTACTTCCGGCAAATTTCCTTCATATTCCAAAACGAAGCCATTTGTATCTTCTCAAAAGGCAATTACACAGTGACTGAACATGCTTATCTTGTCATTTCCATGTCCATGCCCCCACAACTTAGCTGATGAGCAAAAGCAGAGTCTTCGTTTTTGTAGAAAGCCTGAAGGCAGTATGGAAAACAATTTTTGTAGAACTTTGAGAAGTTCTTGGAGCAGTTGGGAAATGTATGAAAAAAAAAAAAAAAAGTCTAAAGTTATGTTAAAGGGAAATAAAGGCAGTATATTTTATAGGTTTTATATTTCCAGATATCTCTTTGGATCTTTAATCTATGCACAGCACATTTTATCAACCGTGCAAGTGCAGAAGTAACATCTGGCGGTATAATAACTGCAGAATTTTATATCTGCTATCACTCAGCCTAAACAAATTGAAGGAATGTTAAACAGTAACAATAGGCCTTTTGTGACCTACCAGTACAAGATTAACCAAAATGGGGTAAATCATGTGAAATATCTCTTCATAGTAAGCTGAACTCAAGGTTTCCCATGAGTAACAATCAACACAACTGAAAAAGTAGAAGCTTGGTTAGCTTAGCTTAACTGAAATTCTTACCGGAGGATGGGAAGTGTAATTGCTCGAGTCACAGCAATGGTTCTAACCGTGAAAGAGTTCTCATACAGCCTTTTAGTTCAGGAAAAAGTTTCACTGAATGAAAGCGACCCTCCAGATGTCACCTACCAAGGCTCATTTCCTGCAGTATATATATAGCAGTTACCTGACAATCATCTTTTTCTCACTGCTGGTTGAGTAAATCTGTATTTTATAATCATTCCGCCCTTGCTGTTACAGAAATCAGATCCCCATGCACTGACTTCCTAGAGAAATCCTTGTTTATATACAGCAGCCAATCTGAGAAGGCAGAGCTACAGGAGGAGGGAGGAATCAGCAGCCTGAACCAATAAGAAGACAGGATGCGATTCAGACTACAATCAGACTGCCTGTAGGCGTTGTAGCTAAACTGTAGTCATAGTAAAATTAGGGGTTTCCTATAAACATAGGTAAAATAGATTTGTAGGAAGATATGAAAAATAAAATAGCAGGTAAATTCCCTTAGGGGAACTAACTTCCATATAACCTTTGGGTATAGCACCTACCTCCAAGTTCACTCCAATTTCAGCAGCTCAGAAGAGATCTGGTGGCATCATATTACTATCGCAGATGGGTAAAGGCAATCGTAAGGCAGATGTGTTTTCTATGGGTGTGTTTTAAACTGCAGAAAAAAAAAAAAAATATAAAAAAAAGGTAATACCATAAAAGCACAAATATACAGTAACGTTTCATCCAATTGTAAAATTTCACAATACAAATGCATTTTTTACGAATTACTACTAACAAGCAATGATGGACAAATCCCAAAAGCAAGATAACTGGAATATGCCTATAAATTTGCCAATGGTGCTTAAAGGGACTTTACGGGCTCTGCTATTGCCTGGAGTACACTGACATCTTACTCTAAAGAACTTTATAAGGCTTACACATACATTTATTTGTGCCTGTTTTCCTAATTTTATATTTATGTTAATTATTCTCTTGGGACATTCTTGCACCTTCTAGTGCACTCATTTTCAGCTCCTACCACCAACCAATGCCACACGTTCACCGCCCATTCACATCATTTTGACAGTGGCACAGAATTTGTGGTTGTTAAAATGTACAGAAATCTGTCAGCAAATACTTTCAGATATTTCAAGGCAATTGCTTGTTTTCAGCCCAAAATAAAAGATTAAAATGAGGGTGTCATCTTTTCTTTATTCCAGCAGGTTAATGGAATAGATGCCACTACCCACAAAGAAGAGTCAGATTTCTAGACAGCCATGCTACATACAGAATTATCTTTCCAAATTAGATGAAGGAAATGAACATGACATGACCCCATTATTCACTTAGTAAAGGAGGGCTTATGTACTACAACTGCAGCGTCCATAAAAATCAATGACCCCACTGTAGGATTCATGTTGTGATATTGATGACATTACTTATTAAAGTCAGGTATCACAGTGCTAACAGACATGGACATGTACTTTATGACAGTATCTTGTAGGGTTGCTTCTACAATTTCCAAAAATGCCTTTCTTATTTTACATTGCAGCTCCATTTTAATGAAAGTCAGGATTTTACTCTTATGTAAATTAGCTGAAAAGGGCTTTAGGAGAGAGTCATCTCCGGTTGGGGCTTCACTCTGTGTCCTAATTAATCGCCACTAACTTCTGCACAGTGCCTACCCCAGATGCTTGAGTGACTCCTATTTTGTCACAATTTTCTGCAGTTAGGGGCAGTTACCTGGAGCAGAGAGCAAAGCCTCAACAGGAGAAGACACTTCTAAAACCCTTTTCAGCTAATTTGCATAAGAATAAAAATCCTGATTTTCATGAAAATGGAGCTGCAATGCAGAATAAGAAAGGCATCTTTGGAAAGTGTAGAAGCCGCCCTACAAGGTACTGACCCGATTTTCCTGATGGCTTACTCCCTTTAAGCAAGATGTGGCTGGGAGGAGCCAATAATTTCAATTCAGGACTGACCAAATAGGAAGCTTCAGTTTTTGTTTTGTTTTTTTAGCATAAGAAATAATTAGGGTACTCCTAAATGAAGAGGACATATAATGTGCTATAACGTGCGGTCTCTGCTGTATACTTCAGAAATTCAGGCACCATTAATTTTTCTCATCTCATCAAGGCAACGAACAGGCTGCATTCTATAGTCTCTCTAATGTGTAAGAAGATCCCCTAACAGGCTCACCATATCACTTGCTTTAACAGCAGGGTCATCTACAGAGGGATACTGTTATTCCATTCATACAATACAGCTGTTTTTCCAGCATTACCAATAAATCTCGGGGAAACCAACAAATGTCTATTTATAAGAAATGCAAAAAGAGAGAAAAACAAAAAACAAAAAAAAAAATACACCATCAAGAGCTCATGAATATATTTGAGATGCTCAATTTACCAAGATGTGCATAACAGAAAATAAAACAGCAGGTCAAGCTAAATCGGATCGCATGAGCCACACTGGAAGTTAAACTTATTAAGAGTTCAGTCAAGTGACAATTCTAATTTTATAATACATTCAAGTGACACAATGGTCATTTGCATACAGATTGCCAAGTATGGGATATAATTACTTGCAATTATGAAAGCACCTTGGTAAGGCCTTGATAATGCACATGGCAAAGTACCCAGCAGAGGGGACTTGCAGGTCTAAGATGGCCATACATATTGCATTTTGGACGGTTGATTGATGATGGGATTGTTTGATCAACGTTAACAACTAAGTTACCCAAATCGGGAGACAGTTCAATGTAGAAAATAAGTAAATAAATAAATTAATTAAATGCAGAGAGTCTGTGCAGACTGGCTGATGATCTACCAAAAGCATCTGATCATGCCATATAGATTGGCCATTCTCGAAATTTTCAGCTGATGGTGGGCCAAAAATTTCCAACACAGGCTCTCTTTTTTTTTTTTTTTTTTTCAAATAACCAATAGTTAACCAAAATTTGCCATTTCAGCCAACTAAATTCTAACGTATATGGCCATCTTTAGGCTGTGGGTAATCCATATTCCATAATATGCTGCCTCTATGCAGTCTTCAACAATACAAGTAATACCTCTGTATTTTATGGTATCTTATGGAAAATGCCACCATGTTTTTCTTTTCCCACTGTGCCATGTGCCTCCATGTGAAACTGGCATGAAGAGGTCTGGTAGGGTTACAGATCTATACAACACTTATCTGTAAAACAACTATGGGAACGAAGCATGTGCTCAGATGTCTTGTGGCTCAGTTCTGTACAGAACTGTAATAAGAGTATCCTAGGGGTGCTTGAGCTCTCCATTGTACCTCCATATGCCATAGATTCCATACAACAGCAAAAAGTGTTCATTTATCTGTCAGATTCTGTACAACACCCTCCGACTCTACATGTTCAGTGCTATTCACCACTAGAAATATTTCTTCTAGTGGATTATACTGTATTTCTGTATACACAGACCAACACTAGAAATGATAGCGTGAACAGATCCCACGAGCTGGATTTATACATCCAAATCCAAAAATTAAGTTCAATGTATAAAGGACTTCTACTTCCTCTCCCTTTCTTGTATCCATTCTTCCTGCACTGCCTGCAGCAAAAACTATATGAGTAAATAAAACATAAAAAAAAAAAAAAATATATGTATACACACACACACACACACACACACACACACACACACACAGTGCTGCCGAAATGTGCATTTATCATCTCCATAGCCATACCCATGATATTCTGGGACCCCAAAGGTCGCTAAAATAGTTATCCAGGAGCAAAGTTATATGATAGATAACAGTGATAGGATCATGGATTGTTTAACCAACCGTATAGTATCTGTCTCATGACTAGGGAGTAAGTGTCCATGGCATGCACGCTCCACTCATGGACACTCAACTACTTTCAGAAATCCCATAGAAGTGATTGGAAAGACGGCTGTGGAGTCAGAGACTAGAGACAAATTTTGTGTGGAGTTGATGGGGAAGAGTGGGGGGGATTAGAGGATCTTTACGGATTCTGACTGACCATGGCTATCAGCTATTTATGAAGGAGTTGGAGCAGGAGTCTGAGTTGGGCTTTGGAAAACAAGAGCAGTTGTTGGTTGGGCATATCGACTCCACACCCCTATGCATATGCATGGCCACCTCCAGTCACACACTTAATGGTGGTCAGGGGTATCCATTCTAGAGATAGATGGAGTGTCCCTCACATTTATGGACATGAGATAAATGACCAAGATAGGAATACCTCTTTGACCATGCCCAATTTCAGTGACATTATTGAGTCAATGAGAAAGTCATCAGATGCAAGAGCATCCCTGGACAGACACTTTGTTCAGCAGAAGAATTCTACAGTGATTTTACCTAACCACAGAAAGGCATTATGAAATGTGAACTGAACACACTGCATTACATGTAACCAAAATGATTACATCACCACGTCAGTCATTGAAACAAATCAAATTTACCAACCTTGGAAATTTACGGAAATGTCAAGTTCTGTATCATTTTCTACATATATCAAATAATGGAAAGTCTAAAAGTCAATTCCATGAAAACATGTGTTTAACTTTTAAGAAAGTCAGCATTTCAGATTACACTTACGTCAAAACAGATGTGTGTATACATGGTATTTCCCAGGATCACAGATTATACTACTCTCCACTTTTCAGTCAACTCTTTCAGTGAGGAATTACATCTGATATCCCCACTGGGAAATAGTTTAGAAAAAGCCACAAGAGTTATCACATCCCAGCAGATTTAAACTATACGCTGTCCAAAAATCAGATTCTGTACAGTAACTGAATAATGCAGTCCCATAAATAACATGACTGGCAAGGATCACTGAAACTCAGTTATGTTCACCGTGAAAATACAGCCGGAAAAGAAAACCCTGATGAAAAGAATTATGGTTTTACACTGGCTTCTCCTCCAGGAAAGGACTGTAAAATAAGTTTTCAATCTCTAAACATTTTTAAGATTTCTGCTTGCCTTCAGCGAATGGAAATCCAGTGGTTTTACAGAAATATACTTTATATTGAAATATTAATATACTGAAATTTGCCTCAGCAGTAGATTTGTATTCAGACTAGAAAATCTTCTGTAAGTAAAATACATCCACACGTCTCTCCCTATAAATCTATGCATGTAAAACATACCAGCAGTGTGACAGGCTGCTTAGCTCAGGGTTGATTGTTGTAAATTCTTAGACTATATGCAGTTGACCGATTGCCCCTTCCTTGGGCCTGCACAATTTTATAGCTGAATGCCCTCAGATGACATCAGAGAGTCATCCGGCTGCCTTCCGCCCCCCATTGACTTCAGTAGGTGGGTTCTGTTCCCTTGTCATGGAGCTGGATAGTACCGGTTCTAGAATGATCGGAACGAAATGGAGTATCGGACCCCATCAGAAGAACTTGGTTGTGTGCATGAGGCCTTAGTTGTGAGTCTTATTACAGATCTGTGCCTATTTTTAGTTTCTGGAGAAATAAGATTTTTTTCTGTACAACAACCACCACCAGAGATCTTGAAAACGTTGAGAAAGTGAGACACAAAGTACAGAATTAAGGTTGTATACTGTAACTTATTATCTGATCACAATTTACATAAATCCCAATTTATGGTCCTTTTCAACTAATTCACAGTGTAATCCCCAATGGCACTGCGATTGGGGTGAACGTTACCAAACTGCTGGCATTATAATGCTAAGATTTAAGGGGATCCGTCACCTTCCTAAACATGTCTGTTTCACTAAACACATGTAACCCCCATAAAATTCTGGAGCATCCTTTCCTATAGGTCTGTGTTGTGCCATTCCTCTGTTACTCTTCCTAGAAATTCATAAATAAATTGACAACTGGGTGTTACCACTTTCCTTGTGTAAGAGGCGTGTCTCTCTACATTCTGATTGGACAGTGTCAGAGTGTGTAGA
Organism: Leptodactylus fallax; assembly: GCA_947044405.1. Lineage (NCBI taxonomy): Eukaryota > Metazoa > Chordata > Amphibia > Anura > Leptodactylidae > Leptodactylus > Leptodactylus fallax. Next base: position 2,443,405 of record CAMRHE010000153.1, on the reverse strand, counting down.
GACACTCCCATCTGGTAACAGAAGTTTGCGAATAAACTGACAACATGATGTTAGGCACAACACACAGAGGATCAGCACAATGCAGAATTCTCAAAATACATTGATCCAGGATTGTCCTATCATCGGGAATGCCTGTATTTACTAAACAGACATGCCAGGAGAAGCCGCAGGTCCCCTTTGAAGGAGTTTTCTGGACAGTAATCTTAACGCCCTGTCCCTAACAGACCATCAATGTGTGAATCAGTGGTGGTCCAACCCACAAGACCACTGCTAACCATCTGAATGAAGTGACTGTGCCCCTGGTTGGAGTGATCCAGCTCCCTGCAAGGTTTGTCCAGGCACGGCATCTGCTCCATATACGTAGCTGTCACCAGATGCCAGCATATCAATCTAGCCCCACAGAGAGGTTAGAGTTACCCCTTATGAATCAGTACCTCTGTTGCCAAGATATCACAGTATTTGTCAATATGCAAATGAGTTCTCTAGAGCAATGTTGACACTTACCTTGTTGATTCAGGTGAAGCTAACCTATGGATGGAGCTGGGTTGATATGCTGGGTTCTGGTGACAGACTCCCTTTAATTGAGAATGTATTAAACATTTTCATAATTAAATTTCCAGTGTTTGGTCAATTCAGTATTGTTTTCAGTTCTTCGACTCTCTCTCTCTGCAGATTGCAATGCACCATTTTCCTTGAGCAGTCAGTTATCAGCTGCCGCAAGCTGCAACCGGTGTGAGTGATTAATATTGCTGTACAGAACCATACTGGGACTGCTGGACCATGGAGTGCTTCTCTCCAGTCATGTCCTCTCCAGTCAACTGAACAAGAGAAAAGGTTTCTGCAATCAGTAAAAATGTCAAGAGAGAACAGCTATTCTGTGGAAAAGAAATCCAGTGGAGAGAACAAACCCAGTATGGGGATAGGAGAAAGTCTGAGCACAGTAACTTATATTATAGATCACCCTGCTGGAAGTAAACGTAACCTACCACAGCTTCAGATTTCTAAGTTCAAATGACTTTTGGTCTACACGTCTTACCCTATAGCGGTGATGTCATTGTCACATTTTGGTGCACCAGATTAAATATAAACTAAATTCATTCGTTCTAAGTAGGCCAGTGTGCACTTAACACATGCCGAGCTCACAAGTCATTAAAGGGGTCAATCAGGATCTTAATATTGAGGATGATTTATCTTTAGGACAAGGCAATTCTCAGCAACCCTGCTGATGAGTTCTTTGCAGAGGTCAGAGAACTTGAAGGGGCAGATTCTTCGTGACATCACTTTAAACACTCATGTGATCCTTCGGTAATTCAGTCCCAGTCAAGTGAATGAGACTGAGCTTCAACACCAGCACCGTCAGTACATAACATATGTATCCACAGTGCTCATTCATGCACTAAAGCTTCTTCAGTCAGATTGATAAAGGTTGAGGAAACGCTGCCCCCCTAATCTAATATTGATGATTAGATGGGTAACTTGAAGCTCCTGGACCTAATGCAAAATCCTACTTGTGCCATTTAGAATAGTAGTATATCTTACATGATAGAGGGTCCTTTGGGGCTCCCCAGCTTCCAGGGCCCAGTAGTGACTGCTGTTGCTATACCCCCTATAGCCATATCCCTGCTCATAATGACCTATCCAAAAGATAGGTAATCAATATTATTATTAGTATACCTAAACTTTCAAACACATTTTCATAAATTGATAGAACTTCTTAAAGATATATTACAAAGTTTCTTATTCTGTTAGGGTAAAGTGTCCCCTTTACTGCTTTCATCTGTACACAACACAAGATCCATACAATATTCAAGTCTATGGAGAAGGGGAGGGGGAGCAAGATGCTGCTAGAGGAAGACAGAGAACAAGCTTGGGTTGCCATGTCTAGAGACAGGTTATCTCCATACAGAACTGACAAAATCAAATCATATGGAAGGTTTGTGTGGAGATAAAACACTAGATAGTCTGAGCCCGTTATCTGTACCTCCTACCCCTCTCCGTAGACTTAAGTGGTATATAGATCTTTTGTAATTCGTACAGATATGAGATGAGTGAAGGGGCAGAGGTAAGCAAATAAGTTAGGAATAGGATACTTTTCTTTAATAAAATTTCTCATTTCAAGTACTATCAATATATGCCCACCCCCAAAAATCCTCAAACATTTAAAGTGGTTAGTCAGTGGCTAAACATTTATGAAACTCACGTTCAGTGTCACATAAAATGATAAAAGAAGCAATACTTGCCTCACCAATCCCTGCTGACCCATTCTGATACATACTGGTACATACTGAGCCTGATGGGCTCTATTTCCTTATCTCATTTTGATGCAGTGGAAACGCCCACTTGACCAATCGGCCACAGTGGTGACCTTCCTCAGTTAGTGATTGGTTGAGCAGGAGATTTCTAGTATTTCCTGTGTGTCAAGACAGGACCAGAAGGTAAAAGACCAGCAGGGATATGGTAACTTTTGGAATGTGAGCAGCAGAGAATTGGTGAGAGGAGTCTCTTCTTTTAGGTCTTTATACCAAAAAGAGCTGTTTGTAAATAAAGGGGATGTCCAGCTGCCAAAAACGATTCCCCTCCACAATCATAGGACACAGCAAAAACATGGCTGCTTTCTTTCAGAAACCGCACCACACCTCCTTATTCAATGCGTGTGGTATGGTGGGTCAGCTTAACCGAATTGTGCTGCAATACATGTGCAATTCAATTACATGCAGTTTACACACAGATTAAAGGGTTATTGCCACCTCGGCAAATTGCTGCCAACATGGGAACAATTGCTCTCAGGTCCTGGCCCCTAGAGCACGACTTATGCAAACAGCTGAGTAACTCTTGTCTATGCTATTCCCCTAATTTCCATAGAAGAGAATGAGGGCTATGGAAACAGCTGAGTTACACTGTTTCCGTAGCTCCACAGTCACACAAATAGCATAACTAGATGTGCTTTGCTGTTTCCATTAACCTCTATGTGAGTTGCGAGACCATCATAGAGCAGCTCGGCTTGGCTATTCCCATAAATCCCACACTAGAGGCCAGGACTTGGGATCACTTATTCACAACTGGGCAGCAATTTGCCAAGATAGGACTATCCCTTTAATGTAACACTACTGACTACAAGCATAACACTATGAGAAACTGTGAAATGGGACTTGGGAATTCCCACAAAGTTGAAGAAGGTCAATTTCAAGGCTGTTTTAGTTTACTCCTAAATACTTCACTTTATCATCAAGTCTGCTTGTCTACTTGTAACACTTGGGTTGATCCGACTCAAAACATCTTGTGTTGATGTTGACAGGGCAAAAATTGACAGTCAAGCCAGGCCTGTAGATATCCCACAATTATGATTCATATCCTGGGGCTTCTCTCTCATAGATAAACCTTTGTTTTCAACTTATAAAAAGATCCTTATTTGCTGTCATTGAATAAGAAAACACTTCTGAACATCTATATCCAGACTAAGCAATAATCTGGACGCTACATAGTGTACAATAGCAGCAGCGGCACAAGTCTCTGATCCCGTGCTACAATGTATCCTTCTGGAGTCCAGGCTGTTCAGGACTGCTAAGATTGGATACAATTGTATCTGCTTTCTCAGCTCAAAAAGGACTAACTGGAATAGAAAGCGCTATTCAGTTTATTTTCGAGCCTACATTTACTTCGCTATGGAGGTTTCTCGCAGATCTTGTACAGGTCGGTACCATAATGGACACCCAGCGGATCGCATTATAGTCAATGGTCTCCACTGTTGTCCATCATTAGACGGATTCGTCTTTACCGTTTTTCCCATTCTTCTGTTCATATGACGGAAAAGAAGAATGGAAAGAACGATGCAGATGTGAACTTAACCTAAATACAGTAAAATCTTAGTAAAGGAAACTAGCAAAAAGACATTTCCCAGAGGTCCCCAGTCCCCCAGTTAACACATAATAAGCTGTAAGCTAGGTGTTGGAACTAAATGAGGGCTATGATTTGCAGCAGAGACTACTCAACATACATTTTATAAGCACTCACTGAAATTCTCATGAGGGGCTTCCAATGAAAAACTGCTAACATGGTTTCATATTACTTTCCAGTGACCCATTGTGCATCTGGCTTTAATTTAATCCATTAGACAAACACTGTGAACATCTAAACTCCATCTATAAAGCCATGTTACTGCTGATAGGATAACAAATAAATAGGTGAAACAATAAAACAGTCAGCAATACACATAGAAAACGCAAAGGATGTATTTAAGGTGTACAATGGGATGAGTATGTACATTGGCTCCTATCATGGGAAAAGAAATGGACCTTGAGATTTTTAGAAAGCTGGTTACGACCTTAAACAGATAGATACTTATGGTTACACGTGCATTTGACAGGAGGCCCGATCATGAGGTTTTATCTGACCTTTACATTTCCTTCCACTAATTCAACCAAAAAGGATCAAAATGACCATCTCCATATCAGCAAGGTCAGATAAGGAGAACTTGAACTTGGAATTCTATTTTTAAAGGGATACTTACATACTGTATGCGTATAGGTTATCATTTCTTGACCCTACTGACACTTTTTACATCCTTCAATGAATTATAGCAATGTCTTTTCAAAAAAAAAAAAAAAAAAATATATGAGTGTTCCACAGATACCACACAATGTATGTGTATACGGAATAGAAATCCTTTATTTAGATATATTTTTGCTGATAAACTAGACAGATATCAGAGATACAAAGTAATGTTTTGGGGATTGATGCATGTAAATGTTAGATTTCTGCACATATCAAAAGACAGTATTGCATGCCAAGAATAAAATAGAGCCCAGACCTCACCATTTAAGAACTTGGATCATGATAAAAATTGCTCAACTTCTGTAGGTCATATATAATATTGAGGTAAGAGGTCTTTGGCAGTGGCTTTTCTCTTGGTAGGCGAAAGGAAAAAATTCTGGCTAATCCCATCCACACAATGCAGAAAAATATCCGCAATGGACATGCTGCAATTTCAAAAACCATCGCATTTTGTAAATCGCACCATGTCAATTATACATACAGAAAATTTGCCGTTTTCCCTATAGGTATAATTGAAGCAGAAAGTCCGCAGAGGAAAACTCTGCAGACTTTCTGTGAAAAGCGCTGCGGAAAAACCACAATGTGTTTCCACCGCAGTTTTTCCTGCATTGCTTTTTGGTTGCGGCCCGCTACGTGGGGCCTTAACCTTACACAGTACTGCATTATATGATCATCCTCAGAGTCAATTTATTAGTTTTAGACCTTTATATAGTTGTTGTAAAATCAGGTAACATTTTAGCTTGTGTCGAAAGCTTTATTAATTATTAAATATACAGGAAAGGTGCCTGATAACCAGGTAATTTGTACAAAACCTGTAATACATCAAATTCACCAAAATCTATTCAAGAACTAACCTAGCAAAACCATTAAGCATGCATAAAACTAAGTAAATTGTAACTCACAGTGTTCATGCTGCATAAAGACATGTGCGGTGACATCAGAAAGATTCCCAGAATTGTGTTAATTATTGACGACAGACTAAGCTGTATGGTGTACAGGTCATACTTGGACAAACAAAGTGCAAAGTATATGGGAGTAGGATTGTTTTTTGGTAAGCAAAAGGATAGCTCAGTTTTTTTTTGTTTTTTTTTCCCCTTCAGTGCAGGTACGAATACCTTCATTGTATACCAGGCACATGTCCATACTTTTGGTAGTAGCTGTGCCAGGAATTGCAGCCCAGTCCTATTCAACAGAACTGGACTGTGCTGCTGTGAGCTACAATACTGGTACAACTATATAGTACAGAGCCGTGCCTGGTAAACAATGAGGGCAAGGTAGCCCCTTCATTTGGCTGGTCTGCAGGGGAGATGGACCCCCTACGGATATTTAAAGCCTATCCTAATAATAGGCCTCCAATACTGTAGCCCCGCATTACACCTTGGAGATTGATGTGATGGTTTATGGGTGCTTTTCACTGATTTCCGTTGCAATTTTTTTTTTTTTTTTTTTTGCGCACTCACACTTTTCGTTAAAGCTTATAGCGCATTATTAAGCACGACCCCAAAATGCTTTGTATGTAGTATTTTTATGTTGCATTAGAGCACTTATTTTTTGAAGATGCAGCAGACTTTAGTATAGTATTTTTTTCTGTCATTATTCCCACATAGGCTATTCTATAGGAGTTAAGAAACGGCAGAAAAAAAAAACAATTTAGGCTAAAGCCCCACGTTGCGGAAATGCAGCGTTTTTTTGTTGCAGTTTTTTGAGCCAAAGCCAAAAATGGCTACAAAAGGAATGGGAAATACATACAGTCGGAAGTTCTTATACTTCTAACTTCTGCTCAATCCACTCCTGGCTTTGGCTCAAAATAAAAAACAAACAAAAAAAAAAAAACACAAAAGATCTGCAACAAAAAAAGCTGCATTTCCACAATGTGGGGCCCCAGCGTTAAAGGATTTTTTTGGGCAAAATTTTTTATTTTTTTTTTTTTTAAAAGAAGGTCAATTAGTGCACCCAAATACCTTTAGCAATATTTTGAGTGATTTCTGGGTTTCTCTACATTTGTTTACATGGTGTAGCTTTCTGTTCTTTTATCCTACAACTACCATGATGCATTGCTCTTCACTCAGAACTAACTCACACTACCATCTCACCTCCTACCTGTTTCCCGAGCTAGCCCGCCCACTACTAGCTCTTCCTAACTAACTTACCCCACCTCCACCCAATCATACTTACCTGTCTTCCTGTCCAGGTGCCGCAGGTGTGAGAGGCTGGGTCCTTCTCCTCTTGCAGTCTGCCGATGCGTGGGAGGCCGGCAGACAAAGAAGAAGAGAAGCCGGCCCCCCTGAAGAAAGGGACTTTCCGTGGCCAGAAGGGGGGGGGTAGTATTGGTGACATTCCGTTTCTGGAAATGGAACGTCATTGGAATATCGGAAAATGACCGCCCCAGTGATCAGGGTAAATATACATTTTTGGTAAAGTAAGTTAGAAGCAAGGTGGGAGAGGGGTGGTGTTTAGCTTAGGACAACCCCTTTAAGTTTTAAAACAGAAAAAAAAGGCAATTAAAAGCCTTAAAAAAAATGTAATATGATGGTTTCATTAAGAAACATTATGATTTATTACAGTATAACATTTACAACTTTTTTCTACTTGTTTTAAGCCAGGGGGGAAACAGGATAACTTTAAAAATAAATATGTTAAAAAAAATAAAATAAATTACAATATAACAGACTGCATTTCTAGAGTTCAGGTAACCTATTTTCATATGACATATTTTCAACAGGCCTATTCCTAACATAGTTCTGCTAACAACCAACAATACTAGATGCAGCCCTAGGCGAACCCTAATACAGGTTATAACTCGGTAACAGTATATTAGAGTTATGTACTTACAAGTTGCTCAGCTTGTTCTGTGGATATACACAAACAGTAGTAAATAGTATAACAGATTACTATAAAAGTTGCGCTAAAAGTTAAACGTATGCTATAATGGTTGAATGAGCCCAGGAATTGTCTGACACAAAACTTGTGCAGCGACTGTTACAAGGAGTAGTGACTAACACCATTATTAATGCACCTTGGCAGCATTTACCAGGTTTGGCATGTTGTTAAAAAAGCCATCCCTACTCGTATATTTACCCTCTGTGATCCAAACGCAGCTGAACATGTGACTATTACAAGGCTTAGTCAGAGACAATCATATGATGAACTCCGAAGCCAATCTGAAATAGCATGAATTATTTGAGGTTAACAATTGTGTCTTCAATTATTTACAGTGGTATAAAAACACCGCCTGTAATACAAAGAAGTACTATTCTGTCTTGTCATATGGTTTGGAGATGACCAAGTAACTACAAGCTACAACTGCAGGACTGTTCACAGAGTCTGTGAGGCATAATTCATACTTTGCATGATAAATATATAAAGACTACAGATTGCGGGCTTAGTGATCCGGTATTAAAACTTAAGGGATTCTCCTACCCTACATATTATTCCCTAGCCACAGGATAGGGGATAAGTTGCAAATCGGTGGGGGTCCAACTGCCGAAGTACAATTGCTGAGGTGGGAAAAACATCTTTAGGCCGGGGCCCCACATTGTGAAAACACAGCGTTTTGGCCGTGCAAAGTATAGGTATAATAGAGGCAGAGAAAAAAACTCTGCGGACTGTCTGTGAAAAATGCAGTAGAAAAAACTGCGAGGTGTTTCTGACACGGTCTTTTTTGTTGCAGATTTTGCTGCTTTTTTTGAGCCAAAGTTTGTAGTGGCTACAGAAGGAAAGGGAAATATAAAAGGAAGATCTTAGACTTCTCCCCTTCTGCTCAATCCAGGACTTTTAAATCAAGTCCTGAGTATAGGTCATCAATTGAAGATCTGTGAGGGTTTAATGCTCTGTGGATCAGCTGGTTCAAAAGGCTCCCTGAGCATCGATTCTGTTTCTCAAGTCAAGTGACATCACATTCCTCGGTCGCATGGCCTGATCGCAACTCAGTCCCATTCGAGTGAATGGGCTGTGCTCAGTAAGTTCTGAGGACACCTACTGTTTTATAATTCATGAGCTATCCTCAATCTATAACTAACTGACAACCTATCCATTAGGCCACAAAAAAAGCTTTTTTTTTTTTTTCAATTAAAAGAAAAAAACACAACCTTAAAAAGTCTGTGTGAGAGGTTTTCTCTTTTAAAAAAAGCAGTTTCTACTTGGACCATTATAATAAAATGAATAAACCAGGAAAGCCGCGGCTTGTAATATTCTTCATAGTATAGACTGCGAGCCATAACACAAAATTAATTTACTTGTAATTAAAAGCAAGAAGAGGATCTGCGAGTCAACGCACTGCCTGGCAAAACGCTCTCGCAAGATCAAAGGGCAGAACACAACACAACTCTAGATGTCAAATGGTGGTTAAGGAGCTATAATTACTGCATTAGGGCCACAAGGGCCGCACAGGGAATCCTGCAGCAGCGCCCACCCAGCTGCAGGGGTTAGTGGAAAGGTTTTTTTTTTTTATTTTATTTTATTTTGAAGTAAATCTGCAATAATTCCCAATGTCTTCTATTGGACTGAGTACTTGGCACCAGAAATTTTTGTCCATAAAATGAATTCTCTATAGACTCTTACAAAAACGTTGTCATTATTCTTTCTGCTAGAAGTATACATAGGGATTGTAGAGGTCTTATCAATACTGTAGGCTACCACTTCTCATCCTCTAAAACTGGTCTATAAGGAAAAACTGAACCCCAAAATCCTGCTGAAAGTGCAAACTATGTATACAGAAGTCCTAGACAGACAGAACCCAAACTTTACTCCTCCTGTGCCCATTCTATCTATCTACATAGCAAACCAATAAGCATTTCTTTAAACAAAATAATGTATAGCGTTGGATAATTTTAAGGTAAAGAAATATTAGCCATAGGTTAAGGAAGTAAAATCGATGTAGGCCTCTAGGATGTACAGTACCATCTTAAGCTTTGTGTTCACACCTGTATCAGAGGTCCTGTTCCTAGTTTCCACTGCAGATCCCATCAGATCTGGCAGAAAGACTATCCCTGTATGCAGCACTATTCCTTCCATCGTAACACCAAACAGACCTCTACCAAATCAATGGACTCCATTAGAAGTCAACGGGGTCTGTTGGGCAACAGTGGAATCCAGTGTATCACAGATCTAGGTCTGCATTGTCGTTTACGTTATGCTTGGAAGCCATGATGCAGGTGTGAACAGTGTTTCACTGCACAATTTAGTAGGAACATAAATTTAGGTAAAAAAAAAAAAAAAAAAAAAAAAAAAGGGTAAGGGTTTGAACAGTCTTTTTCTTGATGGACAAAGAGGGTTTTAGACCCCATGCACACGACCAAGTGTGCATCCGATGTGAGGCTGAGTTTGCAGCAGAAATAAATCAGATGACTTGGAACAGAATGAATCAGAAGCCCCCATAGATGTGATTGAATAACAGAATGCACTCAAATGACACTTGGATGTCACCAAGTGACAGCTAAGTGCATTCTGATGCAAACTCACCCCCCCCCCCATCACATGCACACTCAGTTGTGTGCATGGGGCCTTATAGAAAATGTAAGAAGCTGATAAACTCTGAATTGAAAAGGAAACAGATGAGAGAAGAACACGTAATACGCATGTATAAATTCTGAATATTCTTAAATTTCAACTTAGCTCCCATGCCCTGTCACTTGAAGGGAGGAAGGAAGGCGGGCATTCCTGGCCAGTGTGGAGCATAACAGTTTGGAGCAACAGAGCTACCCTCGTTGCTCCAGATTGCTCATTTGCATATTGTGAAATAAGCGATTTTCTCTGCAATGGAGACATGAGCTTTCATGGGGAAAAAGCATTACATTCAGGTTAGCCTAACAGTGTGGCTGGTTTAATATGCTTCATTCTGGTGTAAGCTCCTGTTCTCTGGTCAATAGGGTATGTTCCTACATGGTTCCTACACCATCAGTACTAGAGATGGGCGAACCTTATGTGATTCTTTCTGAGTTTTGGCCTTCTGGCTTGATTCAACATGAACCGGAAATGCTATTACACTCTGGGATCTGTTCAGAACCCAGAGTATAATATTTGGGGGCCTAGGGGAGGTCCCGTAACATAATAAACTGTTATAATTCCCTTGTCTCACCTGCCCCGGGCATCCTCCAATCGCTGGGTGGCCCAATCACAGGCCTCAGTGGTGACCTCAAGGCTGGAAGAATCCACCAAGGGACTGCCAGATGCTAGGAGGGAGGAAGCAAGAGGAGTATAATGGTGTATTATGTTGCTGCACCTTCCCTGGGCTTCCACTTATTATACAGAGTATAATAATGATTTGTGGGCGATGAACCCCACAAGTTTCAGGTACAAGTCAAACCCGAAACTTTTGGAAAATTCAGGTTGAATCTCATTTGATCCAAATTGGTTCTCTCATATCTAGTCAACACCAACTGGATAGTGTTATTGTTCCTCTAGTTAATGATGTTCCTACAGACTAACACCCAATAGTCATAAGTTTCCAAGAGGAATAACACAGATTCATTACAATGCTTTATATTTAAAGGAAAATAACAGTATTTAATAAAACTCACAAGGAGAGATGACTGGTCCTCTTTAAAGCAATGTAATAAAGAAAGAAGGATACAAACATACTGTAAGGCTGTAAATAGTGGTTATAAACCGCTGAGGAATTTACAGGGCAATGGTGTAGAATATGAATTCCGTGAATCCTGGTGGGCTTAAAGGGGTTGTCCACCCTTTTGATACTGGTGACCTATCCTTGATGATCCTACTTGTTCACATCAGCCAACCACGCTAGAACCAAGTCTGTATAGTCAGTAGGCAAAAGTATAGACTGACTATTTTTTTCCACAGCTGGACTTCTTCACAAATGGCTGACAGCCATGATGAGACAGAAACAGTAAAGTTCCTCTAATTCACGAAAAAAAAAACAGTGACTGAATTCCCATGAAAGTAAATATGTGGCAAACTAAACATCTAATGATACAAGATCTATATAGTAAATCAATTTACTTTGGAGTTGCAATTGGAAAAAGTTTCCAACTCCAATTTCACTTAAAACGGTCCCCGACTCCACAGCCCTAGCTGGAACTATACAGTGGGCAGAGCCGGTCAGTACCAGGTTACTGTAGCTCGGCTCCCATTCACTTACATAAATATAGGAAATTGCTCTTAATGCAGTTCCCAATAGATCAGTATAGCTTCACCAACTACTGAATAATGCTAAACTTGTCTCTCTCAACAAAAGCTCCCATGGCCTGAACCTGGAGATGCTTGACTCATTTGGCTGGCACTTCTCTATAAGATCTTTGATCCAACACGATGAGGAGCAGTTTATTCCTTTCCCACCACTTGTTTTACAGCCAGCAGATGGAAGGATTCTGCAGCAGTCCAATCCCTGTCAGATACGGCATCTAGGATTAGTCAAAGCTTCAAATCTCGCCCGTAATTATTTACCCAACTATGCCCTATAATGTTAGAGACATCAGCTAACACTCATGTACTCTCCACCAGTCATCCATACACAGCACATAGGTCATACACATTCCCTACATTTCCCTGTTATCTTTCCTTTTAATTCATTTACTCTAATGTGGACAGGATGGCTTCCCAGCTTCTGAATCTTCCGATTAGAGATAAAGTAGGCACAAACACAAGGTAATCCAGATTACTCCTGGTCACAGTTTAGAGAATATTACCTAAATAATCATTTGTATACACAGCCCAAGACTACATGCTGTTCACGCTACATTCTGAGTTTAGGTAGGATCTTAGTGGGCAGACAGACAAAAAAAAAAAAAAAAAAAAAGTAGTAGTTAAGATGCTACATTACTCCACAGATCAGTAACCCTGATGCATCTACAAAATTAAAGAATGTAACAGACTGCAAAAGAGAGTGAAGCGAAAATTCCGGTATTCCACATATCAGAATAAAGCAACTAGGAAGAGACCATTTATTACCATAATTTACCCATAGTGATATGTTTTCAGAAGAAGGAGAAAGAAGTGTAAACTACTCTCAGAGTCTTTTGGAGACCCAAACAATCTGCCGTTGACGTCTGAGGCTATAACCTTCCCAACAGTCATCCAATGTTTGGGAAATTTGGTACTTTTGTAACTCATAAGTTCAGGGCAGAGACCTTTCCCACCCTGTCAATAGTAACTGGAACTGCACTAAAGTGTTCTGTTGTGGAAGAACAGATCTCAGCCTGATGGAATATAGTATAGGGCAACATGATAGCTCAGTGGTTTGCACTGTTGTCTTGCAGCACTGAGTCCTGGGTTCAAATCCAAGGACAACATCTGTGCTTGTATGTTCTCCCCGTGTTTGTGTGGGTTTCCTCCAGGTACTCTGGCTTCCTCCCACACAAAAGACAGAACTTAGATTTTGAGACCTACTTGAGACACTGTTTCTAATATCTATAAAACTCTGTGGAATATGACGGCACTATATAAGCAAGCAAAAAATATATATCTCCCTATCTATATTATATGATCAACCGTTGGGAACATGTAGTAACATCTGGGCTGTCAAACTGCTGGCATGGTACAGCTGGACATTTTAACACTATTGCAATCATGCCTTTGCAAAATCAGGTGGACAATTTTGCAGAAACGCAGCTTTTTTTTTGTTGCAGATTTTGCTCCATTTGTTTGAGCCAAAGACAGGAGCCATTTCCACAACGTGGGGCTTCAGCCTTCATCTTGAAAATTGTTGCTTGCTGTATGTCAATATGGTACCTGGAGTCATCTGTAGAAACATTTAGTCCATCGTCTTTGACATCCCACTTGCCTCAAGTGGGGCAGGAAGTCAACATTAGTAGCCCCAAAATCCTGCGCATGCGCTTGTTCGGTACACTGCGTGCAATACTGGGTGTCTCACAGAACATGCTCAGTATTTCAGAGCCGATATTCACTAGAAGAAGTTGGCACTAACTATTCCAGACTCGTCTGTTTTAGTAAACACTTGTGTTTTCCTTAAAATTGCATGTCAGTAGAGGAGAGAAGTGATCCTAATAACCTTAATGCAGTTAAAGGTAAAATTATATAGTAGCTCATGGTTGCCCATGTTCAATATTCTCAGTAAAATAAGATTACATGATAATTATGTTAGATAATTCTTTTACTTCACACAGAGACTTGCAAAGAGAAAAAAAAAAAAATTCACACAAGAACTTTAGACAAGGTTGGTTATAGCTACTGATGCACACTATTTATTTAGACTATATAACTTTATTCTCTGGCAGATTGATATTAAGTTATTCAGGTTTATATTTTACAGTAAGCCCTATCTAGATGTAAGTAGCAGTAGTTAGGGATGACGGCCTTTATTATTCATGCTTTTGTTTAAAATACGGTTAAATACCATGCAACAGAACTAGAAAATAATGTCCGCCTCCACGCATATAAAGTACTTTTCATGTGCCATTTTCTCCCCAAATCCAACATTCCTTGTAGATAACATCATCCTCTATAAGCTCAATGAGTCAACCAAGGTATTGGTGAGATAGGATGAACGCACAGTTTGACGAATGTTCTCACCTTCATTGACTTAGAAGAATAGCTCTTGACGTTCTGTGAAAGTCATGTCCTGTCACTGAAGACATAAGACATACCTACAGTCAAAATGAAAGCTTCATCCCCTCCTGGAAACCTGCATGTTATAACTGCGAGCCATCTCCTTCTTGCAAATTTAGAGAGCTCCTGTCTTCAGCTTCTGCCATTAAAAGAAGCTGCTTTTTCTCAGCCATACTAGCTCTCAGTGAAAACCTCTAGGACTCTTAGGCCTCCTGCACAGCAAACACGGGACAGGAAAATCCAGAATGTACATCAGCCTAGTTTTCTAGCATGAATCCAGCCAGGAGACCGGGACTTAAGCACGATCTGTGAAGCCAGAAGTCTACTATCAAATACTATATTTTTTGCTGCGGCGCTTCCACCAAGTGGGGCCCTGGCCTTAAAATTACTATGATGGCATTGCATTACAGTCCCATACATGTCAATAGAGTTGAGGTACAATCCCACACAAACTGGACAGGTGCGGTGCCAATTTTCAATAAAAAATTTTTTTTTACATTTTTTTAATCCTGGACATCCCCTTTAACTTTAGGCCGACTACAACAAAACAACCACTACAATAAATGACAATTATTTTCTATGGGATTTAACTTTTATTGTTGCATTAGATTTGAACAGTCTTGTTCCATGATCCTTCTGCGTCTGGAGCAGTTTCCACCTATGACATGGTCTTGGAAAGAAGCACAAAGTGCGGTATTTCATCTACCGTTATTTACCATACTATTCATGGAAATTACTCCATTTATTACTGTAAACAAGCACATCAGAAAAATGATACATATGTATCCAAGAATAGCTGAATGATTACCCTGGGCACGTTCATATACTAAATGCTTATGACACACACTACGAAATTACCATGAACACATTTTTCCCATATGACTAATGCTTATACAGTACAGACTAGAAAAACACAGAAGCCAGGACAAAAAAGGTGGGATGTATGTGGGTGACCTTTTAAGGAATCTTCAAATGTTTTCACAGTAGTCGGATTAAACTGAAAAAAACTTTGAGAAGAAAGCTACATGTCATTACATTCTGTGATGTAATATCTCAAAGTCTTAGGGTGTATTCACATGGATAGGTTGTGCCGCAAATACTGCACTGCAGAAGCCACTGATGTTTAACTTAAAAATCTGTACAAAGGTAGATCCTGGGAAAACGCTTATGTGTTTCAACCCAGCGCTTTAGGGTTCTTAGTCATAGCGTAGATCACCATTACCACGGCTGACATGGAGCTTCCATCTTGGCACCACTAATGGTGTGGAATGTGGTTGCTGAATACACGGAGAGTATGATGAACCAAAACTTATTCATCTGTACTTGGAATCTTAAGGGCAAAACATGGACATGTGATGTCCATTTAAATGACAGACTGAACGCTCACCCATTGACTTTAATGGGCACATGCAGATGTATGGAGAAAAAGAGACATGCTCTATTTTCTACTGTTTTGTAGATCACGGAGAAACGCTCTAGTCTATGGGTCCCTAAAAATCATGGAAGGCACAAAGCAGGGCTGTGGAATTGGAGTTGGGAACAGTTTTTGGAGTCGAAAATGATAGCAACGCTGGCTTCAAAATAAAATGATTAATTATTATAAATGATACAATTCTAGATATTGTATAATTAGATATAGTTAGTTACATATTTACTATTATACCGAGTCAATCACTAGTCTGTAGCTCATGAATTACAGGAGCTTGACCATGGCTGTCAGTCATTCATTAAGGAGTCTGAGCTGGAGCAGGAGTCAGAGTGGGAGTCAGTAGTTTGGTCTACCAACTCCACAGCCCTGGGCACACGGGTCAACAGTGTGTTGTCCATTTTTCATAGACATTTCAAAAGACATTGTATAGTAAAATAAATAAATTTATTCGTTCTTCATGAATATGAAAAAAAAAAAAAAACAGATCAACCACAGCCAGTGCACAATGTGATAATAAAGTAGGATCGTGTGTGGGCCATCATTACATTGACATCAAACATCTGCAAAACGCTTACATGTGAATAACCTCATACCATGTACCCTTTCAAATACACACCTGTGGTGTCAGAACTCCTGAAAAATATTCCATTCCATTATAATATACCACTGAGTTGCATCTCCAACAATTTATACACATGACTGCCATACAGTATTTTATCCATAAGATATTCAGTTGTTAAAGTGTTTGCCCTGGCATACTCTCCAACCTGATCGGATATTAGATATGGAGAGACACCGCTGCACACTAGGTAGCTAGGCTGTAGGATACCCAGGGAATACGGGGCACCGGTGCTATCCAGTGACCTGGACCCATGAATCATATGGTCGCCTTTGCAGCTGTACTGGTCCACATTGCAGCTGCATCTCTCCACCCCGATATAAGATCGCCCAGGAGCTCATGCCTGGATAACCCCTTCAAAAGCAGATTACCAAATTTTCCTCCTAAAACATTGCCACGCTTACTGTACGCCGTGACTGGAATTTGCTATTTTACTGGATCACGTTTTAGGCAATGATAAATTCCTGACATAACTATATAGTTTCAACCACCTTAGTTTAGTCCTATAAAAAGTGTATAAATGTGAACACTGGCGACAGGTTAACACAACACAAACCCTATACAGTCACTCCAGCCACGTCATACATGCTTTGCTGGTTTCTGCTGGCTCCCAGTCAGCGACTAAGTCACACACTGGACTCATTATGACAACTCCACATTCCTCTTGTGCAGAATAGAGGAGCAGGAAACTGAAAAGCTTCTCTCTCCGTATACAATGTTAGTGTTAGGCCCAGTCTAGATAATACTGCAAGAGAACAACTTTCTATTCCGCTATCCCCCCCCCCCCCCCCATAGCTCTCTGACTTCTACTATCATAAATGAGCCCTGCAGGACTAATGAGGGTCCTAACAAATACAAGTAGATTGAATTTCCTCCCAGTCAGAGGTTAGGAGCTGAAAGGTGAAAAGGAAGTCCAGATGTTCCAGGACTTTAATCAATTCATCCAACCATGTCTAATGTAAACCACACATACCCAAGCCAAGATAGAGAACAGCAAACCCAAAAAGGTGCGGGAATGTTGTCTGACAACACCATGAAATAAAAGATGTGGCTCTAAACAAATAAAATATGAACAGTCACCACATAAAAGCACTATAAAAACACCTTCTAATACATACCATCAAGTGATGCATACACTGTGTATCCACACTATGCCAGCAATCTCCGTCTCTACCGGAGATTTAACTTAACTTTCCATCTAGCTTCCCAGCCAAAGGCAATCTCATCTGCTCCATTACATTATAATGAACCCAAAGCTTAGCACCTTTGACTTCCATCTAGTAGTTCTATAAGACAGTCTTATGCCTCTAAGCTGCCTCTTATAGGTTTCAGAATAATACAATATCAAGTAGAATATGTCACAGTTATCGACAAGCAACATTTGCTAGGATTGTACTGGGTAAGAGCCCAGCATATGCATCTCTCCAGGATATCGCTCATATCTTAGTATTTTCATTTTACATACATAAACACATAACTTACAGAGGACCTGTCACAAGGTCGGGAAAGCCCAATGACATACATCTGATCAGTGTGGTCACCCTAAGCATTTTGACGTTTGGTATATCCAAATCCATTTAGCCATTTCAAAAATATAAGTCCTTTAAGTGCTAAATAATAATAATAATAATAATAATAATAATAATAAATACATTTTATTTATATAGCGCCAACATATTCTGCAGCACTGTACAATTTGTAGGGTTCAAGTACTGACAAAAAAGATACATTACAAAGAAATAGTCAATTCACACACTGGGACTGAGGGCCCTGCTCGCATGGGCTTACAATGTATGAGGTAGAGGGGGAGACACAAGAGGTAGCAGGGGCGACATCAGATGTAGCATTGCGTATACAATGGTCAGACAATTGTGTAATAGAGGTTACTGTCATTACACATATATAAAGCTGTATGAGCCGTCATCAGTCGTGTCCTTTAACGATGCAGATGGTGCCTGGACATATAAAGCTAGTCTGATACGGCATCATATCCTGTGAGGTAATGTTGAAGCATAAACAGAGGAGGGGACGTTTTAGGGATTCTAACTATGGAAGGGTTTACAATAAGAGCTGTGATAGACCTGTCTGAAAAGATATGTCTTTAGTTTACGCTTGAAGCTGTGGAAATTGCTATGCAAATTAGGTTAAGCTAGCCAAGTGGGCGGTAACACTGTAGTTTCTCTGTGTATGTCATGAGGTATTACCGCCCACCTAATTGGTATGCCCACATTTGTAATAACATTGTATGACATACAACACATGAAGAAATTGCCCCCAAAGAAAGCACAGTGTTACGGCCCACTTGGCTAGTATACCCTAACTTGCATCAACACTAAGGGCTTATATATGTGGAATGGCTAAACAGACTTGAATAAACAAAACACCAAAATGCTCAGGGTGACAGCCCTTACCAGATGATGTATGTCATTAGGCTTTTCAGACCAGGTGTCAGATCCTCACTTTACGAACTGTATGATAGGAAAGTAAAGCCAGATCAAGTTTATTAGATGTCCAAGCAAGTCATCACAGACCTGTAGGGAACATGGCAACTAGCTTCATGCAGTGACATTTCTATGCAAGCTGGCAGACAGAAGCTAGATGATCTTAAAAAAATAAAAAAAAATAAACAAACAAACACACCAAAACAAAACCATGAGAAAATGGCCCCAGACAGTGGCATACAGTATACTGGAGTACTTTCTGGAGGTATAGGTTGAAAGGTGTGCCTATGATAAAAGACTTACTTAATGTAGGTTCACACTAGCGTTCGGGTTTCCGTTTTTTGGGTCCGCTTGAGGACGAAATCCCCAAACAGAGACCAAGCGCTAGAGCCTTATATTGTAGACAGGTGGTGGGAATTATTTTTAGATATAAAAAAGGTTCCGGCACTCAAACAGTTTATTGAAATGTAATCCAAATAAATGAGTAAGCGTTTGGTCCCAATTGACCTTCATTGGGCCCTAAATGTTAGCCATTTATGAGCAGTCTATTTCTGTTTGAGTGTCGGAACCTTTTTCTGTATTGTAAGTTAAAGAGCAAGTTCTTTTAAGAGCACCAAAATCTACTTTCCATTAAGTGCCATGTTTCCTACAACATTAGAATTATGTCATGTGTCTGGTAGAGTTTCTCTGTGAAAATACCCACATTTCTAAGTAGACGGCCTTGTGCCCCTTCTGACCCTTTCTGTAACACAAACAACCAGTTCAGCAAGTCATAAGCCCCAATTACATTCCCAAACTCCACACATCTGCTTCCCTTGTACAGAACTGAGTGGTTGACAGAAGTCTTCACATTTAGACAGCAGCGTACATCTAACCTATAAAAACATATCCCTATTCTTCAGTTGACTTTTGGCAACTTGCTAAATTTGACAAATGATGTGTCTCTTATCAATAATACAGCATCATGTTCCCCAGTTAATAACCAGCTATAAAAACTTTTGACGTTTTAATGCAACGTCGCTTCAGAATCACTTATGTTATCCATTACTCTCTCTTTAGCTATCAAATTTCTATTTTCTAGGCAATCATTAATGCAATGTTGTCAAATGGAGCACTGCAGGAAAACCCTGGAGACTGTCTCATAAGTTCAATTGTGACTGTGATGTCATTGTTAAAAATACTTCTACGACCTAGGTGGATGCTGACAAACACTTGGTTAGGTGGAACAAAGGTGACCAATTTCAGAGGATGTTTAGTCATGTGTAAAAAATACCAACTGAGTGTGCTATTCTGGGAAAATTTTAGCAATTACCAAAAGTACAATGTGACTTTACAGGTCGTTTGAAGTTTCTTTTGTAAAGGAATCCAAGGTAAAAATGGAATCCCCATTTCTACTACTAATCCTCCTATTGATAAAAAGAAATTATAAAAGACCAAACTAACTAGTTTGTCGAACTACTCAATGCACAAAGGCCCAGATTTACTAATAGTTCGACAGTGTAAACTTACGCTAGGTTCACCCATGCGCTGGGGTTTCCGTTCTTCGGGTTAGCTTGGGGACCCGAAATATGGAAACCCAATCCGCTTAAAAAAGCACAGACACCATAGACAATAATGGGGTTCTCCGGGTTTATGCCTGAAAAATACGGAGAAATTCAAGCGGAATGGGGGACAGAATCCCCAAACAGTCATTGAGCGCAGGTGTGAACCTAGTCTTAGACAGGCAGTCTGAAAATACGCCAGATTTAACACAATGGCTTATGCTGGATAATAAATCTGGCAGATCTTTAGACTGCCTAGTCAAGGTTCATGCCACCATTTTGTTGGCATTCTTGGAGCCAGAAGTTTATAACAATTTTGGCACATTTTATGCGAAAGGCCCATTACATAGAATTCACATCCATGTCTAGCAAGTTGAAAATTTTAGACCAAACTAGATGTGCCACGCTGTCCCAAAGATGCGTATGTTTACATTAGTGTCACAATAGTGGGAAAAACTAAATGGGCATATTAAAAAGGAGGAAACCAAGTATTTTAACTATGCATTAATTGTGACAAGTGATCCATTGGTAACTTAATATATGCACAGACACCACTACAATAGGCTCTGCCTCCACTAAGTGCCAAATTATAGATATTATAGTACAAAGCAGGACATCAGAAGTGAATGCACGCTCCTAGTACAGCCGTGAAGTCATAAAACAAAAACAATACACTAGTAAAAATGCCTAATAATCTGCATAATACACCAAACACAGAAACCAATAATGACCTTTGAAACTGGCGCTCACAGCGTGTTTGATCACTGGTGTCAGTGTAAGGAAAGTGGTATTTTCCTCAGCTGTAGCTGGAAGTTTAATGTAGAGAAGCATAACCCGAACATTATAATCATCAAGACAACAATGATGGCTTGGGAAAGTTACCTGCCGAGCAGAAAACCACATTTCACTGAACATCATCAGATGTGCCACAAACTATTAGCATATATTACCCAACGGAAGGCATGCACAGGGCTGTCCTTAAAGGGGACCTGTTACCAAGTACAAATTGCTAAATGACAAATCATTTGATTGCCGATGAACAATTTGCTTTTTTTTCCCCCAGGAAAGTTGGATATAAATTAGCCATTTTAAATCACCACCCACTTGGAGTTTAAGATCTAATTATAACCCCCCCAAAGATAACTGAATTAAAGGGATTGTCCACTATCAGACCAATGTTATGGTCTGTATAATAAAAAGGTTGTACAATTTTCCAATATACTTTCTGTATCAATTCCTCAGTTTTCTAGATCTCTGCTTGCTGTCATTCATTCTTCTTACTCGCAGTGGAAAGAAATCAGTCCATGATCATGTGATGAATACAGGTACAGTTCCATTCACAAAGCCAGGTTAGTATGGGAAAGTTGATATACACACACACACACACACACACACACACACACACACACACACACTCTCTCTGTTTCTTGCATGGAATATGGTCATGTGAATACATCTAAAGGCATTGTGATCCTCTCAGGACCTGTCAAAGATCTCCTGGATGACACAGTACTGAAAGGCACTGCTACAGGCTGCTACATTTGTTAAAACAGCAAATCACAAAGACAAGTATATAATTATTATTTTTCTTGTATTCTTTTGTTAGCCAGGTTAAAAAGAAAAAAGATCCAGCAAAACATACAATTGTAAACCCTTTTTTTTGATGGATCTGATCAATATACCATGCAACAGCAGAAGGTTCTATACGCCTGCCACACAGTACGAATATGTCTGTATAAATAGTGATCTGAGAGTTTTGTTCCCAAAGTAGTATGACACACATCCAAAAATATGTAAATTACTTCCACATGTAAAAGCCAGTTGTGAAAAAAACAAAACAAAAGCAAACTGTACTGGTGCTTCTGGATAATGTAATGTACAATTTGTTACAGGAAAACTAATCAATACAACATAATTCTATATTAAAATGTATTATGGGTTTTCTAAGCAATTTTAAACCCTTGAATGGGTAAATGTTTTCTTAATGCAAAGTGACAAAAAAAAAAAAAAAAAAAAAAAAAAAAGGGATAAAAGTTCTGCGTTCCCAAGAGTTGAAGTTTTGTTGTAGCAAGAAAGCTCTACATGGCCAACAGCTACACCCCCAAATACATGGGCTCTCGGCCGAGCTTACACATGTTTTAAAGGGTGCAGAAGAGACATATGTGTATGGAAACTTTGTGCCAACCAATGGCCAAGTAAATAAAAAAATTAAAAAAAAAAAAAAAAAAAAAAAAAAAAGCGCTACAAGTTATTGACAGTTTCACAATAGCCTTCTCCAAGCATTACAATTAGAGATGAACGAAGTATTCAAAAATTCGGCAAGTGCGCCGAATTTCGTGATAGGATTCTATTCGATCCGAATTAAATCGCGGCGAATCGCACACAAAAAACAGCTATTTATTGGCTGCAGAGAGCCGGGTTGGGCAGGTGGGAGGCATAATGGCGGAAACGCTTGAATGTCGCGGTCATGTTTGACCGTGGCATCCAAGTTGTTAAAATCCTGGATCGGTTATGGAGCAGCGTGTTAGGTAGCTACACGCATGGCACTGTGGGTAATCCCATGTTTCCAGAGTTCCTTGCCCCATGTAGAGCAACCATTTTGAACTAAATGCAAATCGTTACCACGAAGCGTGAGGAAATTCGGATTCGATGCAAATCAAATATTTCCTGAAATTCGGATCAAATTCTACTTCTGCAGCTTCTATTCGCTCATCTCTAATTACAACGCTTGATCCAGATATCTGATGTAGATCCCGAGAAGGTTAAACGGTCAGAAGTAAAGAAGTCACTTAAGAAATGAGTCTACTATGAAAAGATTAACTGACATAAGGATGACACTAACAGAGGATCCTATGGCATGTAGCCAGCACAGCATACCTGAAGGATGGCACTTTCTGCAGGTGCGGCCTAAGCCTTAACAAGCAGGTAAACAGTAATTCATTCAGCTGGCTAATGCTGCTTGTTCACTCCTCTATGTGAAAAATAAATAGGATTTATCCCTTGGTAAAGTGAATGCTATCTCTGGTCTATTTCCCGTCACTCAGTAATGAGAAGCATTTTCGCCTTGTTTGCGAATGTCAATACCGTGGGCACCTGTGTGACTGCATTACATTAATGAATAACCATCTCAGGCACCTACACGACAACAAAGCCAACCAACACATTACCACTTTTAATACAAGTCCTGTCCCTTGTTACAGAAGCTATTATGAAAGCCACAGATATGCTGTAATGCTTTTTGTAACGGATCCCAATGGATTCTCATGAATCCTTTGACATATAATGGACTTAGTTCTCTTTTACTTTATTTTGTAATGGATAGTGGTTGAGCATGGTTGTTTCAATAAGTCCCTGTTGTATCTACTGGTAACATGCATTCCTTGATTGCCACGGAACTCAGCTTCACCAGAGACTCAGGACCCCTGTATGAGTGATCATTGCTGAAACCCCTATGAGGCCCCCCCCCCCCCAACGATCTTACACTTATCTTGTAAATGGCTCATAAATTTTGACTGTGGAAAAAACACACGCACACACACCTTCATTAATATAGCATGCCAATGATATGTCTGGTCATATTTATTATCACCTCTCTTTTTGTGACACCAAGCGGTAGATGAGAGGAGTGTCCCCTCAGCCATCTCTGCTTACAC
Organism: Leptodactylus fallax; assembly: GCA_947044405.1. NCBI lineage: Eukaryota > Metazoa > Chordata > Amphibia > Anura > Leptodactylidae > Leptodactylus > Leptodactylus fallax. The sequence continues at coordinate 2,419,646 of CAMRHE010000153.1, read as the reverse complement.
GAAGGCTACATTCACAAGGCAGCGCCGAGCACTCATCCATGTAAAAAGTACTTTTTCATGGCTGATTGTACAGACCAGGGTAATCACTTTCCACGGATACCTCATAGACAAGAGTCTATTGAGGGACCTGTGAAGTTGGGCTGTGAAGTAGCTTGTTCCATTTCTCCTCAGATCGTTCACACGGAGCATTAAAACAAAGTTTGTGCGAATAGATCTATTAAAGTCTATGTGGCCATGTGTTGGCTCCTCCTAGAATTATAGTTCTCTATGATGCTAGGGGTCCCTGTCCTGTAGTGAGTATAGTATGGAACAGTATATTGTGGGGTGGCAGGGACTCTTAGCAGTATAGGTAATTATAATGCTAAGAGTCCATTTCTTGGCCCATAAATTTAACTCACAACTGGACAGAGTTTCGGCCATGATCATGTTAAAAACAAATACTAGAAGAAGGAGAGGCATGGAAGCACAGGGTTCACAGCTGGGAGCATTGACATTGTTATGGAGGAACTTTACTGCATTTTTTTTTTACTTGGATTTTAAATTGGGATTTGGAATGGTTTGTTTTTTTCTGCCTCAAAATTAAAAAAAAAAAAAAAAAGTTGTCCTGCTTTAGCTGAAAAAAAGAAGCTGACTCCCTTTGAAATCACTGGGAGAAGATTTCAGGTATTACAGGTTTTGGGGCTGTTTTTGAGACAGAAAAACCTCAAACACAGCTCTAAAAGAAGCAGTGTGAACTAACATTTATGGCTAGATTGTGTGTCTGCATTAGTGGATTTGATCCCTTTATATAAACAGTTGTTAAAATAAATAAATGTAGTGGCTATAATTTTTTTTTTTTTTTTCTTCATATATTCATGAGCATTACTGTTTGTGGCCTTGGCTAAACAATTCGTTTCTAAAGCGACAATGAATGGTGAAAATATAAAGATGTACAACAAATGTATTTATAATGAAGCGGAATGTCCCAGAACAACTGTGAACAGGCGCAGAATTTGTTACAATTAGCAGAGACAAATCAACGACCAATTATCTACTAAATAAAACTTCTAGCAAGTTTTCCCATGTCAACGCCACCTACGTCTGACATTTCTAATAATGGGCAGCTCTGACCAAGTATATGGACCCCAAGGGGCATGACAAATTAACCAAGATGTACACAAACTGCTAAGAGTGCCTTCGGCACAGCATGAAAATGCAAGCTAGGCATCTATCTATTGAGAATATGCCAAGTGTTAAATCACATGAAAGCAGCAAGTTTGAAAACATGCATAGCAGTGCTGGAGAACATCCAGAACCAAATCTTCGACTGAATGTCTTATATAAACTAAAGAACAAAATACCCAACTCCATGAGAAAGTACCAGCTCTGATGCCAGTGACTGAAATGCATATTGCCAATTTACAAATGAAAGTTTTCAATGAAAGGGGTCTTCTGGCCCCAGGTGGTTTTTCGTACCAATTACCTATCCATGGGATAGGTCATTGGTATTTCACTGGTGGGGGTCCAACACCGAGACCCCGCACTAAACAGCTGACCCAGCTGCCTCTGGGAACTAGAAGCTACTATACTGGATGGGGCCAGAAGCAGCTCTGAAATTATTCAAGTAATAAGTGCAGATCTGCCATACCCCAGTGCCTGCATCATAGAGTGGACAAGGCTGCAGGAGAGTTTACAGAAGCTACCCTGCCAAGATCCCTCCCCATATGTCTCCAGCCTTGTAAAAGTTTACACTTGGGAAAAACACGGCTGCAAATATTATATTTGGCAATTGATTAAAGGGGTTGCCAGAGACCCAAGAGTAATGTATACTGATCACCTATCCACATGCTAGGTTATCAGTATCAGATTGTAGGAGGTCCAACACCAGGACCCCACACCGATCAGCTGATGGAAGTCATCTACAAGGTATATGACCAGAAGCAGTTTTGTTCCTATTGAAGTGAATTGGTGCAAAGCTGCTGTTCACAGAGCCGGTAACTGTATACAGTTTAGAGATGTATACAATAATGATAACACCAGGGAACTGCAGGTCTTTTCACATTCACTTCAATAGGAACATAGCTGTTTCTAGCCATATACCTTTTATAAGGCTTCAGTCAGCTAAATCAGCTGATCAGCGTGGGTCTGGATGTCAGACTCCCACCAATCTGATACTGATGCCCTATCCTGTGGAAAGGTCATCAGTATCCATTACTCTTGGACTACCCCTTTGAATAGCGTTTTCTCAATATGGTGTTATATTATGCTGTATGATTTATTTCACTAGGCAGGAGGAGGACCTCAACAAATACCATACAATAGCCTTTTACTTGCAAGTAAGGAAAAAAGTGACAATGCAAAATGTGAGTCTTGATCTAAGGGTGAATTCACATGCAGCAGATTAGTTGTAGAAATTTCTGCTACTGTCCCATTCATCTAAATTGGGATTTGCAGAAAAGTACTTACCACTGAAACAACTCCATTCACATCAATGGAACTGCCGCAACAAATTTGCCATGTGAATAAACACTTAGGCCAAGGTCCCTTGCAAAAAATATGAGCTGTGTCACATTTTTTGGAAATCGCAGCGTGTCAATTATATCTACGGAAACGCAGGCGGTTTCCCTATAGGTATAATTGAAGAGGAAAACTCTGCGGACTTTCTGTGAAAATCGCTGCTGGAAAAAAGGCAATGCGTTTCAGCGGAGGTTTTTCCCTCAATGCTTTTTCGCAGCAGCCTGCTCCGTGGGGCCTTAGCCTTAGACTGGTTTCTCACAGGAAGGGTCTGCTGCTGATTTTCTGTCAAGGATTTTCTGGCATGGTTTTGGCAATGGTATTACTTTTGTAACTTAGTGCTTAGACAATTTCCAAAATGTGCATGATTTATTAAAGGTGTGAATGATTTATAACATACATATCAAGCAAGTTGTGACAAACGGCCAACTTGTTTGAAACTTAGTGTGTCATTTTGACAAGTATACTGTATACACTAAAGACTCAACATTACTGACTAGCTATTTCTTATAGACCATTTACTGAAAAATAGAATATCATCCCATATTGTCAAGTGCAGCAAAACTGTGCCAGGCTGCCCAGGAGCTTTAATACGATTAGTAAATCCTTCCTCTTGGACGGCATGACTTATATTATGTGCTGTAACTCATGCAGTGACAATACGGTGAATTATATTCCATATGTCACATTCTTAACACTAGGGCTGAAATCAATATTGGGTCATTTCACGGCTGGATGTCCAAGAACAAATTGGGGGAAGATTGCTGCTTCTCCAGTCTTCCAAAGGGCCTTAGTAAAATGAGAGTTGGGCTGTGATCGGTTTCTATGGGTGTACTGCTTTTTGAAAATGGAAAAACACCGACTGGATGACTGCCATTTTGGAGAATACCCAGTGCTTGCTAGTTTAAAAAGAAGGAAAATACATTTAAAAAAGTTGTCTCTTCACAGAAAACTCCCTAAATACAACAACCTAGGCCAATATCCAACACAACAGCCCAGGCCAATACCTCTGGCAACTGCCTGATCTTACACGGAGAAGTTGGCTTATTTCCTGCAAATCAAAATGCAGAGGAAATTTTGCAGGATTTAGTGGACTTTGAGGAAAAAATGTGGTCCAGATATTATATGTGTAGCTTGGGTGACAACAACTTTACACATTATTTATACTACAGCATAGAGGGGTAGATTTATTAAAACCAGTCTAAAAAGTAAAACCACCAGTTTTATCAACGCCAATCTTCATAAATTTTTCCCATTATGTCTTCTGCAAAACCAGGGACTATTGCAGGTAAAGAAGGCTTCTGCATCATATAGTTTCTTAGGGAGGCAGTTTTGGGCAAACTGAGACTAACATATAGGGGGGGGGGGCACCTTAGAGTTGGCGAAGCAATGGTTTATTAATTCTGCACATTTTCCTGCAACCCTGACTCCATAATATCTTGTTACACCACATATATGCTTCCCAATACCAATAATTCTTACTGCCACATTGTAAACAACTGTTTAGGATAGAATTTAATTTCTAAGTATATGGACATGACAAGGGGTAAATTAGTCATTGGCTTTACCTAGTGAAATTTGGGTAGGCCAGTAAAGGCAATAGATGGGGGAAGATTGCAGCTTGTTGGCCCTACTTATATTATTATGGTTACTTATATAGCGCCATCATATTCCGCAGCGCTTTACAGACATTGTCAGTCACTGTCCCATATAGGGCTCACAATCTACATTCCCTATCAGTGTGGGAGAAAACCGGAGTACCTGGAGGAAACCCATGCAAACACGGGGAGAACATTATAGCATGAGTCCACTGAATTCTTTTCCAGGCCCATTCCATCCCTCGACATGACATCAAATGCAAATACCAAAAAAAAAAAAAAAAAAAAAAAAAAAAAATCAGCAGTTTTATTGGGACAAAAGTAGAAGTTCCTTTTTATAAAATATAATTGACATAATAGCTGCTTTCCCAGTTACCTCATTTGTTTCCCTTCCAACAAAGTGTTCATCAGTTTTCCAGCCCTACTTGAAAGAGATTATACACAAGCAACTTACTCCTGGGATGATAAATTATAGTGCAGTAATTGTGCTCTGCTCTCATACACTGAAAGACAACACCATTGAGCCTTACAATTATTCTCCTCTAATTATATGCTCTGGCATCATACTTCGAGCAGAAATATTCTGAAGCTGCTTTATCAAGACTTGGCAATGCATACTACTAATTGCAGAATTTTATTTGGCTTAAGGAGCACGCCATGTGACGCATACAAGCCACAAGACTCCGAGCCAAGTGTAAGGTATCCAATAAATGCATACTTAGAAATTGAAATTAATTCACTGCTCTGTTCCTGACAAAGTGCAAAATATTACATCACTCCAGAGGGACAGCTGACATCCACCGACTGACTCTGCACAACTTCCTTCTCGTGAAGGCATGTTCAACAGCAAAACATAAACCATTACTACAGATATTTACGTAGATATTTTACTCACATACATAGCGCTAACATATTCCATAGACATCACCAAAGGACATACATTCTGTAGGGAGAAATGCTAGCCTACTGCCAAATACAGGCTAGTCAGTACATTATATAGGGATCGTTCACACTAGTGGAGGGCATAGTATTGGCAATAAATCAAAATCTTTTTTGTGACTGATCCAAAGACTTAGGGATCAAACATCATGTATTAGGTTGTGTTCACATGCACAGAGAAACCTGCCAGATAAAGAAATTCTTGTGGAAACTCTCAGTGTGTGGCTTTAAATCGGTTAAGGGGATAAACGTTTTTAGAAAATACACAGGAAACACTTGCTCAGCCAATTGCTGGCCGCAGTGGTGACCCAACACACTCAGAGTGGGCATTTCCTGTGTGTCAGGAAGTAGAGATCAGTGGAGACCTGGTAAGCATCAGAACATCTGGGGGGAGAGTAATACTTTTTTTTTTTTTTTACCTTTTCTAGCCCATAATGTAGAGTATGAAAGTTTAATTTCTATGAATCAGAAAAAAAAACCAAAAAAAAACCAAAAAAAAAAAAAAAACCTGTAGCACGTTCCATGAGATGCCATATTGTGAGGGTATTTTTCCTGGAGGGCCATAAATCTAAGTGAAAATATGTCCATAATCCGGTGCCATATGGAGGCACCATATGGTGGCCCCTGGACTATGTACCACTATTCAGGCACACACACTCTGACAGGTGTAGGAGTCTGAAATTTCATGGCCATTTCCTCTGCCAAAGTGGTATGATACTTTCAGTTGACCCTAGATAAACACAATAAGAATGAACAAATATTTTATAATGTATGTTCTTATTACATAATTTCTCTGGGGGACATAGGAAAAGAAGTCCAGACTTGACAAATTCACTATTACATTACATGCAGCTTCAAATATCAGCTTACATGGAGGCTTCCATTAACAGAGGAGCCACATCATTGTGCCATGGATGTCCAGTGGGACCAGACAGATGCAAGAACGTGAATATGTTCAGTTCCTGCAAAGCACTTTACTAGTTTAAAACATCTACCTAATGTGACATGTCGCTGGTTCTGACAAAGAGTCACTGAACGAAGGTCACTCAGAAACCTTGAGTATGGTAACACAACCCAAAAATGTACAATATTTTTCTAAAATAAATCAAGGAGCTATAGGAGGAGGACAATGCACACATAACTTCACAGTTTTTGGTTGGTGTGATGATTTGGGTTGGTTTTGCAGCCACAAGCCCTGGGCACCTTGCAGACATTGTCTCTGGAATAAAATACAGGACTTCATGTTCAACTCAAACATGAGGCCACGTATCAAACAGCTAAAGATTGACTGAAAATGGGTCATGCAACAGGACAATTGTCCTAAGTGCACCAACAAATCTACAACAGAATGGCTGAAAAAGAAAAGAATGTTGTTTCATTAACCCAGTCAATGTCTAGACCTCAACCCAATTGAAATGCTGTATTGGAACCTGACAGCTAGCCATAGACCTTAGACTGCTGAAGTGGCACATCTTGAACATCTGGATGTCAACGGCTTGTACATAAACCTGTGAACATTCCTTCCATATAGCAACCTCTCAACTAAAGATAGTGGTCACCAAAATCTGTGGTGTTGTATTTTATTGGCTGTCTGAAACTGTAATTGTTTCTTTATGGACAGAGATCTCGGGCGATTTGTGTATTGTGAACATGTGTTTGTCCTCCTAATACAAATCCACAAAGTCTATGTAATGTCCTGTTTTCATCACTACATTAGCATTGACCAACTTTCATCTGTTAATCTTCCAAGTGTTTTGGGTAGTCAGACTTTTGTTGTTTGTGTGTTTCATACAGTTAAGACATTTTTCCAGATTTAAGTCTAAAACCCAAAAAGTGTATGGCCAGCTTAAGAGAACTATGCATAAATAAATGCCCACAAACCTCAATGAACTGAAGCAACGCTGTAGAGAAGTTGGCCAAAATTCCTCCAGAACAAAGTCAGAGACTGATGAAATAATGGTTTTCTGTATGACTATTACAGCCATTTCTGCTAAAGGTGGTTCTAAAAGCTATTAATCCATGGGGTGGATTTAGTTTTTCACACTTGGCTTTTCCATTTTGGCTCAATTTTTGGTAAAGAAATAATAACAGTATAACAGGTCTTGTGTTCTATTTACCTAATTCTAAGACTTTCCACGGACCAGATGTTTTTTTGTTTCTGTTTAGTTTCTCCCCCCCCCCACCCCCGATACTTAAGACCATGGAATTTAAAGAGACTGCACTTTGCTATAATCAGAGGATATGCTATGTTAATAGATGAGGGTCCTATTTGCAAACACGAATGGATGGAGTCAGGCTGCGCATGCAAGAGTCACTTTAAAGGGAGTTCCGAAAATAACCAAGCATGCAGCTTCAACTATTTTTGGAACTCCTATACAAGTAAGAGAGATGGGGGGTCACAAATAAATAAATAAAATAAAATAGAGATACTCCCCCCCACCACTGGTCCTTGGTTTGGGGGTGCATCCCTGGTTCACTGCCATGCATTACCTGCTTAGACCAGAGGTTCAGGTGACCACTACAGCTACTCACTGGGCAGTGAAAGCTCCGATACCAAACATGTTATTGCTGATCCCAGTGATTGGTTGCAGAAGTCAACTAAGCCTCTAGACTTCCAGCTCAGGTAGTCTGTGCACAACAGGTAATGGGGAAAATGTGTTGCCCAAACCAAGGATCAGTTGTAGAGGAATATCATTTTTTTTTTTTAAAGATTTTGCAGACAAAACTTTTAAAGGGAACTAGTCATTAAAAATATCATTTATACCGTCAAACATCTGCTCATTAATGGGCGATCCTAACCAGCATTTTCTTTATACAGAGACATCAAGCAGTGGACTTCCAAGCTTACTATGCCTTGGCCCTGTCATGGAATCTCAGGTTTTGTTTTTGCAGTTTCCTGCATACTTCAATCTGATAATGTGTCAAAATGACAAGGACCCCAAAATGTCTTCATGGAAACATATGAGAGAGCTCCACAGAGGTCAGTAAAAGAGCCTACAGTAGGGATCAGAGCTATTAAAAAAAAAAAAAAAAAAAAATTATATATATATATATATATATATATATATATAATATATGATAAAAATTTACACATGTATTTCATTAACGAAAATCTAATATACGCTCGTAATCTAAATCTTAGACAAGACATCTTCAAGATACTGTATGGGAACCACGGGGAAAGGAATTTGGCATCAGCCAGTGGGACAATCTGTTCAAGATAAAGTAAAGTAGAGGAATACCTTCCCACGATTTTTACAGAACAACAAATTTAGCGTTACAAAGCAAGTATTAGCCACATAGTCACCATACACAGCTGCATTATTTCTGTTCTTACATCTCAATGCCCAGTTGATGGGAATGCATATGTATAACATGATACAGTTAATGGCTAAAGCTTCATTACTTCATCACTATATACAGTTCCCCTTTCTCTTACCACAGCTGTTTCCTTCTGCACAAAGTACCAGGAGGTGGATTTTATTGAATGTTGTGACAGATGTGCACCAGATTTGAAATACTAGATAAGGATCTGGTCGTAGTAGTACAAAACTCTTCTCCAAAGTCCCCATGGGCCTGATATGGAAATGCCCCCCCTTAACAATATGAAGCATTATTGAACCTTCCCAGCCGAGAGAATATCCACAATGAAACCTAATGTACTGTAAATGTCCCTGCTGCATAACAGCACAAACGATGAGACACATTAGCTTATGTAAATGAATTACATGACATTTACAAATATACAAGAAAAAAAAAAAAAAAAAAATTTCACTGGCCTCACTTTCTATCAGACATAATCTATAGCTCTTCCTTTTATGGTCTATTAGGCTCAGTTTACAACTACAATGGCTTCCATTTAGAATGGAAATTGGATCTCAACAACGTCTGAAGGACTCTTTGGACTTACAGTTGGGCCCATCATTTAAGAATAGCAATGCATGCTAAAGAGGTACAAGACGGGCAAAAAAATTTTTTTAAGACGAGCTTGTAACCAGAATCCAACATGTCAACCCAGTCCCACAGACAGTTTAGGGGCACCTGAATTAAACAGTGTTTTCCCCTTGTGAATCGCTGCCTCCATTGCCAAGATATCACTTTTTTCTCAATATGCAAGTGAGCTCTTTGGAGTAATGAGGGCATTGCCGCTTACCTCTTTGGGGCAACGAGGGTGTTGCTATAAAGACCTAATTTGAAATTGATAAAAAGACGGGATCTCAGTGATCGGGGCATCAATTCACAAGGGGCTGGGTTGTAGTGCTGTATTCTGGCAACAGACTCCCAAGGAAAGTTAGGAACAAATCTTGGAATCCTGGGGAACAAAATCAGTTTGTTGCCCTTTGACCACCAAAGGGCAATTCAGACAGAAACATGTTGTCAGGGTAATATGGTTAGTGTGACAATCAAATTTCCTGGAATTGCCTGATACTGTGGCTACAGGGCAGCAGACCCGCAGTCTGGAAAGGATGCTGTGGGTACAGGACAGAAGACCCATGGTTTGACTGAAACACACAGTATCATAGATCATGGTATATCTAACCATATTAACCAAGCCACACAGATGGCCGTCTGAATTGCCCTTAAGTGAAACTTTACAAGCTTTATTTTATCCCTACATTGTCAGGCACCATATCAAGAGCCGCAAAGAAGTGCCCATAGTTTTCAGTGGCTGCATCCAAAAATAGCACTAACAATTCTTCATTGAGTTTGCAGCTAAAATAGTAATAACATCCCTAATATTATTATATTAAGCTGTTTGCATTAGTGCTGCTCTGCAGTCCCAAAATCCAGGGCAAGCCACACACAAAACACCCCCCCTCAGTAATATCTTTCAGCTCTCCCTATCAACCATTCACAGTGATACAATATGGTCAACTCTCTCACTGTGCAGAGAAAGGTCTTACAGGAATTACACCTGTAGGCTGTCTGAGATAACTTGTAACTGTAATGAAATAAGTGTTTGCCAATGCAAGATGCAGGGCATAATTTACCAGATTTTTCTACAGACAACCATGATACATGTTAGTCTGAAAATGTCAATCACGGCACCAATTCCAGAGGAAAGCTGCAGCATTTGCAACTCTCTGTAGGCAAATCAGCTCTATCCCCAATACTGGCTGATGCACATATCTATGAGAAGATGAATATCTCGGCATTTCTTCCTCACTTTATGGCCACAAAGATATGTTTCTGCTCCTACTAAAGGCCCCTAGATAGCACAAATATCAATTTAAGAAGCATTTAGGACCTGACAGACTACACAGACACACACACACAAACAGTGGGTACAGAAAGTATTCAGACCCCTTTAAATTTTTCACTCTGTTTCATTGCAGCCATTTGCTAAAAGCAAAAAATTAATTTTATTTCTCCTTAATGTACACTCAGCACCCCATCTTGACAGAAAAAAAAAACAGAAATGTAGATATTTTTGCAAATTTATTAAAAAAGAAAAACTGAAATATCACATGGCCATAAGTATTCAGACCCTTTGCTGTGAAACTCATATTTAACTCACATGCTGTCCATTTCCTTCTGATCCTCCTTGAGATGGTTCTACTCCTTCACTGGAGTCCAGCTGTTATAGACAAACTGGGCAACCATTATTCTATGGGTGGTTGATACATGGTTAAGCTCTTTACAGTGGCTTGCAAAAGTATTCATACCCCTTGAACTTTTTCACATTTTGTCACCTTACAATAACAAACTTAAATGCATTTTATTGAGATTTTAAGTGATAGACCAACACAAAGTAGCAGATAATTGTGAAGTGGAAGTAAAATTATACATGGTTTTCAAAATTTTAATCAAATAAAAATCTGAAAAGTGTGACGCGCAAAAGGATTCAGCCCCCTGTACTCTGATACCCCTAAATAAAATCCAGTGCGCACAACTGCCTTCAGAAGTCACTTAATTAGTTAACAGAGTCCAACTGTGTATAATTTAGTCTCAGTATAAAATACACCTGTTCTGTGAAGGCCTCAGTGGTTTGTTAGAGAACACTAGTGAACAAACAGCATCATAAAGACCAAGGAACTCACCAGACAGGTCAGAGATAAAGTTGTGGAGAACTTTAAAGCAGGGTTAGGTTATAAAAACACATCCCAAGCTTTGAGCATCCCAAGGAGCACTGTTCAATCCATCATCCAAAAATGAAAGAAGTATTCCACAACTGCAAACCTACCAAGACATGGCCGTCCACCTAAACTGACAGATCGAGCAAGGAGAGCACTGGTCAGAGAAGCAGCCAAGAGGCCTATGGTCACTCTGGAGGAGCTGCAGAAATCCACAGCTCAGGTACTGAGAGAATCTGTCCACAGGACAACTATAAGTCGTGCACTTCATAAATCTGTCCTTTATGGAATAGTGGCAAGAAGAAAACCATTGTTGAAAGAAAGACATAAGAAGTGCCATTTGCAGTTTTCTACAAGCCATATAGGGGACATGTGGAAGAAGGTGATTCTGATCAGATGAGACCAAAGTTGAACTTTTTTGCCTAAATGCAAAGCGCTACATGTGGTGGAAAAGTAACCCTGTTCATCACCCTGAACACACCATCCCCACTGTGACACATGGTGGGGGCAGCATCATGCTGAGGGAGGCTTTTCTGCAGCAGGGACAGGGAAGTTGGTCAGAGTTGATGGGAAGATGGATGGAGCTAAATAAAGGGCAATCCTGGAAGAAAACCTGTTGGAGGCTACAAAAGACTTGAGACTGGGAAGGAGATTCACCTTCCAGCAAGACAATGACCCTAAACATACAGCCAGAGCTACAGTGGGATGGTTTAGATCAAAGAATATTCATGTGTTAGAATGGCCAAGTCACAGTCCAGACCTAAATCCCATTGAGCATCTGTGGCAAGACATGAAAATTGCTGATCACAGACGCTCTCCATCCAATCTGGCTGAGCTTGAGCTATTTTACAAATAAGAAAGTGGCAAAAATCTCAGTCTCTAGATGCGCAAAGCTGGTAGAGACATACCCCAAAAGACTTGCAGTTGTAATTGCAGTGAAAGGTGACTTTACAAAGTATTGCTATAGGGGGCTGAATACTTTTGCAAGTCACACTTTTCAGATTTTGAAAACCATGTATCATTTTCCTTCCACTTCACAATTATCTGCTACTTTGTGTTGGTTATCACTTAAAATCTCAATAAAATAAATTTAAATTTGTGGTTGTAAGGTGACAAAATGTGAAAAAGTTCAGGGGTATGAATACTTTTGCAAGGCACTGTATGTGAAGAAGCCAAATACCAATGTATGACTTATTACCTTATGCATTTTGTTACTGCATTGACTGTATCAATACAATGAATAAATTTTTTTGTTGGATTATAAAATTATAGATCTTCCTTTATGGGTTTTCTGGACCGGGCAGAGAAGATGGGAAGGCGCAACTTAACCACTTTGTTTATTTACACTCATCAACATGGATATGAAACACTTTCCTTAAGAAAGAGGCTGAGAGTCAACAATGGCCCACATTTACTAATAGTTCAACAGTGTAAACTTAGGGTATGTTCACACTACAGTCATCCCATGAGAGCAATGGATATTAATGGCAGTAGAGTGATGGACACAGACCGAACCCCATATCATAAGCGTCTGGTCCCATTGACTACAATGTAAAAATGATGATGGACCCCACCCCTTTGTTTGTTTGCTTCTGTAATGGAAGAAAGGGTCTTGCATACCTCACTTTCTTCCATCAGAAAAATAAAAAAGATGATGGAAGAAAGCTTCCGACACGTTTTTTTGTTTTGTTTTTTACATTGGGGGGGGGGGGGGGGTGTGAATGCAGACAGACATCAGACGGAATAAGAGCAATGGACATTAAATAATGCAGTCTGAAAATTTGCAAGATTTATCACAGTGGCTGATGCCTGATAATAAATCTGGCATATTGTTAGACTGTCTAACTTTTAGTTGGCTTACATTGAGCCAGAATTTTTCCACACAATTTTGGGGCTTCTTTGGCGCATCATGATGCATTTAAGCCACACCTCCTTTTTTCTGAGAATCCACACCCACATGTCTAGCAAGTTTAAAACTTTTAGCCCACTTTGTGCCAAAGATGCATCATATTTACTCCAGTGACTAATCGTAACCACAGTAGTAAATCTGGGCCAATGAGTGTAATACAGAGCCAGCCCAGTGCCCTGCAGGTTAGCCAGATTTGTAATTTCACAGACAGCCCCTTTATAAAATGAGAAGTAAATGACTCAGCATTACAAGAATCAATAAAATCACAGCTGCTAAAGTAGCTGCAAACCTGGGTGAGCTTAATGTATAGAAAACTGGAGTAATCTATAAACCTCTACTATATAGTAGCTAGTCAATCTCATCTTGTCTTCACAGAATAAGTAGTAAACCGTCTGGAATACAGCGTTCTAGTAAACACGTATCACCCATGGCAACCAGACACACATCAGCTGCACACATCCAAGCACATTAGACTACAAGCGAAAAAGCTCGACAACCAAGACAAACATTTCTATATCACAAAACCCCCCATGCAGTGACATTATCCAAAGCTGCAAGTACAACAGTGATTCTCATTAACAATCTGCTGAGCGGTCCGATACATAACATAAAGGATGCTAACACTCCTGATCCTTACTCATGTCTAGAGACAACTTAGAAGACAACAGTGATTCTCATTAACTATCTGCTGAGCAGATACATAAAGGATGCCAACACTCCTGATCCTAACTCACATTCTAGAGACAAGTCAGAAGACAACAGTGATGGGTATCCTGAGACAACACTCCAACTATGCTTGGAACAAAGAAGTCATGGCACTTATACAGTGAACCCTCTCCAGAAGACCACCCCATTATCCAGACCAGATTACACGTCCCCCAAATATTGCTGTATGTCTACTGGCCACATTCTTTAAAAAGACCTCTGCCCCTAGATGACCACTTTATAAGTGCAATTTTGGGTGGTCTTTTTAAAAAGGTTTCACTGCATTTTGTTTGGACCCCTTTGGTGCTTCCATAACTTGACTGGCACCGGGTCACACATGAGACATGTCATATGATAGCATGACAGTACAAATGGCTCTATGCTGTTATTTACCATAAAGTCTTAGAATATATAATAATCACTAATATATATATATATATATATATATATATATATATATAATATTTTTATTTATATTTAAATGCTTTCCTCCAATAGTGAAAGATTGGATTTCAAGGAGACAAGATCATGTAAAGATAAGGCATGTATCCTGCAAGGATCCCACAATCACTTCTGCTAAACATTGTATCAGATTTGCTCATATATTGCTACTGAAGAACAAAGGAGCAGTGACAGCCTCCCATGTAATATACCTGTAGGAGCTTCTGCTTGTACAACACTGACATCTATTATGTCAACAGCAAGGATCATAACAAAGCCAAGTCCCTGAGAAACCCCAGCTAAGCATTTACTGCCCCTGCACAAGTCCACAGCACTGACAAAGGGAAGAGGAAACACAACAATGAGCAATAAATGGAGCTCCTGAGCAGCGCACAAACTGCAGAATTTACCTAGCAGCATTGCCAACACCAGCATACCCAAAGTGACAACTGGAATGACCAGTGCTGCTAACCCCTGCACTCCCAGACACATGTGCACTTCCATGCCCTGGGAGATTTATGACCATGCACAGCTGATCAGTTGAGGCAATGAGCTAGTCACCATTCAGACTGTGCATGATCAGAAAGAAAATCAGCAGAAAGACTAGAGATCTCACCTCTGTGTGTATCAGGCTGCAGCACTGTGGACCCGGTGCAGGGGAGCAGAGGACTCTGCTGATGTGCACACAGCACTGGAAATGTGAATTAAACTGCTTCTCCAGCCTGCAGGAACAGCTCAGCCCTTCCACTTCCTGGGGAGGGGGAGGGATTACACAAATGCCTCTTCTTTTTAGCCATTTATTGGGATTTTAACCTTGTTGGATGAGAGTCTTAGCGCCACCTTGCGGTAGACTTACTTATAGCTGCAATTGGTTTTGGGTTTTCTTCTAGCTGATGGAGAGAGAAGTCAATATACATCACATTTCTGCTCTCCTCCAAATGATATCTGAGGACAGATTACATTTTGTGCTTACTTTATTTCTAAATGTAGTTATTAGATGTGCAGTTTTTTTGAGCCTTTTTTCACATGTGCCTTTTTATAATGTTGCCAATATGTGTGCCTGATTTTTTATAAAAAGGCGCACTTGCATCATCTTGCACAAATTTTGCGCAAAATTCACCACATGGAATTGTGATTCCAAAGCTAATGTTTCTGGAATTTTTACTGGAGTGCACATGCGCCTCTTTTAAAAAGGTGCATGTTGTGAATGTGCCAAAAAAAAAACCTCAAAATAAGAAATCTCAAAATGACAAAGGGATTTTACCAAAAAAATGATTAATCAGAGGAAATATTCTAAGAGTACTTTTAGCCACACTATTCTGCTGTATACAAATGCAGATTTTCATCAGCAAAAATGGCCAATTTTTTGCCAATGAATGGCCAGCAATTGGCCACAGACATTCATTAACAGATTGGCCAGCTGTGAAAAATACCAGTGTTTGGCATGATCGGCCAACTTGCACAAACTCACTGTACTTTATTTCCACAGTGTGGGGTCTTAGCCTTAAGGCTAAGGCCACACATAGCGAGCCACAGCCAAAAAATGCTGCAGAAAAGACTGTGATGTAAATGCATTTTTCACAGAAAGTCCGCAGAGTTTACCTCAGCGGACTTTCTGCTTCAATTACACCTATAGGGAAACCGTCGGCATTTCCGTAGGTATAATTGACATGCTGCAATTTCCAAAAACGCAACAGTTTTGGAAATCATTCCATTTCCGCTGCGGTTGTTTTTCTGCAATGTGTGGATGGGATTTGCTAGAAAAAACGCCCCACATGGGTACCCAGCCATAATGATAATGGTGAGATCATTCATATGGACGATCCCATCATTGAGTAGATGGCAGCATGATGTATACGGCTCGCCTAAGGCTGGCTCTCCCAAACTAAAAATCATTGGTGAAGAATTACTAAAGTGCTTGCTCCGAGATCTTGTCATAAAATGCGGAAACCTTTGGCACACCTCTGATACATTTCTAAAGCAAATGTGCAGCTTACTTGCTTAAGTTTTCTAGCTTTCAAAATGAACCATACCTTAAATTTCAACTTTGCCACAAAGTAAGCCAACCAGTAGGTGGTTCGACAAAAGTGTAAAAACGCACCATTACAGCAAGAGTCACTGGGCGATACCTTTTAGAGGCTAACTGAGTATATTTGATGGTAAGCTTTCGAGAGTCTAGCTCTCTTCTTCAGACATGGTGTTATGCCCATGTCTGATTTCTTCACTCTTCCACTACTTTCTATGGCTAACACGGTACAACATTATACTACTAGCAAGAGTCACTGTGATACATTTGGAGTATTTTTACACTAAATTCTAGACTAATCTAAAAGTTTACAGTGTAAGTGTTAGAGAGGATTAGTACATCTGCCACAGCCTGTGTTATCTCTCCATTCTGGCTCATAGACTTGGGAAAATATACATAATTGACAACCTAATTTAGTTATGTTTTTATATATGATATTTTTATATATTATCTCCTTGAATCATTTACTAAAAGTATAGACTGAGTATGGACAATAAAGAGGTCATGGCGGTCGCTCAACTACTGTGACTTTAGTTGGCTGAAATTTTCGACCATTGGTCAGCCAAAAATTAAAGTGTACGGCACGATCATTCAGCCAATAATTCATGTTTTTTTTCTATTGAATCCTCTTGATCCCCCACTTTAATTGTTTGTTTATGGTGAGATCATTGTCCAAATCCATTGGCAAAACCATGCCGAACCTGTAGAAAGTTGACCTGTCCAGGATTGAAAACCCACAAAGAAAGACACTTTGCGCTGTTTTTTTCCAGCAAACTATACTGGTACTGTATATTACATATGGTTAGGTTCCGACTAACCTGCTGTGACTAAACCATGCATAGCCCTAGCCTAAAATCTTCATTGTTGTGTTGCTTTTTTTTTTTTGCTGTGAATGGGTTTTCTTGTGTTGTGTTTTTTTGGTAGCACATAGTTTTACATGCGTCCACAACTGAAAAAAAAATTATTGTATTGACATTTTTATTTTTGCAGTTTTTTTTTTTTTTTATATTTGCTTAACTGCAGGAAAAAAAGGAGAGGAAAAACAGGTTTTCACATTTTTTAATAGTACATAGTATTACAGATTTAAAAAAAAATTGTTTTCTTTCTCCACTTTAAAGATTGTTAAGTAGGTAACACATAGTTTTGTCTCACCAGGGACGAGACTAAAACCTGTGATGTGGGCGTCATAGTAGCGCTCTTTTCTATTTTTATTTTATTTTTTATTTTTATTCTTTTTACACATTGTCCCCTCCCCCCATAAAGTAATAATATACTTTTGGGGGCATTTTAACATTTTTTTTTGCCCCCCTGACAGTGTAAAGTCTAAATAGCATACTGGATGGTATACTGAAACTAACAGCACTGCTCTGCTCCAGAATCAATGGTGCGGCGCCTATCAAAGAATACAAAGAGTTGCAGTTTAGTGGAGTTGGTGAAAAGTAAACCTATCAGGAGATTTCTGCTGCACTATTTGACAGCAAGAAACGATAGATGAAGAGAAGCTGAGCTCTGTGACATATAGGTTTACATGATTTGGAGCAGGATTTCTGTTTCTGCTATACACACTGATACAGGGAAAGTTGTCACTGTGGGTGGGCGGAGTAATCAGGACTCCTTGTCTCTTCTTGGAGTCCTGTCAGGATTTACTCTGCTTTTTGCTGAGAAATCCTGCTCCAAATCATATAAACCTATACATCACAAAGATCAGCGTTTACCTATCTGTCTGTCTATCTATCTATCTTACCAATCTATGTATTATCTTATTATACCTACCTCTTTGATAGGATAGAATAAACCACCCAAGGTTCAGTTCAGGATCTTTTTGCACTATGCCTGCAGTATACAGTATATTTATCTTATGCACATTTTGTAACATGGATTACTATGTGTCACTGAAACCATTAAATAGTCCTCCTGATGGAAATCTCACATTATGTCAAAAGATCCTAAATTGCATCTCCCCCATTACCTTTATGGATGAGCACAGGCAGGCCTGGAAAATGCAAAAATGTTGAGATCTACAGTAAAAATGTGCAAATGATCCTCAAAATGACAGACATGTTGCAGATCTCTGTATTAGCAGCATGGCCTAAAATCTGTAATTTTTCTTCTCAAAAATGCATATATTTGTGTCAGTAAATATACCCATGCCCTTATTATTAGCTAGACTTTTAGATTTATACAAGGTCTTCATATAAGCCCTAAGAATAGTGAGAAAATTTGCTCTTGTGCTGCGTCTGAATTATTGCTTAAAATGGTCGCATTTTAGGTGCACAATGGGGGGAATTTATCAAAGTATCTAAAACTTGCCTAGAAAAGACTTTTTGGCTTTTTGTGCCACTTTGTCACACTATCTCCCGCAGCCTGGCATACTTATTAGAATTTACACTAGAAAGTGCAGTAGAGTACAGCTTGTATCTACGACAGCTCTGAGCTGGTATAGATTTACTGTTCCTGGGCAGAAGAGGCAGAAGGGTTTTCCAGGCTAAGACCAGCAGGGGTCTGACACAATGGCTCCCAGCAAGGGGCAGGGGACTGACATGATGACCCCGGCCGATCAACTGTTTGTAGAGGCTGTGTTGTTCAGGTGAGTGCTGCAGTCTCTTCAGTACATGCCAAGCACAGTGCCGTACATTTGTGCAGTGGCTGTGCTAGGCATAGTATCTCAGATCATTCACTTGGGACTGAGCTGCAATCAGGCCAAGCGACCGATGATTGTGACGTCACATGGCCTGTGAAGCTGATGTGGGGATCACAGAGTTATAGCAGGATAAGACCAATAATTAAATAGTCCCAGAAAACTCCTTTAGTCCAAGGCCCCACGTGGCGTTTTACAGTCACTGCAATGTGTGGACGGGATTCTCCAGTGGAAATGCTGTGATTTCCAAAACCGTTGTGGTTTTAGAAAACGCAGCATGTCAATTATACCTATGGAAATGGTGGTGGTTTCCCTATAGGTATAATGGAAGCAGAAAATCTTTCTGTGAAAAGTACTGTGGTCCTCCGCGGTCTTTCCCACAGAGCTTTTTCGCTGCTTAGCCTTATGGGGCATGTGCTTCTTAATAAATTAGGCACATCTCCACTCTGGTGCAGAGGGGATCAGTAATAGTGAAAGAAACACCAGTCTTTATAAATTCCCCAAACATCTCTTCTAGTTTGAAACCATTTTTTACCAACTATTTGTCAAGGAGGGGTGACTTAAATGAAAAGGGGTGTGGCTTAAGATGAGCCAGTGAACCAGATTTATAATTCAGCATCAGGCAATATGATAAATCGTGTGCATTTCAGACCGCCTGTCTGTTTACACTGTCTATTAGTAAGTGTGGGACACTGTTATCTTAAACCCTCAGTAGTGCAGCCTCAGGCTTTAAATCATTCATTTGAAATGTACATCAAAGGACTTTTCCTCAAAAGGTTTCCTGTAAATATAAAAGTTTCCAGTAAGGAATGGAGAGGTTTCA